>JBAJHW010000001.1:263534666-264734666 GCA_037013535.1 Intellagama lesueurii
TTAGTTGTGTCCAGAAATGGCTTGGCAGCCAGTGGAGCTGCTGTAACCAGAAGGGCCATGTGTTCCCTGAGTAGCATCCTGACTAAACCATCAGTGTCTCAGATATTCTGGGCAATATTTCCAAAGAAGTAGATACCACCTTATGTCAACAATGCTCCTTTATGCCACTTTGTGCCAACAGATCATTCAAAGTGGATCCAAATTTTAAAATGTGCATGAAAAATAAATATCAGGATGCTGTGGGGATTAACCTATCAAGACTGAGTCCATTCCAGACCAAAGTGAATGGAGTTTTCCTGAGGCTAACATTGCAGAGGGACTATTGCAGTACAGTGCTGAAATAAGTGTAGTAGTTATACCTCTTTTATTTGTACAATTCAGAGGAGTGCTGTAGCTTCACTATAACCTTATGAGCTAGTGCAGAATTTGAGAGTGCAGGATGTCTAGTGAGCATAGACTAATGCACATTCATCCCTTATTTTCCACATTGAGATATGTCACTCTGACCACTTGTCACATTCTGTCCCGCTCTTCCTTTACTTAGTGTCGTTGCTACTTTTCTTCATCCAGTAAATGACAGACAAAACATCTTTCCAACGTATGTAACACATATATGATACGAATGGTGCTAACTAAGCATTTGGAGTGGAAATGAATGATTCTACCAAAGTATAAATCAGTGTACAGTAGTAGTTAGAGTGTTGGGCTACAACTACACTGGGAAAAATGTGCGAAATGCTATGGGTTTGGGATGGGTAGATTCACATTTTTTTTCCGTTGAACATACAACGCATTGGAAATGTGAATCAGCCTCTTGTTGTTTTCCCTCTAACAACCCAATCCCACTACTAAAAAAATCACTTTAAAATGATTAGCATGTTTGATATTGACTTAAATTTGGGTGCTTACATAAGGTACTTGCACACAGGGAGTAATGTGATAGGGGAGCAAGTTTTTCTGTTCCTCCACCAGAGTTCTGTTTATTTTGAGGAGGATGTGTTATGAATTTACTTGCCCAATATGCACTCTTCTGTCGGGGAAAATTGCTCCCCATTTCGATACTGCTGTGCTAGTTCTCTCTGTGTGTGTGCTGGGTCTTTCCTCCACTGAGGGAGGAAGGCCCTTTGTCTGCCAACAGCTGCAAGTTGGCAAAGGAAGGCTTCAAGTTGGCAAAGGAAGAGTCGTTAGTTTGGAATTGTGGAAGGGAAGGTGGGAGGGGAAGGAGAAAAAAGAAGAAGGGGAGGACAAGAAATAAGAGGTGATTTCATATGGTTTTTATATGGCATCCTCCAAACCACCATCAAATCATAGATCCCGTCTGTGCCCACAGACTACTAATCCATGTCATGCCTGGGACCCATGTTTCTCTGGTTTAGGGTGATGCTACATATAAAAATCATGAGGATCCATGGGGAGAGTTTCTCCAGGAATTGGCACCCAAAGGGAAGAGTGCTTCCTCCTCCTCCTCCTGGTGGAAGGTTTGGATTTTCTGCATCCAGAGGGGGAATAAAACCACCCTTGCACCCCCTTCACCATAACTCTAAATCTTTCTCTCCTCTGTGCATGTGTGCATGTCTGCATTTGAATTTGTGCATGAGCATATGTACCAGGTTTGCAGGGGGGAAAAGTTGCCATTTTCCCTGTCATCCTCCTCCCCCTCCCTTTCCATTCTCCCCCACCCCCTCCTGTTGGACCCACCTGACAGGAGATGACGGCAGTGGCAGAGCAGGGTGAGAATACACACACCACCACCACAGTTTTGGATTAGGGCTAGTCCACATGACTTTAGCCCAAATCCCAAAAATACGATCCCTCTGCCGGTTTATTCTGGTAGTGGAAATACGCCCTCAGCTGCTCAGGCTTCTACTTTTAAAATATAGATCCTTTTGGATTGGTTCAGGCGTGTGATCACTTGAACCAGTGCAGAAAGGGTGGATGAGCCGAACACAGAGACACAGACACAGACACACACACACACTGCTGCTGCTGCTCTTACCTCATAAGGGAGAATGAGCCATGTGCATGCACAGGTACACATAAGCAGCACACAGCAAGCAAAGCCTCTTTCCCAATAAACATCTGTTTTGTTTTGTTACAGCAGATGCTCCTCCATGGCAGTGTTACTGTGTTGGGGTTTTTTTTCCTGCTTAATGAAACTTCTCTCAGTGAGCAAGAGGGATTTTTATTAAAAAAAAAAGATGAAGAAATGAGTAATTGAGGGAGGAATGCCATTTTCAGGCAAGTCCTTTGAACTGTGCCACCTATACAGTAGGTGCTTCAAAAGACCTGCAATGACAAGGCTTTTCCCATCTCCCTGTGTGGCCACTTAAGGCAAAGAGACCTAAATCCCCTGATGCAACTTCACAGCGAGTGAATACAAATGAAATCACAATTCCCTTGCTGTAGTCACACCCTTGGAGAGATCCTTGAGAAATCAAGGTACTAGTCACTACTGAGTCGTGAAACACACTGGGTGACATTGGGCCAGTCACTCTTTGTCAACATGACCTATCTCATAGTGTTGCTTTGTGGATAAAGTGGGGAACAGGGGAGTTTGCTGTGCTGTAAACATGTACTGTACTCTAAGAGGAGGAGAATGAGGGAAGAAACTGTTGATTTTAGGAAAGAACTGTTGCTTTTAAAAAAGAACTCCTTACGTCTTAGATTTGTGTTGTGAGATGTATACATTTTTTTACCCAGTTTTTTCCTGTGGGATGAGTGTACTGTGAAGTTCTGGATATAAAAGTGACTTGCATACCATGCTCTCCTGGAGTTCTTTTTTCATAGTATCTTTATTTGCAAGTGGCCATATGGTAGCTGTTGTCTTCCTTGCTCTCTCACTGGAACAATATACCTACTGTGCCAGATGCATGTGAACAGGAATTTGTTAAAGGTTGCTGTCCTATAACTTGGGTGAAAACTGGATGTCATTTTTGGTAATGTGGAAGAAGGTTATTTTAACTGTGGTAATAAAATTGAGTGCTTTGCAGTTTGCACTAATATTTCTGATTTTCTCCATGAACATTCCTTTTCTCTCCATAATATGCCATTCTTTGGGGGCTAAATTCAATTTATAGTCCCAACAAAAGTAGATCTATTTAATAAATAAGGTTTATATAAGTGTTGAATTAACGAAGGCTGGTTAGTTTAGTGGCTCTACTTGTTCTGCCCCAACTGGGCATTATATTATGTGTTATATTGTTTGGTTGTCTCTGGCAGATCTCTCTTCAGTGTGCCTTGGTTCTCTTCAGTTATCCCCCACATTGCAGTCTGGGAAGTCTGATCTAATTGCCTTCTATCTCATACACCCAACTCATTTTATTACTCATGTAATCACCAAGACTTCTATTCTCTTCTTCAGCAGAGTGTTTGCAATTGTATTTGAGTGATTTTCTGGATCCATTTCAATCGGGTTTCAGGCCGGGTTTTGGTACGGAGACTGCCTTGGTCGCCCTGTATGATGACCTTTGCCGGGAGAGAGACAGGGGGAGTGTGACCCTGTTGATACTCCTGGACCTCTCAGCGGCTTTCAACACCATCGACCATGGTGTCCTTCTGGATAGGCTGGCTGGGTTGGGAGTTGGGGGCACCACTTTATGGTGGTTACGCTCCTTCCTGGCTGACCGTGTCCAGAGGGTGGTGCTGGGGGACAGTTGCTCTGTCCCATGGCGTTTATGTCATGGAGTTCCTCAGGGCTCGACACTGTCCCCCATGCTGTTTAACATCTACATGGAACCGCTGGGAAAGGTCATCAGGAGGTTTGGGCTGAGGAGTCAACAATATGCTGACGACACTCAGCTCTACCTCTCGTTTTCCACCAATCCAGGTGAGTCGGTTTCTGTGCTGAACTCATGTCTGGACCTGATAATGGACTGGATGAGGGTTAATAAATTGAAACTCAATCCAGACAAGACGGAAGTGCTGTTAGTGGGTGCTTTGCCGGACAGGCTGGAGGGCCATTTCCCTGCCCTGAATGGGGTTGCACTCCCCCTAAGGGACAGGGTCCGCAGCCTGGGGGTGCTCCTGGACCCCAGTCTAACTCTGCAAGCCCAGGTGGACTCGGTGGCCAGGGGCACCTTCCTTCAGCCATGGAAATTATACCAGCTACGGCCCTACCTGGATGAGCGGAGACTCATGACTGTTACACATGCACTAGTAACATCTCGTATAGATTACTGCAATGCGCTCTACGTGGGGCTGCCTTTGAAGATGGTCCAGCGACTGCAACTGGTCCAGAATCGAGCTGCGTGGCTGGTGAATGGTGGGGCTGCTAGGGGACACATCAAGCCGATTCTGTTTAAATTACATTGGCTACCAGTTGCTGCCTGGGCCCAATTCAAAGTGCTTGTTTTGACATATAAAGCCCTAAACGGCTTGGGCCCTGGATACCTGAAGGACCGCCTCCTTCCATATGAACCTACCCGGCAGTTAAGATCTAGCCAGGGGGCCCTTTTGAAAGAGCCATCCCTCAAGGAGGTAAGAGGGATGGCTTGTAGACAAAGGGCCTTTTCGGCAGCTGCCCCCAGACTATGGAATGCCCTCCCGAGGGAGATTCGTCTGGCGCCGACACTGATGACATTTTGGTGCCAGGTCAAAACCTTCCTGTTCCAGAAGGCTTTTAATTGAAATAATATTAACTGTGGGTCCTGATGGCAACTTTTAGAGTATATATTTTAATTGTATTTTAATTGTTTTATCTTTTTTACTGTAGTTAAATTGCTGTAAGTCGCCCAGAGACCTTTGGGTAGTGTGGGCGGCATATAAATTAAATAAATAAAATAAATTAAATAAACAGAAGATTAAAAATATCTCAGAGTGGTGAGAGATTAGTTTGAGACTAGGCAAACATCAACTGACATGGCGTTGAGACCAGAATAGTGCCAACAGATATTATATTGCTCAGCCATAACTTGGTAGGGCAACCTACAGGAAGACAGGAGAATGGAAGAGAATGATTTCTTGCCATTTTGAAAACTTTGCATCTCACCAATGCTATGTGTAACACAGGTCAAGAACCATGAATCTAAATAATTATTTGGCAATGCTACAGTAAAGGTTTGTGGAGAGGGTGCTGAGGTGGGGAGGGGAAAAACCTTTGCCAGTGGCAACTTAGCTGAAGATACACTGGAGCGCATAATAAAGGAAGGATAGTTTTAAGGCAACACACATTACTGTGTGTGTATAGGTCACTATTTGATCATCCTTGATCATGCTTTTATACACAATCTTTCCTCCACAGAGCTCAGAGTAGCATACCTCTCTGTGTATATTTTATTCTCTTAACAATTCTGTCAGAATTTGCTATAGTGGTTCTGTTACCTGTAATGGTACTAGTTGGGACTGACAGTTAGGCTTAGCCTTAGTGTTTGTGATTACTATAGAGAAATAGGAACATTTTAGAATTCCCTTGTCTTTATACACATGTAGGTGCTTTAAATGATTTGCAGAGAAACAGAGGTGCAATGGGCAAAGTTGTAAAAAATCATGTAGCTTTAATTTATTGAAGCATTTATATTGTGCCTTTCAAACATAGTCTTCTCAAGGTGGCTTTTGTCATAAAAAATTGAAGTTGGCATACAAAACATGTAAATAAATGCAACAGCACGAAAAATATTCAGTCAGACCAATAACAAGCATATTAATATTACAAGCAGACAGAAATGTCATTAAAAAGCAAACTCATAAAGCCAACACAAACGGGGTGGAAACAGGTGTTCTGTGGTTGCCAAGCTGTCAGACAAAAGGCCTTTCATCCGGTGTGTGCTAACCTGACTGCTTTTAATGGTGGGTCTATGAGCAGAACTCTCTGAAATCAGTCTTAAAGCCTAGTGAAGTCCATGTGGGTCAATCGTCCTTAAATACAGGCCCACACAGAACACATTTGCAATTGGCACTTCAGTAAGCGATATAAAACCTACTGATTACACAGTACATTTCCCTCTTACTGGAAACAAGCTTGGACAAGATTGATGGGATCATTCAAGAACAATGTGTGAGTCTTTTGAATTTGTGTAACCAGGATGTGAACAGGAAACAGCAAATAAAATAACTTGACAGGCTATCTGTGTATCCTATACATGTTTACTTGCAAAGAAGACCCATTGTTTTCAACTAGGTTTACTCAGAGGTATGTGCGCACAAAATTAGCAATCTAACTAATGCTTACAATGTGAGGGGGAAAGATCTGTTTTCTAGAGGTGTACATTTTTACAGTAAAAATTAACCAGAGCATAAGGATTTGTTTTGTGTCTATGGGATGTGATTCTTGCTAACCCAAGACTTGTAACACTTTAAAGATAAATTGGGCAAGTGGAGGCACAGAAAAACTGATAATAAAAACAAGCAAGTAAACAAGCAGGCAAACAATACATTCTTAGAGGAACAGAGAGTTGGATGTTTGTAAACCCTGTTTATGATAGGAAAGTTATAGATATGAAAATAGCATACAATAATTCCATTCATGAATACAATCTGTAGAGGTGCTTTTTAAATTACTCCAGAGAACAGCCCAGAGTAATGTGCAGTGACACACCTTCCATTCATGGCAATGGAATCTGTGGTGGAGGATACCCCAGGTAATTTCTACCAAAATGGATAGAAAATATGGGGCAACAGAGGTTGTGGAGAGTACCTTAACAAGATAGATTTATTTACACATTTGGGAATTTGACTTGAGTTGTCTATGAGGAATAGAATAAACTCTGGCATCTGAAAGAATGCTTACACTTGGGAATGTAAGATATTCCTTAGTTATAACTAGCCTCCACCAACATGTAGTGAAAGGTCTGCATAATTTTACATAATCTTAGCTCTAAAAACACTGCTAGCTTATTTCAGAAACTATTTCTGGAACTTTCTTCTGTACAAGCCTTGCCATTTAATTGCAAATTCATTGTTTTTCCAGCAAAAGTTTTATTGTGTTATCGAGGTAAGTGCCTCTTGAGATGAAAGCTGGCTAGTTGCTCACATCTCTCTCTTGTAACATCTGTGCAACCTGGCAGAAGCAATGAGTCCTGTTAAATATTTCCCTTTATGGGGGGGGGGGGGGAAGAGAAGACAACAACAAACTTTGTGTATGAAATCTGCATCCAGCATGATCATTCTAAACCAGGGGTCTCAAACTCAATTTACCTGGGGGCCGCTGGAGGCAGAGGCTGGGTGAGGCTGGGCTGCATCAGATTTTCCGCCAAGTGGAGCAAGAGCCCGAGGAAGCCGCCCAGGAGTTTCCTTAGCCCGGCTGGGGCTCCGAGGAGGAGGAGGAGGGGCACGCGAGCCCTCGTCGCCAGCCACGACCCCCTCCGGCTCCTTCTTCACTTCCACCACCACCACCACCAGCAGGACGAAGAAGCGGAGAAGGGAGGGAACGCCGGCGACCGCCTAGTGGGGGGGAGGAGGGCACAACATAAAATTAAAAAAAAAAACCCTCACAGAATCGCCTTGCCAAAGGAGAATAGTCCCCATTGGTACCCGTGAAATTAAACAGAATGGGGTGGGGCCCCCACAGGTACGTGCACGCACACGCGTGCACGCACGGGCACACACACACACACACAGAGGTCCAGCAACCTTCCTTTGAGGGCCCCCCTCAAAAAAAGGCGTACTCAGCAGCAGCAGCTACCCCCACCACGACAGAGGAGCAAACTTTGCGAGGCGAGTCCAGGCAGCCTCCAGAGCCGAGGCGGCTGAAGCAGGACGAGGAGGAGGAGGAGGAAGCACCGCCGGGCGCTGAGACGGCCGCTGGCCGGGCTGGTGCTGGGGGTGCCGAGAGAGAAAGAGAGCCAGAGAGCCGCTTCCCTGGAAGAGGCGGGCAGCGGCAGCAGCTGCTGTTGGCGGCTTGGAGGCGCTCTTTGAGGACGGGCCGGGAGCGAGCTCCGCTCTCAGGCATCGCTTGGCGGCGGCTCGGGTGCTTGGGGAAAAGGGCCAGCAGCGCGCCTTGCTCGCCGGCTCTCCCCCAAGACAGCGCCTCTTGCACCCTCCATCCGGAACTGCAGCCTGCCAGCCGGCAGACAGGTGGGCTGGCTGGCAGGCTGCAGTTCCGGATGGAGGGGGCAAGAGGCGCTGTCTTGTGAGACAGCCGGCGAGTGACACGAGGCTTTTTTTTTTACTCTTGACAGCAGAGGACGCTTGGGCGCTTCAGGGGGGCAGGCAAGGCGGGGGCCACAAACTATCATCTGGCGGGCCGCAAATGGCCCCCGGGCCGCATGTTTGAGACCCCTGTTCTAAACAAAAGCAAATAAATATTTGCTAACGTCATAATGTTTACTGGGTATCCCTGTATGTGACAAAAGACCTCATGGACAAATGTTTGTAAACTATGCTGACAACTTTGCTGGATGAACAAATAGTCCCTTTCAAAACTTTATTTGGACTTTGTTCCACAAATTAAAAAAAATTGACAGAACAGACAAGTAGGAAGGTAGCCTCCTGTTTGATGTGAAAGCTTGCATCAGAAGTATAATAATAGAACTGTAGAGTTGGGAGGCACTCAAGAGCCATCTAACAATCCCTTATAGATTCAGGAATAGTATGCTTCTGAGATTGGCAACTGTGGCTGTCCAGATGTTTTTTTAGTTATAACTTCCAGTATTCCAAGACATAGCCAAAGACAATGAATTATGAAAGCTGTAGTTCAAAACATCTGAAATGCATTATTGTTGTTTGTCAAAGGTTGCAACTAATTATGCCTAGTGTAGTGACATGGGACCAGTGCAAGCATGGTACTCATAAAGTCCTTCATATCTGATTTGGACTCCTTAGTAAGTGCAATTTTAGTACTGTACTTAGGTGTCCAGAACATCAACTTGTTTGGTTCTTCTTCGTGGCCTCTGTGAATGCACACAATTGGGTTGTTCTGTGCCTGCGCAGGACCTCTCAGAAGTTTCTAGAGCTTAAAGACATGTGATTAGTGGGATGTTCCCCCGTGGAGCGCATGCTCCACCCGCCAGAAGTCCCCTCAGTTCCTTTTAGCCGCCACTTAGGTTAGACCTATTTCGGAGAGAGCTAGAGCAATTGAGCGTTTACTGCGATCGGTAGTTGCTCCTTCTGTTATTTCAATCACTTTTTTGTTGGACGTTTCCCCTCTAAATTGATTTGTTCTACCTTCGATTCGATTCAGTTTTTTCTCTTTCCCCCGTTTTTGCCGATTCCCCCCCTTTCCTCCCCCATCTTCCCTCCAATTTTCCTTTGTCTTTTATGGCCCCCCTGGGCCTTTCAAGCGGTGCGTACTTTGTAATAACAAGATCCAGCTCACTGACGGCCACGACCATTGCCTTTTCTGTCTCGGAGAACAGCACCAAACACACTCTTGTCCCGAGTGTAAAAGGCTCACGAAGCCTGCACTTAAGCTGCAACTTCAGAGGCTGTGATCTTACCTTTGGGAGAAATCCCTCAATCCACCTTCGGTCACCATGGACTCTGCACAGTCCCCAGATCGTCGACCTGATCACCAAGAGCCTCCTAGACCGGTCTCTAGTCCAATGACTCCTTCTCCTCACCAAGTGGAGAAGTCGAAGTCTACCTCGAGACCGAAGTTGACATCGACATCGAAGACCTCAGCTCCATCAACTGAATCATCTAAAAAGAAAAAAGATAAGACTACTTCAAAAAAGCCTAAGAAATCATCGAAATCTACTCAGATTCAACCACCCCAATCGACACTTCCATCCCCAATTTTGGAGGAAAGGTCTAGAGACGCCTCGGGATTGATGTCAGATAGAGATGAACCACCTCTGCCTCCAGCCCAGGCTCCAGCTTCCACTGGTAGCTTGTCGCCAAGTATTGGCCTCTCTCCGGCTGACGTTCACTCCAGCCAGGCCTCGGCCCATTCGAGCCCTGCGTCATCAGGGTGGGCAATTCCGATTCAAATCTCGGGCTCCAACTCGTCTCATCACTCCCCTCGAAAACATAGGGCAAAGAGACGACACTTGTCACCGGTGCAGTATGACCCTACACACAGAGATTACTATTACTACCCAGAATCTTCTCGGTATCAACCACGAGAAGATCTCAGAGATCGATACTACCAACAATATGATCCGTATTTCCCCGAAGATTTACCGGAACAAATTTACTGCACCAAACCCAAGGGAGTCCGATATGCTTTGCCATATCCACCTTGATACTCACCTTCTGTGTCTCCATCACCACCTTGATACTGACATCGTTCCCACTCATCGCATTCGACATCGACTCACCAGATCCCGCTTGCTACCAAGCTGGCCCTCAAGCGCACTACTTCATCATTGGAACAACCACAGTCAAAGCGTTCCAAGCATTCTTCTAAACATCCTCCTCCTCAAAACATATCTCTACACGTTACGACCACCTATAAGGGTCCACCTCCTCCTCCTCCTGATACGGAAAGGTACTCTACAACCCAAGTACCCCCTGCTTCACAACAGCCTTCTTCGACACAATTCTCCACATCAAAATCTCGACATCAATCTCCATGCTCTGAATCGTCCATATCGACCCATGATTCGGCCTCTGATATTTCTCCAGAATCACCCTCCAATTTACCCACTCCAACATCTGATGTAGCGGAAAATCATCCGCCCTCACCTTCAGAAGATTTCACTTCGTACTCCCAGCTAGTGATGAGGATGGCTAAGTCCCTACAATTAGAAATCGAGGAACCACCACCTCCTAAACAAGACTTAGTTTTTGATGATATTAATCAAGAGAAGACACCTCCGCGTAGCCTTACCTTCATACCTGCTATGCTAGATTTGATTAAAGGATCATGGGACAAGCCCCCTTCATCATTACAAATTTCAAGACGTGTGGAAAACCATTATAAAACCCATGGTCCGGACACTGCCTTTTTATCCAAATATCCGACACCGAATTCAATTATTGTGGAATCCAATCAATCGAGAGCTTGCAACAAATCATCAGTTGCACCTACCAACCGGGAGGGAAGAAAGTTAGATATGCTAGGCAGACGTCTTTACTCCCTCACTTCATTTCTTATGCGAGTCGCCAACTATCAAGCCGCCATGGGAGCTTACCATAGGCAACTATGGAATAAGATCCTCCCTGTTATTCAAGCGGCTCCTGAGTCTTCTAAGACTGAAGCCCTAAATATTCATGCTGAGGTTTCTACACTGGCCAAACAGGAAAGAATTGCTTCCTGCCACACTGCTGATGCCGCATCTAAGGCGATGGCTACATCTATTGCCCTTAGACGCCATTCCTGGCTTAGGTCGGCTGGCATATCTGATGACACCAGATCGAGAATTGAAGACCTCCCATTCAATGGCGCTGGCCTTTTCAACGAAAAAACAGACGAAGTAATGGACAACCTTCATAAAATTTGGAAAACAGCTCAATCATATTCCACCCAGCAAACATTTCAATACCAGTGACCCCAGTACCGCAGACAGTCCTTTGTCCAACAGCCATTTCAGCCATTCCACCTACCATACCGTACATACAAGCCACAAATGCAGGATAGACCTTATTCTGGCCCGTCAACGTCTACCACACCATCCTTTTGACCCCAGCAACAGCAACCACGTCGACAACCCTTTCGACACCAACAGAAGAAGGGTAAGCAGTATCAATAAACCCCTTCCATCTTCCACCACTATTTCCACTCCGTTTCAAACCAGGTTATACCCTTTCCTCAGTGCATGGCGTTGAATCACCAAGGACCAATGGGTCCTTTCGATTATCGAAAAGGGCTATTTCATCAAATTTCAGCATACTCTACCTTTCACTGTCATTAAAACTACTCCCCACTCATTGGCACTTCAAGAAGAAATTTTCCTTCTTCTCCAAAAACAAGCCATACTCTTCGTCCCTTCCGCTGCCCTGCATGATCTTTTCTACTCTAGATACTTCACTGTACCGAAAAAGGACAGAGGACTCCATCCCATCCTCGACCTTAGAAACCTCAATAAATTCATTCGGCCTAGACGTTTCAGAATGCTGACACTCGACACTATCATTCCTCTCCTTTCACAGGGAGACTGGTTTGTTGTCATCGATCTCCAAGACGCGTATTTTCACATCTCTATCCATCCGAAAATTGCTTTGATTCTGATTCGACGGCATCTCGTACCAGTTCTGTTCTCTTCCATTCGGACTCTCCACGGCACCGAGGACCTTCACCAAGTGTATGGCACCAGTTGCTGCCTACTTCCGCCTTCAGGGAATCACTATATTTCCTTATATAGACGACTGGCTGATAGTCTCTGCTTCCTACCACGATGCCGTCAGAGCTACCCAAATTACTCTCGACACTCTTCAAGACCTCGGTCTCAAGGTGAACCATGCCAAATCCCATCTCGAACCATCACAGACAGCCACCTATATAGGGGCATACTTCGATTCCCTACAAGCCAGAACCTTTCTTCCTTACGAGAGTATAATCAAACTCAAACGGGCTATACAACCATTCCGACCTCATGCTTCAGTATCAGCTCATCAAGCCCAACACCTCCTCGGGCTCATGGCTTCCACTACCACCGTTATCCAGCATGCCAGGTTAAAGATGAGGTCTCTTCAGTCATGGTACCTCTCCCTATTCGACCCCATGACACATCACCCATCCAGACGCCTCAGGGTCACAAGCGAACTAGCCCAACAACTTACATGGTGGACATTTCTCCTACATCTTCTTGTCGGAAGACCCTTCTCCCCTCTCCAGCTCACGATACAGGTTACCATGGATACCAGCCCGTTGGGATGGGGCGCCCACTGTCGGCATCACAGGATCCATGGACTCTAGACAAAACAAGAGCAGTCATTACACATCAACCACCTAGAGCTCTTAGCTATTATCAAAGCTTTCCAAGCCTTCCTACCCATCATTGCAGGACATGCAGTCCAACTTGCTATGGACAATACGACAGCTCTTTATTATGTCAACAAGCAGGGCGGTACACATTCCCTTTCCTTACTGTACCTAGCTGTCGAGCTCTGGGAATGGTGCTACCTTCACCACATCTTCCCAGTAGCAGTCCATATTGCTATGGATGACAATCTGCTTGCAGACCATCTCAGTCGCCTTACCACAAGGACGCACGAGTGGTCTCTAGACAACGAAGTCTTCGCCCTTCTTTGCCATCGATGGGGGACTCCTTCCGTCAATGTTTTTGCTACCAAGAACAATACCAAGTGCCAACTATATTGTTCCCGCGCCGGTATCGCAGAGGCTCTCTCTTGGAGACACCTTCATGATAAGATGGGACAGCGGACTCCTCTACGTATTCCCGCCAATCCCACTGATACAACGCACCATCATTCGGCTTCGACAGTTTCAATCGGATGTGATCCTTCTCGCCCCATGGTGGCCACAACTGTGGTTCACCCACTTGAGGTCGATGTCGAGCAACCTCCTCCATCTTCCGTCCATCCCCAATCTCGTCACGCGGGACAACGGGCTCGTTTACCATCCTGATCTTGAATCTCTGAAACTGACAGTGTGGAGGATTCTCCCGCAATAAGGGATATACTTGATAGGGCTCAAAAACCATCAACAAAGATCCTTTACCAACATAAATGGAGAGCATTCCTCTCCTTTGTCAATTCTAAAAACTTACCTGCAGTACCAGTTTCACTGAAGACTCTACTTACCTTTATACTCCATCTTTTTCATCTTGGATTGGCCCATTCTACTTTGAAAGTTTATATTGCTGCAGTGGTCTCACACCAACCATCTCATTCGGAAGCAGCTAAACTTTTCTCCCATCCGACTTTGAAAAAATTCCTTAAGGGACTTCACAATATCCGTCCTCCACGTCAACCTCCTCTTCCCCAATGGTCGTTACAGCTTGTCCTTAACGCATTAACCCGACCTCCCTTTGAACCGATGGCTACTACTAACCTCAAACTGCTTTCCTTGAAAACATCATTCTTAGTAGCCATAACGTCGGCTAAACGTGCTAGCGAACTGGCAGCTCTTAGATCAGATCCACCTTTTCTGCAGTTCCATCCGGACAAGGTCACTCTATACCCAGATGTTTCATTCTTACCTAAGGTCGTATCTGATTTTCATCTTAATCAACCTATAATACTGCCTACCCTATTTTCATCTCCCTCTACACCTCTCGAGCACATGCTCCACATGCTTGATGTTAGACGTTCCTTGGCCTTTTACATTGACAGAACCAAATTGTTTAGGAAAGCATCAAGGCTCTTCCTATGTTTTCATGGCCCTAATAAAGGTTCACCAACTTCGCCTCAAACGTTGGCTAGGTGGATTGTTCAAACAATTTCACTGGCATATGAACTGGCAGGCAAAACACCACCTGAACCCTTGAAGGCTCACTCAACTAGAGCACTGTCTACCTCCACTGCCTTCCAACGTGGAATAGAAATCCCTCACATCTGCCGTGCAGCTACATGGTCCAATCCATCAACGTTTGTCACACATTACCATTTGGATGTCCGGGCAAAGAAAGATGCTGCTTTCGGCAGAGCTGTATTGACTTCCTTTCTACCATGACGTCCCACCATCGGGTAAGTGAGCTTGCCCAGTCACCCAATTGTGTGCATTCACAGAGGCCACGAAGAAGAAAGAGAGGTGACTTACCTGTAACCATGGTTCTTCTAGTGGTCCTCTGTGAATTCACACATCCCGCCCTGCCTCCCCTCTGTCCGTCACGTTGTCCTCTTATATAGCTCTTTGACAGCGGCGGACTCTTTTGGGAACTGAGGGGACTTCTGGCGGGCGGAGCATGCGCTCCACGGGGGAATGTCCCACTAATCACATGTCTTTAAGCTCTAGAAACTTCTGAGAGGTCCTGTGCAGGCGCAGAACAACCCAATTGTGTGAATTCACAGAGGACCACTAGAAGAACCATGGTTACAGGTAAGTAACCTCTCTTTATGTCGGATGAGTTTCAGATATTTTTGGACAAGGTGCTGGGTCATGTTTGGCTTACCACTTACATGCTTTGACTTTTCCCCTCTGCTTTTCATATCCACCAGGGGCGTGGTCATCAGGGTCCAAGAATAGCTAAATATTGAGAGAGGAAGTGGTACCCACCTTTTAAAAAGAGGGATCAGGTGTCTCCTGAAGAAACCGAACTTTAACTCAAAACGTGAAAATCACTATAGGCTGGTAGGTAACATGGGCAAGGTGTTCAAGTGAGTGCGGGTGGATAAACTCCAGATTCTTTTGGATAAAATTGTTTTTTCAAGATCCATTTCAATCTGGTCTCAGGACTGCATTTGAAATTAAAATGAGATAACTTGTTGCTGTGAGCTGCCTTGGGTCCCCAATGGGAAGAAAGGTGGCATGCATGCATGCATGCATGCATGCATGCATGCATACATACATACATACATACATACATACATACATACATACATACATACATACATACATACATACATACATACATACATACATACATACATACAGTATATCACAGAAGCGAGTACACCCCCTCACATTTCATAAATATTTTAGTATATATTTTCATGTGACAACACTGAAGAAATGACACTTGGCTACAGTGTAAAGCAGTGAGTATACAGCTTGTATAAAAGTGTAAATGTGCTGTCCCCTCAAAATAACGCAACACAGTCATTAATGTCTAAACCGCTCGCAGCAAAAGTGAGTACACCCCTGACAATGTCCAAATTGGGCCCAAGTAGCCGTTTTCGCTCCCTGGTGTCATGAGACCTGTTAGTGTCACAAGTCTCAGGTGTGAAGGGGGAGCAGGTGTTATCGCTCTCACTCTCTCAGACAGGTCACTGGAAGTTCCACATGGCACCTCATGGTAATGAACTATCTGAGGATCTGAAAAAACGAATTGTTGCTCTACATGAAGATGACCTAGGCTATAAAAAGATTACCAAAATCCTGAAACTGAGCTGCAGCATGGTGGCCAAGACCGTACAGCGGTTTAACAGGACAGGTTCCACTCAGAGCAGACCTCACCATGGTCGACCAAAGAAGTTGAGTGCCCGTGCTCAGCATCATATCCAGAGGTTGGCTTTGGGAAATAGATGTGTGAGTGCTGCCAGCATTGCTGCAGAGGTTGAAGGGGTGGGGGTGGGTCAGCCTGTCAGGGCTCAGACCATACGCCGCTCACTGCATCAAATTGGCCTCCAGGGCTGTCGTCCCAGAAGGAAGCCTCTTCTAAAGATGATGCACAAGAAAGCCCGCATACGGTTTGCTGCAGACAAGCAGACTAAGGACATGGATTTCTGGAACCATGTCCTGTGGTCTGATGAGACCAAGATAAACTTATTTGGTTCAGGTGGTGTCAAGTGTGTGTGGTGGCAACCAGGTGAGGAGTACAAAGAGAAGTGTGTTGTGCCTACAGTCAAGCATGGTGGTGGAAGTGTCATGGTCTGGGGCTGCATGAGTGCTGCCGGCACTGGGGAGGTACAGTTCATTGAGGGAACTATGAATGCCAACATGTACTGTGACATACTGAAGCAGAGCATGATCCCCTCCCTTCGGAGACTGGGCCACAGGGCAGGATTCCAACATGATAACGACCACAAACACACCTCCAAAACGACCACTGCCTTGTTAAAGAAGCTGAGGGTAAAGGTAATGGACTGGCCAAGCATGTCTCCAGACCTAAACCCTATTGAGCATCTGTGGGGCATCCTGAAACGGAAGGTGGAGGTGCGCAAGGTCTCTAACATCCACCAGCTCTGTGATGTCATCATGGAGGAGTAGAAGAGGACTCCAGTGGCAACCTGTGAAGCTCTGGTGAATTCTATGCCCAAAACGGTTAAGGCAGTGCTGGAAAATAATGGTGGCCACACAAAATATTGACACTTTGTGCCCAATTTGGACATTGTCACTTAGGGGTGTACTCACTTTTGTTGCCAGTGGTTTAGACATTAATGGTTGTGTGTTGCGTTATTTTGAGGGGACAGCACATTTACACTGTTATACAAGCTGTATACTCACTGCTTTACATTGTAGCCAAGTGTCATTTCTTCAGTGTTGTCACATGAAAATATATACTAAAATATTTATGAAATGTGAGGGGGTGTACTCATTTCTGTGATATACTGTACACATACATACATACATACATACATACATACATACATACATACATACATACATACATACATACATACATACATACATACATACATACATACATACATACATGTCCTAGGACACAAATAGAAGTATGACCCTGCCAGGCTGTCTGAGTTGGGTGTGCATACACAGTGCTACTTGGATGGCATATTCCAGAAGGTGGTTCTGGAGGATTATTGCTCTGACTCCATTAGTTATGCTGTGGGGGTTCCTCAGAGCTCTAATTTTCTATCCTATGCTTTTAACATTTACAGTGGTTTTATTAGTATCTGTGATAGAAGAAGTGATTGAGGGATGGGGGAGGTATTACTAATATGCATGACACCTGGATCCACCTCTTCTTTTCATCTAATATAGATGAGACAATCCTTCAGCAAGGTAATGGATGGGATGAAAGCCAGTGTATTGGAATTCAGTCCAGACAGGCTGGAGATACTTGGTGCAGGTTGGTCAGTTGTCTGGTTAAGTAACTTTTCCAGAGGGGTCTGCACTCTCCATAAAGGAAAGGTTTGTAGTTTGGGGGATGTTTTTAAATCCAACATTGCCACTAGAAGCACAGTTGGCCTTGGTGGCTTGTAGCACTTTAAAATCGGCTGAAGCTGCTACACTAATGACGACAAAATGGCATCTCCTCCCAGCTCATGCTCTGGTAACAGCATAGCCCAAGTGCTATCACAGCACTAGCCCATAGGAACCATCCTTCTTTTCTTCTGTCAGTCAGTGCTGTCTTGCACCCTTTGGAGCTCTAATCCCTTAACCCTCCTGACAGCATTGCACATTGGAAGATGAAGTTGCCTGAGTTTTAGAGGGATGTTGGTATGCAAAACTGAGAGAAGGGGACTGGAAGCTTCATTTCAATGTGGTTCTTCATGCCTGGCTGACCTGCAATTATTCAAATATTCCTGCTTTAATGAGTGCCAAGCAAGTTTTTTAAGCCATTAGTGACAATTCAGGTTTATATTTACAAGTGCAGAAAGCTACAATGTTTCCCCCTTTCAATGGCAGAAATAATCTACTGCTAGCCACATCACGTTACTTTTCCCCAGGCTCCCTCCATGGTTGAAATGACAACATGGTCCTAATGTGTTTTGTCAAAGTAGCAATTTTGTAATAGTGTCATACGGGGGGGGGGGGGGGGCGGCATCAGGAGGGGTGGTGGTCAGGAGTGTCGTAATTATGGGGAAGAAATACAAGAAGCACAAGGCGGAAAAGACAGAATGGAGGTCGACCTCGGCCTCAGCTGTCGGCGCTGCCGGAACCGGCGCAGCTGCTTATGACGATTACGTGGATACAAAGCCATTGAAACTGGTGTTAAAAGTTGGAGGTAGCGAAGTGACAGAACTTTCAGGATAAGGACATGATTCCAGTTATTATGATGACAGATCAGACTATGAGAGAGAGCAACATAAAGAAAAGAAGAAAAAGCAAAGCGTGCTGCTTATATAAAGCAAAGCAAAGTGTGCTGCTTATATACCGCCCCATAGTGCTTCAAGCACTCTCTGGGTGGTTTACAAGTTAATTATGCAGGCTACACATTGCCCCCCCAGCGAGTTGGGTACTCATTTTACCAACCTAGGAAGGATGGAAGGCTGAGTCAACCTTGAGCCGGCTACCTGGGATTGAACCCCGGGTCGTGAGCACAGTTTTGGCTGCAGGGCAGCAGTTTAACCACTGCACCACAAGAGAAGAAGAAGAAATCTGATAAAGAGAAAGGAAAACATCTGTATGAGGAGGAAAGACGGAAGAGAAAGGAAGAGAAGAAAAGAAAAAGGGAAAAGGAGCAGTGTGATACCGAAGGTGAAATGGATGACTTTGATCCTGGAAAGAAATTAGAAGTTGAGCCACCCTCAGATCGGCCAGTCCGAGCTTGTAGAACTCAGCTTGCAGAAAATGAGAGCACAGCTATCCAACAATTATAGGAACATTTTCTTCGCCAATTACAGAGGAAAGATCCTCATGGGTTTTTCGCCTTTCCGGCCACAGATGCAATTGCTCCTGGATATTCCATGATAATAAAACATCCTATGGATTTTGGTACAATGAAAGAAAAAATTGCAGCAAATGAATACAAGTCAGTAACAGAATTCTTGGCAGATTTTAAGCTGATGTGTGACAATGCAATGACATACAATAGACCAGACACGTATAAACTTGCCATAAAGATCCTCCATACAGGCTTTAAGATGAGGAGCAAACAGGCAGCTATTTTGGGCGATGAAGCTGTTGAGGAACCTGTGCCCGAAGTTGTTCCTGTGCATGTAGAGACTACCAAGAAATCCAAAAAGCCAAGTAAAGAAGTTATTAGTTGTATATTTGAACCAGAGGGGAATGCATGCAGTCTGACAGACAGCACAGCTGAAGAACATGTCCTGGCTCTGGTGGAACATGCTGCAGATGAAGCACGAGATTGCATCAATTGATGTCTCCCAAACAGCAAGATAGGTTATCTGAAGAAGAATGGTGATGGATCTTTGCTCTTCAGTGTTCTCAATCCATCAGATCCAGATGCAGAAGAGGAAGAAACTCATCCAGTGGATCTGAGTTCTCTGTCCAGCAAATTACTGCCTGGTTTCACAGCAATGGGCTTCAAAGATGAAAGAATAGTGTCATACAAACACTAGAAAATGACATGAAATGTTTGTGTTTTCCATTGATCTTTAAAATGACCCGAGTCCTTTTCAGCATAGCTGACAATTAGTTGGCAAATAACCCATTCTGACACCAACCTTGAAGAATTAGAGATAATCGATTCCAGGGGTGAAGTGTTCTTGAACAATTCCTCTGAAGAATTGCACGCAAAAGTGCTTTCCTCTGACATCATTCATGCATGTGCTCTTGTTCCACTCTGACTGGGATAAATGTGATGCTCCTTTATTAGATATTGGGGAGGCAGGGAGTCAAAGATTCAATTCTTCTTTTAGAATTTGTGATTGCTAAGCTCAGCCCAATGCAGACACATTGCACATACAGACCACACTAGCTGTACATTGTTTTGTCCCAGGTGTTTGACAATCCTCATGAGTTTTGCAGATCCAAGTTGGCATGTACTAGCGATACAGATTAGCTGTCATTGGAGGAAGGGATTTCTGAATTGCTGGGTGGGACTGTCACAGCAGAACCCTCTCTCACTTCCTGTAATTTGCAAATTAGCTTGCTTCGTTTAATTATTGGTTCTCAGATCATAAGTATGTTTGTCCTTTGTAAGTCTGATATTTCTGACAAAAAAGACTAACCCATTCTGGCTTTTTGAATACTTCAGGCAATTTCAGCTGCAATAACAGGCTAACTTCAACATGTGGTTTGGCCCATAGATTCTCTGCAAGATAGGTGAGTATTTGGGTTAGCCCCACAGTTAGGTGTGGTGGCAAAGTTTAGTGTAGCCTGGTAAGTAATCATTCGGGCCTAATCAGTCACCTTTGGGAGATATTGTTTGTTTATTTTATTTTTATGTCACCTTTCTTCTGGTGAGAAGATATGTGAAAGAAACTTCAGGTTGTTTGTAAATGGCATTAAAACAAATCTTATTTGTGGGCCAGAAGGCTTCCGATGGAAATGCTATTTCATCAAGAGGCCTTGGAAGTGTCTTGTGATAGACAAAGAATGGGAAACATAACTTGTTTATTTGTTGTTTTTGCTCAGCTATGCCAAGACTCGTCAGTGATGTGTGAGAAAAGTTCTCCTTCCTGTTCTGGTAGATGATGAGTGGTCTGAGAACCAGTAATGTGGTGATGACTTGCCAGTCATACAGCCTCACAAAAGGGTTGGAAATAACAGGTAGATATTTGTAAAGGAGAGTTTTTGGTAAAACAAATAACAGGCTTTAAAAATACATTTCTGGGTTATGTCTTGATTTATTCAACAAACATGGTTAAACTCAGGCTGATCAATGTATTTTCAGGAAAATCTGCCTGCTGTAGAAATGTGAAAACACCACTCTTATTTGCACTTTCCCAACAATTGACAATTGACATCTTAGCCACATTCAAACTGCCATCTTCCCTGTCTAGAGGAGGAGAAAGGATCGCCCCCATGTCACTTTGGAAAATAGCCCAAACATTTGTTGCACACGGTATGGCAGCCCTCATGCAACTGGTTTCAGTCCTATGGCGTCCATGCCTTATTATCCATAATTTTGTTAGACCTTCTTTTCAAACAGACAGAAGTATAAAAGTGAGAACATAAACTTTATATGCACAGACACAGACAAGCTGTTAAAAAGGATGAACGGAGACAGAAAGCCTTCTTTCATTTGTTTATTTTTGAGACACTAAAATATAAAGCTTTTTGCTAGATGAAAAGTTAATATTCTTGTCATTTATGACTATAGAAACGAATGTAGGTGTTAGATTTTTGATGGCATGTCATATTCTTTCCCCTTTCCCCCCATGCAACTGACTGATTCATACAGTCTACTAAAACTGCATGTGACTTTCAGGACTGAATATATGTATGAGCAAGGTTGGGGGGGAAGGTAAAACTATATAAATTGTTAAAAGATAAAATAGAAGAGCTTTGCAAGAAATAACATGGTTATGCGGCAGTAAATGAATCCAAATAATTTAATTTTGCATCTGTCTCACCACATTTGGCATCTTAATTCTTTTGGAAATAAAGGGGAACATCACCACGACTTGTTGCATGATATACCCACCTGTGCCTTTGTTATTAACAAAACAAGAAGTGCATATATTTTGACTATAATACTATATCTTAAAACCATGAAAACATTTCAGGACAGCAATGATATGATTCCCTGTAGCTTCCAATACATTGTCCAATGCTATTTCAATGTTTCCTTGTTCTTGTTTTTTTTTAACATTGTGATGAAATATCAGCTTTTTAAAATTTTGGATTTTTAGCTGGGAATTTTCAGGTTTCTTGAATAAACAATAGGAAGGGTCCAATCCTAATCCTAAAATGCACAGGCTGGAGGGGATTAGAATGAGATACAAGTTCACTTTACAGGCAGAAATCTCCTTCTGTTCACTAATTCCATCGATCTGCTGATAGAGCAGTCTGCTGGCTAATCTGCCCTGTTATTCAAGATGTTCTGGCACAAGAGCCATAATAAAAATTGAGAAGAGATACTGAGAGGGATGATCCAAGCTGTGCCATATCCATACCTCCTTGGCTGGCACAAACACAGAACAGATGGACAGCAGTTCTAAGTAACTAGACAATACAGTTAAACTAGACAATGTGTTTGACTTATTGTTGGAAGGAGAGCTTACTTAAGAAGAAAAACGATCTGTTTACTCTAACACAAACTTGCCTCAATCTGCGTTGGGCAAATTAGTCTACCTTGTTTAGTAATGGGTCAGTGGGAGATAGCAGAGCTTTGTTTTGAAGTTTTAGGCATGGAAATATTTATATTCCTTAAGGCAGTGGTCCCCAACCTTTTTGCCTCCACGGACCAGTTTAGTGTGCAGGCGGGAGGGCAGGGGGTCCGTGCATGCATGGGAGAGCCCGCGGGATGGGCCGTGTATGTGTGGAAGGGATCGTGCATGGGTGGGAGGGGCTGTGGGATGGGCCTGTGTGCATGGGAGGGGCCATGGGAGGGGCTGTGTGTGTGCAGAAGGGGCCGTGGGAGGGGCCGTGCATGAGTGGGAGGTGCTGTGCATGCGTGGGAGGGGCTGTGCATGCGTGGGAGGGGCTGTGGGAGGGGCCTGTGTGCGTGGGAGGGGGCATGAATGCATGCATGGGAGAGGCCGTGCATGAGTGGGAAGGGCCATGGGAGGGGCTGTGTGTGCACGGGAGGGGCTGTGGGAGGGGCTGTGGGAGGGGCCGTACATGTGTGGGAGGGGTGTGCATGTGTCTGCATGTGCAGGCGGAGGAGATTTGTCTTCGCAGCCCAGTCCTGGCAAGGCCATGGACCAGGACCAGTCCGCAGACCGGGGGTTGGGGACCCCTGCCTTAAGGGGTAACATTGTAAAAGGAGGAAATGTTGTGACTGGGTACTGTTGTGACTGGGTACGGTTCCCCCTTCTCCCCTCTCTGCTTGTTCCTTCATAGAAGACTCGTGGACACCATCCATTAACATCAAAGGTTTTTTTTTTTTAAACTGCTATTGACAACATTAGTAACTGACTCATCCTCTTGTTTCAGAGGTTTTCTTTCTATGGGTTTTTCTTCAAATAACAACAAATCCCTCTCAACATGTAGAGGTGTAGAACTAAACTCCTTGTATTGCCATTTATGGGATATGCCTGTCTCTTCCGTTACAACATCATTTAACCTTACTGACAAGGGTGAAAAATCCATCACACCGGAGGCTCCCAAACCTTCTTGCTTGGGGTTGGGCATAATCTGGGTTGGAAAGGACTCTCCCCACGGGGTTTCCCAGGGTTTGTGGTACATGCTCTACTTTCACGCCACTGGGCCTTCTTCTTCTGCCAGTCTCTGAATTTCTTTCGCTGTTCCCTCTCCTCAGTTTTGCCCCAATAAAGTGGTTTATGGTATATCTGTCTTTTCCACACCTTCTCAGCATAATCCCTAGGTACCTTGAATTCTGTCAATTCTCCCATCCAGGGATCTTCTTCTACTATTTCTACCCAATCCTTTCCCCTCTCGTCCTTTTCTTCAGTCACCCAACAACACGCCTCCTCCTCCTCCTCTCTCTTCTTCTAACTCCCCCCCCCTTTCCTCCTCCTTCCCTTTTTATATCCCTCTCTTTTCCCACCAAAATACTGCCCCCTGTTGGATCCCCTTTTTCCGGTATATTCTGTTCACTTTCTTTTATACATAGTCCTCTCATGGTCTCTCCCATCGCTGAAATCTGTTTTATCACATCTTCACTTGAACAGGTGGACGACACACACTGAGGAGTCCCGACCAGGGGACTCTCAGCCTCACAAATGTGCATTTGCCTTAACATGTTACCTGAATTTAGGACTGCAGTCTTATGCATACTAATTTAGTCCCATTGAACAGACTAAGAATTATCTCTGAGTAGGTATGCATATGGCTGTATTGTAAGACTGGCTTCAACCTTATTAATTGCTTACTGTGGCGATCACCCTGCTTTGGCTCATATAGGAGATTATTTGCATCTACCAATGGGAGCTGTTGGGAGGCGGAGCCAGAGAAACCAGAAGGGAGGGGTGAGGCAGAGAAGAGGAGTTTTGGGAGTGAGTGAGTTAGTTAGCCAGTTTGAGTCAGAGATGAGAGTCTGAAGTGAAGAGTTAGTCTGTGGGAGTTAGAGAGCGTGGTATAGTGAGGAGTTAAGGTAGGCAGTTAAGAGTGTGAAACCTATAGAGAGTTAAGAATGAAACAAGTTATTACTAAACTACTGAATACTTTAAAGTCTGTGAAGATCCTGTTTAAGCGAACTGTAGCCAATAAACCTGTTTTGTTCAAATTTATACTCAGCTTGGACCTCAATCTTTCTAATTAAAGGGTGTTGACAGAAGTCAACTGGTGGCAGCGTAAAGGAGAGAATGTGTCGTGGGCCTCAGGCTAGTGAAATAATCTGGGGACGCGGAGGGGCACGTCACACTTACATTGTAATTCTGTACAGGTCTACTTAGAAGTAAGTCCCACTGAATTCAGTGGCACTTACACTGAAGTGAGTGCATTTCTGCTGTATAAATAAAATTGCAATTCCCATTGACTTATATTCAATGCTACTCCTACCTGAAGTAGACCCACTGAAATCAATAAGATTTTAGTCATGACTAGCATATCCCATTAATTTCAGTGGGCCTGTTCCATCCTAGATTTAGTCCAGGGGTGGACAACTGGTGGCTTTCCACATGGTATTAGACTGCACATCCCCTCCATCCTAGCCAACAAAGTAAATGGTGAGGAATGGTGGAAGCTGCAATCCAACTTCTGAAGGGCTGCACTTTGTCCACTGTTGATTTAGCCTAATATTAAATGCACTAGGCCAGACCCTCGGTAGCATTATGGCATGTTGCCTTCCAACCACATTTGTGCTCCTCAGTTGGTCCTTGCTACCCCTCTAGAACCACTAGCCCACCCAATTCTCCCACCATTTAACAAGACTCTTTTATATTAAACCAATATGTTTCAATGAATGAATTTGTACTAACTAAAACTTTGCAACTTGTTAGATCGTTAGATTTATAAAACACTTCAAGGAAATTTGTATTTAGTGAGATTGCTCGGGTTTTCTCTTATTCTTTGATCACAGTACTATGTTTCTCTTGTTTTGGGTGGCTGTCCTCTAGAACCACTGGCAATTATCCCACGATTTAACAAGACACTTTCAAATTAAACCAAGTCACACAGGAAATGTGTATCATGTTTGAGAATCAATTAATGCTTCTGGGGGGCTTTTCTCCACTCCCTTCTCTCTCTCTCTCTCTCTCTCTCTCTCTCTCTCTCTTTAACAACTGCTTATAGTTTTGTGAGAACTCAGCTCTGAACTAAGCCATCTATTTGAAAAGAGGTAATTTCAAACCATGAAATATGAAGCTGGCTTGTTTCAACAAACTATAGTTAAGAATAACCACTGTTCAAGGATTCAAAGTAACATGAACCTCGGAATCATCACCATCATCATCAATTTATTTATTTATTTATTTAAAATATTTCTATCCTGTCTTTCTCCCTGAAAGGACCCAAGGTGGCTTACATCATTAAACAATATTTAAAAGCTAAATACAGTAAATATATAACTATTTTAAAAAAATAATTAAACAAGTACTATATTAAAATGGTAGCAAAGATCAATATCAAAACACATTTAAAACAACAGAGCACAACAATCCATTTAAAACCCCTCTCAGACTACCAGTCATTAAGGAAAAGCCTGCCTGAAGAGAAAGGTCTTTGCCTGCCTGCGGAAGGACAGCAAAAATGGGGTCAGCTTAGCTTCTTGTGGGAGAGAGTTCCAAAGTTTGGGAGCCATCTCCCAAGCAGTCTCATAGAGGGAGACGTGGTCTTTTAATTAGCTTGGACCCAAACTGTTAAGGCCTTTGTAGGTTAAAACCAGCACATTGAATTGTGCCCAGAAATGAATTGGCAACCAGTGGAGATACTGTAACGGGAGTTATATGTTCCCTGTAACCAGCCCCAGTTTACAATCTGGAAGCGGCATTTTGGACCCTTTTGAGTTTCTGAACACTTTCCAAAGCCACTTTCCAATCTTAGAACTGCAGAGATTGAACAACAAGAAAAGAAAACCAGATGTTGTGATCATGGTCTCAAGCTTATGCCAGATGAGGAATCAAGAGGAGCACAGAAGCCTGTGGTTTGCTATGACATCCAAATTGACTAGAAGAAAAAAGTAAAATGATTTGATCTGATTTATGACCTTTTTAGTGTAGTGCAGGATGTGTGGTACAGTGAGCACTGAATCAGTGCCAAAGCAATTATTGGATGGCCTTACCATGCACCCAGATCATCGATCACCACTCAGACCACTCTGAAAAGTTTTACATAGAAATGTGCAAAAAAGGGAAGAAAACAGGGGTTCTTGTAACTGTTTTACCAGCTTCAAACATTGAATTCTGTGGGTGAAGGCAGAATCCTTCTGGCTTGTCAGGCTTTAGCTGATTCTTTCTTATTGTCCTCACATGTTGATTATATTGTCAACTGCTTACCCAAATTATAGTGGCCTCAGGTGTTTTCAGACATACATGCTTCAAACAGTAACACTTCTTAGGTCTGATACGCTTAAAGTTTCCTAAGCAGTCATTCGTGTATGTTTGTGTTTATAGATGTGCTTAGGCTTGAAAGTTTAACAATATCAATAATAAAACTAGTGTGAAATGCAAAATATTAATTGATGTGGTTTTGGTGGTACAAAAACATTTAATAAAACAAATTATTTCCTGAATGAATATTAGTGCAGTAAATCTTCCAAAAACAATATGGATTTGGGTACACTTTTCTGTACCAAATTCCAGTATGTAAAGCATTTAGCATGGATGGATTTCAAAATGTAATATTTGATCTATTTCTATGTAAATGAATGGATCATAAGAAGGATGTATTGTACCAGATACAACATCTTCTTTTCATAAGCACACAGGGTAGTTCAATGAACAAGCTCAGCTATATAATTAATCAAGCTAAGCAGGTTATCACAAAATAAAATAATTTGTTTCCTGCTGCGCATACAATATGCCAGGCACATTGCAAACAAAACTGATAGCCCAAATCTAGTTCTGAAGAGCTCAGAAGTGATACTATTCATTTCCATCTCACTATGCTATAGAAAAGTAATTGTGTTACTGTTACTGTTTTCAGTTTTCCACCAATTTATTAAGGCATTTGTAACATAGTCATTACGTCAACTCCCAAATACCAGGACTAGTTTCATGCTAAGTCCTTTTATTAGCTTTCCTTCAACCATTTGTCTAAAAACACACTTTCAACTGCTTGACATATCTCAAAGGGAAAGTGAAGGAAACTAAATTAGAAAGTGAGATATTTTTGAATTAGAAACATGATTATTTTCCATGTATTGCTGCTCTGTATAAATCTCTCTCTCTCTTTCTCTCTGAAAGCTACAGTTTGATTTCACTATGGTTAAGGCATATTCTCTTCTAAAGACAAAGA
The DNA here is from genome assembly GCA_037013535.1 of Intellagama lesueurii. Taxonomy (NCBI): domain Eukaryota; kingdom Metazoa; phylum Chordata; class Lepidosauria; order Squamata; family Agamidae; genus Intellagama; species Intellagama lesueurii. The sequence goes on from JBAJHW010000001.1 coordinate 263,562,220, forward strand.
CACTGGCTATTAATGAGAACAACAGGGAATAATTGGCTACTATTTTTGTTTATCTTTTGGTTCTTTTAGAAGCTGGAGGGAAAATTAACAGATATTTTAAATACTAGAATGATTCACTGCCACATTCCAAGAACAGCACTATTGAATAGGATTTCTACTTCCACCACTCATTGTCTGTCTTTAGCTATCTTTCGGTTGTGTCATACAGGTGCCTCCAGTAGACATTGGCCCTTTAAAGGACACCACTGCTTTATAGGTATTTGGTGACATTGATTAATTAATTGAAAGCATTGCTGCCTGATTACTTAACCAGAAAGGCTCCCAGAACACCTAACAGATCAATAAAAAGAAAGCAAGTTAGTCTCTGCCTTTAGGCTTATAGTATAAGACATGCTAAAATATGGATGCAGACATAATGAAAAAATGGTGGGGAGAGAGGATGAATAAAGCAAATTTAAGTATCAGATTATAAAGTTGCAGTTATCACAAAGCCAAATGGCATGGCTTCTGCTATGTGACATTCCTTTATTTGTTTACCTAATATACCATGTTTCTCCCAGAACTGAGATGCAAGGTGGCTTACAATGTAATTAAAAAACTAGTTTCATTAAAGCACGGTTACAAATAAAAAAAATATTGTTAAATCCAGTATAACGTTAAAATGCAAATAAATTGTTTATAACATTTCAAATTAAACCCTAATACTTTCCTTAAAGCATGTCCAGTTAAAAACACATATTATCGGGCTATATTGCTGAAGACTTGCCTAAATAGAAAGATCATTGCCTGATGGTGGATGAACAACAAGGTGGAGGCCATCCTATCCTCCCTCAGTGGAATCCCAAAGGCTGGGATTAGCCACGGAGAAGGTCCTTTCTCATGTCCTCACTAAACAAGCCTAGAGGGACTGAAAGGAAGTCCTCTCCTGCAGATCACCAAACAGATTGTTACTGTATCCCAGAACAAATGTTTGTGTTTGCAGGGAAGATTTGTTTAGAGATGATAATTTCAACTTCTTGGATGGACGTATATGCTCTCTGAAAGCTTCTATCATCAAAGAACCAGAATGACAATTGAGGTAGACTTTTTAATTGGAGGAGAAAAAGGATCTCACCCAAAGGTCACTGTGTGTATGGGAACTAGAGGGTGTCAGTGTGCAGCTCATGGAACCTGATGCACCTTGATTGGATTCGCCACCTTTGGCTTCAGGAATGGAGAAATACTCCACAATGTATTGCATGAACCAATTGACTCCTGTGTTGGTCAGAACCTTCTTCACTGATGTGGCTAGCAAGGAAAAGAGATGCCAAAGGAGTTGCCCTTGACTCCAATGGTAGTGCTTATGCCATCTACTTTGTTGGCATAACTTTACACTGGCACTGGTGTGTGGGACTGGTACCTGAGTAAAGAATTCTGATTGAGTTCACCTCCTTCATCTCTACTGTCAAAGGCAGCCCATTTTTGCTTCTTGTAGTGGCAGAGACCTGCCAGTGTAGGGATTACTATTGGTGCAAGGGTATAGCATAATGTTCTGTTATGCCAGTACAAAGGATTTAGTAGCTATAATATCTGTGTCCAGCTGGCAGAAGCCCAAGGTGGGATCAAGTTGTTAATCCCTTACTGTTCATTGTATTCTGTTTCTCAGTTATATCATTAATATTGAATATGCTGAGCACTTTGTAGGCAAAGTGAACCATCATTTGTTGGCTCTGGGGCCTTGTTCATATATACAGATTAAACCTTAGTACAAGAAAACCATATTGTCTTGGCTGAAGTACAAAAGGAACCACTAGTGTTTTTATTTTAATTTTTTATTTTATTTTTTTGTACTGGTCTGAATTGCACAGTAAGTTGCCCCCATTCTACTATATGTGAACTAACTAGATCCTCTCTGGATCTGGACACTTGCTATGTTCTGTCTTTTTAAAAGATCTGGATAAGAAGCCTTAATGATACATGCTCGTGGCTGCATCAGTTATAGATGAGATTTGGCGAGATAGGCATTTTAATAAACCACAGTCAGGTTTGGCAGACTTCCTCTTAGTAATGCCCTGAATGAGAAGGGAAGACTATGAGAAAGCCCCAAAATGGCTTTTAACTGTGGGAAGAATTTTGAAGAAAACCATAGTCCAAAATGTCAAGATTTGAAATTTTGTATGTATAGAATGCTAAAATAATCAAGGGGAACGTAAAATAAAATAAAATAAAATAAAAATGCAATCCTGAAAATGTACATTGTAGTGAAGAAAATGAGGTTTGAGCAGCAGTATACTAAAAGGCACTGCAAAACAGTCAGCAGTCCCATCACAGGGAAACAAGGTCAATGTAAAATAACATTGCCTTGCAAAGGAATCTCTTTCCTAGGGGGCTGATACTTGACTGTGAACATGTAAATAAATGGGAAGACAATAAAAACAAAGGGGAGAAAAAAATCCTAGATCATGACACTTGAGTATTGTAATGCAAGTATAGCAAATTGGTAGCATACTGAATTCATTTGCCAGTAATTTGGTCCTCTGGCATAAGAACATAAGAGCCCTGCTGGATCAGGCCAAGGGCCCATCTAGTCCAGCTTCCTGTATCTCACAGTGGCCCCACCAGATGCCTCTGGGAGCACACAAGACAACTAGATACCTGTTTCCTTATACCCCTCCCCTGCATCTGGCATTTTCAGGTACCTTCATTTTAAGCCTAGAGATGATACATCCCCGTCATGGCTTGTAACCTGTGATAGACATTTCCTCCAGGAATCTGTCCAATCCCCTTTTAAAGGCATCTAGGCCAGATGCCATCACCACATCCTGTGGCAAGGAGATCAACAGACTAACAACACACTGGGTAAAGAAATATTTTCTTTTGTCTGTTCTCACTCTCCCAACACTCAATTGGAGTGGATGTCCCCTGGTTCTGGTATTGTGTGAGAGGGAAAAGAGCTTCCCTCTATCCACTTTATCCACCCCCTACATAATTTTATATGTCTCAATCATGTCCCCCCTTCAGGCGCCTTTTCTCTAAAGAGCCCCAAATGCTGTAGCCTTTCCTCATAAGGGAGGTGCCCCAGCCCAGTAATCATTTTGGTGGCTCTCTTCTGCACCTTTTCCAGTTCCACGATGTCTTTTTTGAGGTGTGGCGACCAGAACTGTATGCAATACTCCTGGTGCGGCCTTACCATCATTTTGTACAATGGCATTATAATGTTGCAGTTTGCTCCCAAAGCAGTCCTTGCTGACAGTGGTTTGCTGGGTTGGTGAAAGCAATGAAAATTATCATAGAAATTTTACAAGATGTATTTCATATGGCTCTACTAGCAAACCTCAATTGTTTACAGTTGAAAGAAAATGAGAAAAATATAAATACAGGGAAGCAACACACAGTCTCCCTCACATACACCAGATATCAACAGAGATATCATAGAACTGTAGAATCATAGAATAATTGAGTTGGAAGGGGTCTATAAGGCCATCAAGTCCAACCCTTGCTTAATGCAGGAATCCAAATCAAAACAGATTTATCAAAGCTTATCTACCAGGCAAGAGACAGGAAGAAGCAAGAAGCAGGCAAGAGACACAACAACACAGACAACACATAGAGAACATGAATTTTCCTCCATAGATTCAAATTGGCAAATGGTAATGACTTGGGTGAGGAAACCCAATATTTTTTATGTGTCTAAATATGCTAAAGGTTAAGGATTGATTAAAGCTTTAATTCTTTTCACTTTTTAATGTATTCTAATAAATTTACACTCTGCTTTTTGAATGTGTCTTTTGAGGTTACAAGCCCATGCATTTTTAGAATATAATTAAAACATTCTTTTTGGTTTTTTATTGTACCTTTTATGCTCCTGCATTTTTGGATTGAAATATGATTTAAGTTCTTGTCTGTAACTTTTACTGCTAAAAGCTTGTACCTGAATTATATTTTTCTGACTTAACTATTTGACTGCAACTTAAGTTTAGTCTTTATATTTTTAAAGCATTTCCACCTACACCTTTTTTCTCAAAGCTGTAAAAATGATTTTTTAAAATAACATGCCTATGACTTCTCAAAAAGTTACATGTTTTCAATAATGCTTGGATTTTTGTGCATAGAAGCAATGAAGATGAATAAAGCTTACAGAAAGTTGATGTTGCCTGGAATAATTTCAGCAGTGAAGCACCTTTTGCCTTGATATCCAGATGAACTTTGATATGATTAACAAGGTTATCTGGCTCACACTGGAATTAACCCTTTCAAAGATAAATGCCAGGACCACCACAGACTCAAATTACCAAGGGGCATTATAAAATTTTATAGTGGTTGAAACTGCATGTTCACATGCCATACTTTTGACTTTGACAAAAAATAGTCTTTCAAAGATCAGAAGCATGGTTTATTAAAAAGCAGACATTCTGCTTGCAGGTTTTGCTAATCACTGGTAGGCAACATTGTTGAGTCAGTTGCTGTAATTCCAGGTGATAAAGCCTCTTGCTGCCTTGTTAGTGCCTGTGCCAGTCTCTGAGGGTGGGACCTTATAATCATATTAGAATCTTCTGTGCCTGTCAAAGCAGAGGCAAGCAGCAGGCAGCATATGCCTAATCTCAGCCTTCCTCCTACGATTCTCATTGCCAGTGCCTACTTGATCAGTGATCATTATGCTCCCCTTAGAATACCAAATGATTCTTAGCTGGAGAAGCAACAGCAGCAGAATATTCCACCTAAAGTTCTATCTGCTAGAGCTATCCTGATAGTGTTCATTACAATGTTAATCTGAGAATAAAAAAATCCTAAACAAGCAGGAGAAAACAGCAGCAGAATAATCTTCCCTTCAGCACGACCTCCTCAGCAGTGCTTCTTTCTTTGGGTCAGAAATAAAACTCTTTAGTATCCCAGAGAAGCAGCAGGAATACATGTTCCCTTCCTCCTCAAACCTTCAGAACAAAGAACACCAGTTTCTTAATTGGCAATACTGAACAGCCCAAAGCATCAGCTTGAAAACAAAACAGAAGTAAAAATAAGAATAGCAAATTTTAGAGCTGGCTGGCACAAAACTTTCAAAAATGGCCTGCTTTCAATTTGGCGTGGCAAATCCTCTATTTACAGTCTGTTATGTCACTAAGTTTCACAGAGATACGTTAAAAAAAACCCAAATATTGTAGCCACTTAGGGTTCCCCATGCAACTGAACGGGATATGTAGTGCTTTGGAAAACCAGATTGTGATTTGGATTCAAGGTCCAGATCAGATCACCCTTTATCTGAGTCAATTAGCACTGAATTACCCTCCAAACTGAACTGAGGAGGCATTTGGACAGCCCTGATGCATGTAGTCACTAGGTGGGTGATTATATGCACATGCAGTTCTTATTTGTGCAAAACACAGCTTGGGCCATTTTTAGAACACACCATCACAAAACCTCTATTTGAAGATTTTTGTAATAGCATGTTAAAAATCATTCTAGCTGTGCAGGGTTCGCACTAATGGCTTGGCTTGTCACAAGGTACAGCCTCCACACAGTTATTTTCCAAAGAGATTCTGGTACTGGTATGAATCATCATCAGTCTATAGGAGATACACTCCAAAGTTGGACTTGCCTTCCTGTTTATACTGGTTTTTTATACTGATATTTTTTGTTTTACTCCTAAGTTCTCATTGCTACTGTAGTATTTTAATTTATGGGAGTCTATAAACTCATCAGTTCTTAGCAAGTGGATTCCTTGGGCTTCATCTTATTCTAGTTATAAACCTTGTACCGGGAAGCTCCGTGTGATGTGTCTATTACACATACGGAAGAGAGATCAATTAGCTAGGGATGAATGAACCTGTACATTTTGCTTTCTCCCCTAACAACAACCCCAAAAGCCTAAAGCTCTTTTTTTGGGGGGGCGGGGCGGTTTATGATGACATTTGTTAATTTTGTGAATATGTTATATATAAAAAAGGAGCAAATAAAGTTCTCATCCATCCAAAAAAAGGGGCCACCCTATACATTATGTAACAGCAAATCTTCATTTTTCTATTGTATGCCACACCCAGGAAGTTTATTTGTTGTTTTTGTCAATTAAAATAATTCTTTCTTTCCCCGTTTCAACAGGTCTTAGAGAGAATCCAGATCACCATAAAAGAAGTTGATAATAATACTGAACACTTTAAAACTATGGAACAATTCAAATCTTTAATCATTTAGCAATCACAACTTGTAACCAATTCTAGCTATCGGGCTTATATAACTGTATTCCACACGAAGGAACATGCTTGGTTACGGCACACTCCTGTTTACTGTTTAAAACAGAAAATGCTTCATGTCAGAGGTGGGGAACTTTTTTTCCTACCATGTTCCCTCAGGGTAATTAATTGAAGGCTATATGTTGATAGTAGTTGAGTTCTAAGCCAGTGTTGAGAGGAACCACACTCCAAAATGGCAAGCCACTGTCTTCAGCTTCTTCTCATATTCCCTTTCCCCTCTTGCCTTCTTCCTCACTTTTGTCCCAGGCCTACGCACCTCACATATGGGAGTCCTCTGAAATACAGTCAAAGGTTATAGGTTACTTGCCCCTACTTCAAGTCAACAATTTTAGGGGAAAAAATTCTGCAGTAGTCCTCAGTAGTGTATACATTTTCAGAAAGGAAACCGTATGCTGAGGGAGCCCTTAGAATCTCCTGCTTAAGGAAAATGGAATCTAAAAGGGCCAACTGTGAGCAAGGAGGTGAGATGGAGACACCTTTTGCCAGAGTGCTGTCCATTCCAACGGAGGAGGGAAAGAGTGAAAGAAGTTCAGGAGTGACAGTTCTCCCAGAGACAGCTTCTACAGGCTCCCTCAAGGGGGGCAAAGAAGGCAAAGCCGTTGAGGGTCTGAGGGGGATGGGAGAGTTGGAGGACCAGTTGGAAAAGACTAGAAATGAGGGTGAAGAAAGGGATCAATCAGAAAGAAGGAAGGAAAAGTTTGGCGGGGAGAGAGGGGGGAAAAGGGCAAGTGAGACAGAAGCAGCAGTAGCAGAGGTGGGAGAGTGAGAGGAAGGAGGAAAACCTACCTAGAGGGTGGGAATGGATCTGGTTGGAAAACCCCTAGACCCATAGGTGCCCAGAGAGGAAGCTGATCACAGGTGGAGAGCAGTCATTCCCCCTAAGCCATTGTATTGGGGAGAGGCAGAAACAGAGAAGAAAATGGGAGAGTAGAACAAGAAAGGAGAGAAACAGCGGAATGGCGAGTGCAAGAGATGAGGAGGAGATGAGGGCTTTGGAAACCTGGGAGTTCATGGAGCCCGGGGAGAGGACGAAATGGGAAGAATACCTGGGAGATGCATCCGTGCTCCTGTTATCAACATGGATGACAGTGAAGGCCTGGCAGCCGGTAGAACAACCAGGACCTTGGAACCTCAGTTATGGGAACCCGTTTGTTAAAGAGGAGTGGAAACCCTTTTCGGCCCCATGGGAAGAAAAGGAGAAAGACAATGTTCAAATTGATATAAACAGTTTTACTGATGTTCCTAAAATAAATGTTAAGATGTTACAACTCGAATCTGTGCCTGTGTCTGAAGACGTGGGACTTCAGGAGGAGGAGAGGTGACTCGATTCACAGCATGAACCCTCACACCAACATTGTATAATTTTATAACACTGTAACCTTGACATGCTATGTTAATCACAGACTCCTTGGATGTTATCAAGAAGCAAAAGTTCTGTTTATTCTGTAATCCTTGTATTTCCCAGTTATATTTAGATCATTTTCATATGCATGTATTAAAGATTATGGAGTAAAGGTAGTGAGCCATTATTATGGAATAGAACAAGACACTGCAAATCACTGCAAAGTGGTTTGGACAGTATTTCATATTAATCATCAGGAACACAGGACCCAATACAGAAAGTGACAGCTGTATGTTGATGCCTGCTGGCAAGCTAAAGCTCCTGTAAGGAATCAAATCCTTTCCCCAGGACTGCACTGAAGTATCTTGGCTGAGGGCCTAAGATGCTTCCTATTGATAAGTAAAATGCAAGCTGTATTAAGTAAAATGTGAGCTGTATCTTTGCCTGTTCTCGCCTTGTGTAAATCTCAGATCCAAAAGTTTTTCCCAGCTAGAAGCCTCCAACCGTAATTAATGGCCCCTTTAATGTATTCTTTTCCCACTTAACAGTGTTCAGTAGATAGCTGTAGTTAAAACTTATCAACTTTCCCATTAGTGGGCTCATTTAATACTACAGGCAATCCTGTCAGTGGAACAGCTGTGGAACTTCTGCTTGCTGCAACCGTCCAAATCACTGTTTTAAGATAGATTTGTCTGAAATTGACCCAAATGCTGTTCTCCTCAGCTGATGTCTAATTATTGTACTTTTGTTTATTCTCAAGTTCAGTGCAATGTTAATGTAATTTTTTGCTCAAAATGTCATTCTGTTCAGAAAGATAGCTACTAAAAGAATAGTTGCCATCTTGCTCTGATAATGTCTGTTCCCTGTTTGTGCTGAGTTTCCTGATTTTTTAAAAAGTGATAAACCCCATCACTTTTATTGCTTTTTAATGCAGTGGGTGCTACAGAGCCAAGTTCAACAAAGAGAATGAGCAAGCGTTTATTAGCACTTGTGCGTCCATAAAGCTGAGTAAGCCTGCATCACATTCATGCAGGCACATAAGCCATTGTGAACAAGGGCCAAATGTTGACTTCAGGGGCCTAGACAATGTGGCTGTAATTAAAACTTATCAACTTGTAGTTAAAACTTGTAGTTAAAACTTATCTCCTGAAAAGATTGCGACAATCCTGTTGCCTAGTGCAGCAGATTGAACTAGAGTAGACCATGGAATCAAGGAGAATGTAGTGAGTCAACTCCTCCCTAAGTTCAAGTGATTTAAATGGACCTACTCTAACTGCAACTTATTTTAGCATAGTAAATTGTACTTCCCCTTCACAGATTGCTGCCTTGTCATGGCGAAGGGGCTTGAGTAATTCAGAGAAGCTATGGGCTATGTCATGCAGGGACACCCAAGACGGACAGGTCATAGTGGAGAGTTCTGACTAAACGCGATCCACCTGGAGCAGGAACTGGCAAGCCACTCCAGTATCTTTGCCAAGAAAACTCCATGGACAGAAACAAAAGGCTAAAAGATATGACGCTGGAAGATGAGCCCCTCAGGTCGGAAGGCGTCCAACATGCTACTGAGGAAGAGCGGAGGACAAGTACAAGTAGCTCCAGAGCTAATGAAGTGGTTGGGCCAAAGCTGAAAGGACGCTCAGCTGCGGACGTGCCTGGAAGTGAACGGAAAGTCCGATGCTGCAAAGAAAAATACTGCATAGGAACCTGGAATGTAAGATCTATGAACCTTGGTAAGCTGGATGTGGTCAAACAGGAGATGGCAAGAATAAACATCGACATCCTGGGCGTCAGTGAACTAAAATGGACGGGTATGGGCGAATTCAATTCAGACGATTACCATATCTACTATTGTGGGCAAGAATCCCGTACAGGAAATGGAGTAGCCCTCATAGTCAACAAAAGAGTGGGAAAAGCTGTACTGGGATACAATCTCAAAAATGATAGAATGATTTCAATATGAATCCAAGGTAGACCTTTCAACATCACAGTAATCCAAGTTTATGCACCAACCACCAATGCTGAAGAGGCTGAAATTGACCAGTTCTATGAAGACTTACAACACCTTCTAGAACTGACACCAAAGAAAGACGTTCTTATTATAGGGGATTGGAATGCTAAAGTAGGGAGTCAAGAGATAAAAGGAACAAAAGGTAAGTTTGGCCTTGGAGTTCAAAACGAAGCAGGGCAAAGGCTAATAGAGTTTTGTCAAGAGAACAAGCTGGTCATCACAAACACTCTTTTCCAACAACAAAAGAGGCGACTCTACACATGGGAATCACCAGATGGGCAATACCGTAATCAGATTGATTATGTTCTTTGCAGCCAAAGATGGAGAAGCTCTATACAGTCAGCAAAAACAAGACCTGGAGCTGATTGTGGCTCTGATCATCAGCTTCTTATAGCAAAATTCAAGCTTAAACTGAAGAAAGTAGGAAAAACCACTGGGCTAGTCAGGTATAATCTAAACCAAATCCCTTATGAATACACAGTGGAAGTGAAGAACAGATTTAAGGAACTCGATTTGGTGGACAGAGTGCCTGAAGAACTATGGATGGAGGCTCGTAACATTGTACAGGAGGCAGCAACAAAAACCATCCCAAAGAAAAGGAAATGCAAGAAAGCAAAGTGGCTGTCCAACGAGGCCTTACAAATAACAGAGAAGAGAAGGGAAACAAAATGCAAGGGAGATAGGGAAAGTTACAGAAAATTGAAAATAATAGAAAGGGAGAAACCAGAGATCTGCTCAAGAAAATTGGAGATATTAAAGGAACATTTTGTGCAAAGATGGACATGATAAAGGACAAAAATGGTAGGGACCTCACAGAAGCAGAGGACATCAAGAAGAGGTGGCAAGAATACACAGAGGAATTATACCAGAAAGATCTGGATGTCCCGGATAACCCAGATAGTGTGGTTGCTGACCTTGAGCCAGACATCCCGGAGAGTGAAGTCAAGTGGGCCTTAGAAAGCATGGCTAACAACAAGGCCAGTGGAGGTGATGGCATTCCAGTTGAACTATTTAAAATCTTAAAAGATGACACTGTTAAGGTGCTACACTCAATATGCCAGCAAGTTTGGAAAACTCAGCAGTGGCCAGAGGATTGGAAAAGATCAGTCTACATCCCAATCCCAAAGAAGGGCGGTGCCAAAGAATGCTCCAACTACCGTACAATTGCACTCATTTCACATGCTAGCAAGGTTATGCTCAAAATCCTCCAAGGCAGGCTTCAGCAGTATGTGGACCGAGAACTCCCAGAAGTACAAGCTGGATTTCGAAGGGGCAGAGGAACTAGAGACCAAATTGCTAACATGAGCTGGATTATGGAGAAAGCCAGAGAGTTCCAGAAAAACATCTACTTCTGCTTCATGACTATGCAAAAGCCTTTGACTGTGTGGATCACAACAAACTATGGCAAGTTCTTAAAGAAATGGGAGTGCCTGACCACCTTATCTATCTCCTGAGAAATCTATATGTGGGACAGGAAGCAACAGTTAGAACTGGATATGGAACAACTGATTGGTTCAAAATTGGGAAAGGAGTACGACAAGGCTGTATATTGTCTCCCTGCTTCTTCAACTTATATGCAGAATACATCATGCGAAAGGCTGGACTAGAGGAATCCCAAGACGGAATTAAGATTGCCGGAAGAAATATCAACAACCTCCGATATACAGATGATACCACTCTTGATGGCAGAAAGTGAGGAGGAATTAAAGAACCTCTTAATGAGGGTGAAAGAGGAGAGCGCCAAAAATGGTCTGAAGCTCAACATCAAAAAAACGAAGATCATGGCCACTGCTCCCATCACCTCCCAGCAAATAGAAGGGGAAGATATGGAGGCAGTGACAGATTTTACTTTCTTGGGCTCCATGATCACTGCAGATGGTGACAGCAGCTATGAAATTAAAAGACGCCTGTTTCTTGGGAGGAAAGCGATGACAAATCTAGACAGCATCTTAAAAAGCAGAGACATCACCTTGCCGACAAAGGTCCGCATAGTCAAAGCTATGGTTTTTCCAGTAGCAATGTATGGAAGTGAGAGCTGGACCATAAAGAAGACTGACCGCCGAAGAATTGATGCTTTTGAATTGTGGTGCTGGAGGAGACTCTTGAGAGTCCCCTGGACTGCAAAGAGAACAAACCTATCCATTTTGAAGGAAATCAACCCTGAGTTCTCACTGGAAGGACAGATCCTGAAGCTGAGGCTCCAATACTTTGGCCATCTCATGAGAAGAGAAGACTCCCTGGAAAAGACCCTGATGTTGGGAAAGTGTGAAGGCAAGAGGAGAAGGGGACGACAGAGGACGAGATGGTTGGACAGTGTCATCGAAGCGACCAACATGAATTTGACCCAACTCCGGGAGGCAGTGGAAGACCGGAGGGCCTGGCGTGCTCTGGTCCATGGGGTCACGAAGAGTTGGACATGACTTAACGACTAAACAACAACAACAAGTTGTACTTAGAGTAGTCCCATTTGAATCAATTGAACATATAGAGGAGTTGATTCATTAAATTCCCATTGATTCAATGGGCCTACTCTAGTTGATTTACTACAGTATGTAACAGGAGTTTGGTCAGTGTGTATTTTGTTCTGGAGGTAGAATTTAATACTATGGTACCTTCACAAAAATTTCATTTATGTGGTCAAGAATTTCCAGATCAGAAGCTTTTAATCAGTGTCAAATCAGGAGGGAAACAAACACAATTTTAGGAGACTATCTGTAGCAGGGAAGTTGATATCTTATGTGGTTATAAAATGATTTGTAGGATTTATGGAAGGAAGGGCATTTTCTGACAAGAGGTTTTTTTAAAAATGAACTTTGAATGGGGATCCCCATACCCCTCCAGTGCCTACTGGCAAAGACCAGAGCTAAAACAGGTGAAGGATGTGGTGGAATGTTTCCATGTCTGGATGAGCCCTTGAATACATTGAAATGCATGTAGGATACGTTGACCTTCTCCACTGTGGTGCATTCAAATAAACAAAGTGGTTGGTTGGCATCAAGATTTAAAACAAACAAACAAAAAATTTGGCGGAAAGAAAATGGCAAATCAATGGTAAAACAACACTCTATGCAGTCAAAGCAGCAGATGCTCTCCATTACGGGCAGCAATTACCATAGATGGGGAAGGGGAAAGCTCCAGGACTATTTAACAGATAAATCAGCTCTAAGAACTTCATGACCCTAATAGTACTCCCTTATAAAACTGCGTATTCAAAAATATGTATTTAATTACTAAGGTGCCTTAATAATGACAGTTGCTTAATTTTTTAAAAAGCCATGATAACAATAAATCAGCCTATTACAGTCTTGAGGCGGTTATCACTAGGCATAAGCGAGACAATGGATATCCATGCTGAAGATTTACATGGCAGAGAGAGAACAGCTATTTGGGGGAGGGTGGAATTACAGTTTACAGAAAGCTGCTCCTGCCTAGCTGCCTCTGGCAGCTGAAATTAAGAAAGCCATTTACAACCTGCTTCTGTTTAATATTAGCTTCTGGGTCCCTTGGAATTATTGCAGTATTATCACAACCAAGTCATTTATGAAGGGACAACAGCACAGAACTAAGAACAAATAGAAGGTCCAAAATTGAGCCTATGGGCAAGATTCAAGGTAATTTTGGGTGGTAACAAGTGGAATGAATTTAGTTACAGACAAGTCCCAGGCTGACTGGTGATTTTTGTGGCTCTGTGTATAAGAAGAATTCTGTTTCAGAATGCTGTTTTGTTATTCCTGTCAGTTGTGTACATAAGATATAGTTCCACTGTTTGTCTCAATGTGCCTTCTCTTCCTTCAATCAGATCAATACTATCATTTCCTACACAAATGTCACAGTTCAGTTAGCTTCCTTTCGGAGAGTTATGTCTTTAAGAACTACTACTTTCTTCTTTTGCTTTTACTGTGGAGATGAGTCTCAGAGCAAATCCTTGCAAACCGCAAAAGCTTGTTCTGCATTTACCCTGAACATGCTGAAAACTCAATTCTTAATATGCAGATAAGTTCAAATCTTGAAGCTCATTTCTGTAAATTATGCGAACTTACCATCACACGCTCACCACTGCCTTCCTCTGAGTGACTTTTAGAAGTATTTGAATAAATTATATTTCCCCCAGAGGATGATGACATAACTATTTTTCTACACCTACATTTCAACTTTCATTCTTTTTACCAATTCCCCAGGTTCCAAATGATAAACAGATTTATTTTCAGAGTAGACCATGCTCTTAAAAATTATCTTCTAATCGATAGGTTGTTACATTTTTAAATTACTCCTGATGTATTTTTATATTTTGCAAAATACATTGATGGGTTTCTTTTAAAAGGTAAAAAGATCAATACATTTTCTAAAGAGTATATTCGTATTTTATAATTTTAAAACCCAGTAATTGTTTACCACATGGGTGCTATATGTCATCAAATCATACCTGTGACTTTCAGCAACTCTTAACAGGACTTCCAAGATAAGTGAGATATTTAAAGAGTGGTTTTTATCTCCCGCCCCATCTGAGTTTTCATGGCCTAGCAGGGATTCAGATCAGGTCTCTCAGTCTGTCACTCCATCCAGTACATCACACTGATTTAATATATAATAAAACACTGTAGAAAACTCTGTTTCAGAATCATGGTTCAGTTTTCTACCTCACTTTTTTACTTCCATCCCTTTTTGCTTCTCATCTCCCCGACTCCTAAATATGTGCTGGAAAAAAAATTCTCCTGAGGACTTTAGCACAGCCTTAGGAAAATTAAAGCACAGAGCAGGACTAATATTAGAGAAATACATAATTGCAAAATGTGGTATTTAATATTTAAGAATTAAAAATAATAAAGTGATTTTCCTCTTTGTTGCTTACACAGACCAGTTCTCTGACCTTCAGCAACTCCATCTTTTCGTAGCCTGATGTGAAAGTGCTCTGTCAAAATTCATTTTGTGAATTTCATTACCTTGCCTGTTGCTATTAATTTGTATAATAATGAGAGTTTCCAGAGGCTATTGTTGGAGTCTGCAAGTACATGGAAGCTGGTCACTTCCCACAAAAAGTGCAAATGTTTATTAATTTAATATCTCACCAAGAGAAAATAAAAAGGCACCAGAAATGGATTAAAAAGAGGCAAGGAGGAGAAAAGCTCTTCCCCGCAGCTTGGTAGAATTAAAACAGTTTCATTTTCTTTTCCCTTAAAGGTATATTCCTCTCTTTATCTAGGGTTCAAAAACCTTGTGGCATTTAGTGCTACACCGAGGAATCTAAAATAGCATGGTTTCACTTTCCTATCCATTCTGGGTGGGTCTTCTGTAGAAATACTCTCTTCTCCTTTGAACAACACTAGTTGTGGAGGTTTGAGGAGCAAAACAAAGACCGTGGATGGTGATGTGATATGTTTCTTGAACATTTTTGCCCTTGTGGAATTGGTGATCTTTCTTGGTCTCTTGCAAAAGGGTACAGAGCAGTTAGAAGTGGGGCTGGTGGCTATCTAGGAAGGTGGGGATGTTTTTCTCTTGTTGTGAGCATAGTGCAACAAGCTCCAATTTGGAGATTGGACTAGTAGGGGCAATTTATCAAGGGATGACAGGAATGAGATTAATTCTGGGCCACAGTCTGTCACTGCGTGATTCCTGATTGGCTAGGATTATACAAAAAGGAAGCCCTTCAAAGCAAAATAACAACCACTGAAGTCAAAGTAGAAACAGACTGTGGGAAATAATGGCCAAAAGCAAGTGTTTAAAAATACATGAAAGAACAGAAGATACACTTCCTCTTGCATGCTTTGGTGCTCCCTCTAAAGAGCAAATTTCACAGGGGGAAATTGACACTAACAAAAATGTTATGCTGCACTAAAGAACTGGCTGATTTGCAGGGAATATTTTGTTTGATCCGATGTTAATTGCACTGCAGTGTGCTGGTAATTAAAAATGAAACACCAACCAGATCTTATTAAGGCATATAGAAGGCTGAAGTTCTCCATGTATCTGCCTCCCTCTCCACTAATAATAGCTTATTTGACACACAGGCTTTTCCTTTGAGACACAAATGGCTCCTCAGGTGTGAAAGGGTTAGTTCACATTCTGCAATCGTGCAGCTGTTTCCTGGCATGCTGAGGCTGCTGTGAAGGATGCCAGCCATGGAAATGGCATTTACCTTCATAATCTTCAATTTAGGGAAGCCTAACCAAGGAACCTGCCATGTAATTTTCAGAATAGTTCTTTCTGTTAATCCGTAAGCTGCTGACCAGTGCTTGTAGGTGACTTGCTTGATGTGTTATGGAAAACCACAGGAAACCTGGCTAGTGCCATGTAAGCACATCCAAGGATTACACGGTTTGTTATTTGAATTTGAGCTTCTTTCTTCCATCTCATTGTGGGATAGCTGTGTTAACCGCTTCTTCTGTTTGGATTAGAATACCCATGCACTGAAGTCTGTTGTTCTAAAGTAAGTAAATATCAGCTTTTGTTTCTAGTTAAGAAGATAATTAAATGACCCTCTTTCTTTCTAGCTGGGAACATTATCAAAAGAGTGTGCAAATAATTTGGAATGGAGTGGGAGATGTGATTTCTTGGCAATTTTCTTAGTAATTGAAATTTAAATACAAGCAATGGATGCTGTATGTTCGTGAAATACTTTAACTGTTTTTATCTCGTCAGATTCATCATTTTAATGTTGATGAATGTCTCATATCAAACACACCTCTATGACAATTTCCCCAGACTTTGGGAGGGAAAACTTGAAAAACATGCCACACTAATTACAATTTGCTACTAAACTTTTGCAGATCCATGTGCTATTTTATTTCTCAATAACATTTCGTTTGCAACTTGAAGTCAGATTGTTCAGCCAGCCCAGTGTCCTTGTAAGAGGACATTCCTCTATCAATGTCATAAAAGGCAAATTACACACTTTTTCACTGCCCTTCTTTCCTGTTTTGTCATGCTTTTTAGGTTAAAGGGGCTTGGTCCTATGACTCTGCCAGGATTGCTATTGAGAGTTTCCTAGGAAAGTTATTTTGCTGCATGGACAGGCAAAGTTGGACTGCAACTCCCATCTACCCTAACTAGCATAGCTAATGGTGAGGAATGCTGGGAGCTGCAATACAGCATTCATCCTGAGGGCTGCACTTTGCCCACTTCTGTTTTACAGGATGGCAGGTTAGCTGTGTGCTCTTCTTTACTGGAAGCAACTCTTTGTCTGAAAGGTTGTCCAGTCTAAATCTGGTTTAGAAAGCAAAGAGTCATCAGAAGGAGGAGCAAGAGCCATGAAATTGCCCACTAATAGCACCTGGAAAACAGCCTGTAGAGACACATAGGGCAAACTAGTATACTGTGTACTCATGGGTGGAGTGGTGTACAAGTGGTCGTTCTCTGGGATGGCCTGTTCTGATATCTTCTCTTTTCTAAAGCCCCTTGTGAGGCACCCAATGAGGGTAATTCAGCTTGTAGCACAGAAGGGAAATGGAAGAGAATGCAAACAAAAGGCTCCCCCCTTTAAATCTTTGTTCTGAAAAGTTTATACCTGTGCCTTTCTTGTGTTTCTTTGATTAATATTTGCTTCCCAAATATGGCTCCTCAAAATGACTCCCATGAATGGAAAGAAAGAAAAAAGATGGAGACAGGCCCTGCACTAAAGCTGTCAGGTTGAAAAAAGGAAGCTGCACAAAAAAGAGAGAAGCTGGCAAGTATAGGAAAGTATTGGAGGAAGATCTGTTTGACAACGTCAGATTTAAGTGGGAAATTGCCAAGGAGCTTTTAAAAAACCAGTTAGTACTGGGGTGACCTTCTTTTGGACGTGCTCTTCCTTAGTGAGAGGTGCTGCAACTGACTCGGGGGCACCATCTTCTACGGCTGGTTGTAGAGTGGTTTTCCGGGCAAAGCGGGGAAGAAAGCATCCGTGACCAACCATTCTCTGACCAATGGTTGCAGACAGGCTGCCCCCCCTCCACTTATCATGATGTTCTTTCTAGGAGAGGAAATGATACTGTTCCTTAAGTCATCCTTAATCTTCACCTAAACCCCTTTACCCAAAGTATCTGAAGTAATTTCACTGTCTCTCTGGATTCCTCATATTTTAAAAACTGATAGTAATAGTAGTAGTAGAAGAAGAAGGATGAGGAGGATGAGAATGAGGATTAGGTGCTCTCCTACAATACTAATTATTTAATATCTTAATGTTCCTTCTTTGTTAAATGAGCCTATAGCAAAACACACAGGAAAGCACATAACAGTTTTTTGTTTTTGTGCAGAACTGTACCATTTGTACACTAATACATTTTCAGTTTTTTCATCCTCTTCAAGTACTTTCCACTCCTCAACCATACTAATGATGTTTCTCAAATCCTGGGTCTCAGCAAATTCTATTAACATGTCCTTCATTCTAGTGCCAAAAATCCTGATGGAAATATGGAATAAAGTTGTCTCTTATCATTGAATTAGTACCCTCTTTCAGTTTGAATATTTGCTTTTCAGTCCAGAGTTTTCTTCTTACCTTTGTCTAGCCCTCACTTATCTTTCAGTACCTGTGTTAATCCCCATCTTCTCCACCAGAACTACTAATTTCCCATGTGGTGCTGTATGAAATAGTGTACTGAAATACAAATAGAGTAGATCATCAGCATTTCCACAGGCTAGAAAACCATTATCTTACATTAAAAAGGTCAGATTAAACTGCAAGGATCTATCACAGAGCCCTTTACATGCTGCCCCAACAGAATTTCTTCAATCATCCAAGGCCAAGGTGAACTTCGCTCATTGTCACTCTTTGTTTCTTCACTATCAGTCATATTGATATATAACACACTTTTGCATTTCCTCCTCACCCATCCTCCCATCACTAATAACAAATTCTTCTCAGTGCCTTCATTCCAATCATTACTCTTATTCCTTAGATACAAGCTTTACATAAAATATTTCAGTTTCACATCCTATTCTAGTCATTCAACTCTCTTTTAAAAAGGGTGTTTTACAGTTGTATACAATAATCCCCGTTTTCAAGTATTCGATTTCAGTAGTGTGCACCACTAGATGAGGCTGATATTCTTGAAATAAATATCAGTAATTTCAGTGGAATATTTCCTAAACAAGATCTGAATAAAATTATGTCAACATGATTACACTATGATTGTGCAGATATATAGATTAAATCATTCATTATATGTGGTACTTAAGTTCTTGTAGTTAATAAATTTAGCATGAGTTGTAACACTGAGAACTGAAAAGTTCCATTAAGATATATAACATTGGTTTGTTAATATATATAATATTGGGATGTTGGTTTGGATGGGAGGAAGGAGGCATGGATCCCTTTGACATCTCTTCTGGCATCTGCAGGGATGGTTGGCAGCTTTTGGTGCCTTCCATGTGCAAATCTGTGTCCTTGGCTTCTGGGGAAACAGAGCATTTGAACTGTATTTAAGGTGGCTCGTTGTACTATTTCAGCAAATGGAGAGAGCCACTTGCACAAGGAGGTATTGGATCAACGCCATATTATTCAGAAGGCTGACTAGGCTGAAGCCGGGACTAGGGGCTTGTCAATTTTTTTTTACTGAGGTGCCCTTTGGCTTCAATGGTTAAACGCACTTTGCACTCTGCACCGTAGCAATATGTGTACGTACATATTCATATATATATATAACAATACTCATAACTATACACACACACACACACACACACACACACACACACACACACACATTATTTTAATGCCATATTGTTTACCAGTTCCTTTTTTGTCCTTATCTCTATTCCAGTATTCAGGTGATAGTAATAAAAGGCAGGAGATACTTCCTTTCAGTTTGGATATACTCTTCCACCTATTATAGTCCATTTCTATTAAATGTTTATTGTTATAAACCTCTCTACTTACCTGTGGAATGGTATAGAATCCTTACAATTCCTTTTCATAAAGCCAAATGCTGAACAAGCAGTCGTTATGTAAAAAAAAACTGAGAGGTTGCAAGGCACACTCGTAGTCAGCTGAGGTTTGTTTTGAGACAATGGGGGAGGGGAGGACAGCGGACCAATAGTGCAGCTGTAGTGGGGCGAATGATTTAAGTACTGGAGGGTCCCCGAAATACCTGAAAGTCTAGGGGACTGGCGATGGGTTAATATGGCCCTGTACTGTATGGTTCCTTGCACATGACTGGAAAAAGTGCAACCAATCATACACATAGGAACTGTGTGAGCATAGTGCCACCTGTGGATCTGATCCAAAGTTTCAAGGATTTATGGAGAACCTTTGGCTTCTTCAATTGTGTCATATACCTCTCCATTCATTTGGGAGCCCAAAGGTTTGGGGGCCACTCAGAAGAGCCCTTAATGAGGCATGATAGGCTGCCATCACTACGAGCAGTTGGTGAATCCACTCTGGATGTATGCTGTATGCACATTGTTTCTGTGCAATTTAATTATCAGTGTGATTAACACATTTTGGCATCCATGAGTGCTTTCACAGATGGAATGCATAGCAATGTAGTACACATTTTGCAATGGAGGCACTCATCATTATAGCCTTCCTAGCCAGCTTCTTCCACCCCAAATTCAAAATCACAGGCAAGTGTATTGATCCGGATCTACATCTTTGTGTGTTTGTGTGTACACACCGATGAGGAGCAATACATGGCATAACATTCAACTCATTAGTATCAGCTGACAATCACACAACAGGAAGCTGGCAAAGGTCCGTGTACTGATTAGCATTTTGAACTTTGTCTAGAAAGATCTACAATTTCATTAGCAAGAGAATACAATACATCCCCATATAACGCAAACCTATGAGTTCAAGATTTTCTAGATGTTTCTTTTCCCAATATCAGGGGGCAAACTCATTCTAAAAGGTTTCACCCCTCTAAGATATGATCTTTTGTAAAGCTAATAAGTCTTAATTGATCATGTAAGACCAAGTCTAAAATTCTTTGCATTGTAGTAGAGACAGATTACAACACTAGACTGTTGCCACAAAAATCCACCATGCTTCACACTGCTAGCCACTCTGAGGACTGCAAGGAAGGTCAGATGGAGCAAGGAACTCTGTAGAGGTAGCAGATGATGCCATCAGCTCTCTTAATTCAAGAATTTTAGCACTTCAAATCTGTGGCCTTGGAGATGTCTAGAGAAAAGGGTATCATGAAAGTCTGTGGGCAAATAAATAAAAAATAAGTGACAGAAACATGGAGATATGGCAATGGCATAACATGACAAGGCACATAGCATGCTAAATAACCTTTTTCAGTCAAATTGTGGAGTGCTTGCAAGCACAGTGTTAGGGCAACTGGTTCCTGACAAAACCACCCATTGCTCTATCAGACTTAAAACCATTTCATATATTTTGTGGCTGTGCAGGCCTTTCCCTGCTCATACAAAGAGCTTAGAAGTAACACATTACAAATAGTCAGGTGACATGCAACATGTTACTTTGGGGAGGAAGAAAAGCATCATAGTATCACTTTAGAAAAATAACATAATGCCAGTAGTGTCATTATTTTTTCATGTAACAACTAATGTTCTAAAACGCTAGTTTTCAAGGGGGTCATTTACAGGGGATTCTTACCACTTGGGACCATTTTTTTCCTTTTACTTACATGCATTTGTGTAAAATATTAATTAAAATGCAACTGAAAAGTAATCTGTTAGTCTTAAAGTAACAAGTAATGGGCTAACATGTTCCTTTGAGAACTTAAGACATTCAGCACAAAGGTCTCCAGAGAGTTCTGGAGGCATGTTTGAGTGGAATGTCCCCTGAAAGATGTCCCTTGATTGACATCCCTGCTTTATGTAAAGGAATCCTTCTCTCTCTCTCTCTCTTATTGCTCTTTGCTCCCATCTGTTCAGTTCCATCTTCATTGCCATAAATAAATCAAGGTGATATAGGAAAATAGGTAAGCAAACAGGAGATAGCAAGAGCCATAAATAGTTGAGCATTGGTGAGAGCTTCCTTTGTCAAATCTCTAAAGAGGATTGAACACATCCTTATGACCATGCTCTTCTAAAGACCCTCTGAGGAGAATAGCAACAGTGCTTGTGTTCTGGAGCAATGTTAGCAGCATTGTATAGAATCACTGGATTTCTGTGAACAAAGAACGGAGCAGGACAAATGAGTTGTATAACATTCATGACATTTCAAATTTTAAATGTTCAGGCATTCTATATGGGAACGGTTTAATCACTGCAATTTTTTTTATTAAATGCCAGAAGCAGGAGAAGGTGCCTTGGCATACATTCACTTCAACTTCTCTCACATCTATAATGTACTATTTTGATGGATTGTCTTCCCTGAATGTGTCCATTTCCCACAAAAGATTCTCTAACAAGGTCGGTGTTTGGTTGCTATCGCCTTGTGAGGTAAAAATGCCTACAAATGGAAACAGGCCCCTTTTAAAAAGGGGTGTGTGTATTTCTTTGTAGAATCCCCCTTTCCTCAGACTGCTATATTCTTTCTGAGGTTTAGGCTTCCAGGAATTTACATTGATTTTCAAAATGTATCCTGCTTTCTTTAAAACAATTAATTTTTTTATGCACATTTATTTAAAACAAAGGAGATGACCACATTGGCCTTTTACCCTGCAGTTTGCATCTGCTTAGGCACAATGCAGTTGGATTAAAATGTAGCTACTACATGGCATAAAGCTCAATGAGAGAAAGCCAATTGAGCAATCATCTCTTTTCAGTGGGGAATCCTCTCTTTTTGTTTGGCTGCAATTGTGGTTTTATTTTATTCCAATTGGGTGGAGGTCACTTTTGTCTGCTTTCTGCCCTGTGTGATTGCCTGATCCAATGCAAAGAGACACTTACAGGAATGTTAGTTCCTCTCCACTGAGAACCTGTTGTCTTTCTTTCTTTCTTTCTTTTAAAAAATGCTTTCAAGATTGCACTGATTCAGATAAATGCTATGTTAGCTGGAGTGGGGGAGGCAATGAGAAAAGGGTGTTCCCAATGGAAATGGCCAGTTGGCACCTTTTCAGATCAAAATCAGCTTCTGCTGTTGCAGCTC
Source organism: Intellagama lesueurii (assembly GCA_037013535.1). NCBI lineage: Eukaryota > Metazoa > Chordata > Lepidosauria > Squamata > Agamidae > Intellagama > Intellagama lesueurii. The sequence goes on from JBAJHW010000001.1 coordinate 263,584,764, forward strand.
TATGTGAAAACCCATTTGACAACTTTCACTGCCTCTGCCCTTGAATCCTGCAACACAACAATTGTTTGTTGTCTGAATAGCTGCAGTGATTTCCCCTGCAGAACCCAGCAGGGATCTGACTAGAAAAATTGGGAATCAAAACATATCAAAGCATATTTTCCATGCTGTATAGTTGCACCCTAAGTCGCACCCTAAGTCTCACTAGGACTTATTCACAGATATGTGTGCTTTGGACAGCAGCTATGACTGTTTCATCATCATCATCATCATCATTGACATTAGGTTTTTGGTTAAAACTTGGATCTGTTATATAATAACAGTCAGTGTTTTTATACTTTTAATTGACTGTGTCTGGTATATTTTAATAATAATAATAATAATAATAATAATAATAATAATAATAATAATAATAATAATAATAATAATAATAATAATAATAATAATAATAATAAAAATAAGAAGAAGAAGAAGAAGAAGAAGAAGAAGGACTGCATCAGATGCTATAGCTCCTGGACATCTGGTGACAAGTGGGTTACAGGGCTCAGTATACCTCATTGAAGAACCAGGATGGGCTTCTGCAAAGCTAGTGGAACAATGTAAAAACAAAACTTAGACTCCTGCCAAAAATCAAGAAATTATGAGGCAAACCCAACAGTTTGTGGTTTTCAAAAAAGAATGATGGAAATTTGGAAAAAGAAACATCCGAATAGTGACATAACTGAACAATGATTGGTAATTCCAGTAATTAGATACCCAGCTGGAGTAATAGATTGGATCCAGAATGAATTTGAAGATTTGGGTTGAAAAACATGGCAACAATTGAACATGCATCATGTACTACATCCGAAGTGTGATGTGGACAGATTATATTTATCATGAAAAATTGAAGGCCGTGGATCACTACAAATACAGAAGGTATCAGAGGAGAATGAAAGAAGCCTAAATGATTATATTAGTACAAGTTGAAAAAAATTACTTAAGACAGTGAAAATGGAGAATATTTTGAACTTTGTCTAGAAAGATCTACAATTTCATTAGCAAGAGAATATAATATATTCCCATACAATGTAAACCCATGAGTTCAAGATTTTCTAGAGGTTTCATTTCCAAATAGCAGGAAAAAATGTCAGCAAACCAATTCTATTTATTTATTTATTGCATTTTACCCCGCCTATCTAGTCAAACGACCACTCTAGGCGGCTTCATGTGATGAAAGCTAAGATTCAAGTGCTAACAGCAAATGTCGACTCTGCCAAGAAAAAGATGAAACTGTGTCACACCTCATTTGTGAATATCCAAACATTGCACAAACAGATTACAAAATTAGACATGATAGAGTGGCAACATTTTGCATAATGATTAGTGCAAAATTAGTGCACTGACCATTATGCATAACAATATAACTTGCCAGCCTCCAAAAACTGATAGATACCTTGAACATAACACACGAGACATAGGAGGAATGGAACAAAGAAATGTCTGGATCATTGACATTGCAATTCCAGGGGATGCCAAATAAAGGACTGGAAAAATTAACAAAATACAGAGATCTGGTAATTGAAACATTTTGTTTGTGGATAAAACATACCTTAGTGGTCCCTATCATCATTGGGACTTTGGAAACAATATCAAGAAATTTCGCATAGTATTATAAGCAGTTGCAAATTCCAGAAATAACATCAAGAAAATTACAAAAAACAGCAATATTAGAAACAGCATATATACTATGTTGATATCAAAGAGACACCAAGGTTTTTGGTTAAAACTTATATCTGTTATGTAATACCAGTCAATGTTTTTACAATTTTGATTGACTGTGTCTGGTATTTTTGGATAATAATAACAATAATGATAGTAGTAGTATTTATTTATTTATTTATTTATTTATTTGATTTATATCCCGCCCATCTGGTATATTCTACCACTCTGGGCGGCTAGTAGTAGTAACTGCATGCCATCAAGTCAATTCTGACTCAAGGCAACACTTTTCAGAGTGTTCCAGGTAGAGAATACACAGAAGTGGTTTACCATTCCCTTCTTCTGGGGGCACCCTGGGACTGTGCAATTTGCCCAAGGCCTCACAGGCTGGATATACTCACAGGAGAGTCTGTGGGGAATCAAACTCCCAACCTCTGGCTCTGCAACCAGATACTCAGCCACTGAACTATCCAGACAGCTATGACTGCTATACCAAATATTTATCATGACAAGTAAGCAGACCTGTCACCTGATTAAAAATGTAGTTGATTAGTAATATGGGTTTAAGCTGGCAAATTGATTCATAAATTAATTAAATCTACATAAACCCCAGTGGAAAAAGCCAGTCATTCTTCTAAGAAGAAAAACACATTTTGTTCTTAGGTGATGAATGTTAGGAGAGCAAGCTGCAGCTGAGCTAAACTGTGGATTCAGTCCTCTGTATATCAGGAGGGCTAATGGAGTAGATTTCAGCTTTGGAAAGGAATTGTTCCAGATATCTTATTCCAAGAAAAATTAGAAAGCTAATATTTATAAGACGAATACACTAAGATATGAACAACTATAGTTCTAGGTAACCAAGGTAGAAATGAAGGGAGCCATGCTTGCTCCCTGCTTCTCGGGAGCAAAGGTAAGACATCTCCTCTCCAAAGGTCAGAAATGTGAGAAGAAAGAAGTAACATCTGCTAGCAGAACAAACACTAATAAGCAGCAGCCAAATTAACTTTTGTATTCAGCTCCTGAATATCAGAGAGGTTATTATGGTAAACTTCCCACACCTGGAAGGAAAACACACCCACACTTCTGAGTCTAAAAACCCCCAAGAAAGCTAGTATTAATTAGTGAAATACATTGTGATTACAGGTTCCTAGATTTCTTAAAAAAAATAAAAAAATGTTTCTAGTTCTAGAAATTAAAAAGATACTCAAATGCAAGGATCTGTGGCTGAAGACTAAGGCCAAGATCAACCACATTATGTTATTCCTGCTTACTAGGTACAGATGTAAAAGCTGGACAGAGAAGAAGGCTGACAAGGAAGTAAATAACTAATTTGAAATATGGTATTGGAGGAGAGATTTATGAAAGAGGTGAGCAAATCTTTTTTTTATGCAGGAGTTGCAGTCCAAAACCTCAATTTTCACACCTTTAAGTTCCAGATAAAACCAAGACTGAACTCTTGCTAGGAACTAATACGACTGAACAGAGGCTGTCATACTTTGGAAGTACCATGAGAAAGTGGCCAAAATCCTGTTGCTTAAAGTACAGTTGTGGAAGAGTGATGATGGCATTGGTAGGGAGGTGGGTTTTTCTTTCTTTCCACAAATTAAAGATTTCTTCCTTCAGTTTTGTGGCTTTTCTGATTCCTGGGTAATCAGGTAATCACAGGCAAGCTGTGAGACCCTTAGGAGGGAAGGAGGAAGTCTGTGCTAAAATAAATAAATAAATAAATAAAAATCTCACTACCAGTAATACCATCCATTTTTTAGATAATTAAAGGTTTTTTTGGTAATTAAAGATTTCCTCCTTCCCTCCCAGCTCCCACTGCTTGCACATGATGAAAGCGATTATACAGAAATCAGAAAAGCCACAGGAGAGAAGGGGAGTCTTTAATTGTCAAAAATCTCCCCTGCTAGTGACATCATCACCCTTCTGCATGTGTAAGTTCAGGAATTCAGCCGCTGGAAAAGACAATAAAGCTTTTTTTAAAAAAACCCTGAAAGCAATAGGAAAAGAGGAAAGCAGAACATGAAACAGATTGTCCCAATAAAGGAGACCGTGGCCTTAGTGGAACTCTGTCACTTCCAGCAATGAAAATGTGCATCATTAAAGTACCTTTTTGGAAAAGGCATTCTGAAATAATAAATAATGAAAAGGGGACACTTTTCATTTTCAAATGTACAGACACTTGCCAATAGCAGTTCTTATTTATACTAGTATAAAAAAAATTCCACTAAAAATCTTCTGGCTCATTAGCTGGAGCAACTTTTCAGCCGATTAAGAGGTTTGTAATCAACTCAGCTAGCTAATTAATTTCCAAATATCACTGATGTATAACTAAATGTTGACAACATATAGAAAGCTAAAACTTGTCATTTAATCATAGAATCAGAGAATAATCGAATAATGGAATTGGAAGGGGCCCATGAGGCCATTGAGACTAACCCCCTGCTCAATGCAGGGATCCAAATCAAAGCAGATCTGACAGATAGTACCTCATGGGATTCGGAGACTATACTTCTGTTAATGCATTCTAAAACAGCATTTGTCATTTTTTGCAGTGGCATCACACTGTTGGCTCATATTCAGCTTGTGATCTACAACAATTCCAAGATCCTTCTCACTTGTAGTATTATTGAGCCAAGTATCCCCCCTCTTGTAATTATGCATTTGGTTTCTTTTCCCTAGGTGTAGAACTTTGCACTCATCCCTGTTAAATTTCATTCTGTTGTTTTCAGTCCAGTGCTTGAGCCTATCAAGATCTTTTTGAGTGTTGTTCCTGTCTTCTAAGGTATTAGCTATTCCACCAAATTTTGTGTAATCTGCAAATTTGATAAGTATTTCCTGCACTCCTTCACCCAAGTCATTAATAAAAATGTTGAAGAGCACTGGGCCTGGGACTTTGCTCTGGGGTACCCCACTTGTTACCTCTTCGCAGTTTGAGAAGGATCCATTGATAAGCACTCTCTGAGTAAGATTCTGTAACCAACTGTGTATCCACCTGACATTTGTTCTATCCAGGCCACAACTGGTTATTTTGCTAATTAGAATATCATGGGTCACTTTGTCAAAGGCTTTGCTGAAGTCAAGATATATTACATCTACAGCATTCCCACCATCTACCAGAGAAGTTACCAAATCAAAAAATGTTGCTTTCTGATTTGTAATATTTTTTCATTTCTTTTAATATTAAAATCTTAATGTATTGCATTGGAATGAATTTATTTTATAACCTCTAATCATATTTGGATGTGCCTAGTTGTTTAAATAGGAACAAGAGAAGTTGAATCCAGTGATCTGCCCATGAAAGGCTGTTTTTTTCTTCTTCATCACAGAAGCCCTCTTATTTCCTGAAAATACATCCATGGGGATGGAAAAGTACTGATGAATACAATGAGTTGTACAGGGGTGCTGAAAATGAAGGCATGAACATAGAAATCAGGTGGTAGGTATCTTCTGTAGCTGGAGAAGAAATTGATATGCTCAATTTTGCATGATCTTCCCCCTCAGGCCCTATGACACAACCTACTCTGTTCATCAGGGCCCCCTATCCCTCAAGGAAGTATTTCAGGGTGCCTTGGGATTATTGGGAAATGGTTTGGCTTCCCTCTGCCACCTTCAATGGATGTTGTTGTTCTTATGTGCCATCAAGTCATATTTGATTTATGAATGAGTGACCTCCGAAATGTTCTATCATTAACAGCCCTGCTCAGCTCTTGCAAACTCAAGGTAGTGGCTTCCTTTGTGGAGTCAATCCATATCTCAGTCTTCCTCTTTTTCTGTTGCCTTCAACATTTCCTAGCATTATTGTCTTTTCCAACAAGTTTTGTCTTTTCATGATGTCCATTGGACTTCTCTTTCATGCTACGCACATTGGGCAACTAAACATCCTTTTGGCTTTAATATAGTTGCTTTTTCAGTGGCCATGCTGTTTGTACTTGTTCATTGCTTTTCCCCAGTAGCTAACTGTGTGCCTTCCACCCTGGGAATTTCACCTTCCAGTATCTCTTGTTTCATGTTGTATTGTCTCACCAAAAAAAGAGCTAGCTTGAGTGTCACTGCCATTGTCTCTGAAAGATCCTCTGCTGGCATCACCTTCCATTATTACTGCAGTTCAGTAGCTGCACTCCAGGAATTTCTCCTCCTACATCACAATTGGAACTATCATTTCTCTTCTGCTGAGGTGACTGTATTTCTGAAGAGAGTAGATACATATTAGTCTGGATTCTCAGCTTTGACCATTCCACCTTGTGTGACCCTGGTAGAAGTCCAGGCTTGTAATGGAGTCTAGCCTCCTGATGGCATTGCTCTTGGCTTTCTTGACACAACTCAAACCCCCTCAATCACAGTAAGGTATACATCCAAGGGGAAAAGAACACCACAATCAAACCAGCTAACATTATTGGGTAAAGTCCTGTTGCATACTTATTCTGGTGGAAGGGAAATGTAACCTGGCAGCAACAAATTGCTAATTAACAAGTGCCTGCATGAATTCCTGACTACACACCAATCACATGGCTTGGTTCATGGCCAAGGATTCAACCAAGGAGTTCCTAATTGGTGCAATTTGCGACTGTGAGTTACCCTGTTTCCTTTGGAGTAACTGCATAACAGGATTTAGGCCAGTGTCATTTAATCAAGGGAAAAGTGAGGCTTAAAGTGAAGTCTATGGGTGAATTGGAACTTCATCAAAGTCTTCTGCAGGCCATGTTAAGACTGAGCCGTATCCATTACAGCAAGTCAGTCTGCTATGATTTATTTGTTCAGTGAGATTTTGTAGATTATGTTCAAATTCTTCAGCACCAGCACTCTTCCGTTATTTTAATTGAAGAGGCTGAATATTGAAAAGAATTATATAATCCATTTTGTTGAACTCTGTTCCTGTCAGGCCTTTTAATTTTACAAGAGATTTTCAGCGTCTGAAAGTTCCAGGAATACTAGCCCTCTGTGCCAGTGATGCCAGCCGCTTCATGTGATTTACTGAGCTTCCCTCTGTGTGCTTTTCAGAGACAGGAGTTCAGAGTGGATTTCTTTTTCTTTTTTCTTTTTTTGGATGGGTGTTCAGTTTGGGCTTTGAGTGCATATTCTGTACTAGGAAAGTAAAGAAGTATATTTTTCTAAGAAGTATTGGCTGAAGGTACAAGCATTAAGTCCAGCAGTGTATTGATAAATACCAAAGTGCAGGCATTCACTGTGACATGCTTCATAGCCAAGGGCCCAATGAGAATCCAAAACCACAGGCATCTGTTGTAGTTTTGGAAGAGGTAGCCGTGTTAGTCTGAGCAAGCATATCAGGCAAAATCCAAAGAAACAAAACAAAACAAGACAAAAACATGTGGCACCTTGAAGACTAACTATTATATTTCAATGTGAGCCTTCATGGACCCGTCCACTTTGTCAGAGATATGGAAACAGAATGCAATGTTGAATGAAATATCAGTTTCATACTAAATATGAAGAGCCAAATAATATTTAGTATGAAACTGATATTTCATTCAACATTTCATTCTGTTTCCATATATCTGACAAAGTGGACATGTCCACAAAAGCGGATATTAAAATATAATAGTCTTTATGGTGCCACATCTATTTCTCTTGCCTTGTTTTGTTTTGCTTTGTTTCTTCGGATTTTGCCTGATACGCAGGCATCTGTGTTGATCCATATCTATGCGGAAGAGAAATCATACTAGACATTAAGTTCAATGCATATTCCCAACCTGTTTTCTCCAACAATGGGATTTCTTAAGAAATAGGTCTCTCAGTAATCAGACCTACAAATTAAGCCTGCGTTGCCTATGTCCAATCACAAAATAAAGTATGCTAAATGTGCATAAGTGAGGAAGATCTCATAGTATGACAAAGAATTTTTTCATCGTTTGAGGGAGCACAGCTTCTAAAACCACACCACAAAGATAGATTGGTATTAGGGCTGTGCCCTTTAAAAAAAACCACAACCCTGCAAATCCCAGAATTCTCATAAATGTGATTCACCTGGGAGAAAGGCCTAAACTGGAGAGGTTCATGGCTTAGCAGAGGCTTAGCTCTGCCTAGCTTCCTGTTCAAAAAGGAAGCTCCACTGGTGTTTGCTGGGAGTTTTCTTTTTGAACAGAAAGCTAGGTAGAGCTAGGCCACTAAGCCTTCCAGTTTAGGATTTTTTCCAAAGTGAGCCTCATTTCTACCTTTCTCTGTCAGGTGTGGTTCCTAGAATTGAAATTCATGAGAATTTCATCCATTGACTCTGAGGGATTTACATAAGGATTGACTAACCATTTAGCAAGTGATTCAGCAGGTCTATTCTGCTTGAGACTAGCACCAGGATACTGGCCATTGTTCAAATGAACCCTCTCTTTGTATTTTATATATTTAAACAGGGAGAGCTCACAACAATATATAGTTGCTGGAAAAATTCTCCCCACCATCAGCTACCGAGAGGATTTCAGTTAAGTTCAGAAGGACCAGGGGGTATCTGCAGGTCACACACTAGTTTGACATTTACCCTGAGAAGGGAATACCGCACTCCATGTACAGATACAGCATTTTAACAATTAGTGTTGCCTCTGAAGAATTCTTCAAGTGAGGAAGCAGAATCTAAAGCAGACACTAGGATTTTTTTTTCTATCAAGGGCTCCATTTTTTCTACCCTCTCTTGGGTCTGGAGGGTAGAATTGTTTCAGAAAACATGGAAGATGCAGAAATGGCTATGGTGTTTTTGCTTTTGAGAAAATTACCATTAAACCCTTTCCACTGGACAACACTTGCCCAATTCCAGATAGAATGAGCCATGGGCTTTTGTGCAGAAGGAGTGTTTATTGTTGACAGGCATGGGGGAGGGGCAGTTTGCATAGAATAGCATGTGTTGCAAAAGTTAAATAAGTGACTATAAAATTTCAGAAGTGTGGTTGCAAGGTATAAGGATTTAGGATGAATGAAAAACAGTACAAGCAGTTTATTTTTGGTTTCTACTCAGTTGATGCCAACTACTAAGTTCCTTCCAAATTCTTGTGAAAACACTGTGATGTGTTTGAGGTTTGGTTTCCAGTGGTCCAATACTACCCATGACATCTGGATGTAGACACAGATCCCGTACAGCTATAGCACTATTCAGTCATTATCAGCAAACTTAGAGAGGACTGAATAGCCCCTTCTCTCTCTATCATCACTTTCTCCACTTGGAGAACATTGTGTCTAAAGAAGAGAAACTCTTGCTTATACGTATGTAGGTTCTACATGTAAGCAATACCCCAGATTCTCCAGTGTTCTTTCTTCCAGGAATAGCTTACACATGAGCAAATCTTTCTCTTTTCAGACTAAGGGTGTGCTTTTTTTTGGGGGGGGGATCCAGCCCCTGGAGTTCTCTAAGAATTCACTAGGGTTCCTACACAAACACACATACCCCCCCCCCATTTCATTCTTCTGGAGGGGGCCTCTATTCCAGTCTGTCTCAAAAATAGCTTCTGTACAAAAAAGTATGCTGCTTATATACCACCCCATAATGTTTAAAGCACTATCTGGTTGGTTTACAATTCTTTTAAACTATGCAGGCTACATATTGCCCTCGCAACAAGCTGGATACTCACTTATCCTCGGAAGGATGAAAGGCTGAGTCAACCTCAGGTCAGCTTCCTGAGCCCATAGGATTGAACTCAGATCATGAGTAGAGTCTTGACTGCAATACTGCAGTTTAACTACTGCGTCACAAGGCTCCTGGCAAATGCCAGCTCCTTTTTTCCCCCTTTAAAAAAAATGATTGAAAGTTGCCCCAGGGAATGAACACAGTGATTCAATGCTGGGAAGCTCTATGGTTTAGGGATGTGGAACCAGAAGTTGGGAGTTCGATTCTCCACCGTGCCTTCTTGACAGAGGCTGGACTTGATGATCCATAGGGTCCCTTCCAGCTGTGCAGTTCTAAGATTAAGATTAATACCATATGACTTAACATCTATTTAAATTACACTACTGCACATTATGAACTATTTCACTCATGTAACCATACTCTAATTCTCCATTTCATAAGCCTTCTGTGCTGCAACTAGGCAGGAGAAAGCTGGCTTATTTTCTTTCTAAAGGGAATCCTGTAGGAAGGGGGATTCCCCTAGACATCTGATGCAGAGTAGAAACGTGCTACAGTGTTAAGGCTGCAGACGTATGCTCATCCCATGTGAATAATCTTTATATTACACAAACACTGTAGATCTCTAGAGATTTTACGAGTAAACTGAGTAAACTGAATCCCATGTAAACTCTTAGAACCCTTACAACGTCTCTGCACTTGAATGTGGGGAAGATGCACCACATATAACAACACAATGACTTGCAAACTGATTCACTAGTTTCAGCCTGGAGCTGTCTGTCACAACATGACACCCCCCTCCTCTTCCCGTTCCCCATGGTGGTTATTTACTCTCCAGGAAAGCTTGGATGCTCGGCTTATATTCTCTGTATGATCTGAGATGGACTCAAAGCTTCAAGACTTTTGGGAAATCCTGCTTTATCTCAAACAGAGCATAGGTCACTTTGAAGCTGCTTCTTTTAGTTCTGGACATAAGCTTCCAGTGGGGATGTGCACCACTAAACCTGATAAAGTTTGTGCTTCTGTGTGTCAGAAGCACAGAACCAGAGCTTGGATGCCCCAATGTAATCAGTGAATTAACTATATACACATGGACAGACTTCCATAGAACAGAGATGTAAAAGGAAGGATGTAAATAAGCAAGAAACATTAAAAATGAAAGCAAGGACAAGGTACTAATTGATCTGTTGAGCATTCAGTATAGCTACACAGATGTAACTCACAGCTACAACTGCACCAAGTTGGAAGTGCTATCCATGAAGCATTTTTGTGGTGCTTTGTGCCATGGTTGCAATGGAAGTCGTGTGACCAGTTGTGCAATCAAAATCATATGATTCCCTGTTGCCACACATAATGCCTGGCACATTTCCACAGGCATAAATTTACATCGTACTTGCAGAAACAGAATGCTGCCTAATGCATTCTTACTATTATACTATATTTTGTATGCAGTAGGAGACAAGGGTGGGTTTTAATTTAACTTGAATTATAGCCTTAGTAATAAAGGGCAACCTGGAAACAAAATTTTAGGAACACTCCTTAATTCATATTTATCCCATTCTCCATCAGAAGATGTTGATTTCATTAGATGCATAAGCAAATTTTACATGTATCCTAGTACCTTAGCAAAAGGTAGATGTATATGGCATAAAATCAGTAACAGAAAAACTCAGTGGTTGAGGTCTGTATGAAAACCATATCATGGATACAATCCAGGTAAAATTGGTAGTGGGAAGTAACAAAACAGAAAACATGGAAAAGATCAGAATGGAAATTAACTGCAACTAAATTAAATACCATTGATAGTTGGAATTTGAAATATTTAAGTAGAGATTAAATTCTGCCAAATTGTGTCCCATTTGGGCAAACAGAAATCACTTGCATACATTGTCTGTGATTCCTACTACAGTAGTCATTTTCCAGATCACTAAGCTATCCTATGTTTATTGTTTTTATGCACTAATACTTGGATCTTTTATGCTGGTGCATCTATTGAACAACAATACCGTGTCAGCACTTCAAATAATGCGTAGGCTCAGTTCTTCCATTTGCTCACTCTTCCTCCACATTGACAATTGCTTACTTTAGCTGCTTGCTTCAGCTTGGCATGTTGTTGGCCCACATATTGAACATTGAGAAAACCATTGCAAAATCTACATATGAGTCAAAGGTAAATTCCCGTTAATCAATAAGGAGATTGTGCCCTGCAAATATAAACTGGAAGGAGGACTTTGTCTGATAAGCCCAAGGACACAATTTACTTTTACAGCTCCTCCCATTCTTTCAAAATATAGATCCACTGCCAAATGATATATAAATGAGAAGGGAGCAAACCAACAGAGTCAAGGTTTGCTATCTATTAATTCAAGCATGAATGAAAATAAACCAGGTTCAGCTTAGTGGGAGGAGGGGTGAAAAAAAATGGTGGTGGGGGAAGAAAGGCTGAACCTCATGTATTAAAGCTTGGCGTAGTACTAATCTAATGAGCTTTCTAGCAAATGAGGCATGAAATATATTGCTGGAATATATATATTCAGTAAAATATCCAAATTACTGCATAATGCTGTTGTGTGTTTTATCGTATCGGAGAAACTAGTACCATATGCATTATCCTTAAATTTGCACTACCAGCAGAAAACGGAAAAATAAGGCCAACCCCCACCCGCTATTTTATGAAGTCATTTACTATTCAGATAAGCTGCTAATAACAACATATCACAAGCTACTGCAAAACCTGGTGGGGGAAAATGTACCTGCACTCATTTGGAGGAACACATTTAAAAATAAGTGATCAATAAAGAAATCAGTAGGGTATTTTATTTACAATTCTTGTTAACTCTGTGCTATAGTGTTACAGATAGATCTCAGGTAGAGTACAAGAGGTTCTTGTTTTCTCATATTGCCTCATATAATAAAGAATGTTTGTGATATAGAAAACATGGCATATAGGGGTTTTATTTTAAATGTCTGCAGACAACCGGTGGACTCCTTGCTGTTAAATTAGCTTCCCATGAAGTTCAGTCAGCCTCCAGGCAGGATGGTGTGGGTTTCATTTACGTATCACTTAAACCATGGATCTCATGCTTTTCCTCCATGCAGCTTTGATGGGGAGAAACATGATATCAGATACTTTGATATGAGGGTCTGAATATCTGTTTCTATTTTATTGTATTTTCCTCATTCTTCTTTGGTAGCAGGATGTGAAATCTTGTATTTTCTCCCCAAACTGAAATTCATGTGCATCTTTCTTACTCATTTCCTAAAATGTGGACATTCTATGCACATTTATTTTCATCATTTACAATTTTGTTAATTTATGCAATTTTCTTCCATTGACCAAAGTGTGTTTGGGTTTGTTGTTAAAGTTATGTATATTTTATCAGTTTTCATTTCAGAGTATGAACATGGTTTTGTGTGCATTTTATTTTTCTGAAATGACTGATAAGCTTGGTAAATGCATGAATTCTCAAACTGAGGTGTGTTTCTTCTCCTATTGAGACCAGCAAGGTGACTTTTATTGAGGGGGACTGAATCAAGCACCATTTTTCCCATCCCTATTCTGATGAAACTCTGGAATAGTTCATGGAATGGGTTGAAGAATGTGCTTCACAGTAAGGGGGCAGAGGTTTATGGACCCCTTACTGCGAGTCCAATCAACCCTGAGTGTTCACTGGAAGGACAGATCCTGAAGCTGAGGCTCCAATACTTTGGCCATCTCATGAGAAGAGAAGACTCCCTGGAAAAGACCCTGACGTTGGGAAAGTGTGAAGGCAAGAGGAGAAGGGGACGACAGAGGACGAGATGGTTGGACAGTGTCATCGAAACTACAAACATGAATTTGACACAACTCTGGGAGGCAGTGGAAGACAGGAGGGCCTGGCTTGCTCTGGTCCATGGGGTCACGAAGAGTCAGACATGACTTAACGATTAAACAACAAAACAACAACTGTGAGTAAGGACCTTAGGACTGAAGGCAGGAGTTTAGTGACGTACCAATGATGAACGCTGTAGCATTTATGCCATAATATAAAGGGACAATACCTTCATTATTTTCTTGCTGGATAATAGATTTGCATCTCAGGAGGGCAAATCTCCAAACCAGTAAGAAGTAGGTTAAAAGAAATCTGGATCAGGAGCATGTGAAAGAGTGGATGGGTTTTAGTGCTGGAACGAATTGCCCACATCTTGTCTTGGAAACTCTTCAAGTTTGTATAGATAATTCTCAGTACAACAGAGGGAAACCAGGGCACAATCTTCCATTTCAAAGTTTGTAAGCTTAGAGAATCAACAGGCATTAAATTCTTCAACTAGATATCAAGCTGGAAGTTGTAAGAAAAACAAGAAGGGTTGAGGGATTCTTTGCTAGTGAAGGGAGAATCAGTAGGTATTATTTTGAAGAATAGCACTTCAGAGAATTCCTGTTCCATTACTGCCAAGTAGAGTTTGAGTTAAAGAACAGCACAGGAATATCAGGAATTGAGGAATTACAGAACCAGATATTGCATACCTTTGATGCTTGTGATAATGGAGAAATTAAAACCTGCATAAATTTGTAAAAAGATAGAATGAAATAGTGGTTTGATGAAAGTTCTTCCCAATATCAAAGGACTTTCAGCCTCAGCAAGATGGCAGTTGCAGCTATATTCCCTAAACTAGGTGTATATTTTAGAATCTGGGAGATTTGGCTAGCTAAAAATATTGCCAAACCAACCAAAGTCATAGTTCTATTTGGCTTATGTTGTTTTAAATGTTATCATTCAACTTCAGGACCATTGAGGCCCTCTGGAATTTTCCAAAGGAAATTGGCAAAAGACTGAAATGTTAATCACATTCCCCAGGAAAAACGCGCCACTAAACACAATTGGAGTTGCTCCTGTAATTATATATAGTATTGTGTTGTGTATGCTACCAAGGGACATCAAAATAGTATTGCTTTTTTGGATAGCACTTTAATAGTGAGAAAAAGATGATAAAACTCAAGGAATAAGGAAATCAGGATTCAAAATTAATAAATAAAATGCTATTTCTGTCTGCTAGCAATGTGGTTTGAGACAGATAAAAACTGGTACAACAAATGTTCAAACCCGACAAAGCAATGTGCTACTTAAAGAAGTGGAAATGCCCATTTATATTCAGAATTTTAATATTTATTTTTAATTTTGACAAAGGCAGACTAAATGGATTAGTAACTGTTTTATTTATTTATTTATTTATTTATTTATTTATTTATTTATTTATTTATAACCCACCTTTCTCCTTAAAATGGAGCCAAGATGGCTTACGCCACTGAAAGACAATATTCAAAGCTGAGAACAATTATGAAAAGGCAGCTTGCATCATTAAAAATATTAAAGCTAAAAACAGTCAGTATATAGATATTAAAAAGGAACAAAGACCACTCTGAGAAATGGTAAACACAAGTAGTACTAAAAATCCAATCAAAGTAGTAATGTGTCACAATCCATCTAAAATAAAATAAAAAAATCACACACAGGTAGCTAGTTACTGAGGGAAGGCTTGCCTGAAGAGAAAGGTCTTTGCCTGACTGTGGAAGAACAGTAAAGATGGGGCCAGCCTGGCCTCCTGCGGGAGAGAATCCCAGAGTCTGGGAGAAGCAACGGAGAAGTCTTTCTCTTGTGTCCCCACCAAGTGCCCCTTTGAAGGTGGTGGGACTGAGAAAGGCCTCTCCTGATGATCTTAACACCTGAGCTGGCTCATAATGGGAGACATGGTCTTTGAGATAGCTTGGACCAGGCCATTTAGGGCTTTATAGGTTAAAACTAGCACTTTGAATCTCCAGGGCTGGATGAACTGCATCCAAGAATATTAAAGGAACTGGTTGAAGAACTCTCAGAACTACGGTCTATTATTTCCTTGAAATCATGGTGGATGAGTGAAGTGCCGGTAAGCTGGAGGAGGGCTATTGTTGTCCATATCTTTAAAAAGGGCAAAAAGGAGGAGCCTGGGAAGTACAGACCAGTCATCCTGACATCAGTCCCAGAGAAAATGCTGAAGTACATTAGAAAATAGTCACTCTGTAAACACCTTGAAAACAATGCACTAATAACTCAAGGCCAACATGGATTTGTCAGGAATAATTCCTGCCAGACTAAATTTATCTCTCTCTCTCTCTTTTCATTGGGTAACCTCCCTGTTAGATGGTGGAAATGCTGTAGACGTAATTAGAGATGGGATATTCGTATTTGTATCGCTGGGGATAAGAATATGAATATCGGCACCACAGGTGCCTGGGGAAACTGAACTCTTCCCCCAGAACTGGCCGGTCCACTTACCACTTGCTGTGCATGGCTGTAGTCATTTGCATTGAGCCAATTGCGAAAGTAGCCCAGCCGGTGCTTCCTCACCTCCGTGCACAGCTAACTGCTAAGCAGCTGAGTGGGACTACTTGCGGGGAAACGCCGGCCGGGCTACTTCTGCAATTAGTGTGATGTGCATGATGATGGCCATGTGCAGCGAGCAGTAAGTGGACTGGCTGGTTCGGGGGGGGGGGCAGTTTCCCTAGGCACCTATGGTACCAATGTTTATATTTGTATCCCAGGGATACAAATATGAATATCCCATCTCTAGGCATAATAAATCTCAGAGAATGCTTATCAATTGCTCCTTCTCAAACTGGGAGGAGGTAACAAGTGAAGTATCACAAGGCTCAGTCTTGAGCCTGGTGCTGTTCAACATGTTTATTAATTACCTGGAGGAAGTGGTATATGGCGTAAGGTGGTATAGGGCATACTTATTAGATATGTGGATGACACAAAATTGGGTGGAATGGGCAATATCCTGGAAGACAGAAACAAAATTCAAAAAAATCCTTGATAGGCTTGAGCAGTAAGCTGAAAAAAAAACCACCAGAATAAAATTTAACAGGAATAAGTGCAAAGTTCTAGACCTGGGTGGTGGGAAATTAAATGCACAGTTATGAGATGTGGAATACTTGGTTCAGTAATGCTACAAATGAGAAGAATCTTGGAATTGTTGTAGATCATAAGCTGAATATTAGCAACCAGTGCAATGCAGCTGCAAAAAAAGGGCAAATGCTATTTTAGGCTGCATTAACAGAAATATAGTCTCTGTATTCCATGAAGTACTAATTCTCCTCTATTTGACACTGGTTAGGCCTAATCTTGAATATGTGGTACTTTGTCCAGTTCTAGACACTGCACTTTAAGAAGGATGCTGACAATGTGCAACAAGTTCAGAGGAGGGCAACAAGCATCATCAGGGAACTGGAAAACAAGCCCTATGAGGAAAGACTGAAAGAACTGAGCATGTTGAGAAAAGAAGACTGAGGGGATATGATAGCCCTTTTCAAATACTTGAAAGGTAGTTATACAGAGGAGGGTCAGGATATGTTCTCATTCATACCAGAGTGCAGTAATAATAGGCTTAAGCTACAGGAAGCCAGACTTTGGTTGAATATAAGTAAAAACTTCCTAACTGTTAGAGCAGTATGACAATAGAACCAGTTACCTCAGGAAGTGGTGAGCACCTGAGTGCTGGAGGCATCTGAGAGAAAATCAGACACCCATCTGTCAAATCTGTCAAATTCCTGCATTGAGCAGGGGGTTCAGTTTGATGGCCATATAGGCTCCTTCCAGCTTCTTTGTTATATGATTCCATGATTGGTCTCCAGTTCCAAGTCAGGTCATTGATCCCCAGTTGCTTGTTTCTTTCAAGTTTAAGCTTTAATTTTGATGTGGTGATGTTCAGATCTGCCGTTAATGAGGAGTTGATGGGATATTTTATTTGCTGAAATGTTTGCATAAATATGGCCTTCAGTTGGGTCATTGTTATACCACTTTAGTAATCTCCAGGCCTTCTAACTGCTTCTTTACATGTTTATTTCTCCCATGAGTTTTATCCAATTATCTCTCTTAGTGTCTGAAACCAAACAAATTAATCACTGCCCAGGTAAAATTGTTTCTTTGCTTAAGGGATTTTGTTCAAATAGTTAAAAACAATTATTCAATTGGATGAGTGTTTCTGATGTTAGGCTTTGGAGGTAGTTGGTTGGCATCAGTAGGGCATGGATAGTCGGTATGATCTTTTCCCTGACTTGGCAAACTGCCTGTGGAGGCTTTTTTATTGTTGTTGCTTTTAATGTATAATGATGTTTAAAATGGTTTAAAATGGTTTAAAAATATTCAGTTGTTTTATGTCAGTCCATCCTGAAATCTTAGGTTATACTGCAGAATATAAAAGTCTTAAATAAATAAATATAAACTGGTCATAGGCTTCTGAAACCAGACAGATGTTCGATATACTGTAATTCCATCCAATGTTGCACTGATCATCTTCCAATCACCTCTTAAAAAATTATATCCCCTGTAGAATGGCAGTGTTGATGGTCGAACTGCCACCATGAGCTGGCACATTATGGACTGGTTCTGTGTGTTTGGGATTGGAGTACAGACTAATGTCACACACTTTCAGGCTATAAGCTCACTAGCAAATGCCAAGTCTCAGTTCTGGCCACATTGCCATCTGTCACTATTGAAAGATGGGGATAATTTGCTATTGTGAATAAGGGCTAGTTGGGAGGCTTCCACCCATTTTAGAACTGCTTCTTCAGTCAAAGTGGTCCTTAATATGTTGGGTTAAATGCAGGATTCAGAAGTAGGGGGACTCGGAAGAAGCTTCTCCAAAGAATGTGAACACATTTGGGCATCCCCAGGCAATGACTGCACCTGTTGACTGAGCCTACCATTTCAGATACACCAACATGAGATGACTCATTGTACAAACACCATTGAAGGAGAGACTGTATGAGTTTGACTGTATGAGTTTGACAATGATCCACCATCAATAACAAAAGGGCCCTTGTTAGGTCCAAATTGACAATGATCTCTATCAACCTCCATGCCTTTCAGCAGCTAAGGAAGAGCTGCTGCATCAGCTCTGCCACAGACATGATTGTGATGTATTTTGTGTTCAAGAAGGGCATAGAGACAGCCATCAGTAATGCCCCAAAATACCCAATATGAGACTTGCAGGTGGCAGACCTCATAAACAATATGGAAGACCTATATTAGTGAAGCAGAGCTGATACGATCTGTTGACTCGAGCAATTGTAGTCTTGTCAAATTGCTGATCACAAAATCACAGAAAGGTGAATCTAAAAAAGTCTGAAGGGAGAAGAAGACTGGGTAATAGGACTACAGAAAGCTGTACATCCATGGAAAGCCAGCTGAAAGGTTTCTGTAATGCATTCTCAACCAGTGAGTCCCTGCTGACAGGGACAGTTGCTTGTGTGCTGTTAAGTCCCTGGTGAGACAGAAAAGTTCAGGTTTGCCTGCTGTAAAACATACAACTGAAAACAAAATGTGTGTGTGTGTTGACTAAAAAGGAGGCAAGGAATGTTGGCTGAGGTCATGGAAGAAAACAAAATGGGGAAAGACATACCTCATGCATTTTAATACAAATAACAAATTTAGTTTAACATCTAGGCTGCAAAATAATTCTGTAGAGATACATTTTTAATCAATAATATGTTTGCTTTAAATTTCCTGGTCTGTTTGTCTTACAGCCTAAACTCAGATGCTGTGTGATAAATTTTGAGTCAGAGAAGATTTATAACTAATTGGTTTAGAACTAATGGGTATGATTAAGGGAATAAAGAAAGCAGATGCTTTCAATAGCTGAAGTGTAAGTGGCAGGGGTCCTGACTAGGGTAATGAAAACATGGTGTCTTACACCTGGAGGTATCATAATAAAAAATAACTAAGCCTGCCATGGGCTAGTTGTTTTTGCTGCAAACGAATAATGTAACTACCCTTCTGGAAGTAGTTTAATCCAGATGCTGAAATCTGTGCCTGGGAAAACAACAAGTGATAATGGCATTATGAGAGCAAAGAATTACAGTATTCTCTCTCTTCTTCAGTAGCTCCAGTTAGAGTTGCCCAACCCTGTGGTTACTGTTCAGTTAAAAATAAGCAAGCAAGTAAGTTGGTCAATCAATCAATCAATCAATCAATCAATCAATCAATCAATCAATCAATCAATCAATCAATCAATCAATCAATTGCTAATTTCATGAAAATGTCAAATCTAAAGTTGGCTCTGCATACTAGCCAAGGGTTAAGCTAACTGCAGGGTACAGCTATAATGTGATGATTCAGTCTTCATGAAGTTCTTCCATGAAGAGCGAGTGTTATGTGCTTAGAAAGAGGCACACAGAGAAATAAGTGGTATTGCCCTGGTTTGTTCTTGGCAATCAGGCTGCTATCTTACTCAGCATCTATTTGAGCAAGTGTTTTTCATATTAAACTTTCAAGCCAATGTAAAATTAATATATGAATTATAATCTTGAAAAGTGGAAAAACATAAAAACAAACAAAAACCGGAGAACTATCCACCCAGAATAGTTTTAGCATCATTTTTGAAAAACAGATCAAATAGAAATTCAAGTGAAAATCCATGCCAGATAACTTGTCAGTTTGAGGAAAAATAGGTAAACTGTGCTCGGTTTTGACAATGAAGGTAGTTTGGAACTTTGGATATTAAGGAGAGTTTTCTAACTGAAAACTGAGGGAGAGTAACATGAGTAGGAACGAGACATCCTGTTCTTGTTTATTCAACACGGCACTGCTATCCCACCAGATGGAAATGGAAATTCTGCTTGTGTGTCTCCATTCATATTGTTCTACATGGCCTCAAATTGTGGGCTATATTTCCAGTTTCCCATACTGTGGAAAAGAAGGGGTAGCTGTTCTAAAGGTAGGTTTGCACATCCTTACAAAAGGCTTATGACAGATGCAACATGGGGGTCACCTTTTGTCAAATTAATAATATGCAAATTCCTTAAATGCTGAACAAATTGCAGACATGCAATAAGGTTAGCGTTATTGTCCTGCACAATTGTTGCACATCAGGTTGAATCATGTGCTCACATCATTTTCTTCATTCTCTACAACTGTAGTAGTAATTCTGTTTTATATATCAATCTAACACAGCAAAAAAAAAAAAAAAACAGGCTTGGAATCATTTTAGGATTTGGGGAATACAGTACTGAGGGATGCAGATCCATGTTTCTTTATCTCAGGAGTGAGCAAACGATGGCCTCTACAGGAGCCCCATGTGGGCCCCCAGTCCTTGAGGCCCCTTAAACATCCTCAAAAATCTGGAAAAGATCCCAGAATATAAACATGATTTGCACAACACATCCAATTTAACCACTGCCAGGAGCTGTTTTAGGCTAATCCCTTCCTTTTCCTTTCTTTCTTTCTTTCTTTCTTTCTTTCTTTCTTTCTTTCTTTCTTTCTTTCTTTCTTTCTTTCTTTCTTTCTTTCTTTCTTTTTACAGTAAGAACTTTTAAAAGAGAATCTAGTGGGGCTAAATTAAGAGTGTAGTGCAAATAGAACCCCAGAGGATTGATTCTGGGCAGGGCTGATTTTCGTGGAGGGGTGGAACAGACATTTGGAGGGTGCTGGGGGGGCAGAGTGGTTAGAGGGGCTTTGTGGCTCTTCAGGGTCTGGGCAAAAATGGGCTCTAAACCTTTGCAAATTTCCCACGCCTGCTCTAGCTAATGTCCTATGGCTAACCTTTTGCCAGCTCAGTATTGTCACTGCAAGTCATTCCTAATAGCTGCTCTCTGTGTTTGTGTGTGTGCACGCACACGCACACTCAGATTTTCCTAAGGGGCGCTGATGCACTTTTGCATTTCAAACTTTATCATTACACCACTCACCCGAGATGACCCTCAAATAGAGTCAGCCCCTGATGTGTAAGCAAATGGTAAATAAATGTTTCACAATGACATTCTTAGTTCTGTCTCTGAACATGGTCATATTGGTTCCAGCAGCAAAATGAATAGCAATGTCCCAGCAACTGAAAACAAGAGTTTTAAACGTTGTTTCCCTGCAGTGAAGCTTTTCGTGCTAGTTCCATATAAAACCTTCTAAATAGTGCCCTCTCACTGCCAGCTTTGTTCAAAATTTCTATGTAGGAAATAAGAAAAGAGGGAAAATTTTCTTAGAACATTAGCTCCAAGAGTTTTTTTGGTTTCGGGACTGCCTCTTTGCCTCGGCCTGCTGAACAAGTGTCTCTTCAAATTGGGAGAGGCCATGCTGCACCGCCTGCCTCCAGGCTGAACGCTCAGATGTCAAGGTTTCCCATCTGTTGAGGTCCATTCCTAAGGCCTTCAGATCCTGCTTGCAGATATCCTTGTATCACAGCTGTGGTCTCCCTCTGAGGTGCTTTCCCTGCACTAATTCTCCATACAGGAGATCTTTTGGAATCCGACTGTCAGCCATTCTCACGACATGCCCAAGCCAACGTAGACGTCGCTGTTTCAGTAATGTATACATGCTAAAAATTCCAGCTCATTCTAGGACTACTCTATTTGGAACTTCGTCCTGCCAGATGATACCAAAAATGCGTCGGAGACAACGCATATGGAACGTGTTCAGGTTCTTCTCCTGCCATGCACAAAGGGTCCAGGACTCACTGCAGTACATGAGTGTACTCAGGACACAGGCTCTATAGACCTGGATCTTGGTATATGCCATCAGCTTCTTATTAAGCCATACTCTCTTTGTGAGTCTAGAGAACATGGTAGCTGCTTTGCCAATGCGTTTATCCAGCTCGACATCTAGAGAGAGAGTGTCAGAGATCGTTGAGCCAAGGTACACAAAGTCATGAGCAACCTCCAATTCTTGTGTGGAGATGGTAATAGAGGGAGGTGAGTCCACACCCTGGCCCATGACTTGTGTTTTCTTCAGGCTGATTGTTAGTCCAAAGTCTTGGCAGGCCTTGCTAAAACGATTCATGAGTTGTTGGAGTCTTCAGCAGAATGGGCAACAACAGCTGCATCATTGGCAAAGAGGAAGTCCCGCATGCATTTCAGCTGGACTTTGGTCTTTGCTCTCAATCTAGAGAGATTAAAGAGCTTTCCATCTGATCTAGTCCAGAGATAGACACCTTCTGTTGCAGTTCCAAAGGCATGCTTCAGCATGACAGCAAAAAAGATCCCAAACAGGGTTGGCACGAGGACACAGCCCTGTTTCACTCCGCTTTGGATGTCAAAGGGATCTGATGTTGAGCCATCAAAAACTACAGTGCCCTTCATTTCCTCATGAAAGGACTTGATGATGTTAAGGAGTCGAGGTGGACATCCAATCTTGGGAAGTATTTTAAAAAGGCCGTCCCTGCTAACCAAGTCAAAGGCCTTTGTGAGATCTATGAAGGCCACAAAGAGTGGCTGTCGTTGTTCCCTACATTTCTCCTGCAACTGTCTGAGGGAGAATACCATGTCAGTGGTGGATCTATTAGCTCGAAATCCACACTGTGATTCTGGATAGACTCTGTCTGCAAGCACCTGGAGTCTCTTCAGCACAACACGGGCAAGCAGCTTCCCTACAACGCTGAAAAGAGAGATGCCATGGTAGTTATTGCAGTTGCCCCTGTCTCCCTTGTTCTTATACAATGTGATGATGTTTGCATCCTTCATGTCCTGTGGTACTCCACCTTCCCTCCACTAAGAGGAATTAAAGGCCCAGGAGATTTTTTGTTTTGAAAAATTACAGATGCTGGTATCAGAGTTTAAGCTCAGCTATTTCAAATCCGATACTGATCAATAGATTGCAAATATAACCTTAGATATTTTGAAACCATACCTGGAATCTTCTTATTTTATTCTGTGGTCTAGAATTCTATTTTCATGGACATGTTACTGCTCTTTTCCCTGCTTAGCACAATGAAAACTGGATTTTGTTATAACAGTAATTGCCTTTGTGAGCATTCTGCTTCATCTGGCATGATATCATGCACGGCAACGAGATATTGAAACACAAGCATCTTCTTTGCTTCTTACATGATTCTGATTGTACATTTAGAGGCCACAGACACAAAAGAATGCTGTATATAGTTGTGAGCACTTCAGTATAAAATTAGATGACGTGTTCAGAGGACACACAGATGGATAAGAAATGATTTGGATTTGAGAGTCATTTCAGGAAAAGCCCTGGAGTTAAGAACAGAATTTGTGCTATTTTTTACCCCCAGAATTTCCCAGTCAGCAGAGCCACTGACATTCTGCACAGGGAATTCTGGGAATTGTAGGACCCCTCCCAATATTTCTTCCCTGCACTCTGCTTAAGAAAATACGTTTTAGTCCAAAAAAGAAGTAATGGGGCAAAGGAGAATGAGAACAGTGCTCTGTATGTCCAACACAGAAGCAATGTGCTTATATTGCAGAAAGGGGAGTGTTTCTTACTCAGCAGTAGGACAAGCTGTCTGAGGAGCAGCTCAGGACCAGTAGTGACAGCAACCAGAAAGCTTGAGGGTACTGTGTACCAGTTCAGATTGTTGTATTCTTTTATCCCCTTCCTCTTTAGTAGGCTAAATGTTCACTCTTGAATGCAAATATAAAGTAAGAAAGAGTGAAATACATGCACAGCAAATTGCAACATGACCAGATGTAGAGAGGAAAATACAGTGGTGCCTCGCTAGACGATGTTAATCCGTTCCACGAAGATCGCTGTCTAGCGAAAACATCGTCTAGCGAAGCACGTTTTCCCATTGGAATGCATTGAAATCGCTTCAATGCGTTCCAAGGGAAAACGCAGTCGTCTTGCGAAATTTCCCATAGGGAAACATCGTCTAGCGAGTGAGGGTCCCCATAGGAATGCACTGACAGCTGCACTGACAGCTTTTCACCACTAGTCGGCGCACTCCTATGGGGAAACCTCATCGTCTAGCGAAAATCGCCATAGGGAAACATCGTTTTGCGAAGCGCAGTAGCGCTCGCAAAAAGGCATCGTCTAGCGATTTCCTCGTCCTGCGAGGCAATCGTCTAGCGAGGCACCACTGTACATATGTAAGAATGTAACGTCTTCCATGTTCAAAATTCAGCTCCTGTCTTTCCTAGATGAAGCGCCATTGCAGAAGACAATTGTATCTCAAAAAGTGGTAGTGCCCCATGCCCCAGCTTGCTTGTGTTCATCACCTTCCATCTTTGTTTTAGCCTTTATGGCCATTTTTAGCCTGAGTTCCTTTCAGAAGCTAATTTTGTGTTACAGCTCTGCCTCTCTTCTCATGACCTCTGCCTTAACCTGACAGATCATTATCTGGGGAAGGTATTTGCTTATTGTAAATATGTGTTTATTGTCTGGGAAAGGCATTCATTTATCTAATTTTGGGGAAAGGTATGTGTTTATTATAATTGTGCTGGCAAAAGCTAGTTACCTTTGGACACTTGGAGCTGGGAAACTAGGTGTAATCGCTTTGCTCATTAGTCAACTTCTCCTCAATGTGTTATAGTTTTACCAGTTAGTAACGTATTTTCTTATCATTGTACCAAGTGGTCAGTTGCTCTTCTAGCAGTTTGCCAATTAAGAAGGAATGTGTTGTGATTTTAATTGGGGTACAGGTGCTTACTGCTGTACAGATCTAAAATATCCTGGAAGTCTTTTGTTCAATGAGTTTCAATGCAGACCATTGTCAGCTGGTGCTACACTGCCAGGTCATATGGAATGACCTGCTGCTTTTCCTAAGGGTTCCCAGTAGGCAGAAATTTTTCATGTCATACCTCTTGCTTCACTCTTTAGGGCTAGTCCTGAATTCTGTTTTGTATTACATTCCTGCTGCCTTTTGTATATCTTATGTTCACTATAATTTTCGCCTTTCTATTTCCTTTTAATATAGTTTTGTAACCTTTTCTCCTTACTGGCATGCTTCACTCTTGAATCTGAAAAGAACTTATTTCTCCTGGCAGGACACTAGGCCACAGACAGTGATGCCTCTGTCTCTGGTATATTTATTACATATCCTTCCGACGATGCCTACACTTAATTTACAACGTATGGAGGGGCTCCAGGCTTCTGTGAACCTGTGAATAAAGTCACAGTGATTAAAGATGTGTGTAATGCAAATGTTTAATGCATACACTCAAACAAAAAATTAAAAAAATGTCACTTTCAAAATGTCTGCAGAAGATATTGGTGAGGGCCTTGCTGGTCATGCCATTTTTCAGAACTAGTACAGAGTTGATGGGGATTTAATACATCATTTAGGTGAATGCCTGGTTCCATGCAGGAACTGCAATGCAGAAGACACATGCAACATCCCTTCGAGACAGCTATGCTGTCTCTCCTCAGACATATCCAGCCAAGGACTGCCCACCACATTGGGTCCTCTTTCAAACAGCCCTTACTATCTGGGAGTTTTTCTTTACATTTAGTGGATAACTGCTTCCTTAGAATTTCTACCCATTGGTGTTAATCTTACATTCTAGAGTAATACAGAATGAGATCCTGCCATCTTTTTGTGGCAGCCCCTAATATATTTGAAGGTTGTTGTTTTGGCTCTCCTTAGTCTTCTCTTATCCAGGCTAAACATGACCATATAATACAATGCTGAGGATGTTTATCAAATAGTTCAGTGTTACTGGATCAGATGAATTACATTAAGGTACTGTTGGTATGGCAGCCTTAAAAGTGTGTAACTTGGGCAGAACTCAGCTCCTAGTTTCTCTTGAAATGTTTAAGACAGCAACTATCTTTGTTGAGCTACATCATGGGATGGGTAGGTATTATGCTGTTTAGCAGTTTATCATCCCCAGCCATAAGATCTGACTTGGCCCGAAGCATTCTGGATCAGGGTGCAGGGTTGCCTCTTTATCTTTTACAGAGTTAAGCTTTATGAAAGTTACTCGCTTTGTTTTTATAGCTGGAAAAGCAATTGTGTTAAACGAACCTCACAAAAGTATACTTTCCCTTGCACTTGAAGATTCAATATGCTATTCTGAAGGTCAGCCCTATCACTGACATTTAGCTTAATGCATGACAGCCTCATATTTCATTAATAAATTTCTTTTGGGCAGCAGGGGTGGGTATATTTGGCAGAGAACACTCACCACCTGCATCACTGGCCTCAACTGTTTCTTCTGTATGGTCTGAGAATTTAAGGCTCCTTGTGAAAGCAGAAGACTCATTACACATTGTGTCTCTCTCATTAACTATCCGTAAACCCTGGGGACATTTCAAACTCAGTGTTTATAGCCATTGCCCACTCTTATCATTATTTTAGGACTATCTAAGGCCTACTCAAACCTCTCAAAGGTTAGGAAGGGAGAATGTCATGTCCCCATTGGTCTTTGTCACTCTGGATTCTGACGTGGATGGTAGAGCTGTTATCATTTTCCCCCACCTTCCTAGAAATAATTAACAGAACAGTAGCCTTTAGTTTTCAAGCTTTGATCAGGGCTGTTAATGATGGGACCTCTTAATAATATAATAATCATGTGCCATGAAGTCAACTCTGATTTATGGTGACCCTTTTCAGGGTTTTCCAGGTAGAAAAGACTCAGAAGTGGTTTATCATTCCCTTCTTCTGGGGGCATTTTGGAACTGTGCAGCTTGCCCAAGGCCCCACAGACTGCTTCCACTCACAGGAAACACAGTGGAGAATTGACCTCCTAATCTCTAGTTCTGCAGCCAGATACCTAAATCACTGAACTATCCAACCAGCTCTCCTCTCTAGCTATTGGAATGGAAATTCTCCTGCAGAAAGGTTGCTGTACTCATATGGTTTTCACTGTTGGTTTAGTCCACAGTAAAGTGCATATCTCCAGATATTTTAGGGCTGCACGTCCCAGCATTCCTCAGAATTGGTTATGCTGGCAACACTGTTGGGAACTGCAGCTGAACAATATCTGGAGCGGTGTTCTTTGTCCACCCCAATTCAGAATCATGGTTCCTTCAGAAATTCTATATGAGTACAGAGGGCTCCCTGCAACCACAGTTCAGTCTTAATGTATGGAGGGTTGCAAAACAAGGCCATCATGAAACGATGGAAAGGGGGGAAAAAACGTTCATTCCCAGTTTTCCTTCCCACATGATGGAGAACATACTGAGCTATCCAGCCAGTGATGGGACCTCTTAGAGGTCACTAATTCATTGGGCAGCAGTAAGTCAGAGATGGCTTGACAGGAGATAGCAATGGAACTGGCTAGCTCCACTGCACCTGAGATTTTCTCATTGATTCACCCAGAGCCTGGGAATGTTATTTTTAAAAGACTTTTAAAAATTAATTTTCCAAAGAATCCCCACCCAAATTCCACTAAAAGTGGAAATTGAGTGAGAGAAAAGATGTTGTGGGGGGAGGAGAAAATAGGTAAAAAGAGAAGAAGAAAACAACCAAGATAAGGTGGAGAGAGAAAAAGAGAGGGATTATAAGAGAGTCTGCAATGGACTACAGAGACAAAAAGGATTAGCAGCGAATTCTACACTAAGGAAAAATGGTCACACATCTACTTTACCACATTGACATGACTAGGATTGCCAGATCTCCAAGTATCAGCAAGAGTCTCAGTGAACTGATACACTTCTTGAATCTCTAGGTGAAAAGATTCAATTCAGGGGAAGCGAAAGCTTGCTTTGGGGTGTGAGGCAGGCTATAGTTTGCATATCTTTCTCTGCTCCTTACCACATGGTGCCAGGGCTCACTGTTTCAGTCTGAAGGTTTTTATATGTGTTGCACTTTTGCAACATTGGCTTGTGGAGCATCAACAAGGAGCAGTGGGTGAAGACCAGGGAGGGAGTTGGTGGGTTCACTGTATCATTTGGAGCAAGACAGGAATGGAATGCAATTGTTGTAACTCTGATGCCTTCTTGTTGCATAAATCCTGGTGGCTTTGAAGCAAAGCTGGAGTGGGGTGGGCACAGTCCTAAGAGGCTGGAAGTAAGCCTTCTGAAAGTCACATAGTAACTGGTTAGCCTAGTTCTGCTTAAATTCTGGGCCAATTTATCTGGCTTCCCCTCAAGCCTTACACCATCATTTGGCCCACAACCAGCCCCAGAGCCCTATCCCTTATCGATGACATCAAAAAGGTATGCCCCTTGCCCTCAGGTTTCCATCTGAAAGTTCAGAGATTTGGACACTGCTGACCTGGAAACCTCAGGTGGCCAAGTGTTAATATAACATAAAAGGGTCTTTGAGATGGTTTGAGTTGTCCAGTCCATAAGCAGATTACCCTGAATTCTTCCTTTTCAGACACTGTTTAAACAATGCTCTGTTATTTCACTTCTAATGCTTCTGCATCAGAGCTGATGTGTGATGCTCGTCAGAGTTTAAATTAGGTGTACGAGTAACAAGAACAATGTGCTTGAATCAGATTTATTTTGGTACAATTTTATATTGTTTCTTCACAGAGAAGGAGACTCCAGAAGCAATTTTCTAATTAGAGCTTAATGTTGCCGAATAGACATGTCTACTTAGAAGAAATTCATGTTGAATTAACATTGATTTACTCCCAGTTAAGTGAGTTCAGGATTACAGACTTATTTTGCTAACAATATTTGAGGGGGAAATTGTTTTTGGAATTTTTGTTTGATTATTTACATTTTCCTATTTTAAAAAGTATCATTTTGTTGAAGTACCTTGTTTATGTTGCATTGTTTTCCATTGAAATGCAGCAAATACTTAGTGCTTGGCATGCTGTAAATGCCGAGGACTGAGCCAACCATGCATTCTGCATACACAAGACATTTGGCGTAATTTTAGGAAGTTAAACAAAATTTTGAAAAGGTTCACTTCAAAAAAAGGCTACAGGATGGTTTGCACTTCCCTATGTATGAAACATAATAAAAGTACAGGGCAAACTATAAACAATGCATCATGTTCCACAATGCTCTTGATTTCCTGGTGGAATATTTCTTTTAAAGAAGGTTCAGGTGTTTGGGTTTTTAAACCAGTGCTAAGCTTTGATGTGTAAACTTCCCATTTGTGGAGAGAGGTGCTTCAGAACTTGAAGCTTCCCAGAAAAAAAAAGCATTGCTCATTTTACTTGTGAGACAATAATTTCTTGTAAGAGTGAATAATGTCATGACAAGTTGTTCATTATGAGAGAGCAAGAGAGAAAAACAAGACAAATAACAGAGCTGAGCGACTGGTGGCAAACTAGCATGATACATGTTGTGAATGAGCTATTGCTTGAATATTGGTGTGTGCGTGTGTCACAACTCCTTTGTAATACCTGAACCCATTACAGCCCAATCCCATTGAAATTATTACATTTTG
The DNA here is from genome assembly GCA_037013535.1 of Intellagama lesueurii. Classification (NCBI taxonomy): domain Eukaryota; kingdom Metazoa; phylum Chordata; class Lepidosauria; order Squamata; family Agamidae; genus Intellagama; species Intellagama lesueurii. Next base: position 263,614,063 of record JBAJHW010000001.1, read on the forward strand.
ATAAATCCTTACCAAACAAAATTCTCACTCATCCCTAGTTAAGATGTGGTAGAAGTGGTTCTTTTCCAGCAGAGATTGCCCCTGGTGATTCCTGATATGGTTTGTGGGTGGCAGAGCTTGGAAATAATTTGCTACCTACATTTTGTAATTATTCTTACTACATATTTTTGTTGTTAATAAAAGAAAGAAATTTGCTGTGACTGATTAAATTAGAACATAAACATATGACATTTGCAAGCTGTGTGGGTATATCATCCACCGCTTCATGTCTGAAGCAGTACTTTTGATCCATTGGCTCCAGTGCCTACTCATTTGGTTAAGAGACACAATCCACCTCAGTTTGGAAATTATGTAGGTCTTTCCCCTGTCACTGAAACCAATGGGAAAATAATAGTGACAATAGTGATGAAAGTAGAGGATGATGATCTGCTGGAGAAGAAATAGTTAAGTTTTATCCATCATTGCCTGCTCAGGCTGGCATGAGCTGATACAGCTTTGGAAATGGACAATGATCAACCACTTTGGTCTCCTCTGAATCTGATTTAGGATTGCTCTGTTAATCCTTAACTATGGAAAAGCAAAGAATAAATGGTATCAGTCTCCTGCCCCCATGTATCCTCTGTTACATTTGCCACATTCTTTTCTTCTCCAGGTACTCTCCCAGTTATCCCTTTAGGAGACAGTAAGCTCTCTAGGAAAGGAATTTACCTAGCTTCCCATTATTTTATTCAGTGAGGTGTTATGGGTCTTATTTATGCTACATAGAGATGGAGGTATTTGTATACGAATACTAATACCCCCATCTCTAATGCTACACACATGATTACCAGAATCATATTGGTTAGGTATGCTAGTTCCTAACTGCTATAGTGAATGGCCCCTAATTACCAAGATGCTGCTTCTATTCCTCATCTTCCACCAACTCTACCACACAGCAAGGGACACAAGGAACAACTTGTTAAGCAGCAGCAATTTGCTGCTGCAGTTGCACTGAACATCCACATAACTAACCAGTAGGATTCTGGCCAGTATAAATAAATAAATAAAGCTTCTAAAGGTGTTATGTTTGGTTTCACTGAGCTTGCCAAAGAATCAAACAACTAAAACAAACAATCACACAAACAGACACTAACCTGGGATGAGCACCTCTGAATGAGCACCATGTTTTTTATCCCCCATTATGTTGCCAATGATAGTAGGCCTTGCCACCCATTCTTCCTTTCTCTCTCACTCCATCCTCCAGTTTTCCAATACATATTTTTCTCTTCACGAACAATGGTGGTGTGTCAGTGGTTCCAAACCCGAGCTTCTATATCAGGCTATTATGTTAAAGTGTGCTTCTGCATTTAAAGTGTACTGTTTGGTTGCCAGATTCTCCCTAGGCTACCCCACATCCATCCATCATGCCGAAAAAGATCATATTTCCATTGGTAGAATGTTGTAGGATAGGATTTCTTAACTAGTCCAGGAGTCTCCCTCCTCCCCGCCTGAGTGTTGTGAAGGGAGAAATGTGAGCTGTATTGCTCTATTAAGTTCAAAGTGCTTGCTTCTGTCATTTGCCACAGGATCGCTTTTACGCAGAGACACATAAGCAAACTCATTCCAGAGTCCATTAACTTACTGGGAGGCACTAAAGCCTTTTACAATAGGCAGATTATCTCATCTTCATGATTCAAAATAAGCCATTTCAAACCTATCATTATCATACATAAGCAGTAGCCAGAATTAAAGGGCCAGGAAAACATTCTTTAGGTAAAAGCCACCCTCAGGCTTGCCGTTGAAGGTCTCTCACAGGTTTAGTATAGGTAACAGTCAATATATTTCGCAGTAACTGCTTCCTACAATGGTAGTAAAAATGATGACATGGCAGCTTCTTTGGCTCGCCAGTTTTTGTTGGAGGATTACTGACAGAATGGTGGTGGTGTGGTGACGATGGTGGAAGCATATGAACAAGAGCTGTCTTCATCTATTAGATTTGTTTATTTGAAACATTATGTAGCCCTTCAGAAATGGTTCTAGGGTGGTTCCAAAATGATGATAATATCAAAATAAAACATAACTTACAGAATGTTAAAACAGCAAGGCATTAAAGGGTTGGTGAAATAAAACATCCTTACCTAGTATTGGACAAATAATAATGCTAGTGCCAAGCAAATGTCTCTGGGGAGAGGACTCCACACATAGGGTTCTTCAACTAAGAAGTCCTCCGCTGTGGTTGAAGCCACTTGACTTACCTGGTGCGCCCAAATATTACCTAAATACCCAGGTGAGTTACTCTGTTTCTTCACAAGTTCATACCATCCTCCCTCCATTAAGTTTGAAGTGACATACTACACGGCTTTCCTGCATTTTTTATCTTTATAATATCTCTGAGTAGCTTAGACTGAGAGGTGTTATGGGTTTCATTGTTGAGTGAGATTTGAACCTATGTCTATTCTGCTCTAATACGACATACACTTTATTTCACATCACTTAATAATAATAATTATGTGCCGTCAAGTCAATTGTGACTTATTGCGACTCTTTCCAGGATTTTCCAGGTAGAGAATACAGAGAAGTAGTTTACCATTCCCTTCTTCTGGGGCATCTTGGGACTGTGCAACTTGCCCAAGGCCACCTGACTCTTTTCCTCAGGAGGCACAGTGGGGAATTGAACTCTCAACCTCTGGCTCTGCAGCCAGACACCTAAACCGCTGAGCTATCCAGCTATCTACAACATCACATGGACCCTGAGATTTATTTCAATCCACTTATATTTCAAGTCACATCAGTCTAAGTGCTACCACAGGTATGCTCAGTTTTATCTCCTCTCCCATTCTCTCCTCCAAATGTCTTTCAGTCTTTACCTTTGTCATGCAATACTCAATTGGATGTTGCATGATAATGTGCAATTCATGTTTCTATCTGAAAAAAAAAGTTCCCTACCCTTCCTATGGGGAACAGTCAAATTCTGAGTGTGAAGAAAATCAATCAGGTTTGATCCAAGGTCAGTCATGCTTGGAGCAGAAATCAATGAGACCTTGGTTAGTTATGACAACTACTTTAAATAACATTGATAGATCTACTCTAGGTATGACTGAGGTTGGATCCAACTCACTAAGCACTGGGTGTCATTTCATACCATCCGGATGCCTTAAAAAGGCACAAGTACCTTTCTTTACTTTCAGCACATATCTGTGCTGTGTGAATCACAACCATGTCAGCTGCATGGCCTTCTATCCCCTTTGCATCATCCAAGCTGGTACATCCATATACCAGCTTCTAGTGCTACAATTTCAGACCAAATAAAACCAATACACAGCTGGATCTTTTGTATGTCTGCTCAGGAATGTCTCACTGAGTTCAGCATGGCTTGCCTTTTGTAATTGTGCATAGTATTGCAGCATTGTTGACTTCATCACAGATGGGCAGGAACATAGCAATTCTCCTAAAAAATCCTGAATTGCTGTTTTCTTTTCTCCAAAACATGTTGCCTTCAGAAAACCCAAATTGAATGGATCCTTGTTCATTTGGAGGAAAAGAGAAGCCAGGAAGTAATAAATAAATCTTCCTAATGGGACATTTTTAATGCTCCTAATTCAGAATTTGGAAAAGTTCAATTTGTGCACCACAGCCTCCAGAATTTCCAGAAAAGTTATTTTGGGGGTTCTCTAGCCATTGGCAGCTGGGAGATTCTTGGCGCTGTAGTAGAAAGAAAGCACTTTCTCAAATTTTGCCCTGATTTGGCATATTTCAGGATTCTGAGAGTTCTAGCAGTAGAGTTGTTTTGACTACATCTGGAGAGTAACTGTGAGCCCTGCTGCCCTGAATGAGGTCAGCAGTGGCTGCTTGCTCCATTGCTTGCTCCATAAACAACAACATTGATGGTTGTAACAAAATGGGGTTTACTAAAAGGGGTTTGTGGACAACATTCAAATGAACAATAACAAGTCCCAGACGAATTTCATTCACCATCTGGGGGTTCAGAGTCCAAGACTATCAGGTTCGTGTTTTCTTACCCTCTGGCTACCTTCACTGAGGGAAGAGATTCCTCCGGGTCCTTCACTTGTAGTGCTCCCTTGGGCTTAAAGCATGGTGGTTGTAAGAGGGATGGATGGTATTCCTGCACTGAGGGCAGTGGCAGCAACACCCTCTCCCCCGGTCCAGCCTTGGGTCACTGACTCCTCGCTTTGGTGGACTCACTGACGTTGCCTCCACCAGCATCTTAGCTGGGCTGCTGATGGCTCCCCGGGGCTTGGCTGTTCCTTGCAGTGCCTTCTCTTCCCTTGCTTGTACTCTTCCCAGTAAGAGAGCTTTTGTGGCACCCAGAGATGTAGGTGCTTATTGATCTCATCTTGGGGGAATCTCTACTGTATGATTGCCCCTCTCCAGAGGTCCTCTTTGTAAATATATTACCAATTGTCTGTTAGGCAGGGTTCCTCAGGGAATTGTCCTCCTATTTGCCACCTCTCTGTGGGCTCCTTCAGGTCATCTCCCCAGGAGTCCTCCTCCTCCTCCACCTCCTCCTCTAGAACAATGTCAGGGAGCATGTTCCCAGTTTGAACACCTTGCTTCAACATCTCCTTTCCCCTCTCCCTCCAACACCTCCCTTATATTGCTCAGGTGTCACGTTCCCAGAGGGTTTCAACAGGCAAAAGTCCAATAAGCCAGTCCAATATCAGAAGTCCAGAAAATGCAAAGCAGATACCAAAATGCCAAAGCCAAAACACAAACCGTAGTCAGGAGTCAGAGTCCAAAGCCAAGGGTCCAGAGAACAAGGTCCAAGATAAGCAGGAGCGTGGATGAGAGCCAGAGTGTTGACTTGTTGCTTCCAAGCCTTCTAGGTGCAGATTATATAGCAAAACAGTCATCAAACTCCTAGAAGCCTTCCATCCTGTTAAAACTCAGGACTGGTTGACCTGATGTTCCTGTGGGAAGCATTCATGCGATCCTCTGACCTTCGTGTCATGAGTCTTTGCCGAAGCTTATCCCTCACTCTGGCTACTGGGGGAGGAGAATCTGGTGATGATTCAGCTGTCTGTGCTTCTAATTGCCCAGCATTTTCCTCAGATGTAATTAACCCCTCAGATTCCAGATCTTCTTCGGCTGAACTCATGACATCAGGTCACCCTTGGCTCCTCTAGGCCTGGGTTTCTTGCCCAGGTGCCTCCCTCCCTGACTTCCATCTGGGCTCCCTCTTTGAGATGCCCGGGTTCTTGAAATCTGGGTTCCCCATGTGCAGTATTTGTTAGACTCATCTCTTCAGAGTCTATCAGGGAGCAAACCATTCAGAATTCAGTAGGTTCCAGGGCCAGATCAGATCACCTGCTGATGGGGCACCTGTGCCACTGGCCTCCTCCTTGCAGTAAACCACTTGAATCCGGCTCTGTCCTTGAAAATATTATCACCCCATTAATGCTATATGCATGCATGTAAAGTTCCAGGAAAGAAAGATAGCAGGGAAAACAGCTCAAGATTCTATAAGCAGTGTGTTTTGATATAAAACAGGAAAGATATGCTATTATGATAAAAAGCTGAAAATCCGTTAGACAGGAAAACTTAGATAATGTAATACAGATGGACAGAAATAGAATGCCAATGATTATGCGCTAAGAAGGTAGAAATTTCTGTGAGGTGGGATGTGAGCAATGAGGCAGGGCATTTGGATTTGCAAAATAATAGGACAGCCCAACGGGAGGAGAAAATCAGACAGGCTTGCAAGTAACGGGAAGATTATAAAGTAGGAGAGTTGGTTTAAATTCTGCATTGTTCCGCTAATAATCTTTGATAAAAGTAGCTTGGAGGTGCCTGCGGGTTTCATAAAATCCTATCCACCATTGCCCAAGGGCTTGAAAGAATCTGACTCTTTTGTTCAGAACAAAGGTATTTTCTCACGCTAAAAATAGTACAGAATAATGAATTAAGTAAAGGTAAGATGCAATGGCACCATTTAAAGTACTTATGCTTTTTTTTTGTTTTTCCCCTGAGAAAAACGTTCCAAAGCATAGTTAAAGTTACGTGCAGCCACTATTACATCTGTAAATTGGTTCTAACATGTATTCCCATCTTGTCAAGTCTCTTTTCTCAATGGATAACTTGTGTGTGGGAATGGGCCATCTCAAAACTACTACCACAGGCTTAACTTTTGTATCACCTCACTAAGCACTGGACTTTTGAAGGTCTGTAGCACTTCCTAATGAGGAGGGATATGGGTGTGAGCCCAGCACAATATCAAGCTGAATGTGTGAACTGGAGCAGAGTTACTTCTGTGAGCATACTCACACATTTTCTTAATTTACAGCACTTTCCCTGCTGCCTAAGGCAGTAGGAGTTTAAGATGACCTTGTTGGCACTGTTCTTTTCATTGTACTCCCAACAGCCTGCTTTCAACCTTTCTAAACACTACTACTACTACTACTACTACTACTACTACTACTACTACTACTTTTTGTTGTTTAGTCGTTAAGTCGTGTCCGACTCTTCGTGACCCCATGGACCAGAGCACGCCAGGCCCTCCTGTCTTCCACTGCCTCCCGGAGTTTGGTCAAATTCATGTTGGTCGCTTCGATGACACTGTCCAACCATCTCGTCCTCTGTCGTCCCCTTCTCCTCTTGCCCTCACACTTTCCCAACATCAGGGTCTTTTCCAGGGAGTCTTCTCTTCTCATGAGATGGCCATAGTATTGGAGCCTCAGCTTCAGGATCTGTCCTTCCAGTGAGCACTCAGGGTTGATTTTCTTCAGAATGGATAGGTTTGTTCTCCTTGCAGTCCAGGGGACTCTCAAGAGTCTCCTCTAGCACTACAATTCAAAAGCATCAATTCTTCGGCGGTCAGCCTTCTTTATGGTCCAGCTCTCACTTCCATACATCGCTACTGGAAAAACCATCGCTTTGACTATGCGGACCTTTGTCGGCAAGGTGATGTCTCTGCTTTTTAAGATGCTGTCTAGGTTTCTCATTGCTTTCCTCCCAAGAAGCAGGCGTCTTTTAATTTCGTGGCTGCTGTCACCATCTGCAGTGATCATGGAGCCCAAGAAGGTAAAATCTGTCACTGCCTCCATATCTTCCCCTTCTATTTGCCAGGAGGTGATGGGACCCGTGGCCATGATCTTAGTTTTTTTGATGTTGAGCTTCAGACCATTTTTTGCGCTCTCCTCTTTCACCCTCATTAAGAGGTTCTTGAATTCCTCCTCACTTTCTGCCATCAGAGTGGTATCATCTGCATATCTGAGGTTGTTGATATTTCTTCCGGCAATCTTAATTCCGGCTTGGGATTCATCCAGTCCAGTCTTTCGCATGATATATTCTGCATATAAGTTAAACAGGGAGACAATATACAGCCTTGTCGTACTCTTTTCCCAATTTTGAACCAATCAGTTGTTCCATATCCAGTTCGAACTGTTGCTTCCTGTCCCACATATAGATTTCTCAGGAGATAGATAAGGTGGTCAGGCACTCCCATTTCTTTAAGAACTTGCCATAGTTTGTTATGGTCGACACAGTCAAAGGCTTTTGCGTAGTCAATGAAGCAGAAGTAGATGTTTTTCTGGAACTCTCTGGCTTTCTCCATAATCCAACCCATGTTAGCAATTTGGTCTGCAGTTCCTCTGCCCCTTCGAAATCCAGCTTGTACTTCTGGGAGTTCTCGGTCCACATACTGCTGAAGCCTACCTTGTAGGATTTTGAGCATAACCTTGCTAGCATGTGAAATGAGTGCAATTGTACGGTAGTTGGAGCATTCTTTGGCGCTGCCCTTCTTTGGGATTGGGATGTAGACTGATCTTTTCCAATCCTCTGGCCACTGCTGAGTTTTCCAAACTTGCTGGCATATTGAGTGTAGCACCTTAACAGCGTCATCTTTTAAGATTTTAAATAGTTCCACTGGAATGCCATCACCTCCACTGGCCTTGTTGTTAGCCATGCTTTCTAAGGCCCACTTGACTTCACTCTCCAGGATGTCTGGCTCAAGGTCAGCAACCACACTATCTGGGTTGTCCGGGACATTCAGATCTTTCTGGTATAATTCCTCTGTGCATTCTTGCCACCTCTTCTTGATGTCTTTGTCTTGATGTCTTCTTGATGTCTTTCTTAGGGATTTGGTTTAGATTATACCTGACTAGCCCAGTGGTTTTTCCGACTTTCTTCAGTTTGAGCTTGAATTTTGCTATAAGAAGCTGATGATCAGAGCCACAATCAGCTCCAGGTCTTGTTTTTGCTGACTGTATAGAGCTTCTCCATCTTTGGCTGCAGAGAATATAATCAATCGGATTACGGTATTGCCCATCTGGTGATGTCCATGTGTAGAGTCGCCTCTTGTTTTGTTGGAAAAGAGTGTTTGTGATGACCAGCTTGTTCTCTTGACAAAACTCTATTAGCCTTTGCCCTGCTTCGTTTTGAACTCCAAGGCTAAACTTACCTGTTGTTCCTTTTATCTCTTGACTCCCTACTTTAGCATTCCAATCCTCTATAATGAGAAGAACGTCTTTCTTTGGTGTCAGTTCTAGAAGGTGTTGTAAGTCTTCATAGAATTGGTCAATTTCAGCCTCTTCAGCATCGGTGCTTGGTGCATAAACTTGGATTACTATGATGTTGAAAGGTTTGCCTTGGATTCGTATTGAAATCATTCTATCATTTTTGAGATTGTATCCCAGTACAGCTTTTCCCACTCTTTTGTTGACTATGAGGGCTACTCCATTTCTTCTACAGGATTCTTGCCCACAATAGTAGATATGGTAATCGTCTGAATTGAATTCGCCCATTCCCATCCATTTTAGTTCACTGACGCCCAGGATGTCAACGTTTATTCTTGCCATCTCCTGTTTGACCACATCCAGCTTACCAAGGTTCATAGATCTTACATTCTAGGTTCCTATGCAGTATTTTTCTTTTCAGCATCGGACTTTCCTTTCACTTCCAGGCGCGTCCACAGCTGAGCGTCCTTTCGGCTTTGGCCCAACCACTTCATTAGCTCTGGAGCTACTTGTCCTTGTCCTCCGCTCTTCCTCAGTAGCATGTTGGATGCCTTCTAACCTGAGGGGCTCATCTTCCAGCGTCATTTCTTTTAGCCTTTTGTTTCTGTCCATGGAGTTTTCTTGGCAAAGATACTGGAGTGGCTTGCCAGTTCCTGCTCCAGGTGGATCACGTTTAGTCAGAACTCTCCACTATGACCTGTCCATCTTGGGTGTCCCTGCACGGCCTAGCCCATAGCATCTCTGAATTACTCAAGCCCCTTCGCCACGACAAGGCAGCAATCCATGAAGGGGACGACGACGATGACGATGATGACGACGACGACGACGACGACTACTACTACTACTACTACTACTACTACTACTACTAATAATAATAATAATATTGCCGTCAAGTCAATTCCAACTTATGGTGACCCTTTTCAGGGTTCTCCAGGAAGAGACTACTCAGAAGTGATTTACCATTTCTTTCTTCTCAGGTGAGCCCTGGGACTGTGCAGTTTGCTCAAGACCACACAGACTGCCTCTACTCACAGGAGGCACAGGAGGGAATTGAACTCCCAGCCATACCCAAACCACTGAGCTATCTAGCTAGCTCTTCTCTCTATCTATTGGAATAGAATGGAAATTCATCTGCAGGAAAGTTGCTGTACTCATATAGTCTCCATTGCTGATTTAGACCACAGTAAAGTGTGTATCTCCAGATGTTTTAGAACTGCAGGTCCCAGCATTCCTCAGCATTGGACATTGGGAACTTCAGCTGAAGAATGTCTGGAGGGGTGTTCTTTGCCTACCCCGATTGGGAAAAAAACTTTCATTCCCAGTCTTCCTTCCCACATGATGGAGAACATCCTAATAGAGATATAGATGAGCTGTCATATGACATCAGAGGGTGTGGCCAACCCAGGCTGATCCTATACATTAGGAGTGGGTAACTTCCAAATTTCTGAGGGCTGCACAAGTCCATCCCCAGATCTAGGAGGGCTGCATACACCCCCTGCTCCCTTAATTTAATTTTTAAAATTCAAATAGCCTTATGCCCTCTACGGGAGTTAAGGAACAGTAGCTTTAGCTACAGGGTCTCTTTGCAAACTGAAAAGGGGGCAGAAATCATTCTTACTTTTCAAAAAAGCCCCCTTGGACCTAAAACTGGTCAGGTGGAGGGATGGACCTCCGAAGAGCACAAGGGAACTTTTTCTTGGCAGAGTGTGGAATTTGGGAATTTGGGCTAAAAAACATCTAGCTATGCAGCAGATAGTGCAGGGACCTACAGTACATAATTAACTTCAACTTTCCCCAGAACAGATCACCTTTTTTTCTTTTTCTTTTTCTGGTTCTTGTCAACTGGCACTTGCAGTCTCAATAAGTCACTCTGAGACATTGGTAAGAGAAAGAATAAAAAATTCAATTTACTCACTGTTCTGAACAGATCAAAAACAACATTGTAGAAAAAATTGACAGGTTAATTAAACAGGGCTTAACTGACTTGTAGCCGCACACAGGCTACATGACTACACAGCTAACACAAGCTGAACACTGACTGAAAAAGAGTGGTAAAAAGTCTCTTAAGAGAGGTGTGGCTGTCTTCAAAAACAGATTCAGAGAGGGAACAATTGATTATTGCTGGATTGATTGACAGTCACCCCAGTGCAGGAAGGTTCCTCCCAGCCTAAATCTCTTAAAGGCAGCATATGAAAGTTGCCAAAATTCCAACACTTTTAAGTACATTTATTTGTCTTTTAAAAAATGGGGATGGGGCGGAAGGGTGATGAGGTGGTGGTGGGGAACAGACCGAAGTGCATCTGATGGGGCTACGCTTGGGTCCCCTGGAGAGGATACGTGCACCCTGGTGGCTAGCCTTTGCCCACTCCTGCTATGCATATTTAATCAGGACATCTGGGTGCATAGGATCACAGTGGCTTTGTCCAGGAAAATATTTGAAAGATGAGGAAAAAAGCTCATGCTTGTTCAAAGTGTTCTGGCACTTGGGCCAGAAACAAACACCTGGCTTTATTAATCACTCAGCAACAGGCTGATGTCCTTCATTGCAGAGTGACTTGATGGAGAAAATCCAAAACGAAGCTATTATTTTTATTTTATTTTAACTGGCAACAGTTTAGAAAAGAATGAGTAAAAGGATAAGGTAGATGAAATTGTCCAGGAATTCAGTATAATAAAAAGAAAATAAGAGAAGTTTTTTTTATCATGGATGCTTTCACCTAAAATATTTATGTGTAGGACCTTGACTATCCAAGTATTAAAATTTAGCCAGAGCTTGCCAAAAGTTCATGGATTCCTCCTTCATTAAAAAAAATTTTTTTTTGAGATAGCAATTCTGTTTGAGAATCAAAAGTTAGGATGGCCACTTGACACATCTCCAGAAAGGAGGCCACGTATAAAAAAACCCGAAGAGAAACAAGACACAACCATCCTGATTCAGTGAAAATGCTATTCACAAGTCAAAAAGGAACTCCCAGAGCTGCTGTTATTATTTGCTGTGCTCGCTTGTCTGGTGGCAAAAAGCTTTAGGGGGGAAATTTCAGTGGGACAAGAGCGTTGAGAGAGAAAGGTTAAAGGCCTGTGATCTGCCACTGGCACTGCCCCATGGCTTCTGTTTAAAACTGGAGATTGTGTTTTTGGGTTACAACTCCCAGATTGCTCTTTTAGGCCACAATTCCCAGAATTCTCCAGGCAAGCAGTACGCCTTTAAACACTCACACACTCACACACACATACACACACAAGGGAGACAATCATGTGTGCATTGCCACATCTGCCTTGACAACACTGAGTAATCATAAACAGTCATGACAGAGTGCTTAAGCTCAAGTATGAGCAGAATTCTTTGGAATTTTTGAAGGGTTAATTGAAAGGTCTCAAACAAACCTTTTCCCCTGAAATGAGAGCCATGTGCAATGTGTGTGCATGTGTGTATAAGGGTCATGGAATCATCCCTTCACTCCTTTGTTGACTACTCGTACACTCTTAAAAACCATAGGGAAATATTTTATTTTATCCTGCAACATGCCAAGATATGAACAGGAAACATTGCCTTTACTCTGATTTGGTTCCAGATATTCCTGTGCACCAAAAGCAGAGTAACTAAATGGTGGTGGCTTTACAAAATGAAATTAAGCTGAGGGTGATGTCTCCTGCCCTCTCTTTGTCTTGGTTTCACGACAACTATGGCTCTGTTCAGGCATGACTCTAAAGACAGGTGGGCTAAACGTGGCTGCGGGCAAGGCCAATTCCCAATTTCTCTCAGCCTCCAAGCTCCTCTCTAAAGGTAAAGGTTCCCCTTGACATTTAGTCCAGTCGTGTCCGACTCTAGGGGGTGGTGCTCATCCCCGTTTCCAAGCCATAGAGCCAGCGTTTTGTCTGAAGACAGTTTCCGTGGTCACGTGGCCAGCGCGACTAGACACGGAACACCGTTACCTTCCCACCGAGGTGGTACCTGTTTATCTACTCACATTTTTACATGCTTTCAAACTGCTAGGTTGGCAGGAGCTGGGTCTTTGCATATAGAGGTTCAAGGTCCAAAACAGTTTCTAAGGTCCTTGTGCCAGTCTGGAATGGAAATGGCTTGTCTATCATGGTCTTGGGATTTGGAATTTTCCTTCCTTACTTTTTTTTTATTGCTTTCTGTTATTGTAATGTTTGGTTGTGTTTGCTACCCAGAGTAGTGGCTTTGCTACTAGTTGGATGGCATAAACAAACAAACAAACAAATAAACAAATAAATAAAAAATATAAAAAAATATAAAAAAATGTGTCAGTGTGTCTTGCCAAGTGTGCTTAGAAATCCTTTTTCAAACTCTTGTGTTTAAAGTGTAAAATAGCCACTTAACAGGGCTGATAAGTTGGAGGTGCAATTTATTATGCATGTCCTGACATTCAGTACACTAAGTCCTGAGCTTGTGTATGTGATGTCATATCAAGGTAAATCAAAGACAGAAAGTCTTCTAGCCATTGACCTAGTATTTTTTTGTGCAATAAAACGATGTTCAGCAGGAACAGGGAGTACAGCAGTGGCAAGTGAGGTGAAAACTTTCCTCCCCTTTCATCACTCCCCTCTAACTCATTTAATGTAAACTGGAGAACAGAAGGAGGTGTTTTGACGCAACGTTAATTTGAACCAGTCCTTTTAAAGCTTCTTTACTTGGCAGTGGCTGAAATTCAACAGTGCAATTTATGCGACATCAGGCAGCTGCCATCGTCAGCTGCAGCAGTTTTGTCTAAACTTCTGGTTCCTTCTTAGAGGTCCTAAGGCTCTTTTAGGATTCCTTTCATTGTGGGAAAGCCATTGGGGGCTGTGGGATTAGCTGGGAGGCCTTTAACTTCTGCAAATTATGCCGGCTGTGGCAACTGTTTTGACTGGAATTTTAGTACTACTTCCTTTGTTTTCCATTTTGGGGTTTTCCATTTCTCAGAATGACTTTTTTTTAAAAAAAGAAATGTGTATACTTATTGATCTTTGCCTTAATATTGCCTATTAATGATGCAAGATGCCTCCTTGGTCATTGTCCGTAGTTTTAAATATTGTCTTTCATTGTTGTAAGCCGCCTTGGGTCCTTTTCAAGGAAAAAGGCGGGATAAAATTATTTTCAACCAACCAACCAACCAACCAACCAACCAACCAACCAACCAACCAACCAACCAACCAACCAACCAACCAACCAACCAACCAACCAACCAACCAATAAATAAATAAATAAATAAATAAACCTGAAATGTTGTATTTTACTGATGTAAGCCACCTTGGGTCCTTTTAAGGAGAAAGGTGGGGTAAATAAATAAATAAATAAATACCTTCCGTAATTAAAGACTCCTACAGCCCTCAATGACTACTCAGGGATAAAATGGGGGTTCCATGGCAGTCTCAGGAACTTCAGGATGGGGTTGGGGGAAGACCTGAAACAATGTCTTTCCCAAAAATTGCCATGGCTGATGACGCCATCAGCTTTATGTGGTGTAACTTATGGAACTTGATTTCAGCCAGTAAAACCCATGCAAAAATCACTGCATATTCAAATTTTTTATTTATTTATTTATTTATTGGATTTATACCCCACACCATCTGGCAACCAGGCCACTCTGGGCGGCTAACAACAAGACAAACAGCACAATATCAAACACTAAGAAATAAAATAATACATACATTGAACAAATATAACAGCCAGCAGGATAAATTAAAACAGATGGCAATGAAGGTGGTAAAAAGGATGATGAAAAGGATGGCAAAAGGGTGGTAAAAGGGGGATGAGATCACAAAAACCTAATGGTCAGGGAAAGCCTGGCGGAAGAGCCAAGTCTTCAATGCTCGTTTGAACACATCCAGCAAGGGTGCCAGGAGGATCTCAATGGGCAGGTTGTTCCACAGGCAGGGGGTGACCGCTGAGAAGGTCCGGTTTCTTGTTCTTTCCCTCCGGGTCTCCTTCGGGGTCAAGGCCCTAAACCACCCTGCCTGTGAAGAATGGGTATTACAGACAGATCTGGCTGGGAGCAGGCATTCTGATAGGTACTGTGGCGTTTGCCCTTGTGGCCCCTACTTGTCTTTCCCTCACAAAGGCTCACGTCACGTTTTCTTCTTGCTGCCACCAGTGGATTACCTCAATCCACAATATAAATGACGTTTGTCAGAACACTTGTCTTGTGAACAGAAACAGAACTTATTTATTGAAGTGAAGCAGATTGAATAATAACAGAAGTTTCTCAGATACACATTATACATAAGCAAATCATCAACAGTCCTCTCAGTACAGTACATACTTCTTTTCTCTTGCAATATCATTACCACCTTCTCTATCTATTTTCCTAACCAGCTCTATCTCTCTTAGTATCTGTTCCCTCTCTCTCCAACTAACCAGCTCCAAGTCCAATGCTCAATGCACCCACACAGCTGAGGAATTCCCTATTTGAGTTCGGATGCAACAAACACTGGTTTTGAAGTCCGCGCTCTCTTCCAACGATTGACAGTCACCTGGCACTCTGACGTCCACTGGATTTCCTCTGCTCGCCTTTTCCGGGTTAAGCCTGCTTTCTTTCTGGCTCGTGGCTTCACTTTCTCAGCTGGGGAAAGGGTAGGCAGTTTCTTCTCCTCCTCCAGAACATCTATGGCTGCGTCCTTCTTTGAGATCTTATTACTCTGGCTTTCACTCTCACCCATAAACTCGCCCACAGGAAATTTAGTTGCACTAAGTGAGGAAACACTATCATGGGTCACCTTAAGATTCACCGACAAATTTCTTTTAGGTGAAATCTCAAACACTTGGCTTATTTCAGAGGTGTTGAGACTTCCATCATCTGGTTTCATGGGCAAGGGTTTGCCTAGCAGGATTTTAAGTGCCTTTGCAGCTGCATGAGGAGCCTTCCCAGTACTAGTCCCTTCAGCTTTCCAGTACTGTTGTGACACATCTACAGGTCCTGACCATGCTAACTGCAATTCACTCCCCTCTGTGGGTCTCAGCATCCCCATTACGTCCTTGGGACAGAATGCTCTTTCCCAGGCCTTTTCATCACACCAGCTGCTCTGCTTTTCATGAGCACTCCTCAAGCTTTGCCCTGCTATCTCTGAAGACTTCTGCAGACCTACACGTTGGCAAGGGATCGAGATCACTGGTGATGGGCATAACTTAGCTTTAGTTTTGTCATTTATAGTACCACTCGCTTGGCACGTATCACATGTCTGACAAAACTGCTTAACTTGCTGACCCATTCCTGGCCAGTAAAAGTTCATTGCAACCCTTTGTTTGGTATGCAATATCCCCATGTGAGCTCCAAAAGCATCACTATGCACCTTGCGTAAGATCTTGCCTCTATATTTTTCAGGTACAATAAGTTATTTGAGGCTTCCATCTCCACCCCTCTGAGGTGCTAACAAAACTTCCCTATATAACAGATTGTTATCTATTATATATCTCTCTGGGCATTCAGGCGTTAATGAAGAGGGAGTTCCCTTAGCTTTCTCAAAGCAATCATTTAAAGTAATATCTTCCTTCTGCTCATTAATAAAGGAGGAATTATTAGTGTTTTTCATAAATATAACTTCTGCCATTTCATCCACGTCAGAGTTTTCCTTTAAACTGGGGCCTTCCAGGTTACTTTCAGGAGTTAGGGATTCCCTTTTCCCCTCAGGGGTTGTTAACTGCTTTCCTTTCTTGGGAACGTGTTACTACAAAAGCACTCTGCACATGCTTAGTGAGATCTAATCCGATCAAACAAGGTGCGGGTATTTGATCAGAAATTGCTACAGTACATCCCAAATTCCAACCCAGTCTCTATAGTTTATCTTTACAGTGGAACCTCTACTTAAGAACGTCCCTACTTAAGAACGATCCAACTTAAGAACAGCTCCGTTCGCTAAATTTTGCTTCTACTTGAGAACGGAGCTGCAAGATAAGAACGAAAAAAAAAAAACCCTTTCCTGCCCTTTTTTTTAACCTTAGGTCATCTTAGGTTAAAAAAAAAATTTCTCCCCCTAGTGGTAGGGTACAGATTAACCGGCTTTGCATTAGTTCCTATAGGAACTAATGCCTCTACTTGAGAATGGCGCCTCTAGATAAGAAGGAAAAACAGCCGGAACGGATTAAATGGTTTTCAGTGCATTCCTATGGGAAATTTTGCTTCAACTTAAGAACGTTTCAATTTAAGAACACCATTCCAATACGGATTAAGTTCGTAAGTAGAGGTTCCACTGTACTTTAGCCATAGGTAAAATCACTGGCATAGAACTTATTCCCTTGATTGTAACAGTTTGGTTTGGAAGTATTTGTTCTTTAGGAACCACATCAGGGTGACACAGGGTTATGTGGGAACATGTATCTACAATTCCAACATAAGATGTCTCATTAATACGAATTTTCTCTCCAGAGTTCTGTAGTAAAATATTATCTGCCTTTATAAGAAAGCACTGAACGACTCTGGCTTGTGGCAGATCAGAATTTTCTGTCGTGCTAGTTGCCATGGAGACAGAACCATTGTTACAACCTCCTTCAGTGGCTTCCACTGGTTTTATACAGTAAACCTTTTTGGTCTGACTATCATCTTTTCCATTTTTATTTTTATTGTTTTTCATACAATTTGATTGAACATGTCCAAACTCACCGCAGTTATAACACTGTCTGTGAGTCCTTCGATCATACTGAGGAGATCTGTCAAACTTTTCCTCAGGGTTCATTCGCTTCTGCAGACAAGGCACTGACAACTTAGGTGAGGTACTAAGCTGGCCATCTTTCCCTGACATTTTACTGTTGTAATTTTTATTGAAGGGTTTCTTACTGTTGTCCCAGTTCTGCCTGTAAAATTTTACCTCAGAAAACTTAGGATCTCTAATCTCACTAATGGAATCAGCATATTCAGACGCCTGTAATACATTTTTTGGATTTTTGTCTTTGACTAAATAACGCAATTCCCCAGGCAAAATGGAATAAAATTGTTCTAAACCAACCACATTTTTCATTTGGTCTAGAGAAGTGACATTTTCATGTTCCATCCATTTGTCCAAACATTGAATCAATTTAGCCCCCAATTGGGCATAATATTCTTCAGGCTTTTTGGTAAGGGAACGAAATTTTCTCCTAAGGTGTTCTGCATTTATGCCAAATCTAGAATATACCATTTTTCTATATGCCTCAAAATCTCTAGCTTGCTCCAGAGGCATCTGAGAATAAAGCTCAGCTAAATCTCCACTTATTTGTGATCTCAACACTATCATCCTTTCATCATCCTTAATCTCAAAGTCCCAGCATGCTCTCTCAAATGAAATCAGGAAAGATTCAGGGCAATCTCCTTTCCTATATTGGGAAAATTTCTTTAGATCAATTTTTGAGAGATTTCTCTCATTAGAGTTGTTATTATCGTTGTTATTATTCTCATTAGCAGCTAATTCCAATTTTTTCATCTGGATTTGAAATTCCATTTCTCTTTGTCTTAATTCCATTTCCTTTTCTCTTTGCCTTTCAAGTTCTCTGATTTTTTCTCTTTCCAATTCTAGCTCCCTTTCTCTTAATTCCATTTGTCTGGCCTCTTGCTCAGCTTTCGCTTTTTCTCTGATCTCCAATTCTTTAAGCCTGAATTCCTGTTCTAACCTCCATTTTTCAAAATCTTGGGAGCTTAGGGCACCTTGTCTTTCTGAGGCATTTTCATCAGTTTCCTCCTGTTCCACTGGAGCTAGAGGGTCTCCATTTCCCTCCACTTCCTGAGGTAAACTTTGTACCTCCTGACTCCCTTTTTGGCTACATTTGGGTGGCATATTTAAGTCTGAGTGAAATAGTCTTTAATGTCTTTACTGCTTTTAAAAGGACCTGTCTTTCTGCTGTTTATTCCCGCTCACAAGCTTTTAGTTACTGTGTCTCTATGTCTGAGCTATTCTTGCTGTCAGACACCAAAATAGTTTTATTTTCAAGCCTCTGCTTTTATTTTCCTATCACCTCAGATCTGCTCTGACCCGGGCTTCCGCTCTTATCCACACTGTTCCCTTATCTCTCAGAGCCTTGGATTTCAAGATAGCCCACTGGGTCTCTCAAATCCTGAGGTAAACAAAAAATAATTTTCCCTTTAGAGTCAGTTCCCTGTCTTTAGTTCCCCCAGATCTGGGTTCAGAAGCCCCGCCACTAAGCTTTTCCACAAAAGCTCTAGCAGGTCACCCACTTCTTTACCACAGACCTCTGACTAAAAGGTACCCACGACTCCAGAAAATTCACTTTTAAACATTGGCTTCACTGGATTATTTCGCATCCCGCCGCTGGACACCAATTGTGGCATTTACCCTGTGGCCCCTGCTTGTTTCACCAAACACAGAGCTCACACGAGTATCTCAACACGCCCTTTAACACGATGCCACCAGTTGATCTCTTTATCAACCTATATTTCCTATGAAAGACTGAGGTCCATTCAGTACTGAACTTTTAAACAGAAACAGGTTTATTGATTACAAGTTGTTTTAGGAATAGTTCTTAAGCACATTCTTAAAGTTACACAAAGCTTCAGTATTTTACTTTAACCTCTCCTATTTTAATTAATACAGGTCACACTGACTAATCACTCCTTAAACACTCACTCTGCCTCAAACCCCCAAACTCCTTCTCCAAACTCTGTCTCTGACTGAACTAACTAGACTCTGACTCCCCCTTCCTTCTAGTTTCTCTGGCTCCTCCTCCCAACAGCTCTCATTGGTACATGCAAATACACTGCTGAATATTCATGCCAGGGGTGATCGCTACAGGTACTGAGGTACATGACTGGAATGGATCAAGGGCATCCGTTTCCTCCAAGAGTGCCTGGAGCTGATTGGCTACCACCCTCTCAACCACTTTACTCAAGACAGAAACATTGGCTACGGGCCTATAATTCCCAATTTCGTCCGCCGCCAAATTAGATTTCTTTCAAATGGGCCTAATGAGTGTCTCCTTGAGGGCAGGGGGAACCATGCCCTCCTGGAGAGACCCATTAATTATTGCAGTGGCCCATTCTGTTGTTACCCGGCTTGGCTGCTTTGATGAGCCAAGTTGGACAAGGGTCTAAAGAGGAAGTGGTGGCACGACAGCACGCAAGCACCCTGTCCACCTCATTGGACGTCACAGGTTGAAAGTAAGTTAACCTTGCTGGACAAGACAATGCACTGGACATCTCAGCTCAATCTACTGTTTGTAAAAAGGGATCAAGGTCCCGGCGGATGGCCTCCACTTTAGATTTTAAAAATGCCAAGTTAATTTATCATTTATAGCAATGTTCCATATTTCATTGTACCATTTTTCCATTTGAAATTCAAGTTTTGATTTCGAATTCCTGGCTATTATTAATCTGGCAGCTGTTAATAAACTGGTAATCAATTCTCTAGTCATCATATCATATTCCACATTTACAAATATTGATAACAAAGCTATCTCAGGATTAAATTCTATATCTCTTTCAAATATATCAGTTAATTCTTTAAAGATTAGTTTCCAAGATCTTTGTACTTTTTCACATTCCCACCACATATGAAAGTATGTACCAATCTCCTTTTCACATTTCCAACAGACATTCAGATAATTAGAATTGATTTTACTCAATTTTATCGGTGTCAAATACCATCTTAAACCTGTAATTTAAAGGTTAAGAAAGGAGAGATTAAAAAAAAAGTACTTTTATGATATATGGGGCAGATTTATTGAATATGTGCTAACAAGAGGAAAAGGGAAAGTTCCAAACCAGGAATCAATGCAGTTCTGGAGAAGAGGACAATAAAGGAAGAAGAAGAATAAAGACAATAGAAGAAGAAGATTACTGCAAGAGGTCCAGACTAGGCTGGTGGGGAAAACAACTGATTTGTATTTTGGCTTATGTATTTTATGTTGTAGTTTTTATAAAATTAAAAAAAATGCCGCAAGTTGGTCAGAAGAAATACTAGAGGGAGGCCTGTCATTGTGGCCAACTCTGGATAGATTGCGTACTATACGGAAAAGTTATGCCTGCTGATTGTAAGCTTCGCTTATCCAGTCAGGGAAAAATGCTCTTCTAGCAACCTTTACCCTAGCTAGGTAAAGGTTAGACGCGATCCTGGTGGTTTTTAGATTAATTTCCGTTGGGGCCCTTCTCCAGATGCTCTCTAGCCTTCTCCGATTATGCTTCATGGCCCTCAGCTGCTGGTTAAACCAGGGAGCTGGTCGGGTTTGGCAGTGGAGAGGGCATTTAAGTGCGATCATGTCGACCGCCCTGGTGGCGGCGGTATAACAGCCATCCACCAGAGCATTGACAGGAGCGCCAACCAAGTCAGCCAGAATCCCCCGCATGATATCTTGGAATCCATCAGGATCCAGTAACCTGCGGAGGCGGACCATCTTAATGGGCCCAAGCTCCCCATGGGAGGGAAGTGCCACTGAGAGGCTGCATTTAATTAGGTGGTGATCTGACCATGACAAGGGGACCAATATCAAGTTGGCCACCATTGGAGCACACTCTCTCTGCTCGGCAGCAAAGACCAGATCCAGCATATGGCCGCCCACATGGGTAGAACCGTTGACTTGCTGGGTCAAGTCCAAGGAAGCCATGGTTTCCAGGAACTCATGAACTGGACCAGAAACCTCAGCCTCCACATGAATTTTGAACCAATAGTCTGAGGGACCTCAACAGTGCTGTGGAGACGAAATCTGCCAGCTCCGGCACGGACTGCACTGGATCGTGGGGAGCGCGGTATGCCAGCACAATTCCCAAAGCCACCCCTGGCCCCAAACAACACGTGGACAGCCTCTAGACCCGGGCTTGCCACCGCAGAGAGCCTAGCAGCCTCAAAGATGTCCTTATAAACAATGGCAACTCCCCCCCCCCCGCCCGGTCTGCCCTGGTGTTGAATATCATACCCAGGTGGGCATATGAGGGAAAGAGTAACTCCGCCCTCAGCGCCCACCCACGTCTCAGTTATACAAGCCAGGTCTGCCTGTTCCTCCAGGATCAAGTTCTGGATGAGTTGGGTTTTATTGTGGGCAATAAAACCCAACACCAGGGACAGAGAGGGAGGCCGGCTAGGCTGGTTACCTAGGTTCAAACAGATGGAAGCAGAGCTAGAACAGGGGACAGCCTTCAAACATCTGTCCGCTGTTCTTCTAAGTTTGATCGCTACTGCGCCAACACCATATCTCCCCCTGCTCGTAATTACCTGTATATTAGAAGCACCCTTGCTGGAATAACAGGCTTCCTGCTCCATTGTAGGAAGAGGAAGGAGGGAGGAAGAACCTTGCACCTGTCCAGAGAGGGAAACGTTAGAGCCCGGGATCGGAACCAAGTGCCGAACTTGGGATCTCCTAAAACGGCCAACACTCCCTCCAACACCATATCTCCCCCTCCCTGTCACCACTGATCAGCAATCACCAAACCTTAAAACAGAGTCTTCCACACATTAGCAGGAGTGGATGGCGGAAGAGTAGGAGAATTCTCACATACATATGCTACAAAGGGAGATCAGACATCTAGAAAGTTGTTTCTATTGTATACTGGACGATTAGCACAAATCTGCAACATTAATTTTTTCCCATAAAAGCCAGATGCCATATTTTTTAAACTACTCAAATATTGTATGATTATTAACTGTTTCCCAGTTAGTGGCAATCAACATTCCAGCTGCTAGAAAAAGTAGAGACAGAAGATTTTGATGATCTAAATGCTGATTTTCATCAATAAATAATGAAAGCATGCTAATTCCGGGGGACATTGTTAGTTTTTGATGGGAAATAACTTCCAATTCAGTAAAAATCAATTTCCACAAATCTTAAATTATAGGGCAATCCTATAATTGGGATCAACTTTACTACAATTCCTCCAACAATATGGAAAGAACATTTTATTAATAAAATTCAGTCTAATAGGCTTCATAGATACCCAATGTGGTGTAGTGGATAGAATGACATTAGGACTCCGGAGGCCTGGGTTCAAATCCCTGGAGGTGTGGAACTGGTAAGTCCACTCCTTTAAACATCTCACTTGACCTTGACAGTCCTATTAGGGTTGCTATAAGTCTGTTTTGACTTGGCAGTCCATAACAACAATAGGCATCAAATACTATCTATTAAGTAACTTCAGACTATGATATTTAAGTCTAGCCAAAACTGATTTAAATGGAGCAGTCGGACATAGCGTATTCCAATCTTTATCATTAATTTGAATCTGTAAATCTGAACCTCCAGCTCTTCTTCAGTACTGTATTGTTACTGTAAATTGAATCTACAAGAATATTATAAATATGAAAAGTAAAATTCTTTACTTCCTTTTAAAATCAAATAATAATTCAGCGTTGGCTAATGGTCTACATGTCTGGTCCTTTACTTGGGAAATACTAGTGAACTGTGCAATTTGTAAAGTTGGAACCCTCTGTCATTAATATCTTTTAGCTGATTTCTAATCTGTATAATCATTTTGGGATTCTTTCCTACAAAAAAGCTGTTCAAGTGGTATAGATTCCTACTCTCCTGTTGTCCAAATAATTTATTTTTATTAAAAACAATAGATGGTGCAAACATTAAATTAAAGGAGGTGAAGTTGGTGTTAAATTTTTATTATGTTGAATCCAGACCTTTAAGATATTAAACAGAAAAGGATTTTGAATATGACTTATGTTTCTCAATTTATATATTTTAAATGAGAGTCCTCTATCTTCATTTAAGTCCTTAAGAGCACATTCTAATGGACGTTATTCCTCAACATGCTTATTATTTAAAATTTAATTAAATTATTGAGCTAGCATGCATCATAATATAACTGAATTTATTTAAATATAAAGGAATTTCCAAACCTACATTCCTACTCTGACCAAAGTTATTAGCTTTAATAAAGCAACATTTTTAAAATTAATAAATAGCTTTATATCAATTTGCCACATGAATAACAAGTGGTCTGGAATAAATATTCGGAGTACTTGAAATAAAAAATTAAATTTAGGGAGGATCATCCTTTTAATAGCAGCTGTGTGGCCCATTCAAGAGATATGGAGTCTAAGCTGCATGGTTGTCAATTAAAAATATATATTTTAGCAGACACTGTTTTCACCAGTTTTCTGCAAAACTGTGTTCAACTTCTTGGCTTTCTAAAACTTCAGTTGGTGAGCTTTAGGTGCAAAGAGCTTGTAAGACAGCCTAAAAGGGACCTAGAGGTGGAGGCCAGTTCAAGGTAAATTAAAAAAGTAGTTTGAAGGAATGGAATCATTAAAGAAAATGTTAAGTCTGTAGCTTTCCCCACAACCATGTTCCTTTTACCTGTCTCACCTTTTTCTAACTTTCGACCTCTTTACAGCCCTTAACTCTGAGAAACATTCTTTCTGACAACTGTCAGAAACACTTTTCTCAAAACTAAGTGTTAGACACTTAATGAACATGTTCTTTTACCATTACCTGTTGTTATTGTTGTTGTTGTTTAGTCGTTAAGTCGTGTCCGACTCTTCGTGACCCCATGGACCAGAGCACGCCAGGCCCTCCTGTCTTCCACTGCCTCCCGGAGTTGGGTCAAATTCATGTTGGTAGCTTCGATGACACTGTCCAACCATCTCGTCCTCTGTCGTCCCCTTCTCCTCTTACCTTCACACTTTCCCAACATCAGGGTCTTTTCCAGGGAGTCTTCTCTTCTCATGAGATGGCCAAAGTATTGGAGCCTCAGCTTCAGGATCTGTCCTTCCAGTGAGAACTCAGGGTTGATTTCCTTCAAAATGGATAGGTTTGTTCTCTTTGCAGTCCAGGGGACTCTCAAGAGTCTCCTCCAGCACCACAATTCAAAAGCATCAATTCTTCGGCAGTCAGCCTTCTTTATGGTCCAGCTCTCACTTCCATACATCGCTACTGGGAAAACCATAGCTTTGACTATGCGGACCTTTGTCGGCAAGGTGATGTCTCTGCTTTTTAAGATGCTGTCTAGGTTTCTCATTGCTTTCCTCCCAAGAAGCAGGCGTCTTTTAATTTCGTGGCTGCTGTCACCATCTGCAGTGATCATGGAGCCCAAGAAAGTAAAATCTGTCACTGCCTCCATATCTTCCCCTTCTATTTGCCAGGAGGTGATGGGACCAGTGGCCATGATCTTAGTTTTTTTGATGTTGAGCTCCAGACCATTTTTTGCGCTCTCCTCTTTCACCCTCATTAAGAGGTTCTTTAATTCCTCCTCACTTTCTGCCATCAGAGTGGTATCATCTGCATATCTGAGGTTGTTGATATTTCTTCTGGCAGTCTTAATTCCGGCTTGGGATTCATCCAGTCCAGCCTTTCACATGATGTATTCTGCATATAAGTTAAATAAGCAGGGGGACAATATACAGCCTTGTCTTACTCCTTTCCCAATTTTGAACCAATCAGTTGTTCCATATCCAGTTCTAACTGTTGCTTCCTGTCCCACATATAGATTTCTCAGGAGATAGATAAGGTGGTCAGGCACTCCCATTTCTTTAAGGACTTGCCATAGTTTGCTATGGTCCACATAGTCAAAGGCTTTTGCGTTGTCAATGAAGCAGAAGTAGATGTTTTTCTGGAACTCTCTGGCTTTCTCCATAATCCAGAGCATGTTAGCAATTTGGTCTGTAGTTCCTCTGCCCCTTCGAAATCCAGCTTGTACTTCTGGGAGTTCTCGGTCCACATACTGCTGAAGCCTACCTTATAGGATTTTGAGCATAACCTTGCTAGCCTGTGAAATGAGTGGAATTGTACGGTAGTTGGAGCATTCTTTGGCACTGCCCTTCTTTGGGATTGGGATGTAGACTGATTTTTTCCAAACCTCTGGCCACTGCTGAGTTTTCCAAACTTGCTGGCATATTGAGTGTAGCACCTTAACAGCGTCATCTTTTAAGATTTTAAATACAGTGGTGCCTCGACTTACGAACGGCCCTACTTACGACCATTTCGAGTTATGACCAGCTCCGGTTGCAAAATTTTGCTTCTACTTGTGACTGGAGCTTCCACTTACGAACAGAAAAAGGCAGGGGAAAAAGGCGGGAAATTCAAATTTCTAACTGTAGGTGGTGATGAGGCTGCTTCTTTGTAGCTCTTCCGCCCCAGCAGTTAGAGAGTGTGCGTCGTCGTCGTCGGCTTCTGAACTACCTCCTTCTGCTTCGGAGTGAGTGTGTATGTGTTTGCAGGGAGGTAAGGTGCTGTTTTCTGCTTTTTAAAAACTGTTCTGGGTGTTTTTGCAGCGTGGCTTTGAGCTGGGGGGTTATGTTTCTGTGTTCTGATGGGTCTTGCAGTGTGGATTTAAAATGTGAAAATTAGACTGTAATTTTAAAATGTAAAATTTATTTATTTTTGCATTCTGTGGCTCCTAGGGTTTGTGTACTGTGACCTCTCTTTTGTTTTAAAATGTGTGGGTTTAAAATGTGACTCCAAAGTCTTTTTGTTTTAAAATAATGGTTTAAAATGGGGTTTAGACTCAAGTCTCTCCCCCCCCCCCCATTGTCTTCTCTCTCTGTGTGTGCTCTCCTTTTGTGCTGAGGGGGTCTGTTTGCTGGAACAAGGTCTTGGTGGGTGGGTTTAAAATGTGTTTGGTTTTAAATGGTGTTTGGTTTTAAAATGTGTTTTGTTTAAAAGGTGCTTGGTTTGGTTTAAAATGTGTTTTGTTTAAAAGGTGCTTGGTTTGGTTTTAAATGTGTTTTGTTTAAAAGGTGCTTGGTTTGGTTTAAAATGTGTTTTGTTTAAAAGGTGCTTGGTTTGGTTTAAAAGGTGCTTGGTTTAAAATGTGTTTTGTTTAAAAGGTGCTTGGTTTGGTTTAAAATGTGTTTTGTTTAAAAGGTGCTTGGTTTGGTTTAAAAGGTGCTTGGTTTAAAATGTGTTTGGTTTAAAAGGTGTTTTAGACTCCAAACTCTCTCCCCCCCCCATTGTCTTCTCTCTCTCTGTCTTCTCTCTTTTTGTGCTTAACAGCACAAACCTTTGTCTGAGGGGTCTGTGTGCCCCAGTGATGACCTTCTTTCTTTCCTCTTTTCCCCATTGTTCCCTCCCTCCCTCCCTCCTTTCCTGCCCTTTTTTAAACCTAAGTCATCTTAGGTCCTCTACCTAGTGGTAGAGGACGGATTAACCGCTTTTGCATTAGTTCCTATGGGAAAGAATGCTTTGACTTGCAACCGGCGCCTCTACATACAACCAAAAAACAGCTGGAACGGATTAAACAGGTTTCAATGCATTTCAATGGGAAATGCTGATTCGACTTACAACCATTTCGACTTACGACCATCTTCTGGAACGGATTATGGTCATAAGTCGAGGCACCACTGTAGTTCAACTGGAATGCCATCACCTCCACTGGCCTTGTTGTTAGCCATGCTTTCTAAGGCCCACTTGACTTCCCTCTCCAGGATGTCTGGCTCAAGGTCAGCAGCCACACTATCTTGGTTGTCCTGGACATCCAAATCTTTCTGGTATAATTGCTCTGTGTATTCTTGCCACCTCTTCTTGATGTCTTCTGCTTCTGTGAGGTCCCTACCATTTTTGTCCTTTATCATGTCCATCTTTGCACAAAATGTTCCTTTAATATCTCCAATTTTCTTGAACAGATCTCTGGTTTCTCCCTTTCTATTATTTTCATCTATATCTTTGCACTGTTCATTCAAGAAGGCCCTCTTGTCTCGCTTTGCTATTCTTTGGAAGTCAGCATTCAATTTTCTGT
This sequence comes from Intellagama lesueurii, assembly GCA_037013535.1. Lineage (NCBI taxonomy): Eukaryota > Metazoa > Chordata > Lepidosauria > Squamata > Agamidae > Intellagama > Intellagama lesueurii. The sequence goes on from JBAJHW010000001.1 coordinate 263,641,109, forward strand.
AACTTTCCCTATCTCCCTTGCATTTTGTTTCCCTTCTTTTCTCTGCTATTTGTAAGGCCTCCTTGGACAGCCACTTTGCTTTCTTGCATTTCCTTTTCTTTGGGATGGTTTTTGTTGCTGCCTCCTGCACAATGTTACGAGCCTCCATCCATAGTTCTTCAGGCACTCTGTCTACCAAATCTAGTTCCTTAAATCTGTTCTTCACTTCCACTGTGTATTCATTAGGGATTTGGTTTAGATTATACCTGACTAGCCCACTGGTTTTTCCTACTCTCTTCAGTTTAAGCTTGAATTTTGCTATAAGAAGCTGATGATCAGAGCCACAATCAGCTCCAGGTCTTGTTTTTGCTGACAGTACAGAGCTTCTCCATCTTTGGCTGCAGAGAACATAATCAATCTGATTTTGGTATTGCCCATCTGGTGATGTCCATGAGTAGAGTCGCCTCTTGTGTTGTTGGAAAAGAGTGCTTGTGATGACCAGCTTGTTCTCTTGACAAAACTCTATTAGCCTTTGCCTTGCTTCGTTTTGAACTCCAAGGCCAAACTTACCTGTTGTTCCTTTTATCTCTTGACTCCCTACTTTAGCATTCCAATCCCCTATAATGAGAAGAACATCTTTCTTTGGTGTCATTTCTAGAAGGTGTTGTAAGTCTTCATAGAATTCGTCAATTTCAGCGTCTTCAGCATCGGTGGTTGGTGCATAAACCTGGATTACTGTGATGTTGAAAGGTCTGCCTTGGATTCGTATTGAAATCATTCTATCATTTTTGAGATTGTATCCCAGTACAGCTTTTCCCACTCTTTTGTTGACTATGAGGGCTACTCCATTTCTTCTACGGGATTCTTTCCCACAATAGTAGATATCATAATCGTCTGAATTGAATTCGCCCATTCCTGTCCATTTTAGTTCACTGACGCCCAGGATGTCAATGTTTATTCTTGCCATCTCCTGTTTGACCACATCCAGCTTACCAAGGTGTATAGATCTTACATTCCAGGTTCCTATACAGTATTTTTCTTTGCAGCATCGGACTTTCCTTTCACTTCCAGGCACGTCCGCAACGGAGCGTCCTTTCGGCTTTGGCCCAACCACTTCATTAGCTCTGGAGCTACTTGTTGTTGTTGTTACATACCATCAAGTCACCTCTGACCTATGGTGATCCTATGAATGAGTGGTCTCCAAAATGTCCTGTCCTCTTCAGCCCTGCTCAGCTCTTGTAAACTCAAGCCCGTGGGTTCCTTTAGGGAGTCAATCCATCTTGTATTTGGTTTTCCTCTTTTTCTGTTGCCTTCAACTTTTACTAACACGATTGTCTTTTCCAGAGAATCTTGCCTTCTCGTTATGTGTACAAAGTAAAACAGCCATTTTTGCCTCCAGAGACAGTAGGCATGATTTGCTCTAAGACCCAGTTATTCATCTTTTTGGCTGTCCAGGGTATACACAAAGCTTTCCTCCAACACCCCATTTCAAACAAATATTTTTTTTCATTGTCAACTTTCTTCACTGTCCATCTTTCACACTCGTACATGGTGACTGGAAATATAAGAGTGTGGATGATCTTGGCCTTGGTCTCCAGTGACACTTGATGCTCTTTTCTAATTCCTTCACTGCTGCCCTTACAAGTCTCAGTTTTCTACCTGTCCTTTATTTTTATTTTTTTATCAGCATCTTAATATTCTTCATCTTCTCCTATAAAGAAGATTTTACCTGTCAACTCTGATTCACATGAAAAAGTGTTCTGTTTTAGAAATAAAAATAGGTTATCGTGATTTCTGTGGATACAAACAGACATGATGCTCACTCAACTGGAGCCCTGTTTGGGTGTTCATTGCATTAGGTGTTATAAACATATGAAAGGGGGATGGGTCAGTTTCACATAGTCTCCCCTCTCTGCACCCAGCTCATGGCGGTTGCACATATATTTTGAATATAGGAGTGAGGCCTACTTGGATACGAATAATGAATGGAATCCAAAGAGCTGGGTTTGAAGCTGTTCAGGGCCCAAATGAGGCTGGACTTCTCCAGGCTTTGCAGCATAGTCTTAAATTAATGTTTTATTGTTCTGATGTTTTTTTAATTTTTAATTTTAATTTTGAAATATGTAGAAGTACAAAAGGAAAACTACAGATAAAGATTTTCCCCATACATTTCACATAGATCAAGAACAACTAACATTCCATTTACATAGTTTGTATAACCTTTTTCTATAATATACATATTATTTTTAACAGTGCCGTATTTTAATTTTTGTTAACATTTTAGAATGTGAACTCTACTTGTTTTACATAGTATTTTTTTTCCCATGTTGGTTCTGTACCCCTTCTAATTATTTATAATAGTCAAAATAGTTTTCCCATTCTTTTTCATATTCTCTAACTGACCTTCTGTTTACCTAATTTGTGAATTTTGCCATTGTGGCATATTCAAGCATTTTATCTCTCCAATCTTCTTTTGTCGGCCATGTCTCCATTTTCCACTTTGTTGCCATTACTACCTAGCTGCCATCAACATGTAATGGAAAAAGTTCTTGTGAAGATTTTCCCAAATTATCTGGTGTTATTGCCAAGAGCATGGTGTCTGGTTTCATTTCAAATTCAAATTTAAGAATCCTTTGCATTTCAGAATGAATGTCTTTCTAGAATTTCATTGTCTTTTTGCAAGCCCACCACATGTGGTAATATGATGGGTTTTATTAGAGATATTATCTGTATGAATATCATTTACGTTCATTTGTTCCAAATTATTTGTCTTACAAATTGCAACCAATTCACTTTGAGTCCATTCATAGCCCATCCAATTTGATTTCTATTCATATATTTCAAATGAATTCTATGTATTTGTGTTTCTTCCAATAGTGAAAAAACACAAACATAGGAAAAAATAAAGGGCTATCTCTTGGTTACATCAGCTACTACTGTAATCAACTCCAGTGTGCAGGCAAGAGTCTCACCAGTATCATTCCTTCTTTCCTCCATGCCAGGAGCCATGCAAAATACTCAAATTTACTCAACAAAAGCGATTGCTGAAAGAAGGAATACTTCCTGAATAGTAGCTTTGTTGTCCCAGTGGACAGAATACATGTTCCCTCCCTTGTGTGTCCATTTGTCACCAGCCCCGTCTGAAGCTCAGGAATGCTCAACAAGAGAAGAAAAGGGACATATATTGCAAAAATAAAAGTATGCAGCATGTATTTATTTAAAAAGAAATTACAAAATAGGGAAAGGAGAGACAAAATAGATTATGTAGTATTTCGATTGCTTCTGTGATCAACCTCACTAAAATCCTATCTACTTGAGAAATTTAGACATCCATGGCACATTCACACACACAGGCACTAGTTGGATCCTAAAGTGTAATGCAAAATGAGATCTGCAGCTGCCTAAAAGGAAAAAAAAATCCAATGTACATCCACCCTACAGAAAATGAAAGCAATGTAAATAGACTCTAACAGACTAACACCCTTCCCTTGCACAGCCAAGACACAAAATGACAGCCAATCAGTGGGACAGGGAAATTTATCTTGTCAATCTGAGCACTTCCAGGAGCAACATGTTTAAGGAGAGCTTGGACTTTACACATTACAGTTTCCAATTTCCTTTTGCATTGGGCTTCCCAGTTCTGTTAAAACATTACTTCTTTTTTTGAGTGAGAATTCTTGCTGCCATATGTTCTTTTTATTTTAATGTTCAACTTAAAAAACAAAAAACCTGAAGTGCTAAAAGAATATCTGACACTTTGGAGAGCCCCAATTTAATTTGAGTGCTATTTCAGGCTTCCTTTATTTGTTTTGGATCAGTTTGGAAACTCAAAACAAAACAAAACAAAAACACAACTCTGCCAAAATTTTACTTCATTTTCTGAATAAACTCTGAATCATAAACACGTCTGCATATATCATGTCATGCTTCTGTACTTTTAAATTATCTCTAGGATCAAGTACTTGTTTGTTAATTTTATACTGTATTTTTATTGTCTTTTTTTAAAATGAATATGTGAGCCACTGTGACAGATTTAGCTAAAGGGTAGGTAGACACTCAGTAAAAAGAGAATGGTGCCACTCTATGCAGCTATCCAGTGGGACAGTCTCACATGATTATGTGCAGAAAGAGTGGAGAACCTTAAGGCTTCCAGATGTTTTGGAAGCAGCAATTAAACATGACCAATATGGTACACGGTTTGGCGAACTGCAGCCTAAAGCATCTATAGGTCCAGCTGGTGTAGATGACTGCAGCCTGGGGTAAAACAAATAAGAATCCAACCAGTTCATATCTGGTCAGACATTTCAGCGAAGGCTTCAGGGAATAGTCCTTTGATGTTGCTTGCCTACCCAGCACTCAAGTCAATGTGGTTGTTCTGTTTGCCTTTCATAGCCAGTATCTTCTGAAAGACCTATCCTTCCATAAAAGTATCTAATCTCAGTTTAAGCAATCTGAGTGTGTGTCCATTATCTCCTTTTATGGCTCTAAATTCCATCAGCTTTGTCTATGGAAGATGCCCCTGTCTGATTTTCTGGGACTCCTCTTATTCTTCTTCCCTTTTCCACAATGGAACCCATTAGTTAAGATCTCACAACCCTTAGCATTGCTTTTTCAGAGCTGTCTATGGGGAGAGTGCAGTGGAGAAGTCTGCTTCTAACTGCGTCATTGCACACATCTGGACCTAACCTTATGTAGGACATTTTCTGATTTTCAGTTCTAGTCTCTTGGGCCTTCAGACAAACAAACAGGAATTTGAACCAGCTTTGCAAAAATAATATAGGTTCCACATTTATGCATAAGGACTGTTCCTTGTGCTTGTGAGTTTTATTAACTCAGCCAGTAGAGACTGCGTATAAACCTAAAGAATGATTAAAAGAGTTGAAAGTTTGAACCTCCCTCATCAACATAACCCCGCCCTTGCTGGTGAATTATCTAGTTACATACTTCTATTATTAGTCATGTTCTAAAGAGCATGGTGCAAAGTCTGCTACATTATTTCTGAATGTGTGTTAGACCATAAAATAAAATAAAATAAAAATCTTTACCATTTAAAAAAAGAAAACAAAACAAAACATGTATTAAATATGCATCAGGCAGCATGGAGGACAAACTGATTAGAAATCCTATCAGCTAATAACTTTTCATCTGTCCTCTCTCCACCTAGCACTGTCAGAGATATGTATCTCTGAGTCTGTTTGATGTTATGAAACACATTTGGTTAAATGCTGAGCTGCCAAATGGCTGTCAATAGCCTGAAGCAATGCTACATATAAGGCTTGGATTTCAGTCCATTCCTAGAATTTTTAAAAGTGGAAGTGCAGGGGATTAAAATGGTAAAAGATATACACCTAACTGCACTTATTTGGGAACTGAGTTCCATTGACTTCAGATGGATCTACTTTTCAGTAGACCTCACATAGGCTTATATATAACATGTGATCCTAAGGACTTTTACCAGAAAAAAGGGTCTCACTGAACTCCATGGGGCTTCTTTCTGGGTAAGCATGCCAATTTGTAAGTGGCATGTTATCGGCTTGAATGAGGGGATCGCTAAGGTTAGTATAATATCTTGTTAGATTTTTGAAGAGTGGCCTGGAGGTATAGCATGCTTTCCATCAGCCAGCTGGGGAAAAAGCAATGCTATAAAAATAGCCTAGTAGCTCTAATAATGCAGTGTTCAGCCACTGGAGACATGCCTCATCTCCATTAGCCCATCCTAGCATCACAAGGTAGTAGAAAGAGGGCTTTGTAAAAATAGGGTCAATCTGAAAGGTCAGGGTTGCAAAACCAAAGTGCTTTGAACTTTGGGACTTTAGAGAGGTTGTGGAGATGTTAAAAAAGATATTATGGCACATTGTTGAAAGAGATGGAGATAACTGCGTACCCTGTGTTGTTTTCTAAGCCACATCTTTCAGCTAGATTTGAATGTTCTATTCTTCCATGCCAAGTACTCATGACATCAGATGAGTTAAGATCTCAGAACAACAACTTGAAAATAGCCCTCTCCCCCACCAGATTATTATATGCTTATAAGCCATTTGACAACATGGCCACTGGCATAGTCCCAACTATGAGAAGTATGAGAAGGAAATATGAGAAGGAATATATATTCATGAAAGTACTAGCATTTGGTACTAGTAACTGGTTGTTCACTGCTTGAGTATAGAATGCTGTAATGTGGACTAATTCTTCTGGATGATGGACAGATCTGGGTTTTAGTCAATATGGCTTGGGGACATAGAGATACGCTGTTGCATACCAATAGATGGGGCAAAATTATATGAGAAGCAACCACAGTCTGTCTCCCAAGTCCAATGTCTGGGCTTTGCAGATGGACCTGGATGGCCACGTTGAAGAACAATATGTATAATAATATTTTGTAAGCCACCCAGAGTAGTGGCATGTTCACTAAATGGGCTAGGTATAAATCTAAATTAATAAATAAATGTTCAATGATAGCTTACCACTTGATTCAGCAGGACATTTTGTGGGAACTTGGGCATGACTGGCACCTGTCTCCACATAATGCTGTGGTTAATTCAGCTGAATGTGAATACTGCTGTAGCAGAAGTGACTCAGAACAGTGGCTGGGCATACAGTGTGCTGCACTCTCAGGCCCTCCTCTGCCAGCATTTAGATGCCAGATTGCCAGATAGGGTAAGCAACAGCAGCAACAGCAGAAACAGCCATAGTGGTGGATTGTTTAAAGGAGGACGAGGAGAGTGGTGAAAGGGAGGTTCCAGGAGATCTTTGTGAGGCTCATTGCTTGTGTGCTGTGGGAGGGCAGAGGACCTGAGAGATTCTAGACCAATGGCAGGAAAGCTTTAGGATGGGGGAAAATCTCAGAATAAAAACAAAATTGTAACAAAATTAAATAACAAACCATTTGCTATCCTTTCATGATTGCCCAAATCTGCTGCCCCAAGATGGCTATCTCATTCTGCCAAATGATAGGGCCAGCCTTGCCTGGTGGATCTGATTGTGCCACTCTAGATATTCCTTTCCATGTTCCTCTCAGGTTCTTCACAAACATGGAGTGGCTTTCTGAGTATAGTCTCTGGTGATCACTGAAAGCAAGAATGAAGGCTGATGCAGCTATTCACAGTCATAGTCCTATAACCAAAGACCAAAAAGAATGAACTGCTGTGTCTGTTTTCTGAATCCCAAGTCATATTTCCATAGACAGTCCACCCAGTTATTCAAATTTGTGACATGTTTCTGTTTGTACTCCTGTTCCTATAGTATTGTAGGTTTCTAGTACAAATTAACAGCCCAGAATGTTTTTTCACATATCTTCTTGAAAATAAGCAGAAAACAATATAGAGTTTGTCATCTTTGGTCATCTTTTTCTGTCAAATGGGGTTCCTGTCAGAGTCTCTAGAACTCTTTGCAAAACCTGAATTTCAGGCCCAAAGACTCACATAAATATTACCTCATGTTTTGCTGCACAACTCTCAAGTAACACTTGCCAACCAGCAGCAGTGAAACAATTTTTATGACCTCCATTCTGAGGAGACGCCTGTAAATGAATAAATCAAATAAATAAATCATCAGATGTTGCAAAAACTGCTGATTGAATCAACTCATCGTTGTAAGGAATTTATGATGTCCAATAAATCTCAGACAAGAAAACACAGCAGGAAAAGAACTTAATTTTTTCTATGTTTTGCCAGAGTCAATCCATTTGCCAATATAAGTGAAAAGGGGAATGACCATGCATATACCTGTTCAGTGATGTCAGGGAAGGCTGAAGACAGGTGCTATCCACAGACAAGGACTTGAACAGGCAGGGGTGCAAATCATGACTTGGCATGTCCTCACCTCATAAAGGAGAAAACATTAACTTTTGTCTTCTCAAGATGCAGCAAGGCTGTGGACTTTTTACAAGTTTGTAACATTTATTTGTCACAAAATGACTGCCTTGTATGGCTGATAATTTTGTCCTGCAAAAAGTGGAGGAAGAAACTAGAGGAATAGCTGTCCTTGACTTGATTCTAACCAATAGAGATGACTTGGTGGAAGAAGTGGCAGCAAGGGGAACTCTGGGGGGAGTTCTTGATTTCAAGGAAAACAAAAGCAACACTTAGCCCCCATGTATGCACTGGATTTTAGGAAAGCCAATTTTAATAAACTCAGAACAATGATAGGGAAGGTCCCATGGCAAGAGATCCTAATAGGAAAAGGAGTTCAAGATAGGTGAGAGTTTCCTAAAAAGAAAAATCTAAAGGCAGAATTATAAACAATTCCAACAAGAAAGCTGGAAGACAGCAAAAAAGACCAGTATGGTTCCACAAAAAAGCTAAGAGAGGGACTGGAAAAAAAAAAAGAAACCTATAGGAAATGGAAGGAAGGCCAAACCACAGAGGAAGAGTATAGACAAGTAGCAAAGAACTGCTGGGTTGGTGTTAGGAAGGCAAAAGCTCAGAATGAGCTGAGGTTAGCAAGAGACTCTAAAAGAAAGGGGGGGAAAGCATTTTTCAGGTATGTGCGTAGCAAAAAGTATATATAAAAAAGTGGCTCAGCTACTCAATGGGAATGGAAAAATGGTAGTAGATGACAGTTCTGGACACTATGCTTTAAGAAAGATGCTAACAAACTGAAGCAATTTCAGAAGGCAACAAGGATGATCAAGGGACTGGAAACCAAGCCTGATGAGGAAAGAATGAAAGAACTATGCTTGTTTAATCTAGAGCATGGGTCTCTAAACTTTTGAGCTTGAGGGCCACATCATATAATTTTCACATTTTGAAATCCAAAGGAATTTGTGTGCGCATGCGCATGTATGTGCAGCCGCACACCCACATGCTTGCACGCACCCCTGCCCACACAGACGTCTTCATGCACCCCCCTGCATGGACGGACGTCCGTCCGCCCGCCCGCCCGCACACATGCACGGACCCTGCACACCCTGTGTGCACGGCTGAAGGGAACGGGTCAGATAAAATGGCAAGGCAGAGCAGATGTGGCCCGCAGGCCATAGTTTGGAGACCCCTGATGTAGAGAGAAGACTGAGGAGAGATATGATGGCAATTTTCAAATTCTTGTAAGATAGTCATACAGAGGAGGGCCAGGTTCTGTTGTCAATCATCCCAGAGTGCAAGACACGTATTAATGGGCTCAAGTTACAGGAAACCAGTTTTCAATTGAACGTCAGGTAACATTTCCTGTTAGAGCAATATGACAATGGAACCAATTACCTTGGGAGGGGTTGAGCACTTCAGCCCTGGAGGCATTCAAGAGAAAATTAGACAACTGTGTGTCAGATCTACTTTGATTTGAATTCCTGCACTGAGCAGGAGGTTGGATTCAATGGCCTAATAGGCCACTTCCAACTCAATTATTCTACAATTCTATGTTTTGTGGGTTTTGTGCTTTTCTCTAAAGTGTATGATACTAGAAAATGAGATCACCATTGCCCTGTAGCATGAACTAGTAAGATTAGTAACATTTAATGGGTTGGGATCAATCAGTCCTGTTTAGACATGGGCACTTTGTATTTGTATCTAGGGATGTGAAATACGAACCGTGGCACTATAGGTGGCCCAGTTTCCAACCCCTCAGAACTGGCTGGCCTACTCGCTAGGCTCCGCATGGGGCCGCTGTCATTTGGCAGTGGCATGCCAATCCCAGCAGGAGCCTGGCTAGCCCTTCCCCGCCTCCCCACAGAGCCAACCACTTTGGAGCAGAAGTGGGATGGGGAGTCTCCCTGCTTTGCCAATGAATGATCAGCTGCATGGGGAGGCAGGGAAGGGCCAGCCGGGCTCCTGCTGGGATTGGTGTGCTGCCTTCAAAGAAGGACCCCAGCACCACACAGAGCCTGGTGAGTGGGCCTGCCAGTTCTGGGGGTGGGAACTGGGCCACCTATTGTGCCATGGCTCATATTTCATATCCCTACATATGAATATGAAGTGCCCATGTCTAGTCCTGTTACACTTGCTGTAAGCCTGTGTGTGCATGTGTGTGTGTGCATGCTTAGATTTGTTGTGCCTGTTTGTGAACTAGTCTCAAAGAATGTCAAAGAGATTCAACTTGCTTCAACAACAACTGAGGCCTACACAGCTAGATCAGCTTCCCTGGGCTTTGCCACTTTGCAGTGGATTGGAATGGGTGGACTTCTGCCCTGAAACCAGGATGGGAACTTGAGTTGTGGGACTCACTGTCACATTGGACTTAAGTTGTACCAATGACTTGACTCAGACTCAACTCGGGTTTTTTTTTTCAGTGACTCGGACTCAACTTGTGATTCAGAACAAACCCACCCTTCTCTTTTTTTCTGGGGAAAAAGCTTGTTTTTAATAGGGACTCAGACTTGGGTCTTGGGACTCAAGACAGTACCAGAGACTCAGACTTGGACTTGGTGCTTGATACCAGAGACTCGGACTCAGACTTGAGACTTGGATCCAAAGACTTGCCAACATCCCCGCCTGAAACCCAGAACTCTGCTTTTTAAAATTCTATTCAGGTTGTTGCTGATATTAGGCAGAGGCATGGGTTGGCTCTTCAGTACGTGTGCATGTGTAGGAGGCTGGTTTCTCCGGTTGCACAATGTCTGAAATCTCTGAATCTCACATTTTGAGATTCCTCACTCATTGAGCCCCCAAGGTAGACAGGCTCAAGCTTGATGGTTTGGGTTGCTATTCAACATCTGGATCTCTTGTCTCACTGATCTAGGTGACCTGGTTGGTCCCTCCTCATGTGGCATGGAGCCAAGGCTTTTGCTCAGGATGGAGTGCGAGAATATCATGGGGACAGCGTGGGAGTATTGAGCACCTCTGGAGCACTACTACACTATTCTGCTAATTTGTTTCTCCAACATAGCAGAAGCATAGTGGATAAGGGGAATGCGCTCAATATAGTGCAGTTCTTGCAATATCGCTTGACATCATTTGATAGCATGTTCATAATTAAATGGGAGAAGTGGTGATTAAAACCTGCTACCATAAGGCTGGTATAATTTACTTGGAAAACAAATTAATAACAATCTGTCAGAGAGGGAGGAGGTAGCAAGTAGTAAGTGTGCCACATTTATCATTTTTCAATTATTTCTGTGACAAATGTTTGTAGTTTGAAAAAGCAAAGCCTTTTTTTATTGACAGCTACCCTTAGAAAAATACAAAAAATACTTCCTCATTCAAGTTGGCCATTTTTCTTCCCATATGGTGACTTGATTTCGATAGGATCCACTTGCCAAGTTAGGTTATCTGTTGGATGAACAGAGCCAATGCCACTTGAATGGGGACTCCCAGTGACTGGCATGGATTCCACAACTGCTGATCCATTTTAGGCATTGCAGTTGAGCAAACAATAAAGAAGTTCATGCTTTATAGATTGTAGCAAAGCCCCTGACTGTGGATCATAAAAAACACTGGATCATTCTGGAGGAAATAGATGTGTCATCATATATGTTCTGAGACCTGTGCTCTGTACCAGAAGCTCCTTTGCAGACAGAATGCAGAGAAACAGAATGGTTTCCAAATGGCAAAGGTATCAGACAAAGGTGTATTTTATCTCCCTATCTGTTTGTATGAAGAACATATCACATGGAAAGGTGGATTATATTCAGATGATGGAGGGGAGAAACTTAGGGGAAGAAACATCAGTTATTTAAGATATGCAGATGACCCTCATTATTGGGAGAAAACAGCAGTGACTTGAAATGACCACAGAGGAGAATGAAAGAAGAAAATGGAAAAGCAAGATTACAGTTCAACCTTCAGAGAACAAAAATAATGTCAACAGAAGAATTAAATAACTTTAATGTGGACAATGAAAAAAACTGAAATTGTTAAGGACTGCAGCCAAGAGATTAGTAGAAGATTGAGACTTGGCAGGACAGCTATGAATGGACTAGAAAAGGTGCTTAAATGTGAGGATGTGTCACTGGAAACCAAGGACCAGAACCCACACACTATTATTTTCCATTTTACAGTTGTGAAAGCTCAGTGATGAAGAAAGCTGATAGGAAAAAAAAAAGAAGATGACTCATTTGCCATGAAGTGTTGGGAGAGAACTTTGCAGATACCATGAACTGTAAAGAAAGACAAATAAGTGAATTCTAAAGTAAAATCAAGCATCAACTCTCATTAGAAGCTAAAATAAATAAAATGAAGCTATTATACTTTGGGCACATGATAAGGTAAGACTCGCTGGAATAATGCTAGGAAAAGTGGAAGACGATAGGAAACGAGGAAGACCTAACATGAAAAGGATTGATGGATTATAGAGGAAGCTGCATGCAGCCTTTCATTTTCAAGACCTGAACAGGGCTGTTAATGATGGGACCTTTCGGAGGTCATTAATTCACAAGGTTGCCATAAATTGGAAGTGACTTGATGACACAGAACAACGGCAAAGCATACAGGTTAACTTCAAGAGTGGTTGCTTTTCTCTGCAACTGTCAGATCAGAGGAGCAGCAGGCTTGGCACTATGGCTCTTTAGATAGCACTGTGAATTGTACTGCCTTTTGTGATACATAGAGGAGGAAAACATTGACGTGCTGAGATTACAACTGGAAACAGCAGAACGCATAGAACAGACTGGTTGTAAATAAGAAGGTGCCCTTTATGGATGGCGGCTTTTCAAAATTGAGCAGCATTTCAAAGGAGATTAAAGACACCTCACTGCTATGTATTCTAAAGTGTGCCTCTTCAGTTTCTGTCTATATATGTACTTCCTGCACAACCACAGGTACGTTTTCTTGTTTTAATGTGTTCTTCCTATCTTCTTTGGCCATCTCCCCTCCCCTCTTTTGCGTGTGCCTCCAGGGCTTGTAACCATGTGTGAGGGTTCGTACTTTGCCTCCCCAGGTTTTAGTTGAGACACTGGAGACAGTCATGTTGAAACTTCATAATTAGGCTTTATTGGAACATGCAACAATAAATCTTTTTGTCCACATTCAGCTTCTGTGATTTCTCTTGCCACCAACGGGTCTGGCGAGGGCATCCAAACGTCTTTGTCTAATGGGTTACAACTCAACTCGTCCCAAGGTCCTCTTAAGAATGGATTAGTATTCTCCCACTCATAAGGATCAAGCTCAGGGTTCAGTAGCGGGGTGGTCTCCTCGTCTCGTACCCCAGCCTCATAATGGTCTCCCTCTCCTCGCAGAGGGGTCCACGGTCCATTAAGTAGCCCTTCTTCTGGGCTTCTTCTAGACGCCATAGTCGCCGCTCTCTCTCCTCTCTATCTACTACCTCCTTTTGTTCTCTGAGTTGTCTGCGCCACTCTCTGGCCTCTGACTCTCCCCAATAGGAAGGGCGCTGCGGTAGACCCCTTCTCCGCCGGTAATCCGCTTCTTCGCGGGGAACTCGTACCTTCTCCCATTTACCAGTCCAAGGGTCCTCTACTCATATCATTTCCCAACCTCCTGGTATTACGTCTACCTCCCCTTTTATATCTCCCATTCCCGCCTCCACGACGGACCTCCCTCTTTCTTCCCTTCCCGCCAACTCACTCCCCGTCTGAGTGGCCACTGTCATCTTTGAAAGTTCCCGCTCTAATTCCCGGGTATCAACTCGCCGCTGTTTAGTCTCGACGGGTGGTATAGGCGGGTCTGTCTGTGCCTCTTGTTCTTTTTTGAGGGAGGACGACACTCCGGCGAGAGCTTCTACCCTCTCGCCTCGGGTCTCACACCATGTCATGGAAAATATTCCTTTATTGTTTAATGTACTCTATTTTCCCAGCTTGTTTGCTTTTTGTCTTTTAAAACTTGTCTGTGATTTGAGCCTTTGTAACAAAGTGTACAATCTGTGTATAACCTCTCCACAACAATGCATGACAACATTGAGTACTTTGTTCTCTTTTATCAAAGTAATCCTTACAAAGCAACTCTTGCATTAACCCCTTATTGTGGTGGTTCCCAACCTTATGTAACCCAGGTTTTCTTGGACTACAACTCTCAGAAACCCCAGCCAGCACAGATGGTGGTGAAGGCTTCTGGGATTTGAAGTCCAAGAACACCTGGGTTACCCAAGGTTGGGAATCACTTCCTTATTGGATAGAGAATGGAAAGGAAACAGAGGTGTGATTTATATATAACTTTGGTGACAAGGAAACAAGACTCTTGTTTGGGTTTGTAGCCCTTCAGAAATGATCATATTTATTATGGCATGAAGTTCTTGGCAGGTTTTTTTTATTTTTTGCAACAGACTAACTAACATAGCACCTTCTCACAGAATGTCATGAGAAGGCAGGTGCTTAAAAACAAAACAAAGACAAAGCTCTGTAAGTTTAGTCTCTGGATGCAAGTATTTGTTTATTTGTTGTCTTCCTGTCCATCACATACAACATAAAATAAAAATGGGAAAGGCTGAAGACAGGCAGCAACCTAAAGCAGAGGCACAACATGCCATTTAGTTCTCTTGGTTCTCCAAAGAGGGAGGCAAGTTTCAGGGTGAGGAGAAAGTTTGACATGTGTGCTTGCAGTGATGTTCAAGCCAGGGTATATACAGTATCTCTGCCTAGTCCCGGCTGGCATCAGGTCTCCCTGGTTCTGCATGAAGACATTTGAACAGGTCTTATGTTTGCACAATATCAACACAGAAAGAGCCAGAGCAAGGTGGGAGAACTCAGAAGAGAGATGGTGGGTAAGTGCACTGGGGAATTGTGGCATTCAGAGCAAGGCAGGGTATGGAGTGTCAATATGGTAACTTGTGACCCTTCTTTGAGCACAAACTCTGGCAGCAGTGGCACAGAGCTTGGATTTTTGGGGTGGGGGAGAGGGTGAGCCTTCCATATGCCTCACCAGCAGCATTGGGGCCATAAAAATGGATCATGTGGCAGCCCCAGTGCGAATAGTGACAAGTGCTACAGTTTCTGGTAAGTCACATGGCTTAGCTTCTGCTAAGTCACATGGCTATGGTTTGCCATATTACCTGGCTTGCTTTGTTTGTTTTTTTAAATCCCAGATTCTGGTCTCATTTAGACAGACTCCCCTTATGTCAGTTGGCCCAGAAACAAGCCCAGACCCTTCACATGACCTTCCTGTCCTGTCTCTGTGACATCACAAGGACCTACCCTGTGACTTCACAAAGGTCTGCCTTTCCTTGTCTCAGCTTTGGCTCTGGATCCCAAGAAACCAAGTGTCCTGGCATTTTAGGGGTGGGTCAGAGCTCAGTGAGAAAGGACCTATTTTCCACCCACAAAGCTGCAAACAGGCTTTGGATGGGGTGTTGTTTGTTTTTGGACTAAACTCCCAGACCCTCATGATAAGCAAGATGATGTTAGCCATATTGGCCAGAGGGTTCAGTAATTCTTGTTCAAAAGTAATTTGTGTAAATTCTGGTCACAGGTTCAGTCTCTGGTAGTTCCTGTTAAAAGGCTCCTGGTGCTTACTGGTGATTGGAAAAAACCCTCTGTCTAAGGTCCAGGAAACCTGCTAGATAATATAGACAATATGGAGATAACTTCTCAGTTGTCCTGGGACAGCAGAGCTGAAAGCCAACACATTTAGGTATCTGCCATTGACCAAGGGGCCACAAACGCTGGGGATTATGTTCAAAATAACATTATGGCAGTGGGGAAGTCCGCATTCATTGGTCATTGGGGGAACAGTTGCAGAGAGCTTGTTTTACCCTGGTCTTGTCACACAGCACATCCTAAGGTACTTGTAACTGCAAAGTAGAACCTGAGTATGCTTTTTACCTCCTTACTCATCTCCTTTCCTTTTGTGTTGTGGCTTTCAGATTGTAAATCTGAGGCCAGGAAATTTATAAAATGTTCTGAGATTTATTTATTTTTTTAAGCTGGAACACACAGCTTATTTAGATTGGTGAAAATAAAAGGGGGTTTATGACTCTCTCACCACCAGAGTCAAAGCTCAAAAACCTAGACCTTTGAAACTTATTAATGATATACCAGAGGTGTGCACCTGGGCAGCATTTGGTCAAATGTGAAATTAATTTCAGTGTTTCGCTCAGATTGAATCTTGCAATAATGTGTAACAGTGCAATGTCATATTTGAATTTCTCTAAGCAATTCATAGACTTCCCTATGGCTTTGCCATTGATACAGGGAGGATTTGATACCAGGGAGGATTACTCTGAGGGGTAGAGTTATCGGCTTGCCATTCCTCCTGCTCTTGTGGGCAGATCCACTTAATGAGCATGTCCCTTCCCAAAGAGCAGGTGTGTGTGTCTAGAAGTGTCAGCAGTCACAACTTCATTCGATTGAGGGCTCAGGAACAGTGTGTCACACTTGGGTAGCGTTGTAACTTTTTGGTGGAAGACTTTTGTATGTCAAACTAAGGCCTATACCAGCCTTTGTAAAGCTGGGCACTTTACTGGGCCCAGAAACTAAATTGAACTAAACTAAACAAGGCTAAAATAAATATTAGGCTAGATCAAGAATTCGCAACATTTTTAACTCCAAGGGCCAGATTGATTGATTGATTGATTGATTGATTGATTGATTGTATGCAACCTCACAGTGCATAGCACACTGGGTGGTTTACAATAGTAAAATCTGTCAAATAATATACCATAAAACACAAACATAAAATTTATACCAACAAATAATTAATTAGTCCCCTGCCACAAGCAAACCCAACTTTAAATAGGAACAAACAGTTAAACAACTTAAAATCCCAGGTCAACATTAATAAAAGTCACTTTAAAAAGTTTACTTTTCACCCATTTCTTAAGAACACATGATGCATTTATGCTTACCCCCTACACAACCCAGCAATCCTGTTTCCTTATTGGGAGGGAGAAGGGAACTTCCAATGTATAAAGAGTTACTTGTTTGAGATAACTGGTGGATGGTCAGGAGGGAGAGTCTCCCACTCTCCCCCAGAGTTCACAATGAAAATAACTAGTATTAAGCCAGTAGGAATTTGGAAGTGGGGGGATGGAGTGGTGGTGCAGTCAGGGCACCCATGGAACTCTAATTAAGATCTTAGATGACAGCAAGTTGTGCTCCTCAAGTCTTGATGGACTGATAAGAAATCTTGCTGTTTATCCAGACTATGATGTACCTTCCTATTTCTCCTGACCAGGATTATATCTACACTAACGATTTACATTGATTTGATATCACTATAACTGTTATGGTTCCTTCATCCTATGGAATTCTGGGATTTGTAGTTTGGTGAGGTACTTCAAATTCTCAACTACAGTTCAAGGGAAAATACAAGTCCCTTACTGTGAAGTGCTTTTAGCTGTTATAGTCATTTCAGGGTTGGAACATTTTATTCTTAAATATGCTCTTAAAATAATATTTGTTCTTAATTGTGTGGAAGATAAAACTTGATATGGAGGTATAGAATGAATACAAACAAATAACAGAATGGAGAATTTTTGATCTATTGGTTCTGTTTCTAGAAATCAAACCAGCTCATTCAGAACTGCAAAGTACAAGGGAAAGTTCAGTTAAGGATAACTTCAGAAGCATCTCTTGGCACAAGTGTCCTTGGAATCCATTTGGAAAATGCATGCAAGTCTTTTTTGGAGGAAAATTGCTGAATGTATGTAGAACATAATCTTCATTTGCAAATGGTTTATTTCTAGCAATGGAGAAAATTGTTTGAGTCACATTTTAATACAAAGTGAATTCATTTGCACTCTCCAAATAAATACACAAAGTGAAATGCAATTGTCCTTCTCCTTTTGTCCATCTGCAAATTTTGTGAAGCAGGTCCATGATCAAAAATGGAAACAGAAATGTATGCAAGAAGAAAACAAGATACATAAAAAGGGCATACATTAGAGGAAACTGTTTTAAAAATGCACAAATTAGGGAAATTGCACACAGATTCTCTTGTGTCCAAAAATGCATATGATCAGTCAGCTTACAGATGTAGACATAATGGGATTAATTTATGTTTGAAAAAAAATGTGGACATTGTAAAAAGCTAAACCAACAAATTCTTCTATCCCTCTTTGTTCTTCTAGTCTGTTGGGTCTAGGGAAGCCACTAAGCCATTAAAATGTACACTTTGTTGAACATCAAGAGCATCAAATAAGTTAGTTGAGTTGAAGTGGTAACAATGTAATACTGGTTGGCATATGTTTTGGTGTGTGTCTGCGCGTGTACGTGCGTTGTCAAGTTATTTCTGACCAATAGTGAATCTTTTCAGGGTTTTCCTGGTAGAGAAAACTCAGAAGTGGTTTACCATTCCCTTCTTCTGGGGTGCCCTGGGACTGTGTGGCTTGCCCATGACTACACAGGCTGGCTCTTCTCACAGGAGGCACACTAGGCAATTGAACTCTCAACCTCTGGTCCTGCAGCCAGAGACCTAAACTACTGAGCTATCCAACCAGCTATGTTTTGGTAGATAATGCTTTTTATGTTTCTTCTTGCAACATGATCAGTTCATCTTTATGATGATGTTATCTTATTCAAGTGCAGTCCTCCATGTCCATACTGAAATGTCTCATATTTAGTGGCTCCTACTTCCAGGTGTAACATTCCAGCCTTAAACATGTGAATGAAATGCATATATTGCTTATACATTTTGTCCCAATTGTCTGCATCCCACTCTTCTCCCAAGGAGCTCAAGAATAGTCCACATAGAATTATGTCATGTTGTTCTCTTGTTTGGATACAATTGGGTGACTTGCTGTAGCCATGCAATTCCAGGGCTTGGAGAAGTTTTTTTTCCTGGGCTACATCTCCCAGAATCCCCCAGACAGTGTTGTCACTGGGTTAGGTTCAGTGCAGTTCATGTCTGGCTGGGGATCTGAACCTAGGTCCACCTGTCAGAAATCCAGCATTCATGCAGGTTGTTTGCTATATGGTACAAAGAAATATCCATAGAAGGAATTGACTGGAATGAGAGAATAACAAACAGTGTTCACAGTCAACTTGGGCAGATGGTTTGGCCTCCC
The DNA here is from genome assembly GCA_037013535.1 of Intellagama lesueurii. Taxonomy (NCBI): domain Eukaryota; kingdom Metazoa; phylum Chordata; class Lepidosauria; order Squamata; family Agamidae; genus Intellagama; species Intellagama lesueurii. The sequence goes on from JBAJHW010000001.1 coordinate 263,659,910, forward strand.
ACTTTGGTCTGGCCACCTGCCCAACTGCCTAAACCTTTGGACAGGTGCAGCAGCAAGTTCTGGCTTCCCAAGGAGACAACCAATTACATCTGGGACACACGAAAAAAAGGGCCAAACACCACACATTATGTAAAACGAAAGATATGAATGCTTTTGGGAGATCACAGATTTCCAAGGACAATTTTCTTTGATGGCTTGAAATGAACATTTTATCTCAGTCCACCATTCTGTGATGACTTCCATCCTGGCCACTATCCCATCTGTGTCTTTGAAAGTAATTCCAAAGTACTTCACTTTCATGTAATTACGACAACCAGAGATTAATGAGGGATTTCTCCTCCTACCCTCACCAACTATAGTCTGAAAAGTGCCACCGCTCTATACACATGCCTTTAGGGATTGATGTACAATCAATGCCAGACTGGCACTACATTTCAAGAAGACATGATAGGTTTTCATTGGATTGGAGGGCAAGAAGAGACCTCCAGGGCATTTCATGTATTGTGCAACCAAGCATTAATGCATCATCTAGAAGACAATGTGCCAAAAAAACAGATAGTAGGTACAGCCACCAGGCACTGAGCCAACAGGCCCTTTAAGATGAGAATTAGGTGAGGCACAACAAACAGAAATGAGCTGGTGCTTCCAGTTGACTTTGCATTTTGTAAAAAGAGAGGTGTTTAGTAGACACACACATTAACAAGATGGTCAAGCAGAGATGTGAAAATCTCTTCATCCTTAAATTTTGTGGCATTTATCTGAATCTCTCCTGTATTTTTTCCCTATTCTTATTTTGTCTCAGGTTGCTAGAGATTTTTTTTAAAATCCTGTATTCCCATTTGTATACATATTTGGACATTTTTCCTAATGTGCATATTTAGTTTGGCAATTTACCTAATGCATACATTTCCCTCATAGGCTAAAGTGTGCTTGTGAGTATTCCCCCCTCCCAACTGGATGCATTTTAACTGATCTTGTTTTAAAGTGTGCAGATGTGCACACAACAAACAGGTAAACTGCTGTGGTGAAGTGTATTTTATCCTCTGAAGATACAAACATGCTATTTCTGATGTGCTGTTGGATGAAATGAAATTCTTTCCCCCCACTCTGGCCAAATTGCCAAAGTGAGCTATGATGTCAGTTGATTTTTTCCTTTAAAGGTCTTATAGTTCCTTCTTTTAGATGTCAAAGTACTGCCGTACTTATTCCAAAATGACACAGTCTAGCCCTGTTTTGGTTCCCGCTCTCCATTCATCTGCATGGGGATCCACACTTACGTTCCAAATTCCCATTCTGATTATGCCACTGTATATACAGGCAGCTAATATGTCCCAAGTCTGTGTTTGTTGAGAGGCCAGGGAAGAGGTTTGTGCAATAGGAGATAGGTAGATGTTTAACCTGTTTGTGTCACTGCTAATATTTAAGCTAATTCTCTCCTGCAAATGTTCACATTTGACTCACTCCTAAAGATGGAGCCTAGCTAAAAGATGGGGAGGCTAAAGACAGTCTGGGATAACATTTGCAGGGCCTAGGATTTTGCAGGGATAGGCAGAGGGAGAAATTGGCAGACATGGGAACGAAACACTCTCTCTTTCCCATCTCTTCTTCCCTGCAGTTGCCTCCTTGTCATACCTCACGTTTGTATTACAAGGCAAAACATTGGTGCTTCCCAATAATATTCTTCCACCATAAGGCAAAGGTCATTTCATCCCAGCTCCCTTTCAGGATGGGGCATTTTCACTTTAGCCCAGAGCTTGGAAAAGTTACATTTCTGCACTAGGACTTCCAGAACAGATCTGAGACAATGGCAATGTTAGTAGTAGTAGTAGTTGGGGGGCAGTCGATTGGAATAGTTCAGCTGGTATCTTTAAATTGTTTTTATGGTTAATGAAAGGAGAGATAAAATCCTCTTAGCAGATCATGAATTTTATGTACTTGAATCTACTTGGTGGATGAAAATAACTATCTTATCTCAGTACTTTCTAGCTGTAAAGCCTTCTGGTTTGTCTCTTGGGCAGTGTCTCCAAACTCACTCAAGGCATGCTGTGCCTGCAAGACTCATGCCTCAGCATGGATAATGGGAAGGCTCTGTGGGAGTGGGAGTCCAAAATAGCTGAGGAGCCAAAGCCCTCCCACCTCTCCTAGAGAAGGAAACAAAGATGAACCATTTCAGAAATACCCTTATGTTTCTCTTTGTGTCACCATTTTCAATCCACCTTTCTAAAGGCCACTAATTCTGCTGCATCTTTGCATGAGGAATGACTGAATGATGCAAAGATGCCATAGAAACTACCCTCTTGTGCTCATGGGGAAGATGATGGGAAAGAGGGACAGGCAAAGCTGTGTCTCATTCCAAAATGAAGCAGACCACATATTCTGCAGTCAAATGTTTTGGAGGCACTGGAGTCTTAACTCAATGAATGTGTCTCTTATGGTTCACTTAGCAAGACTCTCAGAATGTACAGTTCAGGAATTATGGGTCTCCAAACAATGATGTATCACAGATACTAGAGGGTGATAAGCAGTGTGCATCCATGCATGTGAGCATACCCCACTGAGTATATGTCTGCACACTTGGGAGCCCTCTAAGACTGCATAAAAAAACTAGACTAAAAGTCCTTGAAATAATGGGGTTTTTGGGGGGGAAAAATGACTGGGGAACTTATGGTATGCGTATGCAGGCACAATATTCATGTAACCATGATGGTGGTACGTAACTTGTCAGCACGGAGGTATAGACCCTGCCACCTATCCTTGCACTTTCCCTCTAAAGATAGTCCAACTGCACCTTCCTCTGCAGGCCTCCAGCATCCCAAAAGTCCCCCGTCCCCCATTGTTGTTGCTGTTTGCTTAAAATGTCCCATTGTGCCCTCCAGATGATTTGGGGGATAATTTTGCCCTGTTTTGGGGTGTGTTAATGCCCTGGGGAGTTCTGTATTTCCCAATTGAAACTGCATGTTAGCCACTAGAGGGAGGAACCGAGCCTCTTCAGTTGAAAAAAAAACAACCCTTAAAAAGTACACCCATTTTTCAATTGATAAAAAACCACTGTAGCAACCTTCACAGTGCATAACTGCTGCATTAAAAAAATATTAAAATCCAAATTAATCTTTTTGGGTCCACGCACTGCTGCTGAAAAATCTGAAAACAGCCTTACACCACACTGAGGTTGCCCACTTCTTCTTCACTGCAAGACACACTCACTGGAAGCTGAGTTGCAATTCAAAAAAGCTTCTGGGAGGGCCGCACAGCTTTAAAACAAGGGGCATACTCCATGTCCCCTCTTTCCCCCCCACAAATGCAGTGGCATATACAGTGAGAGCAGTGGGGTACAGACAGAAAGGGGACTCAAAAAGACGATGTAACATTTCTTGCCTGTTTCACCCTTGGATATATTTAAAAAATGAGCTCTGCCATTATAACAGCAATATTGCACTCATAATTGATGTACTTTTAAAAAGTGAGGGGACAGAGATGATGAAGGTGAACTGCAAGGACAGTCCTCTTTGTCACATAATTGATGAAAGGCCACAAACATTTTAGTCATGATACTTGTCCACAAAAAACTCGGAGAACTCGCATGTGGCTCTTCCACTTGCGAAGGATGCATTCATCTCAAATGCATAGTAATAAATTTTTTTATAGCCCCTCACAAAGTATGGTGAACCGTAAAGATTTTATCACTGTGCATTTGGGATAGCCATATTACATCATTGCATCCCCCCCTCTATAAACATTCTGGCTTGGTCTCTGTGCTAGCTGAGTCATTCCATTCTATACAGATGACTTCTGAAGTCAGTTCAACAGTTTAACATATCACCACAAGATGTTTTTTTAGCTGTATATATATGTGTGTTCTGTGATGGTCTTCTATACTATATAGTGAGTAAGGAGCTGCATGTCCAATTCTTAGCCCTCTTTCAGTTATTTTTACTATCTTAAACAAGTCCCCAGAGCTCTCATCTGATGCAGTGAACCATATGGTACCATTTAAAACATCTCTCTGTTAACAGTTCCTTTCTTTAAATTGCAGGGTTTGCACCCACCTGGAAGCAGATCTTCTTCAACATTAAAATATATTTCACATTATAACCCTGAGTGATACCCTCTCAGCTGTTTCACTAATTACTAATGATGTGAAGTATTAATTTGGGAAAAGATAACATTATCCAGAAGCACAGTGATGATCAGATGAAATTACTTTCCATTTTTAATCCAATAAAGCAGAGTGAATTATTGGGCACTTCACAGTAAATTCATTGAGCTTGATGTGAAAAGTAAATGGTACAATTTTTAGGACCATAGTTTTATTACCATACAACCCTGAAAGTACCTGAATCTTGATTGAAACTAAGCAGGGTTGGGCCTGGTTAATACTTGGAGGGGAGGTCACCTGAGAATACCAGGGTTCTCTGGGTAGATTAAGTAGTCTGCCTGAAACCCTGGAGAGATGCTGCCAGTTAGAGCTGACAATTGTGGGATAGGGAAACTGATAGTCTGACTCAGTACAAGGCAGCCCGCTATGCTCCTATGCATCATTTTGTCTCTTAAAATGTATTTCCCCTTTTGTAAATACAGACAGATAAACTGGTCTGAAACTTGAGAATGGGCCTGCATAAAATTGGAAGTGCTATACTTCTTCAAAAAGATGAAGTAATCTTTAACTTCAGAAAAAAGGTAGATGCTTGGGAAGAGAAACTCTCCAGTAGAGCTGCAAAGGGCAAAGGGTGAGCTACAAAAGGTGGCCAACAGAAGTGGGAGAGGGACACCTTTGAGACAGAGATGCTGAGGTAGGCATGACCCATACATCTCAAAAGTGAATGGGGCCTACTCAATGACTGTTTGTTCTGATAATAACTGTATTTGAAAATGAAGCTCCTTCAGTTATCCAGGAGAGGAACCACAAGGGGAAATTAATTATACAGATAAACTGTTGGTCCAAATACAGCTGTGGATGCTGTCAGAATATTCACCCAAACAAGCATCCATTCCAGCTAAAGTTCAGGGAGAGCTGTTTGTGTACAAGCAGTCAGAAACAAAGGTCAACATTCTGAGGTTAAATCTGACATTTTTAGAGATACGTCCAAGGCCAATAAGGCAGGAGAAGACAGGATATGCAGAACAAAAGCAAGAAACAACAGGAGGAAGACATGAATACAATGCAGTGGAGAACAGAGATCTTTCTTTATTCATACCGGAGCATTGCACAATTTAAAATTATGGACATATATGAAAAATAGATAAACAAATTAAAATGTTAAATTGATTAGACTATTTTTAATCAAAAGTGGGCTACTTCAATAGCATTATCTCAGCCATTTACTAGATATTCTTTTGTACAAGTGATATAGCATAAATTGCATGCACATAAAAGCTGCATTGATTGTATTTTTTTGTATTCATGGAAAATTTGTCCTGTATCTGAATAGTCCTGTTTTACTTGATTGTTCCTACTTCACTTCAAAGTCTATTAAATGACTCTCAGAGGGTCCAGTTAGAGTCTTGTCCTGGTGGGAGACACACTTTGGCATTCATCTATTTGGCAAGGTGTGTTGTTTTTGCTCTCCATAGGTTTAGCCTAGCCTCTTCTGGTTTAATATTTAGAGCTTGAGATGTGTGCAGAAAACGTTTCCTCATTTTTAGCCATCATCTAGGGAGTTGGTGTCCATGAAGTGGATGGGTTTGGTACTGTATTACCATATTTCATTCATTATTTGCTAGTAGCTCTCAACGTATTTCCAGAAGGTCAATGCCAGCCAAGTAATAGACTTTTTCAGTGAGGGTAGATTTCAGGTAGCCAGTAATAATCCTGCAGGATTCATTAAGAGCTACATCCACTTGTTCGGCATGTGCTGATTGGTACCATACAACACTAGCATATTCTGCTGTGGAATAGCACAGGGACAAAAATGCTGTTCTTATTGTTTATTGGTGTGAACCCCATTCTGACCCAGCCAGTTTCCTAAGTATGTTTTGGTGGTAACTTTCTGATTGGTGTTTGGACTTTTTTTTTTGGTAAGTCATGGTTCAATTCAGAGTGATGCCCAAATACTTTGAGATATATTATAATTTGAACCAGATCATTCAGGTCAGATCTAAAGCCTGCCTGTTCTGGAATTAGAAGAAGTTCAATTTTAGAGGCTAGACAATTTAATATAATTAATTCAAACAGTTGGCCTGCAACTTTTGGGTTCTGATGGTTTTTTGTCTGGTCTCAGTGTAGTGATTAGTTTTGTCTTTTGCCATATTTTTGGAGTTTGTTTGCTTGTCCAACAGTTATCAAAAAGTTGAAGGAGCCATTCCTTTGTGTTTTGCCCAAAATGTTTAATTTGCTCGATCCAGATATAATTGAGTCTCACTGCTTTGCCATTCCTATATCTTCTTATGGCTTCCTCTAGTTCTGTCAGTATGAAGGCTGTGGAAAGTTCATTGCATCCACTCTGAATATCGAATTGATGTTTCATTTTTATTATGTGTGGGTTGGTCTTTCTTGCCAAGAGCAGTTGGTGTGTTATTTGGTTTTAGAGTTCCATTTGCACACAGTGCCCTTTTGTTTGGATTGTTGTCCAGGGTTTTCAGTAGTCTCCAAGCTTTCTGACTGTTTCTTGCCATGTCAAGTTCTGTTATAGTGTATTTCCAGTGAGTTCTAGTTGTTTCTGCAAAAGTCAAGATCAAATTTCTCCCAGCTCTTATTGTATGTTCATGAAAAGGATTTTCTTTGAAGTATGAAGTATAATCCAAGCACTAGGCATACGTTTCCAGAGTGAGACCTGGGATGTAGTTGAATGAGAACCTTCCAAAATGTAAGTTATACATTGATCATAGTTCTCTGGTTGAGGGACAATCTGAAGCACAGCTGTGTCTAGCACTGTTGTAAACTTTTCCCAGTTGGCTTTTTTGAAATTATACCTCCTATGGAATGGTATAGATTGAGGTTGGATGACTGAGGAGATCTAACATAGAATGGGTCTGTGTTGTGTGTTTGGGATTGGATCATCTATGGCCTTAATGCACTGTTGAGATATAGGCTCACTAAGAAAAATTAGATCTGGATTGTAGTTTCTCTGCCACCTGCCACTGTTAAATGAACTGGGTAGTTAATCTTTCCTATCCAGAAGGATAGGAAACTTGCTGATGAAGAAAATGACCCAACAGTCCATTTTAGGGCCACAAATGACAATATTTTTTTGGCTTCACTTTGTCATGAATGGAAATGTGACATCCTTTGTGTCCCAAAAAACTCACAGAGGAACTGATCAGTATCAAAGTTCCTAGGATATGTCTGGTTACCAAAACGCCCAAAAACAATCTGGAAGGGCCATTTTTGTGAGACCAGTTTTACAGTCCTCTCAATGGTCTGTACTGAAGAGGTCAATATAGAAATCTCAACTGTCAAACTGGCTGCATATACAATAACATCAATTTATAAACCACCTAATATATCATTCTGCTTTAAGAAGCCATTTAATGTGTAAAACCAAAATGCTTTCTAGCTGGAGATTTCAAAAGCCATAGTAATATTTAGGGCTATGAACACAATAACAAAAATGGCAAGGCCATTATAAAATGGGCAGAATCCCATTTAGTGTGTCTTACATATGATCCTAAACTACCCAGAACAGAGAAAAGAATGTGGTAAGGAAGTGGAAAGACAGAAGCACAGCGGAAATGGGATCAGGACTCAGCAACATACAATGCAAAGAAATTCAGAAGCCATACGGAGTGACCAAATCACCTGCTGCTCAAGTAATGACTTGTAGTCTGACCTAAAAATGGACATAGGCTTAACGACAATAAAACACATGACTCAAAGGCAGGCTTAGCTTGGAAGCTTCCTCAGAGAATACAATCTCATAGGATTGTCTCTTTTTCCCGAGTTCAACAAGAAGGAATTCCTGTCTATGAATGCAAAGTTGTGAGGTTTCTGGTGAAACAGACACTTCATGAAAGCATTGGAGAGTTTGATATATTCAGATATAGAAAGAGGTGGTTTGTAAATGGAGTGGGGAATTTGGGGGTGAGACCTCCCTGCTTGGCTCATGAATGTGTTCACCTAATGAGGAGGTGAGGTACTAAGTGTAATTAAGGCACAAAGCGGCTTCAGATAAAATAAAAAGGAGAAACAAAAAGACTCAATGGCTTATAAGCCTCTTCCAACTCCATTAGTCTATGATTTTATGGGGGGGGAAAAGTCATAAATGCCTTCACTGGCAAAAACAAAACAAAACAATGGAATTCACCTAATCAGAATTATGGAAAACAGTTGCTATCTTCCATGTCTCAAAAATTAAAAGAAAAAAGCCCAGCATACAATAACCTATGAGCTTTGTATCTCCATTTCTGATAACTAAGAAATTCTTTTTCTTTGGTCAATTTGTGACTGCCCGACCAGAAAATGACAGTGAAAAATGCACTTATGTGAACTAAGGACGTGCAAAGAAATATGCCCCAACTGGCCTAAACTCTCATTATGACCAAATGAAGGATGACAATGGAGACTTCCAGTGACATTCACAGTGTCTCTCCATCTTCTGACTCAAGCTCTTCAGATGTCAATAAAAGCTGTGCTTTGTTGACACGGAACTCTATTGGTGGAATCTTAGTCACAACAAAGGACACATTCATTGGCTCAAGCTCAGATCAGAATGATGATATTCTATTTACAATGTTAGAAAAACAGTACAAACAAAAAAGTAGACAAAACAGAAACAAACAGTACATAATGTGCTGGAGTAGTATTATTTTGCATTTGCCCTTAGATATGGCTTCTGATATCAAAGCAAACAAGCATGAATCTGTGTGAGCAAGCTTTCCCAAAATACTCAACGGAGATGCTAAAATTCCAACCCATGTCAAATCTTTTCTGCTCACATTGCTTTAAATGTTTCCAGTAGCCCTTGTTCAGATATTTATACAGTATAAGCTTAAAAATGTGATTGTCTCCTCTCATTTCTAGTGAGCATGAAGCTCTAGGGAATGAATAGCTTCAGAAATATTAGAAAACAAATAGAAGAGAACACGTGGAAGCAAAAGAAAACATTAAGTTTTCCCTGTCTTCTTTCTTGTGTTTACATGGAACTCATTTCTGTTTTTATTGGTAAAACTTTTCCTTTTGGGATTCACAAGAAATATCTACAATAGATATATGGGTATCAAACATACACAGGCAGAAACATTGTATGGGTACATTTCATAGCTTTGAAAACAGATCAAAGACTATTGTTCAATAGATCTGGCATGGCCTCAGAAACAAGCTGAGTAAATTAATTCTCACACATCTTTCACGAAACAGAGTTTAGCTGAGCCCCAAGTTTCCTAATATGTTTTTGACAGCTGGATGAGTGGAAAACTTTGATTGAATGATACTCTGGTGCAGTTTTAACATTTTCAAGATTGGAAGGATTCCTCCCATCAACACCTTCTCCAGCATAGCCTGTTTGCTTCAGCAGAGAGTGATTTATTTGAAAATGATACATTAAATGATTGCTGCTATCCCTTAAGGATGATATGTCCAATTGCATTGTTGGTTGATTTTCTGCCCAGCTCTGTTTGATATGAGTTGTGGGGAATTATATAGATTCTGGCAATGTTCTGGGGCAGAATAAAGTAGGTAGAATGGATCTTCGCACTCACAATGGCACCTGGGATTACATTTCTGTCTGGAAGTATAGGTCTGCCTACCTCAAGTACACTTTCTTGGAAATATATCCCAGTGAAAACAATGGAACTCTGGTTTCCCTGAGGACACAGAGGGTGTCTACAGGGACATCTGTTTTCAAGATTGGCAGCTGGATCATTTGGTCATGTCACTCTGAGTGGATGCCTCTCCCAGACAGTGCTCATTATGGTGCCGACGCACCTTCTCTACCTTTGATCACTACCACCCAACAGATGACTACACTCAAAACCCTGCACTAAATATGGGGTTGCCATTTAACCTGTAAATAGAGAGTCCTTCTCCCGGATCATCCCTACTAGCAATTTAGGCAAACAGCCAGTATTCCCTTTTACACTGTAATTCAAGCCCTCTCACTACTAAGGGCTACTTTACATAAGAACACTTCTGATGAAACACTTAGACTCAGTTACTTTGATGACATAATAAATAGTACATAAACCTTGTTTCTTTCCACTGGGTTCAAAATCTTATGTTTGGTGTCTCTGAAAAACAAAACAAACAAAACAGAGTCAGTAAACAAAAAAGAGCCTTATTTTAAAAAGAGCACAAAGGAGCAGTTAACAGGTAAAATAAATTATAAGAACAATGTTCAGGTTGTCTAGTTTTCTATCATACTTTATAATTTAAATGCTTTCAGTCCTTTGTAGACAGATAGGCAGACAGACAGACAGGTGCTTGTTTTGACAAAAATTCCAAAAAGAACATGAAACACCTGTTTTCTTCACAAAAACAGATCACACATAGCTCTAACCAACTGCATTAATCCTGTCTAACATGCAGCTTTTATGACAATCACCTCAAAATTCTAATTAATTCTCCCACACCCCCACATATAGAACAGAACCTCTCCAACCAGGAGACCCACCAACCATTTCCATTCATGAACATTCATCCACCCCTCAATGGTTTAACTGTCACTCCTGGAACACAGCCAACCTACAACTGTCAATCAAACCCCAGTCACTTGTCTTGCATGCAGATATGAATCTACACACAAAATACGTTTACACTGTATAAGCATCACACTAACCTCTCCACCTCTGTCATCACTGCTAGTTGGCTTATTTCTGGTCCCCATGAGGCCTCTCTCTTAGTAAAGATGTAAAGGCTGCTGTTTCTTCTGGGTCTCCTCACTGCATTTTCATGGAAAATAAACAGCTGAACACATAGCAGCAGCAAGAAGAAAAAGGGCCAGGTGACTCCAGGGGTTGGTAATAGGGCTAATACCTGATGATGCTGAGTATTGACATTTGCTTTGAACAAGCATATAGCTGACATGTGCATAAGCTCTGTTCATTTTAGACTGGAAGTGAGTAAAAACAGTGGCCTGCAGGCCCCATGGAGCCCTTAAGACTGTTTCCTTTAAACTCATTGCAATGCTCCTCCTCCTTGAAATGATTTTTAAAGAAAGGGTTCTTCTTCTCTTTAAGTACCTCAGTTGAAACAGTGGCTGCACATGCTGAAGATTGTGTTCCAGCTGCAACACAAAGCATTTCCCCCCCCAAAAAAAATGAGGGGGGAAGGGAAAAAAAAGTAGTAGCAAGGAGACACACATATACTATACCTTGGTACAATAATTTAAGACACAACACAGGGAATGAATTAATTTTCTTGTGTTTGCAGAACACCCTGAGCATTGTCATCTCCTGGAAGAATGAAGAGTATGCACCAACTTTAGGAAACGTTTAGAGTCAGAGTACTGGCTACAGTAAAATGAGCAAGAGCTTTTTTCTAAGCACATGGAAAGGTAATCACTCTTCAACGTTTTGTGACTTATTCATAAATAATAATACTTCTTTCATTTACTCATTTACTCATATAGTGGGGAGTTCCAGAACATTATTTTGCCAGAGTTAATTTGTATTTGGATGAGTGGCTTGCAATGATTTTTACAATAAACTGCTCATTTGCAAATATGGCTGGACAGGTGGCAGGCAAGCATGCTCCAGAAGAAAGGGTGCTAGTCACAAAACATATCCACCCCCTATGCACTGATTAGGTTAATCAGTTTCATAGGTACCCCCTCCTAAACTGGATATCCTGGCTGAGGCAGTTTGTTCCTTTAATTACCAATTAATTATTAATCTATTTGTGGTTTAAATCCTACTGGGGAAAAATAGGATGACAATATGATACATAAGGATGCAAATGTAGAAGATAACACCTTGGTTTGCCTGAAAATAATGTTGCATGCATTACTGCCAGTATTATTAATTGCCAGAATCCATTTGCTCATCTTATAAAACGGGACAGTATCATCTCTTAGTGGAACTGTCACTTAAATGCAGTTAGTTTTAATACAATAAGTTATGGGGCTTTTTACTGCTATGCACTGATAATATTCATCACTGTGCAAATATGGGCCTCACATCTGCCAAGGTTCATGCATGGCCAAAGCCATAATCAGTTCGGCAATCCTTACTCCCTGTCTCTTTCCCATTTTTATTCCATTTATTAATCCTCGAGGATGCAGAATCTTGAGATGCAGTCATGTCATTATTCCCAGTTTGTGACTTGATCACTTTTGCAAATATCCTGATGAATAAGCAGGCCTGTTTGCCAAGTTCTTCACCAGAAGAACTTGCTCACACCAGCCACCAGTCTGGCTGCTACATTCCGGACCTGCTGTAGTCTCTGGGTCAGCCTCAAAGCAAGCTCCACTTAGAGAACATTGCAGTATTCGATCCAAGAGATGACCAGTACATGCACCAGCATCCTGAAGGCACCCTCATCTAGGTAGGGGCAGCATAGGTGATAAGTCTCAGCTGGTTAAAGACTGATCTGGACACATCTGCAATCTGGGAATCCCAAGAAAAAGAAAGGTCCAGAAGCATGCCCAGATTACAGACTTCTAAACAGGAGGGCAATACTATCCAGTCTAGGGATAATTCCCCCTTTACACAACTTTGCACTATCAGAGCCCCCCCCCCCCGGGGAAAAGAGTCACAGTTCAGTGGTAGATCCCATGCTTTGTATGCAGATGGTCCCATTCCAGTCTCTGGGGAACATGCAGAGGATGTACACTGCAACATTCATCGGCTTTATTCAGCACTGTGAATGGTGCAGGATTAAGCCTGCATTCCAACAACATCTGGAGGGGCATCGGGCAGCTTCCTGTATTAATTTCCTTCCACATTTTCCCTCTAGGTGCTACTCAGTGGCACCCTTAGCACCAGATAAGAAAGACAGACTAGAGTGTAGCTAGAGATCAGTGTTGGCTCTTTTTTTGAGTGGGAGAGGGGAGAATTGATAATAAGTTTGAAAGTGACTATATTCAGCTTTGTTCCTGTTAACCTTCTATGATTTAGAACATCCATCCATTTGTTAATTGATACAATGTGGGAACAAAGACATGTAAAAAGATCTAGAGTAAGAATAAACACCTAATTAAAGATAAAAAGAATGTTGTCTTTATGGTAAATGACATGAGCTTTCACTGAAGCTACCCCTCTCAGGTTCTATCAATATTTGCAGATAAGTATGATCTCTCGTAGGGGTTTAAAAGGAACATGAGGCAAATAGGTCCTTATGGGATTCTATGCACATATTTTTTTCTTATTGGAGAAGAAACACATTACTTTTGACAGCACTATGTAAAGCAGGGTTAAGATAGGCAGTAAAATCTGAATTCATGTCGATGAAGTGATATATAAGTGTAAGAAGTAAAGAGTTTTATTATATTAGGAAACTTGAGTCATGAATCTATGTGGAGAAGTGGGTTGCAACTTTTTTTTCATTAGAAACCCAATTAGCCCTGGCTAATTCTTTGGAACTATAATGCAGCATCTTAATAACTCTTTAGCGATCTAAGACCTTTACACAACCTTGTGCTAAACATTTCTGGAAGCCCAGCTTGTAAAGCAGAGAGTGCTGCTTACTGAAGACCGAACAACTGTGCTGTCACAGTTAAAGTAGACTAAATGAGACCAGACCATATATCACACCAACAAACTTGACAGAGGAATGGACAGGAGATGAACGTGGACTATGAAACTCAGGTGGCCGCAAAGGCATTATAGCATTAAGATTCTCCAGCAGCTGTAAAGACATTATAGCATTATGAAGAGTTCTGGCTTGCAGTATGTGAGCCATTAGAGCAGGGAAAGTAGTATTATTTTATGGACTTCTGATTCAACCTCTGTTCATTTTTCCTTCCTTTTAAGAATTTAAAAGGCCAGATTTTGCACCCTGGTCAGCAGCTGATTGCCATCTTTGGCATTAGGATTATTTTTCTTGCCAGGTGTGATTACATAGTACTTTTTTGAGTTGCCTTCTCCTGTAGTTTGTGGTTTGACTTTGAGTCCTGTCCTTCACTAAGGTCAAGTCACTATTTGTTTGGGCATTGTCTTAATGTGGTGCTGTGTTTACTTGTTTGCTTCTGCTATATTATGTTCAAATCACAGCATAACATAATTCTAAATGACATAGCTGATAAATGGATGATCCAGACCATAGGTTCTTAACCTGTGGTCAACAGACCCCCAGGGAGCCTTGATGCCCTCATAGGGGGTCCGTGAAGGCTTGAAGAAATGTTATGATCTTTTGCAGTTAAAATGGAAAGAAAGAAAGAAAGAAAGATAGAAAGAAAGAAAGAACAAAATCTTAATTTCCCTTGCTTGTTTGTGTAAAACTTGGCTTTTCTAACCTACCTCCATTAAAAACAAACAAAAGTAAAAAATGGTTATAAAATAACTATTTGATAGCAAATAACTATTCGACATTTCTGCAAATGGTAAGATCGTGCAAGTGAGTGATGCTGAGTGGCTGAGAGACAGCACGTGACATTTCTTGCTACTGTGCAGACAGTCAGAAGCTGCAGGAAGAGAGAGTTGGAGTCAGTCAATGTCAATGAGTGTTTGGATGGACTTTGTGATTATGTTTCTTCTTCAATAACCATTTGGTTATTGTCAGGTAAAGTGACTTCAATATTACCACAGTGAATTTTGTAACAATACATTTTGGCTGAGCCTCAGAATGGATTGCTGGCTGAATTTAAAATGTAAAAGAACTGATGGTGTTGACGAGGGTGCATCCTGTTCAAAGCAAAATGAAATTTCTTCCAGTCATCTTAAAAAGTATCACCATTATAGCTAGGAATATCTGTCAATGAGACCCTTCACGAGAAACTTTAAATACATATATGATGCACTTCAGGATTTTAAATCTTGAGTTAAGTCTTGGTGATCCATGACAACAAAATGCATTTAAAGGGGTTCCATGGTAAAGAAGAGGTTAAGAACTGCTGATGAAAATGGGTTGTGGTGATGGTACCATGTACAGTGGTGCCTCGCAAGACGAATGTAATTCGTTCCGCGAGTAGTGCTGTCTTGCGAAAAAATCGTCTTGCGAAAAGCAGTTTCCCATAGGAATGCATTGCAATGCATTCCTATGGGAACCTCGCAAGACGAATGAAATTTTTTCGTCTTGCGAGGCATCGGTCTTGAAAAAAAAGTCATCTTGCGAAGCATGGCCATAGAAGAAGCCATCTTGCGAGGCACCATAGTGATCGCAAAAACCATTCGTCTTGCGGGTTTTTCATCCCGTGAGGCGTTCGTCTTGCGAGGCACCACTGTAATTCCTGTTAATCTATCCATGAGGTGTGTTAAGTGTTTTTTTAAAAACTCAATATTGACCAAATGGTCCCCAAAGTGGACTAAATATTTATTTATTTGACTTTCATACTGCCCATCTGAGTGCCAAGGCCACTCTGGGTGGTTTACACAATTAAACAACATATCATTGAACAACAGTTAAAACAAAAACCATAATGGTACAAAATCAAAATTAAACACAGATACACCAACAAAATTTAAGTAATAATAACTAAAATGATTTAAAAAAAAACACCAAGGTAGCAGGATTGATAATGTAGAGCACCACCGTATTAGGGTGTTAAAGGTCCAGAAAGGCTTGTCTAAAAAATCATGTTTTTAACAATCGCTTAAAAGTTCCCAGTGAAGGGGCCAGGGAGATTTTGGGTGGGAGGCTGTTCCAAAGTTGGGGAACGACCGCTGAAAAGGCCCAGTTTTTAGTCCTCACTTTCAACTGCCCAGCCTGGGAAGATCATATAGGACAGGCAGATCTAGTCAGGAGGTGATGTTCTTCCAGGTATCGAGGCCCCAAACTGTTTAAAGCCTTATAAGTTAGCCCCATCACCTTGAAGTTGGCACGGAAATGAACAGGTAACCAGTGGAGGGTGGCCAGAGTAGGAGAAATGTGTTGATATTTCTTTACACCACTCAGTAGTCTGGCTACCATGTTCTGGACCTGCTGAAGTTTCCATAGCAGCCCCATGGGCAGCCCCACATAGAGAGCATTGCAGTAGTCTAATCTTGAAACTACCAGTGCATGGACCAGCATGGTGAAGGACCCGGTGTCAAGGTAGGGATGCAGCTGGGCAATCCACCTTAGATGGAAAGAGGCGGAGTGGACCACAGAAACTATCTGGGACTCCATTGATAGCGTTGAGTCCAGGAGTACATACTTATTTAGCACTTGGTGCAGCTAGAGATATATTTGTATGGAAGCAGGTTCAGGCAAATAAGTGTCAGTTGAAGGAGGAACTGTGAGGTGCTCTAAGTGCCATTTTAACATACTCACCACCCCTTCCAACTCCATTATTCTATGATTTTCTGATAGTTTGTGTTCACCTTTGTCACCAATCTTTTCAGCATTATTAAAAACTATTAAAAATTTGTTTGTAGTGTTGGGAGGAGTGTAAGAGATGTG
This sequence comes from Intellagama lesueurii, assembly GCA_037013535.1. NCBI lineage: Eukaryota > Metazoa > Chordata > Lepidosauria > Squamata > Agamidae > Intellagama > Intellagama lesueurii. The sequence continues at coordinate 263,676,318 of JBAJHW010000001.1, forward strand.
ACTGACACTACCCCAAATAATCTAAAATCTGCATGCTGCTCACTTGTGCAACTGGATCAATGCCCTGGAGTTTAGACAGTCTGGATATGTGGAACAAAGATCTGAATCACTTTTACTTCGCTCTCATTTTCTCTGACATTTTTATTATAATGTTAAGAAAGCATTTTTGATCCTATCAGGGTTTTTAAGCTCTTAGCTTTATTATATATATTTTTGTGAGTCCTAAATTACTTGGCAGTGTCACTTTCAATTTCCAAATGAGTAAAATGATAGTGTAGAAAAGGAAAGGGAGTGAGATCTTGGTTACATAATCGGATGAGTGTATAGGAGGAAATATGCCGAGTTTTCAGCTTAGTGGTGTTGTAATGAGGAAGCAACAGTACAATGCACTGCATGCTACTCAGACGTATATCCAACTGGGGCTAAAGGCTTTTACCCCCAGGTAAGCAGGGATCAGATTGCAGCCTGAGGTTTCAATTGAAAATACAATTGCCTACAAGTAAGTCTTGTTTAATTTTATGGAGTTTGTTTCTAGGTGTAAAACACTGTTGTTGGGTCTTCTTGTTGGAAGTCAAAGGACCTGGCAGCACCAGCAGCCAATAATCCACACAGGGAAAGGCATCTCAGATCTTGACCCAAGGGCCACCTGGGAGTAAGAACTCAAAAACCATTTTGAGCCATGTTCATCTGGCATAGCTGAGATGAGTGCTCTGCATGCCAATAAACTGGTTCTAAACATGTTCATCTCCACCAGGAGCAGTTTTAGTTTTGCAAAGAGCATCAATCTGCATTGCCCATTCAAGACCATTTCATAATAGTTTGTATTACAACAGGGGTGAGTTATTGCATATGATTCTGCTGTGAAAAGCCCCCTCCCTGCTTTCAGGACTAAGAACAGGGGAGCCCGAAGAGGGGGATGATGCCACTGTCATGCCTCCTAATCTGGCAGGAGAAACCAACTGCAGTTCAATTTAGAGGATCCCTGTGTTTATTCCAGAGTGGAGTGTGTGCCATTGTTTCAGCTAGGAGACTGAACCCACCCACACCCACCCACCCATTTGAAAATCCAGAAATTGTGAAGCTCTGTTTTGCAATATTAACTTCATGTCACAGAGGTGGTGGGGGCAGAATTCAAGGTTGAAGCTGTCGGCATCAGAACTCTTTTGGTCACTGCCTTTCTGTGAATAAATGTTAAACAGATAAAGATCCAAATATTGATCGCAGTGTGTGCTCCTTAATGGAACACAACTCCAAAAAGAATACAATAATCACTGATGGGGAAAGAAATAGCAAATAACCTGGCTATCAGTTTACAAGCTGTGAGTTAGAAAGGTCATCGAGGCTAAGGGGATTTATCTAGTGTAACTAAGAGATCTTTGGAAAAACAATCCAAATTATTGCTGAACCCAAGAAAACTCTAATAAGGTTCATTCAGCATTTGTCTAAAGCAGTGGCTGGGTATAGCCATAGCTCAGTAAGAAAGAATATAGTTTACATCCAGTCATCATCATCATGATCACCACCACCATCATCAATTTAAAGAACAAAAACCAAAACCATTAAGGTTCAGTCTTTGGCATTTGCAGGAGCAATGAGAAAGACTTTGGGCTATCATCCTAAAGCAGAGGTGGCCAACGCGTAGCCTGGCTACATGCATTCTTGGTTTTTGTTGCCGTTGCAACCCTCCTCCATTGCTGCCCCGAAACAATTTTTTTTCCCAAAGCTTAAGGCAAAGGAGAATAGTTCTCCAGAAAACTTTTTCAGCCCACTGGAATTTTGAATGTTCAGCATTCCTTTTTCTCCAAATGGCACTGGGGTCAAGAAATTAGCTATACCAGTTCCAGGGATGACATAGCAGGGTGCATATTGGGCCCATCAGGGATAAAACTAGATGGTACCAGATGATACAGTTAGCATGTCATTAGGAGCAGGACCCCTTCAAGAGGGGAAAAAAAGAGAGAGATCTCTGTTATCATATCACAAGCTTCCTTTGATCCACATGCTGCAAATGAGCTTGTGTTTTGCTCTGTTTCATAATTGGGAAGCAAACATGGGCTTCATTTGCAAATTGATTTCTCAAGGTTGAAGCCTGAGAGAAACTGAGTGTTTGGAGAAGAAACACTCTAATAGCAGGAATTGCACACCACAACCCATGTAATTTGAGTGGAGGAAAACAAACTAGGGTTGAACCCAATATACTTAAAGCCTTTGCCCCACCCTATTCCAGACTCTTCTGCTGGCAGGAGAACCATGGGCAGCAGCTTTGTACCTGCTGTGACACACTTGGTCCCACTGGAGGTCCCCAACATCAGCAGAGGTCAAAACACATCACCCAGAGGCTTTCAGCCATCAACATAACAGGGTTAGGACTACAGTTATTTATAATAATTTCAGCTGATATGTATTCCTCCTGAATTTTGCTGCAAATTGCCTTCAGATTTTTGTTTTTGTTTTGTTAAAGAGCTTTATATCAATGCCTGTCATAATATAGTAAAGAAGCACATAATCACTTAACTATGCTAGTTCAATTGGTTATGACACCATATCTTTTTCTTTCTTTCTTTTTTCTTTTCTTTCTTTTCTTCAAAATCTTGTTGATTTTGAAGCAATTCTGGACACATTGCATTAGTTATAATACAAAAATACAAAAATAGGATAGTGTGTAAGTTTCTCAGCGGTTTAAGTCTCTGGCTGTGGAGCCAGAGTGTGGAGTTCGATTCTCCACTGTGCCTCCTTGACAGGGTCTGGACTCAATAATCTGTAGGGTCTCTTCCAGCAATGCAGTTCTAAGACTATTATGATTAACCAATGCTTTAGCATGCAGTATTAAATAAAAAAAGTTGGAATTTTGTGGGTGTGCAACACATAGCTTGTTGTTGCTGTATTATACTTGTCAGAACATTTTACGTATTCTCATGTGATGTCCTTCTCTATCCACTAAACATGCATATTAATCCAAATGAAAGTCACTTCCTCTGGGAGACAGATATTTTTAAAGCCTGCAGAACTGTCTGGGTAAAACTATAGAGTCACTGATTACAACACCAGTCTGCTTACATGAATGTAAATAATTTACCTACTCTGCTTCAAAACCAACAAGAGAGCCATCCCTCCCTTTTAAAAAAAGGATACAGTGACAAACAATTTCTGCAAAAAATGACGTGGTGTTCTTTTTAGTTAACCTTAAATAAAACAGTTAATATCCTTCCTGCTCTCTCCATAAAGAGCAGAACCTGTTTCCTTGGAACATTTGTGGAGCAGAGGTTTTAATGTCTAGGCACAAGCAAGTAAAAGCAGCTCTGTTTGTTTAATTCATGCTTTCATTGCCACTAAGATAAGGAAGAGTGCCAGCCTTCCGCTTCCCTCATGCGTTGATTGTATAATTTGCTTTGCTGAAGCCTGCAATAAAAACATAGTGGAGATTTCTGTTATTGTTATGTGGCAGGGCTTCCAGAGGGAAGGACTGAGAGAGCCTTTAGATTGAAAATAAGTAGAGCTGCTCCTCTGCCCAGGAGAATGTGTGGTCATAGGCAATTTATATGATCAATATTTTTTTAGACTTAATTCTGTCTGAATCATGGTTTTGCTCAATGGCTGCTCCCTTGGAAATAGACTGGAAGAAAAATAATGGTGTTTTTCTGACAGAGCTCTCTACGATGTAGCTTCTTTTCTCTGTGCCTTACTCTTACTCCTCAACATTTAAACACGCACACACACACTAACACAATTTAAGGCTGTAAAAAGTTAACACTTGAAGTACTTCAGCTATTGTAGGTGACTAAAGAGAGAAAATAGGGCTTGTTTGGATGAGTGAGTAGGGATGGTGAAGATTTAGATTTAGCTTCTATATGAGAAGAACTTACCAGTGCTTCTGAATTCCTTCATAATTAGGATGGGAAGAACTTGAGATCTTCAAAAGAAATAAAAAAAAAAGATAAGATTGACCAAAATTATAGTTCATCTAGAGGCCAGGATTTTGTGTGCTTAAATCTGGGTTTGAACCCTTGGATATATAATTCAATTTGTATGGAAATTGAGATGCCTATTATTTTTTCTTGAGAAGTTGTATATCTTTAACACATATATACAGGCATGTACAATCTGGTCCTCTCCATGTTGGGAATAACTTTCTGTATTGAATTTGGCTGATGCAAATGGGTGAAAATATTGTTGTAATTACTATAATATAGTAATAACGAGAAGCCAACATGGATTGATCAAGAACGTATGCTTACCTCATGTTTTGATTAGGTAACCTTGGTAGATGGTAGGAATGCTATATAGCCATATCTTGCCTTCAGCAAAACTTTGACCAAATGCTTCATGATTAGAGATGGGCATGAACCTTCGTTCAGAGGTTCATAACAGATCATTGGACCTCCATAGGTGCCATGTGTTCCCTTCCCTGCCCACCCCCCATGCTGGTTGCATTCCCCACTCACCAGCTGATGCACGCTGCTCTTCTTTTCCTCTTTGGGCATTCAACCAGTCCTGGCAGAAGTGCATGCTTCCTTCCTCTGTTTCTTCCAGCAGCTGCCCACTCAGATGAGGAGGTGGGGCAGGGATTCCTGCTGGAGGAGGTGGGATAGGGAAGGTGGGGAAGGGAAGCACGCACTCCTGCACGCACTGGTTAAACACCCGAAGAGGAGGAGGAGAGCAGTGCACACTGGCTGGTGAGTGGGGGATCCAGCTGGGGGGGGGGGATGGGGGAAGTGAATGCATGGCATCTGTGGTGCCAGTCCAACAATCTGGCACAAACCTACAAACTGAGGTTTGTACCTATCTCTACCCATGATATTCTGATTAGCAAGGTATTACTAGGTATATGAGCCAAGAGTGGCTGTAAAAGATAAATGCTATTTAAGCTGCATTAACAAAATATAGTCTCCAAATCTTGTGAAATACTAATTCCCTTCAATTTGGGACTGGCTAGGCCTTATCTTAAGTACTGGGTCCAATTCTGGACACCACACTTTAAGAAGGATGCCAGCAAACTGGAATGAGTTCAGAGGAGGGCAACAAGGATGATCAAGGGACTGGAAACCAAGCCTATAAGGAAAGAATGAAAGAACTGAGCATGTTCAACCTTGAAAAAAGAAGGCTGAGGAGAGATATGACAGCACTTTTCAAATACTTGAAAGGTACACAGAGGAGGGGCAGGATCTGTTCTCAATTGTCCCAGGACATATAATAATGGGCTCAAATTAACAGGAAACCAGATTTTGTCTGCGTATCAGGAAAACGTCTTAACTATTAGAGCAGTATGATAATGGATATTAGATATGGGGATATTCCCGCACAGCTGGACCTGATGAGGGTCCGGCCCCTGGGACTGGACCGTCCACTCGCACGTCCTGCAGTGGCACTGATCTTGCTTGTCCTTCCAATGGCACCTGGAGCTCCATTCTCTTCCTGCTTGGCTGCCCACTCCAGGCAAGGGGCGGGAGGATGAGTCTCTCTGCATGGCTGCTGAGTGAATACGAATATTTCCATCTTTAATGATACACTTTGATTTGGATTCATGTACTGAGCAAGGAGTTGGACTCAACAGTCTTACAACCCCGTTGTTCTATGATCCTATGATTTCCCCAAGAAACTGTCAAAAATCACAAGTTCTTCCATGTTTAGAACACAAAGAACCTGAGGTCTGAAAAACTAAATGAGCTAGAAAGCAGAACATACAGATTTTTCTATCCCTGTGAGTGACTGGAGCTGCATTGGAAGTGAGACTATGGGTTATGAACACAAAATTCATAGCCTGCAAAATCTGGCAAATGCCTACTTAGCTTAGTTTTGCATGCCCTCGACTTCACAAACGTGGCATTCAATTTCTGATTGGACCAGGCCAGTAAGAACACATACTGGTGCATGAGAGCAATGCATATCAGAACATCCACTGTCTCTTCTGTTTTCTGTCTCTGAAATGGCCATAATTTCCTAAACTGTTTCTGGATTTTTTAATTAAAGAACAATTTGCTGCTCTTTAATTACATTCAATTTTCCACCAACCAAAACCCGCAAAGTTCTGGCTGTGACTGGAACCAAATGTGCAGCAATGCTGGCTGCGGCTGCATGGCACTGATGCAGTACTGCATGGCTGTGTACCAGCGCAGATTAGGGGGAAATGTTGCTTATGAGGCATATGAATTCCACCAGAGTTTTTTGTGTGTGTTCTGTGTTGTCAAGTTGGACTTGACTTATAGCACCCCTAATAGGGCTTTTAAGGTAAGTGAGATATTTAAGGAGTAGTTTTACCATTTCCACCATCCCTATGAGTTTCTATGACCAAGTGCGGATTTGAACCCTGTTCTCCAGAGTCCTAGTCTGTCACTTTATCCATTACACCACACTGGGAAGCTTACAGAAATGAATACAGTTTGGAAATGTTACTTTTTGTACTATGGCTCCCAGCATCTATTACACAGAATGGCCAGTAGTCACACTGGCAGGGATGAGTGAGGTGGGGATTTCTTAGAGTTGCAATCCAAAAAAAGTAACTTTCTCAGTCCCTGGAAATAAACAGTTTTTCTGCTTTAGGATCCTTATTACCAAATGCCTAATATACGGGCACACTGTATGGTAAAAAGAGGAACATTTTCTGCTACTTCTAGGCAAAACAGGCAAACCTCCTGAATTACTTCATAATGGCTTCTTGACAATCTCTTTAATTTTGCTCACTGTACTTTTTTTGGCTCAAATCTTCAGACAGCTCTGCTAGCGCAAGACTCATTTATTTCTGTAGATCTTGCTTAGGCATGGTGAGCAAAGATGGAGCCGTTGGACAGATCAAAGTGCAACAAGACGAGATGCAAATTATTCCTGACTGCTTTGCCTCCATCTGAGAGTAGAATCAAAGATGTTTCCGTTCCAACTTCTACTTCACTGCTGCAAGAACCCAACCCCTCAGAGTCTAGTAATCTGTTATTAATATTTTTAACGATGGTTCTGATATAAGTATCCCATCACTAAAAAGGAAATTTCTCTTTTATCAGGGATCTTAGCTGAATATAAATAAAACTTTGACAGTTTTTATTAATAATTTCTATGGCACCTCTAGAGGGCGAAGCACTTTATCGTTGCTTAACATTTCTTTTGCACTCTTTGTGGAAAAAAACCATTATTATCCTTATTTCATTTAACATCATATCAAGCTTAGACATGAGCCCTATTCAGATATTAAGTTATCAGCAAGAAACCTATTACTTATGTGCACCAGCATAACTGAAACTGTGTAAGCTGTTGTGGTGTGTTGTTTCTGATTAAGAAGTCAAGGCTTGTTTCTGATTAAGAAGTCAAGTTCCTCATCATGCGCCAGTTGCATGACTTATAATAATAATATAATAATCTTGAACTGCAGAGCTGGAAAGGGCACTATGGATCATCAGATGTAGCCCCTGTCAAAGAAACACAGGGAATGCAGAGAATCGAACTCCCAACATCTGGCTCCATGGCAAGATACCTAAACCACTGAGCATCAACTTTTTAAGTAGCAACAGTTCACTGCTGCGGTTTATACCGACATAGAGAAGTTATAAGATTCTGGCCATCTATTTTCACAAAAGGAGGGCATGCCTCATACCACTTGGGCTTCATTTCTACAAGTACCACAGAAACATCAGCTGGCATGGCTAAAGGTAAAGTTTTATTGGAGACACAGTCCAAATGATCTGGAAGGCCAAAGTTTCCCTCTCCTGCTCTAATGGGAAAAAAACAAAACAAAAACAGTGAGAATAGTACTACTATTTCAGTTCAATTCAGTTGAGTTCAGTTCAATTCAATTCAATTCGGTTTGATTTCAATTACCTTTACTCTTTTTTTTATGGCCAGCACAATGTCCTTAAAAAAATGTGTAGATACGGTGTTCCCTGTCTCACCCCCTAGCACTCTTAAACTGTTTACTATGATTGCTGTCTTCCTGCCAGCTTAGATAATCATCACCATCTCATTTCATCTCATCTTGTTTTGGAAAGGCTTCTCCATGAAGATTCACAATGATTGTCAGACTGAGACTTAGAAACTAGGAGTTTACCGCTGTCTCCTGCTTTTAATGACCACAGTGACTGTTTTCTCTGCATGACTGAGAGAATCATTATTAGCAGAGGTCCAGAAGATGCATTCCATGTACACTCTCAGTAGCAGAGGCTGAGCTACTCACAAAGATGGCCTCTTAGATTAATTCGAGGATGGACAATGAATTTTAGCATCAGAAAGCCAAGGCACGATATGAGTCAGAGGAATCGAGATACTTCTCATGTTTCTATTTGCATGCAATTAACAAAACTCACATAAAATGTGTAAATGGAGTATGACTGTTTCTGGATGATAGACATATTCCTGCCACCACTCCCTTCCCTTGATGTTATTTATTCAACTACCAGTGTTGTAGACTAGAAATTGTAGTTTTGGATGGCCAATGATTATCAGTTAACTAAAAATTCACTTTTTATAGATATTGTATAGAAGGAGAGCTTTTGGTTTGAATACAAGGAATCAAGCACATCCGAGTACCTTTACCCCAAAGTGGGCTGATTCTAGAAGCCATGGTCCCTTGCTTTGCACACTTCAACAGCAGTGCTGGTCAGTCAATGGGGAACATTATTATAGCTTGTCATGCTCATGCAACAGAGTGAAGTTTCCTGCAGCAAGCATGGGTGTGACTACATTGGAACACCAAATCAGAAGGTCTTAGCTTTGCTACAATTTGCTTCAACACCTGTATTGCATTTAAAACAATAACCAGTGCTCAAACAGAGACTGCAGAACATGTCGGGGGGTTCCTCCTTTCCTCTCTTCTTCTAGTCCTGCTTTCCTTTTTGGTTTGCTGTAGAGAAGGGCACAAACTACTGAACTGGTGGTTCATGTTGGTTTGTTTTTCAATCAAACAGGTGTCGGCAGTTCCCAGCCCTGCCTCCTCTGGTGGATGCCCACTCAGAGGCAATGCCTGGAGGAGGTGGGCCACAGAAGCTGGAGTGCTGCCTCTGAGTGAGCATCAGCTGGAAAGGCAGGGTTCGGAAGTGCCGAACAACTGTTCAGCCAAAAAATGTGCCCATCTCTAGTTTGCTGTAAAGCATTTTGGTTTGAAATACACACATTCCATAGCACTGTCTTTCATTTCAACTTTCATTTTTGAAAAATTATATCTACATAAGTGTTCCAGCATATACCCCCCTCCTCATGATCTCTTCTTTCACTGATTGTCCTCTGATTTTTAATTTTTAATTTTATTTCCTTTGAGTTTAGTGCTGGACCGCTTTTGCACATATATATATTAAACAAAGTAGAAGGTATCCAGCAGCAAAGAAAAAAAGCTGGGCGGGGAGGAAAAAGCCCCAGACAGATTCGAATGAGTCTTTGCATCATGCGGTCAGTAAAAAATATTTCAAAACCACCCATTTCTTTAAGCAGAGCAAATCCAGTGGTATTTGGTGGTGTCCTCACACACCACGTCTCTTCTAGATTTCATCAACCCCAGAATCATATCACAGAGTTAGAAGGGGCCTTATAGGCCAGAACCTCATTTGTTAATGTTCTTCCAAAACTGTGGTGCCCAGAACTAGATACACTGCTCCACATTAAGTCTATGTAGTGCAGAATAATAATAAAAAAACTCTTAGTTCTGGTGATTATGATTCTTCTGTTAATGCAGCCTGAAATTGTAACTGCCATGTCTGCAGCTGTGTCATATTGTAAACTGATGTTCATTGTGAGACCAGCTATAATCCCAACATCTTTTTCATATGTACCACATCAACTATTACTTCTGTCCCTTTGTTATTTAGCTATACTTAACAGGATATTAAATCCCTCCTGCCTCCGCACTGTTCCTTGCCTATTCTGAGAAAAATATTTTCTCATTTCTTTAGAGCATTTACATGAGAAAGACTGCAGATACTGTTTACCCCCAAATGTCGAAAATCCTTGCAGTTAAAATTAGTACAATCCTGTTTTGACTACTACAAGGAGAAGTTGATGGTGCAGGCATTTTGTATACGTGCAAGCAGACTCAGATTTGTATGTGCACAGCTGCCAATATCTGTACCTTGGTCCGGAGATCAGCCAGTATATGAGATCCTGCCTACAGAGCTGTTTTATGGCTAGGCAAAGTGTGTTCCCATGCAACAGGCCATGGTACAGTTAGGAAAAACCACTGCACCCTCACACTGTGCACTGAGCAACCCCAAACCTCTGCTCGCCTTTCCTTTAGCACTCCAGAAGCACTTCCTCTGTCAGTTCCAACCATTGGTTGTATTGTCAAGGCTCATGAGAACTGAAGTCCAACAGCACTAATAGAACTAAAGGTTATTGAGCCCTAGTCTACAAAACTTCATCTTAACAAAGACATTCACAATGGGAAATGCATTTGCAACCTGTGCTGAATGGCTATCACTCTATTAGAGCAGTTCCTAGGAGCTTAGAAGTCTTCTGGATGTGGAAACTACTATCATGGACATGTTTCCTGGTGGCCTCTGGAGATACCCAGAGATGCTGAATTCAACCACTATCTCTATCATTCCTGCATTTCTGAGGTGCAGCTGGACAGAAACAACCCACAATATGTTACAGCTGCACTCCATCTCTTGATATGTGCTCCATAGCACAAGGTCAACAATTGAAGTAGGACCTGGAAGTAGCTTTTGACCAGTTCTTTAGAAACCAGTTTTATTAAGCGTGGTGCTTTCATTAAGCTTTCATGATCTGCCAGAAATGCCCTTGACTTTCTGACTGTCAGAGAAATCTGTGCCTTTATTGTTCTTTTCCCTCTTGTTATTTCTTTTCCCTGCCCACCCCTAAAACAGAAACTCATAATTTGCTTTTGTCCTTACTTGACTTTTGGCTGGGAATGTGTTGTGCGAAGGCTGCCAATATTTGGATGACGGATGTATTTACACTACTGCTGTGTGACCTCTTACTTATGGCTGGCTTCTCTTTTCCATTTACTTAATTGTTTTTGTACCTTTTTGTTCATTTGTCTCCATGATGGGGACATGAAGGATAAAGTACATCTCATTCCATTTGATACAAAGGACTCAGTGACCACTTCTCCCTCAGAAGTATCTGGGAAGATGGCCAGTAGGCAGGAGTACAATGCCTGACAACTCTCTGTCAATAACAGAATATAAAAAGATGGCTGGTACCTTGTCACAGACATAAAGATGGAGGGGGGGGGGGAATCGTTGCAATTGCCATTCCAATGAGTCTTTATCACAGTGGCTAAAATCCTGTTGCTTCATGTAGTAAATTGCACTATAGTGGGCCAATTTGAGCTATGGGGAATTGTTGTGTCATCTCCTCCATAAGTTCCCTTAATTCTAATTGGTCTACTCAAAATGTGATTTGCTTAAGTTAACACCAGTATGTGTGGAAATAAGGGTTTGTTTTGCCTAGCCTTGATCTATTGTTCAAAAACAACATAATAATGCAATATAAAATAACATAAGGTAAAATAACATAAAATAATACAAAATTTGAAAAAATATTAGTGGTCAACATGATTAGAACTCAAGAAGGGTCTACATGTGTGAGCAGCAGGATGACATGTGGATGAAAAATGTTAAAAGTCGATGAAATAATAAGGCTACAAGCTTCCCAGAATATAAAGCCAAAGATTAATATGAGGTCACATATCCCTTCCAATATAGAAATATTGGATAACTAATTTGCCTATAATTTATCACCCAGGTGGCCACAATGCCTGTATGTGTTTTTTTTATAAATTGACTGTAACAGATAAAACTAGCTGCTTAACAAATGACTGATGTTGAATTACTAATATGGATATGCTTGTGAATGATGTTGAAGGAATAATGTGTAGTTTAAAAACAAAATACTACCAAATCGATAATTCAAGATGACAGTAATTCAAGACCAATGTCAACTCCAATGAATTTGCACCATCTAAATCTCCCTGTACCACAGAGAACAGAGGCAATTAATGTATACTGCTTCCAAACTAGTGATTTGGCATAGAATTGTCATATTCCATTCTCTCTCTCTCTCTCACTCTCTCTCTCTCTCTCTCTCACACACACACACACACACACAAACACACACACACACACGTATGCATGCATGTATGTATGTATATGTATGGCTTTTGTTAGAAGAACAGAATAAGAGTGCAAACTACACTGGGTGAACTGTGGATTTCCTCTAAAGGGCAGGAGTTTCATGAGAGCAGTCACATTGCAGGCTGATGAAATTGCCAGGAGCTTAGTTTTAGAAGAGGTACTGTAGCTGTGTTAATCTGTGTAGGCAAAAAATACATAAATAAATAAAATAAAATAAAAAAGACAAAAACATTGTGGCACCTTAAAGACTAATTGTTATATTTTAATGTAAGCTTTCATGGAACTTCTTTGCTCATTTCTTCAGACATATGAGGTAGAATACAGAGATCACACAGTGAAATGTTCATGTCAGGTTCTAAGGGACAGTGGAGTATAGTTGTATTTAACACCCTCAATGATTTATGACCCATTCAGTGTTCAATTCTTTTAAAGTCCAGTTCTGTAAACATTCCAACCAGAGACATAAAACAAGGCATTCGTTATTAGTACACATTCATTATAATCTTGTGATCAGCACCATCTTATCCTGGGTTTTAAAAACATCTGTTTTCAATTGTACAAAAATACCTTTCTAGCCATGGGGGGTCAGGAGGGAATCAAGTACTGAAATTAAAGGCAAGAGTAAGTGATAACTCTGTTAGACCTCTGGAAAAAAAAAGACAAATAAATGCTAGCTTTTGGCCTATATAGGCCTTCATCAGGCAGGGCACAATTTACCAGTGGAAGGTGCATGAAAAAATACAGGTGTCAAAACAAGGACTGCAAAGTCAGGTGAGGAGGGTTGGTTTTAAATTGCACCTCTGGCAATGTTGATTGTTTGTCCCAATTTCACCAGACTAGCAACTATTCAGCATCTCCCCTTTAATTACCTTACTTTTTTTAAAAAAAAGATTCTCATTGTGCCCGGGGATTGGGGTGACATAGGGATGTGGTAAACCACTTATCAGGGACTTGGGATAAAACTTAGTATGACCTAGTGGCTGGAAAAATATGTTGTGCTCAGTTCACAGTCTTGCTTGGCTGAGGCGAGATGTCCATGCTTGATTGCAGATGATGCCCTGACTGGCAGTTCAGGGTATCTCCTAGAGTCCAACAAAAGACGAAAAAGCTGGGTGGTCTTTGTACACAATCCAAAGGCAAGGGGAAGTGATACCTCTATTACACCATTAACAAATCAGAAACAAATGCTACCTTTTGACCTCTACAGGCTTTCCTCAGGCTGGGTACCACTTACCTGTGGATGGTGCAGGAAAAACCCCACAAAATTTCAAATAAAAAAACCTGACTAGTTGTCTATGCCAGGCCCTTATTTTTTTGCTAAAGTGAATTTCAATTCATGTTTCTTCAGCAGCCAACAGAAAAAAATATATTCTGTGACACCTGTATATAATTTTATTTGATGCATTTATTGGATGGTTTTTTCCCCTCAATTCCTTTAATTCATACTATTTTTATTGTAAGCCACACAATGAGCAAGGGTGCTGTTTTGTGAGTGGGTAGGGAGAGAGCAGCATAGTGGTTTGTGAGCACAATGCATGTACTTAGTGCATGCCAGTACAACACACCTGTACCTTTTGCTCCTGGCGTTACATTGGGTAGTGGGAGGAAAAACCTCTGAACGAGGAATTTGATAACATTAATACAGAACAAAAGAGAGTTCCAACAGAACTTATGTGAAGTGAGGTACATTGGGGGCTGGGAAGGTGGAAAGAGGGCAAAAACCAGGATGAACAAACACAATACTTAAGAACATACTGGGTATGTTTTGGCATCACTACTCTTATCACAACACAGACAACTGTGCTAGGCATGTCAAGAAAAGAATCTTCAAGTTCTAGAACCATTTCCTTCACCGTGGAAATGTAGTTGAACACACTGACAAACAGGCTGAAAATACACACCTGGTACAAAGTGGGTGGAAGTCAAAGTGACTTTGGTTACTTTATATAATGGAAGCCCTACTGTACTTTAAAATGATGCCCGATGCACATTACTTTAAATTGTAGTGGGGCTGCTGTTATCCAGAACAAGAGAGCCCTTCCTCATGGCATCTTTGACAGCTTGCAGGACCTCACCCTTGACTGCCACTGCACTTCTTGGCCACCACTACCATCAAGCCCCTCATCAGACAAGCAAGTCCAGAGGAAAAGGAAGAGCACTCTTATCCTGGCCTTCTACCTTTGAGTGGCAATGGGAGAAGGTGTTGCACTTACATGTCTTCTGTTTAAACGTGAGGAATCACATTAAAATAAAGGGTGTGTGTTTTAAGCAGGTTCACCCTGTTTGCTTATAACCAGCAGTAAAAAACTTTGCTGTAGTTTATAGCAAATGTCTAATTTAGGCCATAGTTTGGAGGAAGGATTTTCACCCTGCCAAAATATCTGGTTTCTACCTGAAATCCTAGATGAAAGTATTGGACACTCGTTTTGGTTGTGAAGGAATCCTATAACTCAGGGACAAGAAGCCTTTTCTCTGTTGAGGGCCTCATACCTTTCCAAGTAACCTGGTGGGAGCTGCATGAATGCAGTAAGTGGGCCAAAGCTAATGGTGGGCAAAGTCAGAAATAAAAATAGGGATGCTCACCTTTCCAGCCATTCTACCACTCCCTTTATTTTCTGTTTCTTCCTCCCGCTCCCTTCCCAATCAGTTGGCTGCCAGGGGAAGACCAGATGGCTCAACCTACTGCTTGAGGAGGGCTTTCAGAACTTAGAGTGAAAGCCAGATATGGCCCCAAGTGGCTGACCCTTATAATAAACCAGAAGAAACCACAAGAATTCTGTGAATAAACAGACCACTTTTGTTTCCACCTATTTTGATGCATTATTCTATCTTTCTGTAATATTTCTACATGATCATCTCCCATTACTCTGTCTACAAAGGCAAAGTAAGAAATCAGCTTATTTTCCCCTGCAATACAGCAAATAGGTATTAGGTTAAGACCCCTAGTCTACCTGCTTCTTCTGTTCTAATTCCCATAACTGATGTGTGTTTAATGATTCCAGGCTACAGAATACTATTTTAATATTAAGAAGCTGTGAAACAAATATTATGACTCAACTCGGTCTAAAACCAATGGACTTCCATGACACAATGTTCCAAAGTAATACCTTTATCTCTCTTGCTATTAAAATAAATCATTACTTTGAAGAAATATATTCTCTAGACGGTCAGGCTCAGAAAAGGGCTTAAAAGAAAAAGGTCAGTTCTTTCTCTCATTGCAGAAATGAGCATGTTGGTCTTGACATCAGTGAACACCACATTAATGGATTGGAAGGAGAATCAAATCATCAAGCACTTAGAATCCATAAAAAGGAAGTGAAGCTGGTGTATCCTTTTATAAGATACGTTTAACAAGCTGAAGTCAAAAGAAGACAGAGCTTTTCAAGAAAGAATGAAATATATACAATATTTCTCTATATTCAGTAGGGGCAGAAAATAATTTTATTGAATTCAGCAGTCTCAACAAAAGTAGCATTTTGTGGCTGAGATTCCTTTCAAGAAGAAACCCAGTTCCCAACATGATCATTGCTGAAATTGCCAGGAATTTTACAAGTTGTAGCTGAAAAAAGCAATTCTCTGTGCTGATGTAGCAAAGGAAATTTACAGAATTAGTTAAAGATGTATGAGGGGGCTGTTCATTTCTAATGAGGGCAGTGCTGATAGAGAGACGCCGATGACCCTGTTCAATGTTTAGAACATTTATTTTAACTAAAGGATCCAATCTGACCCAATAGCAACAGAGATATTACAGTGTGGAGTGACTGATATTTTCCAGCCATTTCCAATAACAGCTGAAAATGAAATGAACTGTTCTGCATTGAGCTGGATATTGTAGCTTTTACTGTGTTGTTTGTTCCTAGTTTGATACTTCCTTTTATAAGTATGTTTTTGCAATTATTTTAATCATTTTCATTTTACTGGACTGTAGTATCACATACATATAGGCAGAAACATCTGCCTGTATTCTACCATGGGACTCGTAAGGGCAGGGCTGTCTAGCTCATGGAAGGTGATGCCAAAGACAGCTGAGGGTGCAACCAAGTAATGCAGGTTTTATTCCCTTCCTTCTCCTTCAAAATGCCACTGCAGTGGAACTCCTTCATATCTAATGGGCAAAATCCCATAACTATCAGTGTAACATGATTATCATATACAGTATATATATATTGGCAAATTGCTACAAATTAAGAAGTTAGCATAAACATTTGCAACTGTGTGCAACAGCAAATACCTGTGCTAACTTCTTAAATCGTGGCAATTCACCAATGAGAGTTATGGCAATTGCATTATCCTGGCGTATAAACTCAATACGAGTTTAAAAGCAAGGGGGAGGGGCATCCAAAGTAGATACATCGTTTCAGTTTAACTGGCTGGGAAGGGATATGTTTGGAGTGCAATAAAAGGTCACAGAAACAGTCAAAAGGCTGGTATTCCTTGAACAGTCAAAAAAGCAGGTTTGCTTTAAAGATAGCTATGGAGTGACAGCCCTCCAGAAAGGGACATTTTGCCATGTATCTCCAGATAATTAGCATACAATTTTGTAGGGCATATTCAAAGTATTTCTGCAATACATTTGGATATTAATCCTCAAAAAAGACCTTTCGAAACAGAAAAACAACCACTTTGTTAAAAACTGAGTGTGCTGGGAACAGACGTACTAGCAAGAGTGTTGCAAAGTAGATACATCATTGCAGCTTCAAGCAGGTAAGGCTGCAGGGCAATGAAAGGTCTCAGAGGCAAAGTCAAAAGAGGTTTTCTTTAAAGAGTCAAAATAAAAACTACAGAGTTGCATTGAAGAGAGTAATGGAGTGACAGTCCTCCAGAAAGGGGGGCATTTTGCCATGTATCGTGAGGGAAATATCATACAATTTTTTTAAGGCTCTTGACACAAATCTTCAAAGGGGAAATCAACTCCAGGTCTGGGGCAATCTGAATTTTTGATCCTCTCAGTCAGGACCCAATTGACTGATTCACAGTAGAAGAACTTCTTAACTCTTTCCTGGCCAAACAGACATTACAAAGGGTTTCTATGTCTGGTTGTAAAAGCATTTTAAAAGATATCTTAAAAAAAGAATAGAGAACAAATATTCAGAAGCTCACTTGTTTAAGCTGTGAAATCTTTTTTTGCTTGTGGCTGGGAATTGTCTTACTCCATGTTAGCAGAGCTTTTGTGCCTATATCTTGTCATAGTTTCAACCATCCCACCCATCTTATCACTATATAATTGTCTTGTAAAGAAAAAAAAAACCCAAAGATGTTATGTGCCATCAGATCACTTCTGATGTGTGGTGACTATATGAGTTAATAACTTTCAAAATATCCTATCATTAACAGTTCTGCTCAGATTTTGTAAATCAATGGCATCTTATGTTGTTCTCTCTTTCTACTGCCCCCCACTCCTAGCAATATTGTCCTTTCCAGTAAGTTCTACTCAGGTCTTGCAAACCTGTGGCCTCCTTTATTGAAACAATTTGCTTCATATTATGTCTTCCTCTCTTCCTATTGTCCCCCTTCCCAGTAATATTGTCTTTTATGTTCAGTTTGGTATTTTCATTGTATAAGATGGCCTCAGTTTGCTCATTTTTGCTCTAGTGAGAGTTCAGACTTGACTTGATTGAGCACTCACTTTTCTGATTTTCTAGCTGCCTGTGGTATCTGTAAGGTTCTTTTCCAACACCACATTTCAAATGAGTTGATTTTTTGTCCCTGTCTTTCTTCACTTTCTTTTTTGTAATATGGATAATTTTGACCTTGGTTTCCAATGGCAATCTTTGCTAAAAGAGCCTCGTGGCGCAGTGGTTAAACTGCTGTACTGCAGCCAAAACTGTGCTCATGACCCGGGGTTCAATCCCAGGTAGCCGGCTCAAGGTTGACTCAGCCTTCTATCCTTCCAAGGTCGGTAAAATGAGTACCCAGCTCGCTGGGGGGGGGGGCAATGTGTAGCCTGCATAATTAACTTGTAAACCGCCCAGAGAGTGCTTGAAGCACTATGGGGCGGTATATAAGCAGCACGCTTTGCTTTTTGCTTTAAAACCCAGCTCTCCTTTAAAAAAAAAAATAAAAAAAATTCAAAAGGTGATGGGAAATCTTTTGGAAAATACACACACAAAATATTTGTAGAACATTTGGTCTGATATACCTTTTCTGATTGTATATCTCAAGGAAAGGAAATTGGAAATTGCAACACAGCTTTCTAATCTGCATTTTGTGGGGTGGCAATGGCAACATACAGTATGTTTACTTGAGATGTTAAAGGGTGTATACATTTCTCCATTGTATGTGTTGCACTCACTCACACTTTTGCTTCATCGTTTCATTAAGTCCAAAACAGTCCTTCAAAATATTTTGACACAGAGGGACTACAGCCACATCCAAGCTGTTCTTGCTTCTGTCCTCTCCCAGCAACCATAGTACAGAACATGTGCCCATCTTCTGGGATCCTGTAGCACTGGGTAATTCTACATGAGAGATGCTTCTGTTGGAACTTGTGTATATTTAAACTTTTGTTTTAATAAGCTAGAGAATTCAATTCTTCAAAAAATTAGAGGGTATCCTGTAGACCATCTTGACTGCTGCCATTGGTGCCATTTAGGCTGCCCTTTTTATATAATGCTTGGCATCATTTTTCCTGCTGGCAACACAGGCATGATATTGTGCGGCAGTAATCAAGCCACTTCCTGGTGTCTTGTATCATGAATACAGAAGTATGATATCCCACATTCATAAACTGGAGGGTTTTTTTAAAAATAATTAAATAGTTGCTTATATTTGCTTAATAAGCTTCCATATTGCTTGTTCATATTTCATGCTCTGCTGGCAGAATGTACCCTCTACCACCTTTTCTAGCCACCACAACCTGAAGCCACCACTATAGAGTAAAAAATGGCAGGCTTAGGAATAATATGTTCTCAGGGCTTTTTTTTTATCACACAGCTGTGTAAGATGAAAATCCTTCGCCAGGGTCCAAGTCAGAGGGTTTGACTGGCTATTGAACCTAAGCATACAGGGCTTTCTGTTGGAATGTAATATGCCAACTTCTTTTTCTATATCTATGGGTTGCCCGGATCTTGCAAGATTTAATGGAGTGAAATAGAAGCAACAAAGAGCCCCATAGTGCAGTGGTTACACTGCAGTACTGCAGTCAAGTTTCTGCTCACAACCTGAGTTCAATCCTGATGGGTTTAGGTAGCTGGCTCAGGATTGACTCAACCTTCCATCCATTCCAGGTTGGTAAAATGATTACCGAGCACCCTGGGGGGGATTTGTTATTTGCATAATGATGTTGTAAACCTCCCAGTGAGTGTTCTAGCACTATGGGGCAGTATATAAGTTGAAACAACAACAACAATAGAACACACTGAACAAGTAGCATTCTAAGATAGCTGCTGCTGCCCTGTCCCTTCCCTAAAATAGACCTGGAAACTGCAGTTTTGGTTTGGAAACGCTGGATTCTTGGCCTGCTACTATTCTCTGTTATTGTGGTCTCAGATATATATCTAGGTGCCATGTTAATTAATTTCACCTAAGCCAAAAAGAGGAATTAACTCCCCACTAAGCAATCCTTTTTACCCCATCTATCTTTTTCTTTTCCCTTTTCCCTTTTCCCTTCCTAATAGACACTGATGGACACACACACATGCACACACACCCCAGCAGCTACTGCTGTTGTTGCTACATTAGAGAGAAGAGAAGAGCTTATAGGAGAGATGCAGGGCTTCCTCCCCCAATTCTTTCCCATGCAGGCGTTTCTTCTTCTTCTTCTTCTTGACATTAAGTACTGCCTCTCTAATTTCTTGCAAATTTATGTTTCTAATTAAGAACATAGTGTCTCTTTCCCAAAAGTAAAACACAGTGTTTTTCTTCTCACCAAATAAAATAAGATGAAATGATGAGTTGATCCTCAAGATTTATGTCTGCACCTGTGAATTCTGCAATAATGCAAAACAAAGCCTATGTTTCTTCTCTCTTCCTTTGCAGAGGTGGACATGACTTAGCTGGGCCTAGACTGTGGCTTTTCCATCTTAGCAGATAGACTCTTCTAAGCATCAGTGAAAGGTAGGAGGGAAGTAGCCGCAGTCTAGGCTAACCAGATGCTAGTGCTGGTTCATTGGCTAGTGTGAGGGCACCGAAGTCACCATACACAGTTTTTTGGTCCTTCTTTATATTAATCTTAATATGTTGCCAATGGGAGATTTCACTAGCACAGAACTCATAATAACAAACAAGAACAAGAAACTGAATGGCTACTGTCTTGGCTTATCCAATGAAATAACGGGTACAACACAACTTATGGGTTCCCCAGATTCCCTTGATAGTAAGAGAACATTCCTGGTGGAAATGATGTGAAAGTTACGAGCTACTGTTTCATTAATGAAAGGTCATATCTGAAGATTTCCAATTTTTGTTCTGCCTGTTTCTATTTTATCTGAGTGAATTCCCCACAACCAGGCATTAACTAAGATTGTCTCCTGCTCTTCCTTGCTTCAAGAGCCCTGATAAATATGATTTCTTCTTGACACAGCCTCAACCTTTTGTCAGTTCCTGGTGGTGAATGGGCTTGGCGGTTGGTCTTCCTGAGGCTGGAGCTTAGCTTGAGAAGCCTTGACATCACTTCACCACTCACCCTTATCATTCACCTTGTTGGCTGCAGTTATGCGAGTTCAGTCAGGAACTGCTCTATTTGGGCTGTGCTGCTAGAGCTCAGGAGAGAGTGTCACAGCTGTTCAGTTCTGCTTGAATGGAAGATGTTGGGCTCCAAGCCACATAGACCTTGTTGTGAGGCCCGGTACCACCTGCAAAAGACACCTGACCATAGTAGCTCCCTTCCCCTCTTCCATCTGCTCTGTAGCTAACTGGCACCCTCCTGCTATTACAGCATTCACAGACTTCAAGGTGAGGAGACATCCATCAATGTTATGTAAAATGTTGAAGGTGAGGCTTTTTAAATACCAAGGATATTAAAAGAGAAACGACACCTAATAATGTCATACATGCTCCTCAAAGCATCTCCCTTATGGGGCTGTCAAATTAAGTTTTGTTAAAAGCAGCCCTTGCCTTACACATTTTTTACTGCAGGTTGTTTGTCACTCAGGTGCTGTGTGCTGATGAAATACTATTCCCTGAACCAATACTTTTTAGTAGGAGAGAGGGCTGAAATCATATTAGGAAAGTGCTAGGTGCTCGAGGATGACAGAAACAGTTATGATTATGGCTTGCAGCTGCAACCGAATTACCTGAAAATGGACAACGTGACTCTGTGGAAAGAAGGTCTTTCACCCAGAGTTAGCGCTGTATGGACAGCCAGTTTCCTGTTATGCTAATAAGAAAGAAAGAAAGAAAAAAATGAAAGAAAAAGAAAATTTATCAGAAAGGAGGTTTACATAAAAATAATAGAACCTGATATTGGCTAAAAGGCTGTTAGGAGAAATAAGGCATTCTGCTTTTCTAAATGAGAGTAGTGATTTCCCTCTTATTTCTACTACTCTTGCACAACGCTGGTTATGTAACAAAAGTTTTACGATCTATAATCTTAGAAATGCAGAGCTGGAAGGGACCCTATGCCTCATCAAGTCCAGCCCTTCTCAAGGAGGCACAGAGGGGAACTGAACTCCCAGTCTCTGGCTTTGCAGCCAGATTCCTAAACCACTGAGTTATCCAGCAGTCTATTGTCAAGATTATTGAAATTAATCAGAATAATATCTGTTTCCTCAGGTATTTTATTTAGGCAGTCTCTAAACCAGCCTGCTAAGGCCCCCTTTTTCTTCAGAAGTACCTGGCTGCTGTTATGCATGGGACATAACAGCAAGTACTGTTAGCAGCTTCCCTTCTGCTAATTGAACAAGGCAGTTGGTTGGTTTGTTAAAAACTGATCTCATCCTGTTGGTCTTGAATACTTTATTGAGTCCCAAGTGTTGTTTCTTTAAAGATGATGTAAAGTAGGATGTCTGAACACAATAAAGAAAAATCGCCATTCTCTGGAGATGGGTGGGAGTCAATAACTGGCAAAAAGACTTTCCAAAATTTGCAAAGGTCTTCCTTAATCTGATAGAAAGAGCTTAAATACTGATAGAAATAATAATGTCAAATGTGGACATATCCTTCCAGCTGGAGAGATTTGCTTGCTTAGCTCTTAAAAGTCTGGACTTGCATCTGTGTGTATTGAACTCTGCCCATGGTGTTGAACTACTACAGTTGCCATCTCAGTTTTTTGACAAGCGCCTCAATTTAACATTAACCTGGCTGGAGTTCAGGCCACTTCGTGGCAAAATGTTGGGGTGAGGTATTCCCCATCCCTCCCCACAAGCCACTCCTGGTGCACTTGTGTGTGGGAGATATAATTTTGTTTCGCTTTTGAATGATTTACCAATGTTCATACATTTCTTTCTACAGGGAAGGAAAGAGCTTCAGATTTTAAACAAGTCTATTTGAGAAAAAGCAAAAAAACAGTTTCCTCATCCCTGCCTCCCACTCATTTCAGTGGCAATGCACGGGCCTGAAGGAGTTGCTTACTGTATGGAATTAGTTATAGCAAGAGCAGAAATTGTAATTTCCCAGCCAGCAGAGCCGAACTCAGGTGAGTCCAGCTAGCAGTAATGGTGGTGGAAAAAGTTGCATCAGGGAGATTTTATTTGGCACTGTAAAGGTATTGTTCCACAGTCTTTATTTTCAAACTATTTGATTTTTTAAAATACCAACACAACACAGCAAAACAGCCTTCTTCTTTTCAGCTATCAGTAGCAAACCAGCATCAATTGATGTGGATTCTGGTGCCAGAAAGCCTGTGCTATAATAACTTGTTAGCCTTTAAGCTGCCTTGACTTTCTTCTTCTTCAATGTACAGCTAACACAGCTACCCCTCTGGAAAATATCTACTTTTGTGAGGTTATAATTACTTTAATTTCTCCACTGAAGTTACTTGTGATTCTCTAGTTCTGCCAAAAGAAAACTTTTCTTTCTCAGGTAGATATCCATCTCAGAAATTAAAAAGATGATGTTTTACCTCCTGGAATTACAGAATTTTAGGGGCCTAGGGATTATCAAAGTTGCCAACAAAATTCTGCTTAAGGGTGGCTGATGCTGACGAATGACTCTGAGGACAAAAGAGGGCTGTATGCTGTGAGGGAAGTTAGTCTAGTTTTGGTAATAATGTCACATTATCTTTAGTTACACTCAACCCTGTGGCTGTGCGCCATTTGGGAAATGTCTACACAGGTCTGCAAGGAGGCAGACAGAAATAATTGGGTAGAAAGCCAACCACAAGGCATTTGGTGATGAGACATATGTATGTGCATACAGCTGGCTGGATAATTCAGTGGTTTAAATATCTGGCTGTGGAGCCAGAGGTTGGGAGTTCCATTGTGCCTCTTGAGAGAAGAGCCAGCCTGTGAGACCTTGGGCAAGCTGCACAGTCCCAGGATGTCCCCAGAAGAAGGGAATGGTAGACCTCTTCTGAGCATTCTCTACCTGGAAATCTCTGAAAAGTGTAACCATAGTTCAGAATTGACATACAATCTGTATGTGTGTGTGTGTCCGCGCGCATGCGCATACACACGCAATCCTGGCCCTCTCACCGGGGCAAGTGGGACTTCCTACCTCTTGAGAGCAGGCATTCACTTTCGCACATGCAGTACACCTGTAGATTGGGGTGAGGCATTAGAGGCATCCCAGCTAAGCCTGGAGGCTTGGAAATTTAAGGGGGACTGAGAGGAGAGGGAGGGAGGTGAGACCTACAAGGACGCCCAAGACTGGTAAGCCCTGGCTGTGCAGGAGGAGCTGCTGCCCCAAGCACTATCCACAGAAGGTTGGGAGAAGATCTGCCATCAGAATCCTGACACAGGATGGTGGGAGACGTTCCTGGTTCCCCTGGAGGAGGTTGCTCGAGTATGGAGGGACAAAGTGAGGTGCCAGGAGGAGAAGCACTGGGCAAGATGCCGTCAAGGCTATTGACAGCAGAAACACCCAGAATCCACTATCCTGACCTATGGGAGTGGCCAGGTTTAGGGTTAAAGTGGACTTTAGATGTGCAACCCAGGAGGAGTGCCAGCAGCCTGGCTACGCTACCCTGAATGAGGCTTACACTGGTGTAACTGAAGAAAGGCTGTGGGCTAACTGGGTGTAAGGAGGAGTGCAGATGTATATCCAGCATCCCTGTTGCACGACTTCTTGCCTCACTTACTTGAGAGGGGTACTGGAAAGTGTGGAAAGGGTGGGGCTCCACCCCGACCCACGCTAGTAAATGTTTGTTTGGGAGAACATAAAACTCCCCGGCACCCATTGAGAGCAATTTAAGTTTGTTAACTGCCCAGCGTGGCTACATTTGAGTTGGACAATAAAAATAACCTCTGAAGAAAAGCCGTGTCTGGTGCTGCCATGGAAGGGGGCCTTAGGCCAGGTCACAGTGTAGATAAATAGTTTTGACATCCCAGCATGATAGTTTCTCTCCTGTAATATTTTTGGTAGGGTGGAATCAGGAGAGCTCGGTGTAGTATTGAAATGAATGAGGAACTGGCAGTTTTGTAACTGGGGCTCCTTGGGAAACTGTCTGGAATAGAAAGTACACGAACAAAAACTGATTTGGTCTGTATTCATGAGGACAATCCTTTAGAAGTTATGCGCTCACACTTGAAAAGGATTCTACAAAAGATGGAACAAGTACCTTGGTACCTTTTGTATCTCTTGCTTTGCCCTCAAATGCTGGCATTTTCTGTATCGCTGTATGAATGTTTTCCTCTGTCTTTTACATGTTGATTAATCTAAGTTGAGTCTATGTTATTCTTTTTATTCTAAGGGGTTAATTTTGTCATGTTTCATTACATGTTGATAGTATGTCCTTGAAGAAAACATAAAATTAGCTTAGCAGTGTATTGGAGTTGCAATTACAAGAGTTTTATGCCCATAACATATTTTGTGTGCTCCTGAATCATAAACAGGATTGACAACACAGGTACTGCCTCCAAATCCAGCTTTCAGCTGGATGCAGTGCTTACCCCGTCTTTTTAAAATTTCATTTGCCAACCCATTGTCATATCAAAGTTCTGTTTGCCAAAAGACAGTTTGGGCCCAGAACTCAATCACCACTATAGTCAAAGTCAAATCCTAAATAATATTTGCTAAAAAAACGATTAGTTAGGTGATCCCTTTGGATGCCTACTGGGTGACTACATCCAGAAGGGTTTTGCCCAATTTAAGTCGGTGTACAGTTGTCCCTGCTCAAAGCACAGCTGGTCATGGTGACACACACTAGTCACTTTGACCCTGGATTATTGCAGTGTGCTCTGTGTAATACTGTTACTGAAAGATGTCATGTCTGGAAATTTCAGCCAATTCAGGAAGCTCCAGCCAGGCTGTTGGCTGGAGGTGGTTATCAGGAGCATGTGACTGCCATAATACAACAGCCTCACAAATGCTTTGCCATTTCTGGGACCCATTCCAACTGCTGCTTATGACCTTCAAAGCTCTAAATGGTTTGGGACCAGCATATCTAAAGTCCGAGGAGTCAACTTGCACTTTGGAATCTTCTTCAGTGGATCTGCCTCCTGCAAACATTTGAGTTACATGGATGTGTGACATAGGAGAGGGTTTTTCCATAATTCCCTCTTTATGAAAACCCAACTTGTACCTTATTTAAACATACCCACATCTACAAAATCCATTACTGATGATTTTTTTACAGGTAAAAATAAACAAGCAGAAAACCTGTTAGCATTCTGGTGCTGGAAAGGAAATGTGTGTTTACACATCAATAGAGATTATTCATATCTTGTATTAGAACTCTAGAAAGACAAGATCTTTAAAAGGTGAGTATAGGTGCCCCTAATCATTAATGGCTTTTAGTATAAAATTTAGCAGATGAGTTTCTTAACATGTGAAATGAATTTATTGTGGCAATTTGTCATCAGTGCCAGTTTCCTTAATACACTGGTTAAACGGGGGTAGCTGCATTGCTTTTCAATTGTTGTCTAGCTGACTGAAGATGAAGTACATCCTCACTTTTCTCATGTTTGCACACAAGGATGAGGAATACTTTTCTCCCTCCTCCCCTGTGTTTGGGGGGGAGGGGGGAGAGAGATTTTCTAGTACTATCCATGAACTTCACGCAACTGACAAATGATTTTCGTACAAAATTGTGTAAGTTGCACAGACTCAGTAATATATGCAAACTGTGCAAACTGCATGACAGTATAGTAGTTGCTGCCTTTTTGTGTGTATGAACCTTTAAGTATCAGAAGCATTTGGATGGGTTCTTTGCATCTTTTTAAAGCAGGGAGTCGGTATAATGAAATATGGAACATTGCTATAAATGAGAAGTTAACTTGTAATTTAAAGGTTAAGAAAGGAGAGATGAAAAAGAATAATTTCTATGATATATGGGGCAGATTTCTTGAATATGTGCTAACAAGAGGAAAACGGAAAGCTCCAAATCAAGAATCAATGCAGTTCTGGAGAAGAGGACAATAAAGGAAGAAGAAGAATAAAGATAGAGGAAGAAGAGGATTACTGCAAGAGGTCCCGACTATGGTGGTGGGGAACACAGTCGATTTGTATTTTGGTTTATGTATTTTATGTTTATGTTGTAGTTTAAGAAAAATTAAAAAAATTATTTAAAAAATATAAAAAAATAATAAAGCAGTGAGTCGCTGGTGTTTGTGTGCTTTTCTCCTCAAACGTAGATGTTGCTTGTACACATAATGATGCAAGAAGCATTTAAGAAACAGAAGAAATCTTAATGGGGAAAGTGTTTTGTTTTGTTTTTGTGCTGCCAAGCTGGAAGTATGGAATCTCACAGGGCTGAAAAATTCTTCAGTGAAGTGTCTCGATGTGTTGACAGAACCTAAACTGATAGGAACAAGGAATTTAGCAAGTAACCTTCGCATCACTAATGAAAAATCACAAGTTCTTTGTATGGAAAGCTCCCTCAGTTATATTCACAAATGTGCATGAAAACTCTTTTTTTGTAAGGTACCAACCATTGCTACACAGTTTGGGCAATTTCTTCCGAGTCTTGGTCTCGATGTTTTTTTCACTGAGTTACAAGTGAAACAATTGAGCAGAAAAGGATGGTCTCTGCCTCAGCTAGTGTTTGCATGGCAACTCCTTTGAAGAGTCGGTAATATACCCGTTATGGAAATGAAATGGTTGGAGTATCATGGGCAATTTCCCAAGAAGTCTTTAGGAATCCCAAAGGGCTGCAGAAACAATGGTCTCTGCATTAAACCTACAGAAAGTGTATTGCTTACAAATGCTCTATCTGGGGCTACTCAGGGAGTTCAGCATGCATCTTGTGGTAACTGCAACTCCTGAAACAATTTCCCCCCTGATTCTGCCAGTGGGATCAAAAATGGATGGAGGCAGAAGTTTACATGCAAAGTTAAACCCTGGTGTTCCCAACTTACTTTTTGGAGGCTGATTTGTTAGAACAAGTCCAAACCTTGGAAGGAATGGGGAAGGGATGCTACTGTTTTTTCACACAGCACTGCCAGTAAACTCAGCCTGGGATCTTGATTCTCCATTGAGGAGGCAGACCTACAGAATAAATGAACGGAAAGGTCCTAAGGAGATCAGTTAGTATCACAGCTTTAGTTGCAGTTGTTGCAAAGCTTCTTAGGAAATGAGAAGACTTTTGTCTACAGCACAGCCCCCCTCTCCTTGTTTGAGCACAGGACACTTCCCTAAATGATGGACTGGAACTGGGAAGAACAGTTCAACTCATCTGCCCCCAGTGTTTTCTTCCTTACCAAACTATGAGCAATTAAGCTAAGCAACCAGTACAGTACAGAGAGGAAGGGCCCCTTGCATCCATGACAGTCCCAAGGCAGCATGGATGTGCACCTCTTTTTGGAATGTGGCGGACCTTCATTGTATAGGCAAACCTCCTACCAGCTTCCTTCCTTCCCTCTCCTGGCAGGAGTAGTGTACAGTTCTATTCCTGTGTACTCTAATCCTTGCAAGCTCCCAACTTTTCATAAGTCCCACTGTTGTCAAGCTGGTACTTATCCTGGACCCTCTGAAAGAAAAGCGGTGAAATGTTAGTGGCACAGGAAAGGTTGCTCTGTGCTATGGGGGCAAAACCAAGCAACTGTTACTTCTATAAGTCCAAGCAGAAGTTTCTTCCATGACACTCTTGTAGTACACCACATAGTAAAAGATAAATAAGGAAGAGGACAAAAGAAAATGTGTGTTGAGAATAGGAAAGATGTCCCATTAGTGTCCACAGTCAGTAAGTTGACTTGACCAAGTTTGTCCACCACTTCGCCCAAATCAGAGTGCTGCATGGGCACCCACTGGGGAACATACACAGGTACCACACATCAAGAAAAAATAAAAATGGTTCTGCAAAAGAAGGCTAGAAGCAGGCCTGAAAAAAAAAAAACAAAGAAAGGAGAAAATGATGGGGGAGGAATACTTTCTAGCATTACGTTGACCTATCCAGTCAAACTCTGCAGAAGATCATCAGTCATCCATCCCACATTCACACACATGCTGTATCCTAAGGGTAAAGAAGACTCCTTGCAGCTACTTAAAAGAGAATAAGGAAGAAAATTCTAAAATGTCTAACAAGCAATGTAGAACTCTCCCATTGCTGTGCCTAAATGCAGAATGCAAGTTGCTTGATGGGGTGGATGAGAATATATAGAGTCCAGTGAGGTCACTCTGAACCCTCCCCAGTGGCTTAAGAGTTGATCTTTGCAGGAGAACCTTTGGCTTTCACTGGGGCTTCAGCTGTCCATCTTTGGCTTTGGTGCTTCCTTCTTTTTGCTACACTGTTAGTTTCCTGTTCCTAGACTCACAACTACCACCAATTCCCCCTCTATTTTTTTTAGCATTTTTAACCCTGAAAATGCAACAGCAAACTTTAGTGATTTGTAGGAGAGTGTAAAGAAACCTGAGGGTAAATGGTTGCTTCTTGAACTGCCCTGCAGCTATCCATAAATATCCCTGCTATGCCCAACAGGACACTTCTCCAAAGCCTGAATTCATCCTTAATTATAAGTCATTAAGTCTTTGTATTTACTACAATCAGTCATCATCAGTAGCTCTGCTTAGGGAAGAATGTTTTATTTGATGGTGGGCATCAAATACTTGAAGCATGAGTTTCTGTCTCATCAGCCCTCCTGACATACATTTTTCTTTAGGCCTGTTCCTAGAACTGTTTCTCCCCCAGTCCATGCCCATCACTAGTATTCCACACTCACAGCTTGTCCCTGCAGCTCCTTTATTTCATACTTGTGACAAGTACCTAGAACACATCTTAAGGCAAGGCTTCCAGGCATGTGTCAAATCAGGGGCTGTCATATTTGCCTCAGGTCCAAGTGGCAGGAAGGACCCACACAGTGATTAAAGTCCATGTGAGCTCCTGCATCCCACCATTCTGTTGAGTCCCTCGCATGAAGGCTGGGATGCACACATCAGGCCAGCCAGTTGGTGGATCTCTGTCCTATGCTGTGTTGAAACTTGTAGCTTTGATCAATAAAGTTGTGACCTTTTTTATTCCATCAAGATACATTGCCTGATGATGTTTCCTTTCTCATTTCCCCTTCTCTTGCTGCTAGAAGCAGTTAAAGCACTGAACAACTTGCCAGCATCTCTCCTCCTCCACAAAGGGATCAGCAGCACAGCTAGAGCAACAAAATGAAAACCAAATCATATACATGTTAGCATATCATGCATATTAATAAGCTGGATTTCTGTAATATCCAGCCCAGAAACGTGGTCCTTGGGGCCCTGGGTGGACCTGGCCTCTACTGCCTCAGCAAAGCCTGAAATACCCTCTATTCCTCCACCCCCTCTTCAGTGGCCTGGTCTACTGCTTGCACAACCTACTGAAAACTGCTTTGCCCCATATGCCTGGTTTGCTGACATCTTCTCCAGTGATTGTAGATGAAGATGCTAGGTCATCAGATAAATCTGGTTGGGATGTCTTTGCTCTGGTGGTCAAGGGTACACCAGCTAAATGTGGTGTTCCAGGCAAAGTCCTGCACTGGTTACCCCACCTTTCTTACAGCCCTGGCCAAAGACCTATCTAAATAAAACAATCTTTGCCTGCCAGCAGAATGACAATGTGTGTGTGTGTGTGTGTGTGTGTGTGTGTGTGTGTGTGTGTGTGAGAGAGAGAGAGAGAGAGAGAGAGAGAGAGAGAGAGTATCTGACCTCTCTCAGAAGAGAATTCCATAACCTGGGAGCAGCCAGTGGCAATCTGATCAAAAACTGAGGTAGATCAGTCATATTTTCTACTTATCAATGTCTTGCCATATACACTTACTCTATGATTTGGAGGTGTGACAGTGTCATTTCCAGCTGCTTCAGCATGCCTGGAACTCGCCGTGAGGTGCATCACTCCAGCACCCAAGCCCCCTGCCGCCAAGAGGTAGGTATTATACACTGCTCCAAAAAGAACACATTCTTTTCCCCCTTGAACCTCCCTTGAAGAAGAATCTAGGAATCAATTCTGTTGCGTGCTTTGTTGTTTGTGGTGTTGGTGAAGGGGCACAGGTAGACTCAGGGGAAAATGCTGATTTCAAAAGCAATGAAGTTGGTCACAATGCCTCTGAACTAATATGCTGTTTAAGATTGTAATATCACATTCTGTTCAGTGTCCTTATTTTAATTTCAGAAGAGCATGAGGAGGGGTTGGACAGTCTTTGTCCCACAGGAAATGAAGAGATGGCAGGCAGAGCTTTAATTTCTTTAAAATACCAAATTTCAAGTGTGAATGAGATGTAGATTGCATGGGTACCATAGGATGTATTTGCATTTGTTAGTCATTGCCCCAGTTTTTATGATTCCATCCAGATTTTCCCTTGATATCCCAGTGTCTTCCTCCTGCGGAGTGGCAAATATTGAAATGCAGGCACGTGTCATATCCGTCTCCACAACTCTGGCTCTAAGGATAATCTAAAAATGTACTCAGCTGTATTAATTCATATCAATAAACCTGGTCTATTTTATCTTTACCTGGACAAAGTTTTTTAAAATAACACCAAGACTTCCTGGTGGAAACAAAAACTGATATGGATCTTTACTGCCCATTCAAAACAAAGCTATCCCAAATATACTCTATTACAAGAGGGAGACCTCACAACAATACAGGGTTGGCAGTAAACACCCCCCTTCCCAATTGCTGTGAGGATTCCAGGTAAACTAGGAGGGGAGAAGAGAGTCTGAAAAAGGCAGCAGGTGTCTTTATTCTTTCTGCCAATCAAAACCTTCTGCTGCTCCAACCCTATGAAGCCTGGCTTCCTCACAACATTGTTCCGGATTGCCTCTGCTGTGTTTATTCCCCCCTCCTGTTCTGCATTGGACAAGCATGGTAAATGGGGGACTTTTGACTAGTGTTGTGGCCAGTGAAGGCCTTGTCTGTCTTTCATATTGAAACAAAAATTCCCTTTGATAATGTATATGATATCCCACTGGGCCAGTCTGAGTGAGCAACGTGATCAGGCTGCTGTGCCTGAGTATTGTGGTCCTCTATATGGTTGAAGTGGTAGAAAAGTTAATTCTAGTCAGACCAAGAGTATACCCACCATCTTTCTCATTAGCCATCATAACAAGAAACTTCTGAAACAAACATACGAACATAAAAAAAGAAGGATTTATCACAACCTCTGAAAACATTTTTTTAAAAGTTGATGTCTACCCATCTAAAGCTTTGCCCAGCATTAGCTGATATACAGAAATTCCTCCCCTTTCACTGGATTACACGATGTCCTCCTTTCTGCCATAATGGCAGGGGATCAAACTAGACATTATGGGGAATGCACATTTCCTCTGATTAACCCATTCTGCAAAGGATTTTCTCAAGAGATATGCACCCTGACAATGAGGCTTGCAAAGTTAGCCTGTATTTACCTTCCATTTACCAGTCACAAAACAAAGCATGTTAAATACAAAGTATGTAGTTGAAGAAAAGCAAGGACTATGAAAAATGAGGTCTTTCACCACTTCTGGAAGCACCTTTTCTAAGGACATACTAAATATATTGCCTAGTTTGACATGCAGGTGGGGAGTGAGGTGGAATGAGTGATTTTCCCCCAAATCCTCCCTTCGTTTAATTTGTGCCTATGTAGATTTTGAGGCACAAGCAAAGCAGGGAAAGTGAAGAAGGGGCTGGTAAGGTGCAAGAAGGTAAACCAGCATTCAATAATTACCAGACCATCCTCTGTGTCCTGGTGCGCTCACTTTGGACACGAGCATGCAAGGACAGGGAGGATGGTCTGTGTCCCCTCTGTGCCCACAGAGTGAGTGTGCCAGGGCATGTAAGATGCTCTGTGCCCACTCTGTGATCTCAGAGCGAATGCGCCAAGAGATGTAGGACGCAGAGTGGGTGCAGAGCATCCTTCATGTCCTGGCTGCATACGACCTGTGTCCTAAAACCGTCATGTTAATGTATCTGGGGAAGCATTAAACACATAGACATTTGATGTTCACATAGAAAAAGGTACATATTTCCAGTGTATGCAAAACTCAACTTAAATGTGCTTTAGTGAATGAGAGGGATATGTATTGGAGGAATTTGGAATTTAGTTATTCCTTCTTTTTGTTGTTGTTTAGTCATTTAGTCGTGTCCGACTCTTCGTGACCCCATGGACCAGAGCACGCCAGGCCCTCCTGTCTTCCACTGCTTCCCGGAGTTTGGTCAAAGTCATGTTGGTAGCTTCGATGACACTGTCCAACCATCTCATCCTCTGTCGTCCCCTTCTCCTTCTTTAGTGTAGAGAAAAGCATACAGAGATCTGATAAGTCCAAGCCCTTCCCTTGGAAACAGAAAAATGATTAGTCTGGATGCTTCTTGGTTATAGGAAACAAAAAAAATACCCTTTTACTTATTGTTCACGGCTTTGTTCTTTTACAGATGCATATGGTTTGAAGTTACACCTCCACACATATAAATCTTGAGAAAACAAGATAGAAGAGAAGGAAACAAAAAGAGAAGACAAAGGAAACAACAGGAAGAAAAGGGGTATTCTTAAAGACTCTGACATGTGGTGAAAAAAAACCCCCCTAAGTGTAGTGTCAGATACAGGTATGCTCCCCACAAACACTAAGTGTTAGATGAGAATAATGCAAAATTGTATTTTTCTAGGAGGGGATGCATCGAAGCAGCATGTACATTTAAAACTAGACACACAAATTTGAACATGTTGAGAGAAATAAACAAAGAAATGAGTGAAGCTTTTTCACATAAAAATGCTCACCGGTGAAATCCTGTCAGAACTGGGCATAGATTCTGTGTGAAAGCAGGAAAGAGAGGGTTTCTACAGACACACATACATAAAGTCATTTCATGATATCTTCCCCTAAGTTTTAACTGACATCTGGGAATCCAGTGAGACTATAGCAAGCTTCTGAGATGGCCACCGTACAGTGAAAGACAGAATACTCACATCTGCCACTTGCCTGTCACTTCATAAGTAAGATAAGAACAAAGACCTAACCCATGTTCCATTTAAGATAGTTTTTGTTGTTGTTTGAAGCCATATTTTCCTGAAAGCTTTCCTACTGACTGTAATGAGATTGGATGAGCAAACATAGGGAATGTAGTTTAATATAAGATGGTTACTTCCTGGTTACCATCTTTAACTAGCAGGTACATTTATCAATCAATCTTTATTTGCGGTCTCCGACCCATTAAACAGGTACATTTATGATTATTTGCCTTTTAAAAAGCAGGCATTCTTTTATTTTATAGCAGGAAGATGAACTGTAAAGGGGAGACAGTTGCACCTTATAGGTTAAAATGATGATTACACCTGACAAGTAAATAACTTGCTGTATGCAGCCTTGGTATTTTGTAAATATGTTAATGGGCTTCATTTTTCCTACCTGACACATTTTCCTATTTTAGGATACACTTGAGTTAAAATGTATTTTTTATTTATTTAAGCAGGTTCTGATTGTTTACATAAATATGATAAAAGGCATCCTTTTTTATCTGATTGCTTGGAAATGTGTATTAAGGGAAAAATAATAATAGAAACTATAAGAAAAAGAAAATGTGCCGATAAGAAGAGCTCTACTGCTTCTAATGTCTTCTGCCTTCATTATTACTATTTTTACTTTACCGATAAAATCCAGCTGGCTGGATAGCTCAGTGAGTTAGATGTCTGGCTGTGGAGCCAGAAATTGGGAGCTTGATTCATGACTGTGTCTCCTGTGGGAAGACCACTTCTGAAAATTTTCTACCTGGAAAACCCTGAAAAGGGTCACCGTAAGTCAGAACTAACTTGACTGCACATGATTATTGTTCATGTCTTATGAAGTGGACTTGTCCACAAAAGCTCACATTAAAAAACATAGAAGTTAGTCTTTAAGGTGCCACCACGTTTTTGCCTTTTTTTCACATATAATGATGATGATGATGATTGTTAATAAAAGTCCATCAGTGTGGTTAGTGAATAGAGTGATGGAGTAGGACTCTAAGGAACAGGGTTCAAATCCCCACGAAGAACTCAATAGGGGTCGGTGGAACTGGTAAAACCACTCCTTAAATACCTCACTTACTTCGAAAGCCCTGTTCGGGTTGCTATAAATCACCTGATTTGACAGCATAGAACTAACTAATAAAACACATAACAGCTGTTAAACATCATATATAGTGCCAGAAAGAGGCCACTCTCTGTGCAAATTGCAAAGAAAGGAATGAATGCATCAGAGATCCTGATATAGGATGTATCAGTGGATCTGTAGTCTGTATATGAATCACTAACATGATTTCCTATTGCACAAAGAGACTACACAGACCTTGAAAATAACACATGTTTTTCATCAATAATGTTTTGCTAGTATCGGTTTCCAAAATCTGCAGATGTTTGGGCCTACAACTTCCATCAGCCCTAGCCCTTGTGGCCAATGCTAAGGGGTTTCTGGGCATTATAGTCCAAAAGGTATATAAAGCTAAAGGTTCTCTACCTCTAATGCAGCAGGTTATAGGAAAGAACTTTGCCTGAGGTTCCGGAGAGCTGTTATTCATCAAAACAAGCACTACTAGGATAAACTGACAAACAATCTGATCTAATGAGAAGCCGCTTCCCCTGAGGAATCCAATCACATGGGGAGCCAAGCCCCTGAGGTTTGCACATCTATAGGATTCAGGTGTGCACAATATTTTACAATACAGTTCATCGGTTGCTCAGTGGTGTAAGCAGTTTAACAGAAGGCTAATAGCTCATCCATTAAATTTACTTCATTTTATGAATTCCAAATATTTCCATACTGCCCGTTTGCAGCTCAGGGCAGCGAAGAAAGGGATTGATAATCAAAATAACAGAAGCTAATAATCACTTCCAAAACAGCTGAATTCATAACAACGTGAACTAGGCAGGCAGAAAACCAAAATGATAACCATTCAGCAGATGTCCACAAGTAAATGCCCTCTGGATTAAACTTGTTTTCCGTCCTTCCCAAAAAGGAGAGGAGATGCATAAACTCCAACTGGCTCTAATTAGTAAGAGACAGCCCCAGTTTTCTGATTCCGCTTTCTGATAAAATCCCTGTTGCTGTTTTGTTTTATTTTGTACTCTCTAGGTGTCCTGCTGGGCTGAAAGGCAATAAACAAATGCCTGAAATAAGTAACATTAAGACAAAGAAATGAAATAAATAAATGTTGCCTGCTGTTGGGAATTTGCTAGTGTTATTGCAACTATGCCAGGTGTTCAGCTTCTCTCTACAGGACCTCTAAAAATTAAATCAAGGGAGGCAATGCTTCATGCCCATATACACACTCTAAAGTGTTATGGCCTGTTGAACGTCCCATTTCAAAGAAAGGCAAGGCTTATTTTGAATAGTTGGGTTATAGAAAAATTACTTCCTTGGCGTTTAAGACAGTGTAACACCCACCCACACAGTTTGCCTTGAATTGGCTTGAAATAAGCAAAGCTATTTTCAGCCCAGTTCCACAATACTGCTGAAAATAATAAGCAGGGAATAAATGAGCTAGAACGGGTCAACTGCAGTCATGTTGGATCCTCAAATTACCTTGCATCTGATGTAAGACTTGTGTTTTATCAAGATTCACATGCCAGATCAAGAACTATAAACTTGGAGACTCTCCTCATATTGCAGAAGACTTGTATTTTTGTGTGCTATTGAGAAAGTGGCTCATCTATTGTAAGACCGTGTCATGAACTCAAGGCTGGGCTACAATTAGAATCAGTGCTTGTGTGCTTATTGTCAGGAATGCGCCTCCCACTTATAAGGTAAGTCTTTTAAGATAAAATATAATTCCACTCTCAAGCTGCAAAGGTGGAGTGGCATTCTGTAGCAGGCTGATGAAAACTGCAGTATTTCTGTGAGCTTATGCGGAGGTTGCTGATTTCAAAAGAGGTCAAAAGACCCTGTGTTTTCTTTCTCTTCCTTCACTTTTATTTTCCTGCAGTTCTCTGGTAAGCCTCCTTTTCCCTTAACAAATCCTTAGTCAGAAGAATGCCAAAGAATGACGCCATCTAATTCCAGAACAGTTGCTGGCGTGGAAAAAGAATGACAACTGCAACTTCAGTCAGGAAGCAGAAAGAGCCCATTCCTATCCTAGGAACACCCCTGGGTGAACAGTATGTCACAAAGGCACATCCTTTTACTGGAAGGGTGGGAGAGGGAAATGGCTGCCAACCAGGTTGTTTTATTACTGCAGCACTTACTCCAGCAGTTAGGCTGAGGATCTTACAAAATTAGGCCAAGGGATGAAGGTCCTCTATCTCAGCTGTGTAGATTACTATTGTGTTGTACATGCACTAGGGTCAGGTGTTGACCAAAGTCTGAAACAGGGAAAATTCTCCAAGGAAATTGCAAATTTAAAATTACGAAAAATGTGTTTTGAACAATGTTCTTCAAGTGTCCATTGAAGATAATGCAATCTTTTGAAAAACTTCTGATTTATGAACGTAGTATATTGCTTCTGTGTCCTCATTTCAGAACCTGAGAAGTCACCCTATATTGTCTTGTAATACACATTGTGCTCACATTGCCAGGAGGTAAACAGATGCCAAGCTTTACATAGGAAAGGGCAGCATGAATGTTGATCAACACCAATGGCAACAGTCAAGATGGTCTCCAGAATGCCCTCCTGTAAACATTCCTATTCACAAACAGACACCAAATAAGGGAAAATCCCACAACTTGACTCTTTTTCATCAGTTAACTATTTCTACCAAAATGCAAAGCAATTGTTATGGCTATATTTCTGTAACTATTTATTGTTTTGATTGCCTTTGAAAAGTATAAAACTGGAATATTAATATATGTACAAGCTCTGAAAATAACTTAGAAATAAGACTTAGAACAATTAATAATTAATAATTTTAACAAAAACAGATATCACATTTTAAAAATTATTTTGAGGTATGAATTTTTAGGGTTATTGTTGTTGCTTTTAATATTCCTACCTTTATTTTTGTTTTCTATTATATGTGTTGTAACTGCCCTCAGTAGTGCCTTGACTAATGGGAGCGGGATACAAATTGAATCATCATCATCCTCATCCTCATCATCTCACCTCTGGAAGAAACACACTTCAGTGGTCCCCATAGTAATTGGGGCTTTGGGAACAATATCAAGAAATTTCACACAGTACTGTAAGCAGCTGCAGATCTCAGAAATAACATCATCAGAGCTACAAAAAACAGCATACATACTGCGTCGTTATATAACAGATACTTAGGGAGTTTTTTTTGGTTTGTTTTTTAATACATATAATGTTTTATTACGGTCATTGACCAGCAAAAGTAAGCAACATTATTTAAATTAGGAAACATAAAATCAATCTAAAAGCACTAAAACATATATATACATATATATAACTACAATCATACATCTTATTAGATATCTCTTGCCTCCCTATCATATGCCTTGTCCATGGGCTATTGTAGCTTGCATAGAATGACACAATTGTTACTTAGAAGCTCATAGCTTCATAGTATGATCATTAAGGTCTCTACATGTATACACCAATTTACAGATACTATAGCTGCGCTTTGGGTGGAACCTTTTGGTTAAGACTTGTATCTGTTATGTAATACCAGTCAATGTTTTTATAATTTTGACTGTGCCTGGAGTTTTTTAATAATAATAATAATAATAATAATAATAATAATAATAATAATAATAATAATAATAATAATAATAATAATAATAATAATATAACAGATACAAGTCTTAATCAAAAACCTAAATATTGCCAAAGTATGTATGCTGTTCCTAATATTGCCATTTTTTGTAGCTCTGATGGTGTGATTTCTGAGATCGGCAACTGCTTATGGTACTGTGTGAAATTTCTTGACGATGACTATGACAATGACAACAACAATTTTATATGCTATTATTTAAATAGTTACAATTTGAGAGGGACATGAACTGCTGGTTTGGTGGTTTGGTGCAGTTTGTTTCCCAGCCAAACGGCTGATCTGTGGTTTGGCACCCCACCCCTCCAGCAAGTGCCCACTCAGCATCAGTAGCCAAAGGAGGTGGGGTGCTGATCAGCTGGGAACTGAACTGCCAAACCAGTGGTTTGTGCTCATCTGTAGTTAGAATACTAAAACAAGAAAAAAAAGGACTTTAACCTACCTAAGCAGCAAGAAAATAAATGATGAAACAAGTTGTAAAAAAAGGAAGAACCTAAGATGGCTCTTTGTATATAGGAAATTATATTGCAAACAGATATTTTCTATTAACATTATTCTTTCTTTCTTTCTTTCTTTCTTTCTTTCTTTCTTTCTTTCTTTCTTTCTTTCTTTCTTTCTTTCTTTCTTTCTTTCTGAGTTTTGCACAATTTAAAATTATGGACGTATATGAAATATATGTAAAAATTAAAAACAAATTAAAATGTTAGAAATTATTACCATTTGTGATCTTAGAAGGACCTTTGGGTCATTTTTCTCACATTTCTCACATTTCACACACATTGGCAAGTTTGCAGCACACTGCTCCTGGAAGTGAAGGATCGGCCAGCTGTATGCCATCACCCAGGGGACACCTGAATGTATGTGTGATGCTTTCCACTCTTCGAGGAGGCTCCTTTATTAAAATGATTGGAACAAATAACAATGTCTGACTTGAAAGAAATAAACTCAGCTCAATAGGCCCTGTAAAGTCCTGCCCAATCATTCTTTCTAGCTTGTCCCTGAACCTGAAATTGCATTTCTCCTTCAATACTTGACAGCTGAAGCCTTCTCGGCTTGACTCTTTAACATGACAGTATAGAACTGGTCCAATAATAAAATCTATCCAAACAGACAAAAGCTCTGAGACAGACCGTGGGTGGTGGTGATGGTGGGGGTCTGTTCTTGACACACATAAGGAAAACAGAATAAAAGATCAATTAGGAAAGGAAAGTTCTCCCTGGGAAAAGTTGCACAGAGTGAAAAATCAGTCCAAGGACAATATGCCCCCCACTGCTTATTTAGGCTACCTTTTCTTCAAAGTAATAGCAGTGTTAATTTGTTTCAGCATGTATAACAACAATACCACCACAACAGCAAAAAGGAAAAAAAAAGTGAGAACAACAAAATCTCAAGACACCTTTCAGCTTAACATTAATTAGCATGAGCTTTGATGGATTAAAGTCCTTTTCCTTAGACATCTGGGCTGAAAAACTCCTGCATACAAGGCTGAAGACATCAGCTGTGGCCTTTTACTGCTAATTAAAACTTTCTTACTCCCCTCCCCCAAAAAAGTTCTGAGGCTCCCTAAGGAAGGCCTTTTGGGGCCCCAGGATGTAGGGGAGTCTGTAAGGTCCCCAAATTCCTGCTTCTAGTCCTGTCTCCAGACCAACAGTGGTGATTTTCAGACATTAAAGACTTACCACACCAATATAGTTTTTCAAAATATACTGTACTTCTTTTAAATGTCAAAATAACAAACTGAATAACGTATGGATTGTATTATTGTACAAATTAGGTGCTGGCTGAATGGTCTGTAAAATATTTAGTCTTTGTTTTATACTTGTTTATGCAAAGTGACAGTGATGCAAGGCTGAACGTTCTTATTTTTAGCAGATGTTGTGAGTACAAAATTAAAGCAAACTTTGGTTCTGAATATCTTGATGCCAACCTCAAGGTGCTTAAATGAAGTTGGTTAGCCACTCTTATTACAGTGCAGAAGCAAACATACCTGCATAGTTTCATTGACTTCAGTGTCAATATTTGAATTTTTGTATTTTATAAGAATTTAAAAAGATTATGGGGAGAGCAGGAAAAAACCTTGAAAGTAAAATGCAGTTTAAAACGATGGGTTGGAATTGCTACTATGAGTCATTTCATAACACTTCTAAGTGTATCAGAACAAGGTTACAGAATTTATAAACATTTATAAAACACTTACTTTAAAAAATAAACATAAACCAGAAATGTGCTCTGTAAACAGAACAGAAATAAGTCAAAGTAGTTTAAATCAATGTGAACACGAGTACCGAGTTATATACCATGTGACATTACAGTGATTTTAAAAAAGTCAGGACTAGAATTGATGCAAAGTCCATCTAGTCCACATACGGCCATGTGACCAAGCCCGTACTCAGAATTCCTCACTCCATTAAGGTGGTCAGCCAAGAGACGGTAATACAGCTCTCTCTCCGAAAATATCTACAGTGGAAGGCAACTTTGGTGCTTTCACAGATGTACCAAAACTCTAAAAAGACTTGGTGTACATCTACCACACTATCATTCCCTCACCTGAGGTATTCACTTGTTGAATTTTTAATGCCTCAACATGGTTCCGAATAATGTCTGAAAAATGCTGTGAAAGATGT
The DNA here is from genome assembly GCA_037013535.1 of Intellagama lesueurii. NCBI lineage: Eukaryota > Metazoa > Chordata > Lepidosauria > Squamata > Agamidae > Intellagama > Intellagama lesueurii. The sequence goes on from JBAJHW010000001.1 coordinate 263,717,118, forward strand.
AGTCTTCAGTTGCTCAAGTGCACTTTAATCTATTTTGACTAATATGCTTCACTTCAAGCCTTAGCAATGAAAAGAGATGCCAAGACTGAGCCCTGGCAGAAATTAAGCCATCCTCACAACAGAATTCAAAAGGAGTCAGAATCCTTTGAATGAGTCAAGAAGCGGAAGAGAGGAAGAAAAAGAGTGGCTGAGCCATCAAGAGTGGTGGCTGCTTCTAAGGAATCTTTTTTTGTGTTGAGACAAAGCAAAGAAACAGAAGCAGATCAACAAGAGCCAGGTTCTTATCATCCTGAGTGCCAATGGGATTATGTTAATTGAAAATGCAGTATGCAGGATGCTTTGCAGCTACTTTTAAGGCATTGATCTCCTTTACTACAGGAGAAGGAGAAGAAAAGGACAAACACACAGGTTGTTACCTGAAGAAAGCTCAAATATTTACATGCATGAGACAAGCAGTACAGTTCAACTCAAAAGATTTGCTGGCTGTACTTGGTATGGAATGAGCAGAAGCCTCTTGTGCTGGCTTAACCAGAGGGCAACAAATAATGCCTACAGAGATTTCTTAATTCATTGCAATTCATGTCTAAGAAGTGATGTAGTTTGTGTAACTGCGCAACAGGATTTTCAGCCATTACGTTACTTTGACAAGTAATCTTGTTACACACTTTTTATTTCCAAAAAGTAATTAGTTATGGACAATTACGTGACTTGTACCTCATTGCTCCCATGCTGTGCTTTCTAGCTGTAAACAGCAGCTCTCCTCTCCTCCTTCCATACCAAGCCAGTTGCACAGATGGAGGAGGGCAGGGCTGTGTGGACTCCCTGGCTGCAGAAGCAGATGGGATAACAGCCACAATGACAACTGAAGGAATGGTCTGAAGGAGTAGCTGGGAGCTTTTCCTTAGAATGAAGTGTGGCAAGCAGCTGCCATGATTCAGTCCAAGACAAAGACATCCCCTGTGTGGTCACCAGCAAGTCAGCAATAGCCTTCATGTGTGAGTAGGAAAGGGGAGCTGGCCAGCCACCCAGTGCCTATTATGCAGATGAACAGTGGCAATGACCAGGAAGGGGGGGTAGGCTGATGGGCACTTACGCTTTTGCTCCCTCCCAATATGACACTCAAGGAAAGTGGTTTAAAAATGTTCCATGGGAGGGCTGGCCCCTACAAGTGAAGACAGTTTTATTCCAGTATTCGCCCATGAGCGTCTACTATTTTGGTGCATTTCTTGATCCTGCTTTGTTTTTGCACTCTGCCTTAAGTTCACTTGCTGCAGAAAGGCACTGTAAAAACTTTGATTCCAGTATTAATGGTAATGCTAGATAAGAAAGGGGAAAGAGAAATAGGAGCGGGGCTTTAGGAGTTTTAGGACTCCCATTCCCAGAATGTTTCCAGAACCCCCACCCCCCTGGCAAAAGTTTGGGAGTAGGAACCCAAAAGCAAGGCAGCTTCAGAAAAGCTGTGGTGCATTGTGGGAGTCCCAAAGCACCCATGGAAGGGGTACTTTCATTACAGGCACTCTCTATGCAGCCCAATGGGCATTGGGACTCACCCTTCCATGAACCTGGGCAAGTCTGAGAGAGCCTTGGGCTGGGCATGAACCGTCACTTTGGTGGCTGGTGCTGGTTCATCATTCAGATGAACAGATGTTTGGCAGTTCCCAGTCCCACCTCCTCCGGCAGGTGTCCACTCAGAGGCAGCAGTCCGGCTTCCCTGCCCCACTTCCTCTGGGTGCTGCCTCTGAATAGGGGCCCGCCGGAGGAGGTGGCGATGGGAATCAAAGCAGCTGTTTGCGCCCATCTCTACTTGGGACTCCCGCAGTACACTGGGCTAAAGGAGCCCAGGACGTGCATGGAAGTAGGAAGGGCTTCTCTGAAGCCTCTTTGTTTTTCGGTTCCCACTCCCAAAATTCTGCCTGGAGGTTTTGGGCAAATTCTAGGAGTAGGATTCCTAAAAATGTGGAAGTTCCATCCCTTAAGATAAATATGCTTTGAATCCTAGATTGAAAAGTGTGCTTAGTAATTTATCAGCATATACAATTTTTTTTTCTATGAGTCCTTTCTTACTAAATTCTTACAACCCCACCATAAATTACTAACTCAATGGCAATAGCATGAGGTACAAAGCAATCTGACCCTCCTAGATTGCCATTGAGGAGAGGTGAGGATTTGCTTTATTTTCTTCCCTTTGCCAGGGGAGATGTGCTTTGATGATGAGGATGGGGCATATCTGATCTGGTCATGCCCAGCAAGTCCATGGGCATAAAGCTATCTTTGGAGGTATTCCCATTAGCAACCAGCAACACTGGACCCTGGAACTAGGTGTTTGGGGGCAGATAGGGACAAGTTGGATTCCCAGTGTGGGGTAGTGTGATGGACTAAGGACTCTGGAGAACAGGGTTCGAATCCCCACAGCCATGGAAACTCACTGGGGGAGCAGAACTGGTAAGACCACTCCTTTGTAGTCTCTCTTACCTTGAAAGCCCTATTAGGGTCACTCTAAGTCAGCATAGAACATATAGGGACAAGTCAGAGACAGCTGTGGTTCTGCTGGATCCCATACATATCTGTTCCCTCATGAGATCCTAAACTTGGCACCTTACCATTGTCAGCTTCAGGTTGGTGGAGGCATTTGCCCTCAGAGGAGGAAATCCACTTAAGAAAATAAAGCTCAATCTGTCCCAGTCTCCTTGGCTCTAGTCAGCATCAGTTGGCACAGCTTAGGATGTGATGAAGAATTCTCTGTAGCATTCTTACCCCTAGAGTTGCTCTCATAGTGATAAATGCCCTAAAATAATTCAGGTTTTTAAAAATGTTCAAACACGTCAGGTGGGGGGAAGTGTTTCTCCCTTTGCGAGCAGAACACGGCTTAACTTTTCCTTCCTTCTCTCACACAATCTAGTCGAATCATGCTAATCGAGTGCATGCCAAGCCATGTCTAATTTTCAAAGCACAGCAGGACAGATGGCTTGTAACAAGCAAAACGTGCTAAGAGAAATTGACAGATGATTTTGCTGTTGCCACAGGGGGCTCTCTTCATGTTACCTTGATGCTGGATCACCTCGGGGTCATCCAGCCAGCAGGGTGCTTCCTGTGGAAAGTAAAGCAGGTGTGACCTCTTAGAAAGGGTTAAATGGGTTGAGAGTGAGGCTGTGGCTACCTTGGATTCTAAACCCTTTCAACATAGAGAGGGAAAGAAATATGCGTGCGCATGGATATTTTTGCATTTTCGGAATACATTTATCTGTAATGTAGCCATCACATTTTTTGTTGTTACCTGAATCAGATTCTAAGCATCTTTTTTATATTTCATAGAAAGCTGCATTATAACCCTGCTTTCTATTCATGGATGGGGTGATTTAAGAGTTTGGCAACCCTTTTTGAATTTAAATTTTAGTCAATGCACTCATTCCAAATATTTAGAGAAAGCAAGGCCTTTCGAGCAAATCTTTCTCTCAGCATGACAAGGATAATTAGTCACTCTCTTCTGTATTTGTTGATCATTCCCCTCCTGCCCCCGCTTTTTGTAAATGCCGCTTCTGGTTTTCTAAACAGCTTATCATGTGGTAGTAACAAATTGCTATTGATCAGAGAAATTGATCATAGGGTACAGTAATTCTTTTTGCTATGGAAGGAGAGATATTCATGCTTAATTGGCCATATATTTTACTGCACTGTAGATGCAGTATGTAGAAGAGGTTTGGAGGAGAAGGTCTCCAGGGTTCATCCAAATCTATGATTCTAAGGAAGGTCCCATTTTCAAGACAACGATGCATGTCAAACCCAAGGAAGTGGAAATGCCATTTGTCAAAGCAATGAATACAGACACAATGAGAGTCAATGCAGAATCATGCTTAGAGTGTTGGACCTGGGTTCAAATCACCACTCAGTCATGGAACTTGCTTGGTGACTTTGGCTCAGTTATACTCTTTCAGCCTAACCTATCTTACTGTGTTATTGCAAAGGTAAAATGGGGAGAAAAAGAAGCATGTGCATTGCTTTGAGCTCATTGATGGAAAGGTGGGACATAAATATATTATGTAAATAAATATTTCTATGATTTTGTTCTGTAAGCTTGATGGCCCAATGAAAAATGAACAGAAACCCAAGATAGAAATTTTACTGTCGAGCTGTTTCATTTATTCCGGTGAAGATATAAGGGGCTAAATCCAATTTTTAATTCCATCTAGAATAGACTCACTGAATGAATGGGTTTTGTTAAGTTTTACATAAGTCACACTGATTAAGTGGGTTTATTCTAGTTCAGACTGTCATTTGTATTTAGCCCACTTCATGAAGCAACTGAAAAATGCAACCTGCCTTTTAGGCTTTCAGACAGCAAAATCCAGTTCTGTTTTCTCAACGAGATCTGATAAAAATGGACAGAGTTCCATTGACATTGATTGAGTGTTTCCTATTCATATGCAAAAAATCAGTTGTCCCAGTTTCCCAGAGCATGGATTGCACTCTAGAAAATTTCTTTGTAAGGGTTATCTTCGCTAGTATAGTGTCTCAATGATCTTGAATTCTGGAAGCTGCAGCAATAGCCATTTCAACCTTTTGTAATCTTAATGAACAAGAAAACATTCCATGCACAAAAGACACAGAAAGATCAATAGGTGTGTAGGAAGATGCATTACAACAAAACAGAAGTCTCTATTTTCACTGTATACATTGTTTCACCCTGTAATAACATGCAATGAAACAGTTTTAAAACTGGATAGGTGCTCTTCCTACTTTTAGAACCTGACATACTGGGATATCATCATCGTTATAGTTATCGTCATCATCGTCGTCATCATCATCATCAATAATTATTTATGAAAGTATCTAATTAACTCTCACACACCTGTAGCATATCAGTTCCTCAGAGAGACATTTTTGTCTCAGTTTCCTCAAAAACTAGAACCTATGGGGTAGGCATTTTGTGGCACTGTCATCTGATTAATTGTAAAAACTGTACCTAAAAAGCCTCTCAACAGAAGGGACTTACTCTGGCTATCAATAGGTTGTTGGTAGATTGCCTCTCATTGAGGGAAGGCACTGAAATCTTATGAGGCTCAGGAAGTACAAAAAGTCTACGGCTAACTCTAATTCAACCCTCAGCACACTGGGCTCCTGAGGGGAGTTAGGCAATACCCCCAACTCATTCAATACAAGTGTTTATGCCCCCTTATTATAAAAAAATTAAAAATTGTTCCATCATTACAACCTACAAAAGTCTATTGCTTATAAAATGACATTTCTAAAAACATGAAAGGTAGCATCCATGAATCTATTTGTTGATGTGTACAGGGAAGCCAAATTTCCAGAACTGATTTGATAAAAATTCCCAGCAGGCAGTATGGGTTACAACATGAGAGGAGATGTGGAACTGGAACACAATGACCAAGTGAAAAATACATTCACAAGTGAGTCGAGATGTTCATAGGTAGGAATCCTGTAGAACAGTGGTTCTTAACCTGGGCGATATCGCCCCCCAGGGGGCGATTTCATTTTTCAGGGGGGCGATGGAACGAAAAGGGGCGACGTGGGGGGAAGGAACAGAAGGGGGGTGATAGGGGGCAATGGAGCCGCTGCGTCGCCACCATTGAGGAAGTTATCATCGCCCCCCTCCCTGCGCCGCCGGATCCAGAGCAGCTGGTGCTGGCAGCGGATGTGGTGCCGCCGCCGCCATTGAGGAAGTTATCATCACCTACCTCCCCGCGGTGGTGCTGTGCTGCTGCCGCTGGGAGGGGGGCCATGATAACTTCTTCAATGGCTCAAGGGGGCGTTTCTTTCAAAAAGGTTAAGAACCACTGCTGTAGAACATCTTGCTGGGGAACCTAAAATGCCTGGTGGGCTAAAATGGGCTGGGTACTATAGTCTTGCAGTTGGAACAAAGTAGAAAGGGAAGGGCTAAGGCTGGCTTACCACCCCATCATTAAACTTTTTGGATCGCACCTTCCCAGCATTGCTCCCCAAAAGAACAGATGTGTGGGCTGATGTTTATGAGCTCAGTTGTAAATCCTTGCGGGCTCACATGTAAATCTTACTGAGTTCATCTGTAAAGGAAAAAAAAACAGTGGCCTAAAAAGGTACTGAAATATGAATATGAACTCATTCATGCTCAAAATCTGTATGTTCCAGACTCCATATTCCCAATATGCACTATTCCTTGATGCCTTTTATACATTTTTTAAATGTTTAGATTATTTCCAAAATGTGTTTTGAGGTTTCATTCCTGGAGTTCTCATCAATCAATGTTAAGAAATACTACTACAAGCTCGACACCTGACATCATAATCAGCAATGCCATTCTAGTGCATTGAAGGAGATACTCATCCTGCACTGTTTAACCTGTCCTGCCAGTTAATAATGTAAACAGCAGAAGGGCATGGGTCAGCTCACAGAAGGATTCTATTTGCTTCATAAGCATTTGAGACTTGCTTTATTAACACAAATTGTTAAAGATTTTCTATACCTTGGGTTCAGTCATAAGTCCAAATGGAACCAAATGCACTCAAGAAATCAGAAGAATGCCAAGACTTGGGAAGGCAGCTATGAAGGATCTAGAAAAGCTCTTTAAGTGTGAGCACGTGTCTGTCACTGGGAACTACGGTCACAATAATCCATATTGAGGATCTTCCAGAAGTAGTCTCTGGTTTAGTCTTTTGTCTTTTTGTAAATATTTCCACAGTACGATATCAGAAGTGGCCACTAGAAGGCACTTGAGAGCTTTTTCTTGTGTTTTCCTGGCCTGCTGGTTGCAACTCAATGAGGTGGTAATGTGCAATGAACAAATGTGCACTTACACAATGAGTGTAATCATCCAGGAGTAATGAGTAGTGCAACAAGTTCCTATTGAAACATATCCTTCTGAGTTCTGGAACCCACCTTTAGGGTTCTTGATTGTGGGCAGGATTCATTCCTGCACTTTATGCCCCACCTGTTATTTGAGAAAAGCAGGAAAGCCTCATACAGTCTCACTGTCCAGTAACATCCTGAAAGCAGTCATTGGCAATATGTATTACTGATGTCCACAGAAATGCAAAGAGCTTCTACATACAGTATCTGGTGTTGGTAATTAGGGTAACAGTTTGAAAGTGTAAATAAGCACTGTGTTGGAACTATAGCTTTTTACTGGATTGCAAGCCAGGAGCCTCTTTCAGTTTCCTGTAGCAAGTGAAGGGGAGGGGAGGCTGGAGTTGTGAGCCAATGAGAGCAGAGTTCAGCTGAGATCCCTTTGAGTTCCTATTGAAATGTATCCTTTTGAGCTCTGGTGCTCCAGGTGAGACCAAACTGAGGAGAGGGTCAGTCAAACAGGATGTTTGGCTTGGTTGTGACATCTTATTGGTTGAAATCCTGTTGCACAGCTTTACATGTGCAACAGTGACAGTGTCATTGGCAGTGGGAAATTGCCACTGTTCAAAGACTTCCTTTGGTGATGTTGGAGTGCACGTGACTTATACGGTGTATAAGTTGCATGCAACCTAAAATCTGTTGAGAGTTGGCTACTAATTCACCTTCAATCAGTGGTGATTTGCTGCTGCTTATGGCATTATTGTTGTTGCATATGCAGAGCTGAATATCAGAATTTCAGCCAATATTCAATTAGAGATTTACTGCTGAAAAAGTTTCAATACGACTTCTTGTTTCTGTTGTTGTTTCACATATAAGCTATTTATGAGCTGTAACTTTTGACTTCTGCTCCACTGTGATTCACTGTGGATGCTGGGTTTACTCTGGAGAATGTGACATGATTATTGGTGAATGGCAAACCATGCTGCTCTGTTTTGGATGAGTGTGGGTGTGGGATGTTGCTTAGATAACTTAATGATTCCTTTATTTATCTACTCCTGCTCTCAGATGGCTCCCTGACCTTCATCTTCACACCAGTATCATTGCTGCTGCTTCCTATGGTGCTTAATATATATCCTCCTTTTCAATGTTGCTCCCTATTTGATTCTCACAGCTTCATTCTGAGCACATAACTAGTCATTACATGGTGTGTTCTTGATAACCCATAGTGACTAGGTCTAAAACTCACACGTACATCGAATTGCACAGATGGAACAGAGATACTTGTAAATCAGAAATGAAAACCTGAGAGTATAAGCTCTCCATTTTATATACCATTAAACATTAATTTTATATCTTGCTTTGGCTTTTTTATGGTCTTCCAAAAGAAAAGAAAACATCCACTTAGTTCTTTGGGGAGCAGATTTATATGTTATGGCATCAATATAAAGTTTATAAGTGGAAAGTTCAATGAAACATTTCAGTGCAGAGAGCTCCTGTTTTCACTGTATATGAAATTATTAGAATATTACAGACCATTCCCACTTTCTGTTGCCAGGCTCATTGACTACAATAGTCACACAGTATTCCTGCCCATTGAGCATGCTGAGTTCTTAAAAAAAAACCCTTAAAAAAATAGCTCCTATAATTCAGAGCTGTAGTCAAACCACCCAACCACCCCACAGGTCTGGTTCTCAAGGGCTACTCTTGTAGAGTAGCTTGTATCAAGCTTGTTCACCTTCTGTTCTACCAAGACAAAAGCAGCTACCCAGCCATGGTCTACGAGGATCTGTGTCCTTCAGAGCAGACTTTCCATAATTATCTAGATCAGTGGTTCCCAACCTGGGGTCCCCAGATGTTCTTGGCCTACAACTCCCAGAAATCCTGGCCAGCTAGTGGTGAAGGTTTCTGGGAGTTGTAGTCCAAGGACATCTGGAGACCTAAGGTTGGCAGCCATTGGTCGAGATGTTTTGGGCCACACTCCCACTACTGATCATGCTAGCTGGGGATAATGGGGGTTGTGACATTCCAGCCCAAGGAGGCATTGACTCTTCTCCAAATTTTCAGCTAGCTGCTTCACATATTCCTCAGGTGGTTGCAGACACCACTCAGCTGCCTTTTTGCATCTTTTAATGCTTATACACTAGATAACACTCCATAATGCTTCTGGGGAGGACATTAAATGGCAAGAACAACCACCCACAAAACCCTCTTCCAAGTACTTTGGGGTTGTTCCTTTTATACTGTCCCAGCCAAAGTCTCTTTCACCCCAAGCTGGGTATTGTAGATAATTTAAATATTCTGTGAAAGAGTTCCTCAGTCTAAATAAAACTCTGTGGTCCTAGTGGTAAAGTGTATCTGTATGTGATGTGGGTGTATTTTCATTCATTAGTAGTCTGGGTTTCTTATTCTTAGTTCTACATAAAACAAATAATGAGGAAAGATTGGTTTAAGGAATCAAACAGGATTTTTATTTAGGGACCATATATAATAGCTGTGAAGGGATAGGTGGATTCTTCAATATGAATGTTAAACATTAAAACAACAGTAAGAGCTAAATATTTCTTCAGTAATTAAAGTTCAAAAAATTACATTACAGACTCTCAGCCATTCTTGCACATACACAGTAACTGCTATAGACAGACTTATCTACATAAACACTACCACAAAAAACATTCTCAAACAGACTTCTAACTCCCTTCTATTTTTTGCTCTGACTTTTCTTCTGTCTCTCTCTTTCCACTGTCATCTCTCAACTTAACACTCACCAGACTCCCAGATCACATTATTTCAATCATGCTAACCAATCAACATTCAGCTATTCAACCGCCAATCACTCCACCACTCCGCCTAGGACTATCCACAACCCAGGAACCCAAAGTTGCTTATACCGTAGGACCCCCTTATTCATGGGATCAATATCCTCTGATTCACTTATCCACAGTCTGAAAATATTAAAAATATTAAAAGAAAAAAAAATCCAGATTTCTTTTTCATATGTATTACCAGAACCGACCACTAGAGGGAATTGGAAGCCATGCTATGTATACTTGTTAGTGAAGAATACATACCATGGTCTCTTCACCCCTCAAGTGGCCAGTTCTGGTAATACATGGTGAAAATACATATATTCACCGTTTCAGTATCCATGGGGGGATTGGAACCAATCACCAGTGAATATGGGGGTCCTACTGTATACAAGCCCGGCATAAATCATTATACATAATATTAAACAGTCTCCAACTGGATAGAATCACCATAAGGACTGCCGGCCTAACACCTCTGTGAAAGACCACCAGAAAGTAGCTGCACTGTGTTATGGAAACAGGAATTCCATCAAAGGCAGTGGGCTGCCACACATGGCTGGTGACTACCGTCTAGTCTCTGGGGCAGTGGTTCCCAGCCTTGGGCAGCCCAGGTGTTCTTGGAGTGCAATTCCCAGAATCTTTCACTATTAGCTGTGCTAACTGGGATTTCTGGGAGTTGCAGTCCGAGAATATCTGGGTTACCCAAGGTTGGGAACCACTGCTTTGAGGTCACAAGTTGTGTAGTCTTACTGATTACAATGTTCTCTCTCTCTCTCTCTCTCTCTCACCCTCCCTCCCTCTCTCTTTATGTATGTATTGTGCACATGGGAAAGTGTACATAGAAGATTCTTTCCTAATTCCTACAGTTAATCAGTTTGTGCCCTAAAGTCTAAGATTCAATTAACTGCCTTATTTGTAGCTATGCAAGCTAAAAACATTATTAGCAATCATAAAAAGATGAAGCCATCGTATTTGACCCTCTAGCCACAAGTAGTATTATGCTTAAGAATACATTTATCTGTGGAAATGAGTTTTGTGTGGCACCATGACCAGGGCCATTTTTTTGAAAGGAAGAAAACAAACTGACACAGAAAGGAGAAAAGAAATTGAGACTGCCAGCAGTGATGTTTTGGCTCTTCTTAATCATAAAGCTTCAATATTGTTTTTTTTTTTTCAGGGTGGAAGAGGTGGCAGTATCTTTGCAGACTTACACTTTGTGTTGTGGTTGATGGACACCCCACACTTTCTTACTGATTTTTTAATAAAACTGTGATAAATAAAAACCCCAAATAATTGCCCATGATAGCTGAGGGTGATAGGGCTTGTAATCCAACCTGTATGGTGTGCAACAGACTGGGAGAGTCTTGCTGAACATGACAAGCTGCAAGTAATTCAGGGGAAAAAAAAAATCCATTCCACAAACCACAAATATGCTCTTGTCTAACTTGCCATCTTGTTGCCAGCATACTCTCATTTTAGGTCTATCTGCTCCGAGAAGTAGCCAAACATGAACTCCAGGACTAGATTAGATAGTATGAGACATGAGTAATTGCATTTCATGTATCTTTTAAAAGAGGAAAGAAACAGTACATGTGGATGATCTCCCTGAAGACTCAGACCACGCTGTCCAGGAGGGAGGAGAGGGTCCCTCTTCCACCATACTGTGATCCTAATGAACATGATTTTCCCTTCAGTATCTCTTCATCTTCAGGGGCAAGATGCCACTCACAAAAAACTGGCTTGAGATCCAAAACAAATAACAGCTTGTGTGGGGGCACCATTTTCACTGGAATTCCTCCCTTCCTTTTATGCTACTCTAATTCTGATGTGCCCCTGAACATGTTGGTTTGGGGTTTGGGGAAGAAAACCCCCCAAGACAAATGAAATGCAATCATGCATTTCTCCTATCTTGTTTTGCCCTCCCAAATGGGATTTACTCCTAACTAAGTGTATATAGGATCATCTTCAAGAGCCCCTGCCATCTTGCAGGAGCAGCATGGTTGTCCAGCACTGGCACAGCAGCTGTCGCACAGGAACCACTTCCCACCATTGGAGGAATATTCTGTTTTAATGGTGCTTGAGAGCCAGAGCTTGGGAAGCTCACTTTTGTCTTTCATATATGCCACAAAAGAAGAAAAGCACTGCCAGAAGCTATCCTTTTAATATATAATCTAGCAGATGCATCCATTGCAGCTTATGTTGACAAGATAGTAAGCAAAGGTCAGTTGGAAGAATGGCTGAAACAGCCATATGTACTCAGAGGGTGATGATTAATGGCTCCTTCTCAAACTGGGAGGAGGTAACAAGTGGTTGTACCCCAGGGCTCAGTCCTAGGACCTGTGCTCTTCAACATTTTTATTAATGATCTGGACTGGGGGTTCAGGGAATGCTAATCAAAACCGCAGATGACACAAAATTGGGTGGAACAGCTAATACCCTTGAAGACAGGCAGGCAGGCAAGCAGGCAGGCAGAAAGTAAGGAAAGAAGGAAGGAAGGTGCCTCCAGGCACATGACTCTCTTCTAAAACAAGGTTTTCCCCTGCTGCATTTCAACGAAAATATGTGTTTTTAAAAATAAAAATGGATATTCTCCCCCCGAGTATTAGAACCACACGTCTAGTTATTTTCACTGTCATTTGGAGGTGTGATTTCATAGGGTCTGGAAAAATGTCCCCTAGAATTTGATGGAAAAATGTCCCCTTTCCTAGAACTTTCTCAGTAACTACTCACAATTATGTCCCTGGGCCCTAAACTCCTGAGTGTCACTGAGGCTTTGTTCCAGAGTCTACCTTCCATTTGCACCATTCATATCTAGGAAAGTATTTCCACCATTTGTACTAGAATAGGCAGTGTCCTCTGTAGCTGCTTAAAAATTTGAGAGATCCTGACCATTTCCCCAAAATGTTGTTGTTACTCTGATTTCTCAATCCTGAGGCATCTTGAATAGGTGTTAGACAGGTGGATGAAAATGCTGAATGTAGAGCAGAATAAACAATACAGTAGGTGTCTCCTTCTCTTTGAACATATGCTATTTATTGGCTAAAATCCTGATGAAGTTAGTGTAATGTAAAGTTACACCTGTGGAACTGTGCCCAGGCAGCCCGCATTGCACATTTGAATGAAGAATCCATGGTGTGACTGTTGCACAACATGCCCATGGAAGTCCTTTGTGAATATTACTTCCATCTCAGTGTGATTTTCCCTACCACTTGCATCACTTTTGAGTTATGCAGGCGTAATTGTGGAACAGGATTTCAGCCATTGTATCAGATACTTAACAGTTGTTTTTACTAGCAGGGAAAGTGGAAACAAGATCTCTGCTGGTGCTCCTTGTCTGTTTGATGCCTGGTGGTGAGTCTGGTCTTGCTTATGTATGGAGTTCTTTGTCAGAAGGAAGGGATACAATCCCTAGTAGCTCTAATTTTTCTGGCCAGTAGGGGTGGGGAAGCATTTTATCCCTAATTTTTTAAAATAAGCATTTATGCATATTCACACATGGCTTCACAGTTGAAAGGCAAAGAACTTGATCTACCTCCCCCCCCCCCCCCCAAAATGGAAGAAATCCAAGCTGACAGGTTTATCTACCCCAGGCTCAGGGCACTGAGGGCTTAATTCTACAAAGTCTGGGTTTGGATTCCTAGGTATTCTGTCATGTTTCTGGTACTGAATTAAGACTGGCACCTCTTTTGTTCTGAAAGGCTGCTCATTGTTGACAGCCGCATGTCAGGCGGGCACAGCATGTGCTTAAGCCTCTCCCCAGAAAAATGGATGGGTTTGAACAGTGTTTTACTGAACAGATGACACCCTAAGCAAGACCCCTTTCCCTGAGTTCTCTGAGGGATGCTGGGTTTATTTATTTATTTATTTTAGATTATCTGAACTATAAATATGATGGCTTTGATTTGATTTCTTTGCAGTGAAATCCCATGGGTATTTACTCAGATGTGAAATCCCAAATGGGTAAGTGTACCTGGGCCTGTAAAACAAAGCATGGTTATTTGAAATTAACATATATCCCCTTCAGGAAAGCCTAACTTTATGTGGAATAGCACTCTGCAGTTCGCAGTCTACTGAAATGTGGGGAGACTTTTGATCCACTGTGCTAATGTAAATACATTCTCCCTTCATTGAGTGCCACTGTATTTGCACAAGTATTAACAGCAACAGTAGCTATTACCCTTTATGGACCCTGCAGAAAATTGAAGAAATGTATCACACTGCCTTGGAAGCATAACTGCTTTTAAAGACTACTGATCAATCTCTTCCAGGCATGACGATTTGTATGTGCCCAAATACAAACTGGAAAACAGGTAGGATTTTTGTACTGGATTTCTTTGATTAGATTGGATTCCAATGTTGCCACTTGGAATTCTTTCTTTGCGTTGGGTCTGTGTTCACCCAGATGAGGAAAACAAAACAGGGTTTATTCATGCGGGCATAATGTTTGACGACTGTGAGCTTCGTCAGCCGCAATGTGCTCTTTCTGTCACTTTTTATGAAAATACTGATTAGCGTCGTAGACACAACGTACTTGTCCTCTAGGAGTTTGCCCATAATCAGTAGTGTCATTCCTGATCATATTAGAACACGGCTCTTATAGGTCGTGGCAGAGTCAGCATCTGGATTCCACATCAGAGGGAGAGTAATTTGCAATTAGTCTTTGCACATGCCAGGTGAGAAGACAAACCCTGGAGGGCTGTTTCACTCAGAGAGAGAGAGCAAAGTTATTCAGCAAATTAGTCGGATACATTGATCCCAACCCCCAAGAAGTGTTAAGAGAGAAAATAAATGTCTTTCATTTCACCTGTGTGGGGTGGCCGTTGGCATGCAAGATAAAAACAATATTAATAAAAGGAGACAGTTATTACTAGCGCAGCTGCTGAGAGCAAGTAGAGGTAAAACCAAAATTCTGGCATGGCTCTCAAGAGGTTCCTGGGAGAGATCCCTGCATGAAAATAAGCTTTTTTTTCCTCTTTAAAATAATATGTGTGAAGCTACTGGTAGATGTTGGATCTTTTGCATTCAGAGAAACCAATGTTAGCTTCTTGTTGTGTGGCAGCTTGAAAATATGCCATTGCTGTTCTTTGGGAATGATATAGCCTTGTGGGAGAGAGAGGCCACCTGGTAGCAAGGCCTGCCAAAAATAATGGGACTTAGCTTTCTTGTAAATGTGCATTAAAGACTATTTGCTCAACTCTTTATTCCCACCTGATTTTGGCTGTCTCAACTCAACCAGATGTCTGGACAAAGAATGTTAAAGTCCTGTGAGATTTCTCACCTTCAGAGAAGATTGAGACATGGAGTGTTGTTTTTCTTCAAGGTCTCTGTACAATTTGAGTGAGCAGTGCTTGTCCTTTAGGCCAATTTTGCTGAATTTGATAATGACATCATGAAACGTTCTCTTCTCTTGCATAGAAAGCTGTAGAGTATCTCACCTTTTCTCAGGGTGAGGAGATTATTTTGCAGTTATTTATCTTACTGAGTGAGGGTAGGACAAATACGGATTAACTTCCGCAGGAGTCTCATAAGACTTCCAATTTGCACACATCTCTCTTTTGCAAGTGGGGTTCCCAATATGTTTTAGACGAGCAGCTTATCACATCCCAGACCCTCCAGTTCTGCAGTGCCCCAGCTGATGAAGGGACTTGTAGATTGTGATGGTCTAAGAAAGGTGTCATCCATTCTCCTCCTTTGAAATGAATGAGCAAACCATGTAGGTGATGAGATTTTGTAAGAGAAGAAGTTGTTAATCTTTAAGATGCCACTGGAATTTTGATTGCTGTTATGAAAGCAGACAAACATGGGCAATAAAAATGTGTATGGAAAAAAAAAGTTCAGATTACATTCTTTTTGGACCCTTTGGGTGGGAGTACCTCATTTGTTTTTGTGTATTTTGGGTACTGGTCCTTTTGTTAAATAAAAAAAGGACCAGATCTTCCATGTTCCTTTGTTTTGTTTCCCCGCCCCCATTCATATTCTGGCCAGTATCTAAAAACTACTTCAAAAAAAGCAGATGTAAGGTGGCTAAGCTGCAGTAAATCAACCAAACAGCACAGGTTTTTTTAAAAAGTCAACCTAATAGGGAGTGCTCCCCCCCACACAGAGGCCCCCCAAACTCACAAAACCTAACAACAACACCCTCCATAAAACCAAAGAAAGGAAGGAAGCAAATAAAAGCAATCTAGTCTAAGCCTGCTCCCCCACCAAAAACAATTTGAATGGGGGAGATTCTTCCCCCTAACATTGATTTCTTCTTGTCCTTGAGTCCATCACCAGCACACAGCAGCGGACAGCAAAAATATTCCAAGGAAGGAAGAGGGAAATAAATCTCCAAGAAATCAAAGGGGTTGGAGGTGGGGAGAATTAAAGAAAAAATAATCCCAAGGAATCATGCTGACACCATTGGTAGACTGCCTAGTGGCAGCAACAAACATAATCCTAAGAAATGGGGGGGGGGGAATCCTACCTCTACCCCTTGAAAATAACCAGGAAAAGGGCAAAAAGGATCCACAGGTTCAGACAGAAAGCACAGTCAAGATGGAGGGCACCACAGAGCTCAACTGCACACAGATCCCATTCACAAGAAAGCACTAAAGCAAAGAACATTCTTCACTGGTTTCCAACCAATCGAGGTCATTCTGTAACTCAAAAATTTTCTGTCCCCACCTCTTGAACTTTCTCATTGGCTGCTGACAGCCACCCTTATTATGCTGTTTGATTAATCCTTTCCTGGGCAATTTGACAGATAAGAAATGAAGGAAAGGGCAAGCAAAAGAGGGAAACATGAAAGAAGCTGAAGTGAGAGTGACTTTGCTCTCTCTGGAACCAAAATGTATCTATCATTTTAATGTACACAGGATGTGTACTTGCTACACCAGCTGTCTGCGCAGCTCTGCTGCATAAGATGATTATGTCATCAGCTGTGGTGATTTTTCAGAAATAAAAAATTCTGAAACTTCCTGCCAAAGATCTCCAGGCTACCAGGAAAAATTGCCACAGCTGATGACATTATCAGCCCTACATAGCATAGCTGCTCGAAGAGGACTTCAGCCCCTCTGTTGCAGTAGTGCACCCTATGACTGAGAATTAGGCTAACAAACCACTATGTGGCTTTGCCCCTCACCTCTAGAAAAAATCCTGTCAACACTCTTAGGATGCAACCAGATGTACAAAAGAAGTTCCTTTTAAAAGCAGTATTTAAAAATAGGTATGCAGCCAGAAGGTTTTGCACTGAGTGTCATATGTATGACTATATGCCTCTTGGGCAAAAGTCATGGGTGTGTCCTTGTTGCAAGGAGCTCCAGGAACTCAAGAAATGGGTTCGCTCCCTTGAGGTCTTGGTTGCAGACTGGGAGAAGCAGAGACAGGGAGAGATGGACCACGGTGAGTCTTCCAGGGACCTTCAGGCATCGTCCCACCCACAGACAAGCAGCTCCTCAGCTGCTGGAATTGGAAGTTTCCAGGCTGGAGGACGCCAATCTGGACAAGAGGGAAACCATCCCCTAGAGGGGACCCCTTCTACAGGTGATGGGCCCGTATTCAGTTGCACTGAGGATAGTCCTCGTGGGGAGGGGGAAGGGGGCTTCTGGTAGTGGGTGATTCGATTGTCAGGAACATAGAGTGGAGGGTCTGTGACGGTTGTGAAGACCGCACGGTGACTTGCCTGCCTGGTGCAAAGGTTGCAGACATCACGTCTTGTTTGGATAGGCTGGTAGAGAGTGCTGGGGATGAGGTAGTAGTGGTGGTGCATGTCGGCACTAACAACGTGGGGAAATGTAGCCGCGAGGTCCTGGAGGCCAAATTTAGGTTGTTAGAGAGGAAGCTCAAAGCCAGGACCCTCAAAGGTAGCGTTCTGGGAAGTGCTACCTGTTTCATGCGCAGGGCCAGCTAGGCAGGCAGGGCTCAGGGGTCTCAATGCGTGGATGAGATGGTGCTGTCAAGGGGAGGGGTTTAGAATCATTAGGCACTGGGGAATGTTTTGGGACAAGCCAAGCCTGTACAAGAAGGACGGGCTTCACTTGAATGAACACGGAACCAGACATTAAGAAGGTGGCAGAGCAGCTTTTAAACTGAATCCTGGGGGAAAGCCTATAGGAGCCGAGTTGCATCTGGTTTGGGACTCCTCATCCCTGTGGAATGAGGGTAGAGAGGGTAGAGGACCACAAAGTGATGACATGATAGTTGGTCCACTGGAATGAGAAGCAGTGGAAAAAAAGAAACAAACAAGCAGCCCTTCTTGAGGGAACCCATACGCAGGTGCTTTTATGCAAATACCCGAAGCATCTGAGCAAAGATGGGAGAGCTGGAACATTTGGTGGCTAGGGATAATATTAATATAATGGCCATAACGGAAACCTGGTGGAATTCAAAGAACCAGTGGGATACTGCAATCCCAGGCTATAAACTCTATAGGAGGGATAGGGAGGGGTGTGATGGCAATCTATGTCAAAGAAGGGGTAGAATCCAGCAGAATGGAGATGGACGGTGTGTCTGACTCCATCATAGAATCACTGTGGGTTAAACTGCCAGGCCCAAGGAGCGATGTGATAGTGTGTGTGGGGTGCTATCATCCTCCAGATCTCTTTTACCATGCAAGTTGGGGGGAGAGTGTCAAGGAAATCTGACACAAAAATCCTTGATTTCTGAAGGACGGACTTCCCTCAGATGAGGAAACATGTTAGAAAGAAGTTGAAAGGGAAGGTAAAAAGAATCCAATCTCTCCAGAGTGCATGGAGTCTGTTTAAAACAACACTGGTAGAGGCCCAGCGGAAGTATATACCACAAAGGAAGAAGGGCTCAACTAAGTCCAAGAGGGTGCCGGCATGGTTAACGAGTGGAGTTAGAGAGGCTTTAAAGGGCAAGGAAAGGTCCTTCCATAAATGGAAATCCTTCCCAAATGATGAAAATAAAAAGGAACACAAACTCTGGTAAAAGAAATGTAAGAAGATGATATGGAAGGCAAAGAAGGACTTTGAAGAATGTATGGCCAGCAATATAAAGGGGAAAAATAAAAGCTTCTTTAAATATGTTAGAAGCAGGAAACCTGCCAGAAAAGCGGTTGGCCCTCTGGATGGTGAAGGAGGTAAAGGGGAAGTAAAGGGGGACTTGGAGATTGCAGATAAATTAAATGAGTTCTTCACATCTGTCTTTACGACAGAAGACCTTGGGCAGATTCCACTGTCCGAATGGCCAGTGACTAATGAATTAAATCAGATACAGGTTAAAAGAGAGGATGTTTTAGACCTAATTGATAAATTGAAGATCAATAAGTCACCAGGCCCAGATGGCATCCACCCAAGGGTTATTAAGGAACTGAGGAATTAAGTTGCTGATCTCTTAACTAAAATATACAACTTGTCCCTTAAAATGGCCACAGTGCCAGAGGACTGGCACTGTCATGCCAATCTTTAAAAAGGAAAGGAGGGGGGACCTAGGGAAACTAGAGGCCGGTTAACCTAACGTCTGTTCCAGGGAAGATGGTGGAAAACCTCATCCAAGATAAAATCTTAAAACACATAGAAGAAAAAGCCTTGCTGAGGGAAGCGTGGCTTCTGTAAGGGTAAGTCTTGCCTCACAAACCTTTTAGAATTCTTTGAAAAGGTCAACAAGTGTGTGGATGTGGATGTGAGCGAACCAGTGGATATTGTCTAGATTTTTAGAAGGTGTTTGATGTGGTCCCTCACCAAAGGCTGCTGAGAAAACTCCACAGTCAGGGGATAAGAGGGTGGGTCTTTTTATGGATTGAGAATTAGTTGAGAACCAGAGGGTAGGTGTCAATGAGCAATTTTCACAATGGAGAGAGGAGAAAAGCAGTGTGCCCCAGGGATCTGTCCTGGGACCAGTGCTTTTCAATCTGTTCATCAATGACCTGGAGACAGGGATAAGCGGTGAGGTGGCCAAGTTTGCACATGACACGAAACTTTTCCAGGTGGTGAAGACCAGAAGGAATTGTGAAGAGTTCCAGAAGGATCTCTCCAAACTGGGAGAATGGGTGGCAAAGTGGCAAATGCATTTCAGTATAAGAAAATGTAAAGTAATGCACATTGGGGCAAAAAAAAAATAATCAAAACTTTATTTATCAGCTGATGGATTCTGAGCTGTCCATGATGGATCAGGAAAGAGATCTTGGTGTGGACAGCTCGATGAAAGTGTCAACCCAGTGTGTGACGGCAGTGAAGAAGGCCAATTCCATGCTAGGTATCATTAAAAAGGGGATTGAAAATAAAACCACCAACATTATAATGTCATTGTACAAAATGCTGGTAAGGCCACACCTGGAGTATTGCATACAGTTCTGGTCGCCACACCTCAAAAAAGACATAGTGGAACTGGAAAAGGTACAGAAGAGAGCAACTAACATGATGACTGGGCTGGGGTACCTCCCTTATGAAGAAAGGCTACAGTGTTTGGGGCTCTTTAGTCTAGAGAAAAGGTGTGTGAGGGGGGACATGATTGAGATGTATAAAATTATGCAGGGGATGGATAAAGTGGATAGAGGGAAGCTCTTTTCCCTCTCATGCAATACCAGAACCAGTGGACATCCACTCCAATTGAGTGTTGGGAGAGTGAGAACAGACAAAAGAAAATATTTCTTTACCCAGCATGTTGTTAGTCTGTGGAACTCCTTGCCACAGGATGTGGTGATGGCATCTGCCCTTAGATGCCTTTAAAATGGATTGGACAGATTCCTGGAGGAAAAGTCCATCGCAGGTTACAAGCCGTGATGGGGATGTATAATTTCCAGGCTTAAAAGGAAGGTACCTCAAAATGCCAGATGCAGGGGAGGGTTATCAGGAGACAGCTATCTACGAGTTGTCTCATGTGCTCCCAGAGGCATCTGGTGGGGCCACTGTGAGATACAGGAAGCTGAACTAGATGGGCCCTTGGTCTGATCCAGCAGGGCTCTTCTTATGTTCATAAGGTTCAAAGGAGAACATTTCACCTAATATTGTGTGGAGATCACAAACCCTGCAAGCTTTGTTTGTGGTAGGTAGGTTACCTCATCACATTCAGCTCAAGAGTAGGCTCCACAGATTAGATGGAGCAGATAAATGTTTTAAATCTTTTTCCAAAATACACTAGAGAGTCAGTGCTTGAGAAAGTTAAATTTTGGGAGGGTGACCCTGAGTATCCTCCAGTATTGTCATGCTGATTGAGGGATTCAAGAGTTATGTTCCACAAAAGTAATTTTTCAAGGCTCTGGGAGATTCCATGCTTCCTTGCAAAATTAGACAAAGAATGAGATGCTAATATGAATCTCTGCAGTTTTGCCTAGACAAATATATAACAAACAGCTTAACAAAGGAATCAGGCCCCTTGTTTTTTTTCCGGAAATGCACACATCCTTCCAGCACTCGTCAAGACTTCTACTGTTGTTCTTCTCATAATGTGTATCAAACACATTGACGTATTCCAGTTTTAATAGCTTCTCTGCTTAAAGCAGCTTTCTTCTGCCCTCCACACTACTTCTTCTCATCCATGTTCCTTTTCCAGGATCAGGCTAATGCTAAGATGTTAGTTTGTCATCACCCTTTAAAACACACACACACACACACACAGCCAAAATGATTGTTTATAGAAGCCATGAGCATGAAGGAATATAAAATGAAAACTGTGTTTGTTAGCCTGGAAGGTCTGCTTTGTTCATTTCCTTGCGGCTGTCCAGGAAAGGTGCCAGAGGGCCAGGGAAGGACCTAGGAAAACATTGTCAGTGCTTTTCTTGAGGTGTTTCCACTTGCCCAACTCTGGGATTTATTCACAACAGAAAAAAAGGCAGCAAATAAGCACATTCAGCTCCAAAATCTTATCCAGCAGAAGGGAGTTAGTAGATAAGGTAGACCGCTATCCTGTCCAATAAGAAGATAATGAGTGCTAAGAAGACTTAGCTGGCTGAAAGCGGGCGCTTAATGCCAGGATCCATTACAGACGTGCTGTAATCTTTTCTTGGTCTCAGGGAGCAAAACAAAACAAGCCAGAACAGAATGTGGGCTTCTGCTGCTGGGTTTGAGCCTTCTTTAGCATACAGTTTAAAAGCAGCAGAAAAGGAAATAGTAGCTGCAGTCAATAATGCCTTAGATCTCTGCTATAAGATAGGAACTGGGATGCACCTGACACCCACCTAGACAATTTCCTCCTGCCAGAGTCTCTCTGTAACCAAGCCCAGTGGAGCAGATTAGCCAATGGCTCAGACTAGCAAACTGCCTGCTATAGTGGAAATACCTCTTTGACCTTCTTACTCTGAATCCCCTTGGGAAACTGGTCTTCTCAGTGGCGGCTGATAGCCATATACTGCACATTTTATTACACGTCTCCACCTGATCTTAATCCTTAGCAAGATGATAAAAATGATCAAATGTTATCAAACTGCAAAAGAGTCTTGCCCTCTTTGATCATCATCAATACAGATTCTTTGTATCGGCCTATAAAGTCGTAAGGGATTTGTTTTAACCAAGCACCAGGTACCTATATGTTGTGAAACAGAGATTGTGAAAAGTTACTTTTTAGGATTACAACTGCCCCCAAAGTAACTTTCCACCATTTTTGGATGAAATTATTCACATGCTGGGTATATCAGAAGGAGAAAGCAGATTTCCTCAGCCAATAGCTTGGCAAAGTTACTTTGTGTGACTGTAGCTCCCAGAATCCCCCATCATGGGTTGGTGTTGAAAAAAAATAGATTTTCTAAGCTGATACCTAGTAGCCACGTTGTTTTGCTACTGACCATTATCACCACCACCATCACAATATGGTTTTAGGAAACCAAATGGGATTCTGGTCTCTGCACATGTATTCTTAGATGCTTTCTGCTTTCCCCATCTGCTATTTGCTCCCCCCCCCTCCCCCAAACTCACTGTATTTTTCAGCACACACTGTCTTCTCAGCCTAGCATTGAAATTAGGCAACAAATTTGTAAGAAAATCAGTGTCTGTAGCTTTCAAGAAAGAGCTAGCTTGATAACTCTCATATCAACAATCAATCTGCCAGGCTTCTAACCTATTGAAATCCAGCCCTGAATAGTGATAGTTTCTCTGCAGGTCTGATCACACATTAAATGCATACTTCCTTTTCTTACAACATTCTCCCCCAGGCCCACAAATTTTTGAGCGCTACCTGCCTTGGACATCAGATGTACAAACAAAGTTACTATCTCAATGGACCCATTATAAATCTAATTTGCCAGAAACAGATTCAGGCAAACTTGTGTTAGCAAAAAGAAATAGCCTTTTCTTCTTAAAGGTGCTTCCCATGGAGACCGATCGCTCCGCCAGGCACGGAGCTGCCGTGGCGGGGATGCTTTGCCCTCCCGCCTGGAGAATGGCGTCACAGAGTGATGACGCTGCTCTCAGGGAGGGGAGGAGGGACAGAGCCTTTAAGAGGCAGCGTCCCTCTTGCCTGGCCCCTCTTCCATCGGCCGAGCAACCCTCTCACCCACCCTAAAGGTAAGAATGAGATTAGCTGGTTGCCTATGGAGCCGGATTGGAATTTTTGGCCTGCATCCTGGATTGACCCTTAAGGATGCAGGTGTGTTTTCACCCATCCCATTCTTACTGCTGGGGTGTGGTTAGTTAATAAATTACGCTAAATTAATGACAGTTAAAGTCACATTTTCGGTCACAGTGGTGGGTAGTGCAAGGATAAGAGTCGGGGTGAGTTCATGAAAGACACATGGTGCAAAATATTCCATCTCCCCGTCAGGTGGAGCCAATAGGGCCTCTGAGGAGAGGTGGTTTTTTCATAAGGGGACCTCCCGGGCAGCAGTTCACCTAGGGTCACGAGGCTCAGTGGACTGAGGTAGTAGAGGGTACCCCTATCAACGGGCACCTGAAGACGTGCTGTACAAATGACAGCACAATTCAGAAAAAGGAACTCGCCCTGCTCTAGAATTGTCTGGAGATAAAGTCTACACCGGATTTGGAGAAATATTGCACTACGTTAGGCCCCCTTGTAGATGGGGGATTTAGTTTAAATAGTCAATAAAGTTGTGGCCCAGGTTTTAACCCAACAATCTCTGTGTTGTCTCTTTATTTGGGACTGGGTGAGCAAGGGAGATCTGCATATTACCTAGTGAGGCCCTGTGTCTCAAGTGCCAACTACTCCTACTGTAACCAGATTCTGGATCAGAATTAGAGATGGGCATGAAACGAACCATGATGAAGAAGAAAAAAAGCACCCATGAATTGGGCTGTTTCATGGTTCATTTTGGAGTACTTTGGGGAAACGTACCTGCCCAGAACAAAATGAAACACCAAACTATTATCGGCATTGGCGATTTGTACATTTTGTGGTTTGTGCGTTTTGGGACTTCTGGGAGTGGTAAAATGAGCCCCTCATGAGGTAGAAATGCCCAACTCACAGCAAGTCTTCAGCTGACTCTCCTTCCTACTCTCCTGAGTTCGATTGGATCTGGGATGCCTGAGTTATAGTCTGCCAAAGCAGGTTCCCCCAGGAAAGTGCTCTTTAGCTGGCTGCTAAGTCTCAATTTGCACAAACCACAAAATGGTTTGTTTCGTCAGAAAGCTTGTGGATTCACAAATAGCTACAAACCATGAACCATCACAAACTGTCATTTTCCAGGTTCGTACCTATTTCTAATGTGTGGGTGATCACGGAACAAAGGGAAGGCAATTAGCCTTCAGAGAAAGTACAAAGAAGAGTCGACAACAGATGTCCGAGCCAGCGGAGCCTCAAGCAACACCTTGAGAACTCTTTTTATTAACTTAGCATGATTACATAGAGTGTTGTGAGAATTCAGATAGGATACTAGTTATCTAATCGCCACTAAGATTGGCTGGAGAAACCCTTTGATCTAATGCTCTAACTCTAAGCAAAAGGGCAGAATGAGGGGTTACCCCACCTGCTGGGAGCCGCCGCTCTCTGCCAGGAGTGTGTGTACGTCACTGAAACAGAATGCAGCTAACAACCATTAAGCAGAAGTTTCCCACATTCCCCCTTTTTCTTTTTTTTCAAGCAGAGGCATATATTCATATATTTTCAAGCAGAGGCATATAGTCATATATATCTTTCATATATTTGCGAACTACACTAATGAGAATTTGATTTTGTTCATTTTTCAACTGTGATAGTCCAAAATTCACACATTTCTTAATGAAGTCAATGGAAAAAACTTGAAGTGTTGCAAAGTAAATGTGACTGAAAGTGAATTCAGCAGAACTACCTGTTTCTGCAGAGGTTTGGAGTGCTTTTGCATGTTTGTTTTTAATCCCAGCATTTTCAGTGTAAATTGTGGCAGTCAGATGAACATCTTTTTTTTTAAACTGGCTTATTGTCTTTGAGCCCATTATATGACACACAACTGGAATGCAATAAGAGCTTTCCAAAATTTGTAGATGTCTTCATAAACCTGGGGAGTTTTTACAACACTGAATGTGGAAAAATGTGAAAATGACAAGATTCGTCCATTCCTAGATCAGATAGAACTGGAAACCAGAGGAGTTGCATTTAAGCCCGGGTCCTTTTATATATAGCATGAGCCCTATCACTGAGTCACAGTCTAACTATGGAAAAGTTTCTTTTTGGGTCAAAAACTACCAGAAACCCACACCCAGCACACCCAGTGCTGACTGGGAGATTCTTGAAACTGTAGTTCAAAAAGCAGCGTTTTAAAGCTCTGGTTACTGCCTATGCCTAGTCAGGGTAACTTGCTGCTGAGTAGATACAAATATGTAAATAACAGCAGGGAGGTGATTCATGCTAAATTGCATATTTTGAACTAATCTCTTTAGTCATGTGATTTAGAATATCAAGAATACAAAAGCATGAAAATGATTAGTTATTATTCCCTGAATACCATCCTATCCTATCCCCGTCTCTTGTTTTTCTTTAATTGCAAAAGATGCTTCAGCAGAAACACTGTGTACCTATCTAGTGCCTTATTGCAGCTGATATTTAAAAAAGCCTCTGTCCCATGGCCCTGTGCAAATTATTCTTGTTAATTATTTTTTAATTATCCTTCCATCGTGACTCTTGTTGCTACTCATAATTTCCACATCAGTGAGGACAGACGTGACATCTGCCTGTAATCTTCCCTGGGAAGAGGTGCCATTGTTGATGGGAACAAGAGGTGTGATCGTTGCTGGTTGTATTAACAGCCATCTTTTAGAAGGAGATTTTCTAAACTTAATTTCTTTAATTGTTCCTGATTGGAATGTGAGAGCATGCATATGCGCGCGTGTGCACACACACACAAATACTCACAAAGCCGGTCTAATTAGTTTGTGTTTCGGATTACCAGTTTAATATCTATGTTGCTTCCAGAATGCCTTGCAGCATATTAATCAAGACTGCGTTCAAACAGATGGATAAGTCATGTATTGCTCAGGTCCAAACAATGTCGCATACATCCCTGTGGTGTACGAGGAAATTACACACAGCAATAGTTCTGCCGTGTGCTCCTAGGGGGAGGAAAGAATGGGGTGCTTTGGTACTATAACAGAGAGATAGTGGGAAATTGTTCTCTTTCTGCTTATGAACTGTTAATGGAAAAAATTCACAATGGGCATCTGGGGAGCACAACTCCTGTCACCCTTAAATTTAAGGCATGGCAAATTATGCTTTTGGGAAGACAGGGAGAAAATAGCGATAGATGTGCAATCCGGAGAAGGAAATGGAAATTATTAAATGCTTCCCGCCTGTGGGTGAAGAACATAACAAAATATTCTCAGCATGGGTGAGAAAACCTAAATTATTTAGCAAAAGGGTAGCTGGGCCATGCTGTTTCCAGCACTCCATTTAGGGATAAACTTAGCACATATTTAGTGCCAAATATCTATAAACATACTTATTTATTAGTTTTCCAGATTTCTTTAATAGAATTGTTCTGGGTGAATACATTGGCCAGTGTGTTGTTTGAACATTACTCATTATCTGTATCGCTCAGTGGAATAGTTTTTATTAGTAATTTGTTATTAAATTATGACTTATTACTTGAGTTAGATGTTATTATTTCGGTATTACTATTTTGGAAAGCTATACTAGTACTACTAACCTTTGAACTGCAGAGCTGGAAGGGACCCTATGGATCATCGAGTCCAGCCCCTCTCAAGAAGGCATAGTGGGGAATTGAACTCCCAACCTCTGGCTCTGCAGCCAGAGACTGAATCCACTGAGCTATCCAGCTCATATACTGTATCTCCAGCAATAGAATTACTATACTCAACTGTATGAGGAAGGTCAGGGTCTGTCACAGAGAGCCGTACAACAACTGTAAATTACCTTGGCCTTGTTAGTAGCACTTTGTTAGCTTATGAATGTGAAATTGCCCTGAATGGCTAGAGAAAAACTGTAAGAGAGGTCCTTAGGTGTTCCATATGTTTATCTTTCCATTAAGCTACCGGCCCTGTATTATTGTTGTTAAAATTCTGAAGAGAAATATAAGTCATCAGGGCATGGATCTTTTGTACTCAATAGAATACTATGATGGTCCATCATCTCAGATTGTAAGATGAATGTGCCCATCTTTCTGGAAGCTGGTTAGTGCCTTCCAGAATACTCATTGGGGATCCCAGGGAGCCATCGGTCAAAAAAGGTAACTTTTTCAAGCTCTGCCTGTAAGTCAGGGATGTGTAACATGTTTGGCTCTAAGGACTTCCCGTGACCCTATCTTGAGGGTTGTTGACTCTTCACTAATGCGTATTCACACATACACACATCCTAACAATCTCCTTTTACTTGCTGTGGGTGAGGAATGGAGAGCCCTCTGGGTAAAGAGAAGGCTTTCTGTTCCTTTCACTAGGAATTGTTATAAATATTGTTCTTTCCTCCCTGTTATAAGCAGCAGAGAAAGAGCAACTTGCATGAAATCAGTTGGGAATTGGCATTGTTGTAGGAATGTGGTGGATCAACAGCTGTGCAGGGATCAGAGAGCTAAACTGAAGCATGTGGGTTGTGCACTCCTGCCCTAGGGTTGTATCTTTTCTGGGAAAAGGGGTTGGGGTTACACACAGTATTGGATGGGGTTGATATGGGCGATGCAGTGCAGTGCCTCCTGGGTTTTACACCCCTTTGATGGGTCTATTAATGAAATTTCCTTACTTGTTTGTATCCCCTCACCCACTCCTCCCATCATCATGTTCCTTGCTCTAAGAACCACAAACAACAGCTGACTTGCTGTGCTTTCTCACCTGCGGTTTGACATGCGGTGTGGTTACTATGCTGCTGTTCTCACAGTTGGTTCCTTTCCAGAGATGTACCTGAGCATGGCACCTGGAACTAAGGAAATGTTATAGTCGGAACAAATTAAGCCAATTAAAGCATTGCTACAGAATTGTACGCCTCATTCTGAGTGCTGAATTAGAGCTTTCTTTAGTGCTGTAATTTGTACAAAACGTTTGAAGAGAATTTCGGTGCAGGGTACAACTTGCCCAAGCTGCTAATAAAGCTCATGGATCTTGGGGGACATGCCCTGAGGCACACAATCTGAGCACTTTGTGTGTGAAAAGAATGTTCTGAAGAACAGTGGCCAAGATTCTAAGATTGGGAAGTGAAAGAAAACGGCAAAATCCATGCTATGGGGAATATCTTCTTAAAATACCAACAAATGAGGCACAACATTCACTGCATAAGGTCTTTGAGAACAGCTGTCCTTTAGGTTGCACAGAGAACATTGTGGCCCTGAATTCACTTAGTAAGACCCACATAATAGATATGGAGAATTTGTCTTCCAGCCACAACAGCTATCCCTCAATGTTGAAATAAGAAGGGTTTCACCTCCACCTTTCCCTCCTACAGACACCTACAACTCTGGGAAAGCTTCTCCAGAGAGTCAAGAATGGAGCATCCAGAACAAATTAGGACAGATGGTAGCTGCTGGGGAGGTGCAGAGGAAACTTTCCCTAAGATGGCAAAGATGCCCTACAAATAATCAGAAAATGATTCCTATACCCTGGGGGAATTGAACCAGGACTTCTAGGCTCTAAGCACCAGGAATGTTTTGATCGGTAAGGACAATCTGTCAGTACTTCAGGTGTGTCTATTCTCTGAACTTGATGGTAATCTAGGTATCTGGGGCTGGGGAGGGCTGTTGCTGCTTCTTTCTTCATTGTGTTGAAAGTTTCTCTCCATAAGGCTGGTGTGTGTGTGTGTGTGTGTGTGTGTGTGTGTGTGTGTGTGTGTGATCTCTTTGATGATCTTGAGTGGGGTACTTGATCTGTTACTGTCTCACATGCCCCAATACTTGTGTTACTGCCCTGCTATCTTATACCAACAAGGCAGGGGCACCCACTCCCTGGCCACAAGAGGCAGCAATAGTGATGTAAACGTAGCTGATTTTCCCGCATTCCCCTTCCATCATGCTTGAGCTCTGATGATCTCCTGGAGAGAGAAGTTATTGAAATAGCTGACTGATTTCTAGATGGCATTATGAAGCAGAGCAGCAAGGACCTTCCTGGGGTGGTAGCAGTGTTTCTGCCATTCTGTCACTAGAGGCAATTCCCTCACTGGGTCTTAAGGCAAGGCAAGTCCTGAGTTGGTGTGTGGGCACATGCGCATGAAGAGCTCCCCTGAATGCCACTGTTTATCAGTACATCACAGCTTCCTCTTCCATTCCCCTCCCCTGATATCTTGCCTTTTAAATGGTAAACGTAAGGGCAGGGCTTGTGTCATGGTTTGATTTATGGACAGCTCATGTTGTAGAAAGATATAAATGCTTGGACTGTGACAACCATCAAGGACTTGCCTAAGATGTGGAGCACAGATGAAAGCATGCATACTTGCAACTAGTCTTCTTGTCTCCTAAGCCCAACAAGAGAGCCTCATAAGGCAGTTGTCTGTTGCTATAAACCACAGGGAAAATCTTCTGCTAGCCATGGAGAACCTAAAGAAATGTTTTGCTGTACTCATAAAAGTGACCATGGAAGCAACCTCTTCCCTTAGCTGGCCCACCTTCTTGCCTCTGATTTTGTACACTACCAATTGCATGTGGGGAACCAAAGGGAAAAGGGAAAACTCTTGTGTGAGTTGCCTTTATGTGGGCAGGTTTGTCTCCAACTGGAATCTGACCACTGGCTGCTAATCAAATGTCTTGTAAACTTGTAAACTTTCTACGATGAAGCTCTGCCAGGAGGACAGAATTAGACAGCAAAACTACTAGTTGTGTACTCAGAAGTCTTTCCTTACCTCCTGTTTCCTCCCACACAGACACCACCACTACCCACACCAATGCCATTTTTTAAATTTTCCACTTCCAGAGAAAGACTTCTGGGGACTGGCACAAGGACTTCTCTTGGCAGCCGGCTGTACAATGAGATGCAGCAATGTAGGTGGTGCCAGCTGGAGATCCAGAAGTTCTTACTAAGCCTTTTGCTCCCTGGGATGACAGATTCTCTCCTTCTTCCTGCTGCTGAGGACAGCTTCTTCATCATTCATTCTTTCTGTTTCTCCATTTGACTGGATTATTAATACATCAAGAATCAGCTTTGATAAGATGAATAAGATTCCCGTTGACCAGCTACTTCAGGATTCTTCCCCCTCTCCAACACTTGCTTACAAAGGAGAGGTGAGCTTGTATTTATGGACTTTAGACACCAACTGTTTGTATATATGATCTGCTGATACTGAGACATCAAACTTTTCATATGGCAGACAAAATTAAATGCCAGCCAAAGGATGATGTACAATATAGAGTGGCTGTATTTTTTGACATGATATTAAAATAGCATTTTAAATTGGATCAGTGCTCTTAGGAACAGATTTTTCTCACAGTTTTTGGACCACCCTCAAGTTATTCTTTTTTGAATCTTTTTCCCACATGTCTCATCTTAATGTTTTTGCTGTTGGGAATACTTCCAAATTGTGGATAAGTGTGGCTACCTTTGTTTATGTATCTTGGAGAATATTGAATTCAGTTGTTCAAGTGAGAATTTGTTAACAGAGGATCAGGATTTTCACAAATTTTAAAGAGGAAATTTGGCTTAATTCTGTTTAGTCCCACTCAGTGGAGTGGGCAACTCCTATGCGGGGTTTGGGGGGCAATATTGACCCTCCAGTACTCCATGTTCTTCTAAGAATTTCTCAGGTTGAGATGGCGACCAATGAAGAAGTA
Organism: Intellagama lesueurii; assembly: GCA_037013535.1. Lineage (NCBI taxonomy): Eukaryota > Metazoa > Chordata > Lepidosauria > Squamata > Agamidae > Intellagama > Intellagama lesueurii. Next base: position 263,747,760 of record JBAJHW010000001.1, read on the forward strand.
AGACAGATTACTTAAAACCAAGTAATCATAGGGGCATAAAATGCAGAAAGCTAAAGTCACGTAATGAGAAATGAAACATACACATTATTACAACTGATGGTCTGAAGTAAAATAAGTTGGGGGAAAAGTGCAGAAAGAAGAATCTTTAGAGGCTAGTTTGGATGCAGCATAGTATTACTACTTAAATCTGCTGCATCCACTGTTGGAATAGCCTTGACAATCTCTAGCCTTCAGTAGGGAAAGATCAAGAAGACATACCACGTACAGCACATTCACCACCAAAATCTGGTAGCCCCTGGAAGAAATCTGTGGTTAGAAAAAAGAAGTTATGATGAAAGGAAGAGTTGAAGTAAAAAAAAAAAATGCAAGATGGCATCCTCTGGAAACACCCCCCAAATGTCAGTGTTTGAGGGATGCAGAGGAATTGTACAATAAAAGCCTTGTGTGAAAGTACCCAAGAATACCATAGTTCAGTCACCAAGATTAGAAACATAACACTTTTTGATTATAGCTCTGAGGCCAGAAACAGACATCAAAGATAGCCCTGTGTCAGATTAGATAATCTGATGCTTGACCCTCCCTAAGAACTTTATACATTTTGGGAGAAGGGGGGCAATCAGAATCCTGTGTTCCTTCATATGTGCATTTATGCCAAAAAAAGAGGGCTAACTCCAGAATGAAACTGAACAATCACTGACGATCGTATCAAAATTCATCTGAGTATTAAGGTATAAGTCTTTTCACTGTGTTCCATATGAACAAAATACTTCAGATTTGTTGTAAAATACAAAAGTCTTACAGCTATGAAGAAAACCATAAGCACAAATGCTTAAAAATAAATTGCCATCCAAAAGTCTTAGAAGTATAAAAAGTTGCAAATAAGAAATAATCCAAAAACAAAACTTAAGTTGTAGGCAAATATTTAAGTCATAAAATATATATTTTAATTGTAAGCTTTTAGTGATAAAACATACAGGCAAGAACTTAAATCATATCTTAATCCCAAAAAAGGAGTTTATTTTAAAATGTGCATTCAAAAAGCATGGAATATGTATCTTAAAATATCAAAGTTGTAAGAGTAAAAATATATAAAGTAAGAGTAAAAATATATAAAGTAAAATGCATTACTTAGCCTATAAGCATGTTATTAGACACATATTACAAATAATACATTTTCTAAGTGTTCACCCAGTCATCTTTTGTCTTTTCCCTGAGCTGTTTCATTATCTTTTTCTTCCTCTCAGCTCCTTGGCTCAGCTCAGCTTGGCTTTGCTAACATTATAGTTGATGGTATCCAGTGTGTGTAGCTTAGCGTGGAGCAGTCTTGTTATGATAAGCTGAATGAGTGAGTTAGTGTGTCTCATTGCCCTATATTTATAATTCTTATCAGTTGTTTTGCTTTTCTCCTAACTACAACTAAACCTCAACTACAAGTTTTGGGAGTCCAAGAAAAAAAAAATTCAAGAGGAATCCCAGCAGAGTTTGTAACCTCAGAGGTTTGTAACTTGATACCTGACAAGTTGCCTTTTTACAAATAACGTTATTGTTTTGGCTAGACCTTTTGCAGAGCCTGGAGTTACAAGGGTCCATACACATTAAGATTTGAAACTCTAAATTCTTAGAAGACCCAAATATTTTAATACAAAGGCATTGGGACTACAAAAAATGCAGACTATCAGATATGTATATGTCATCTCTATATTTACAAGCCATAACCAAAACATCATTCAGCTGCCAAGAATGTTTAAGATTCATTGACCTTGCTCAGCTATAGCTAGCTAATTATTCTGAAAAACAACAACAACACTGTAGTAAAATACTTCCAAGCCACACTTTAAAATGTACTCTCATTTTAAAGTGTAGACTCTTTCTGCATCCCCTTTATGGTATTTTAACACCTTATGCATATGGAATTTCAAATACTGATACCTTGACTAGAAGAATAAAATCTGTGTGTCTGCTTGTCACAGTGAGAGTTTCTCCTACTTCGTTTGGTTCGGTGATTGATCTTCAGGACTTCAGCATGGGATTCCTGTGTAACCTGAATTCACAAACACAGAAAGACTCCTCTCAGTCTCCTCTCTGCAACATTAACATGCTTTTAGCTCTAACTATGAGCTAAAATACCTCTAACGAAATGAAACGAAACAAAATAAGACCAAACCAAACCAAACCAAAGAAAACAGAGAAGGATTAGAGTGCTGCTCAATTGTTATTAGTGGGGCTTGTGTGTGGTATATACTATACACACCAGTTTTCAGTTGGTGTGGAATTCACTAAAATTCATTTTGTTAAAAACGAGCATGTTTTCCAGTTATCCAAGGAGTTAGTGTCTGAAGCCAGGCAGTTACCAGTCATCCTTTAAAACAGGGGTCACGGGGGATGCATTAGAGTGCCCAATGCCTGAAGATGGCCACATCTTAAATCAAAATGTAACAAAATTATTAACCTACCGATTTAGATCAAAAGTAAACATTCAGTCAATGAAGAAATCTTAACCTGAACGCAATCCATTTTGGAACAATATTTTATGGTGGAGTCCTTTTATCTAACTACACACGTTTACCTAGTGATTGTGAATTTTGTGAATGTTTTCTGTTAGCCAAGGCATTAATGTCCAAGGGCTTAAAATGTCATGCAAATGTTCATCTGTAAGTCTTGACCTGCATTTGGATTTCACAATTTTCATCTTGGAAAAAGTTTGTTCACGGATTTATATGGTGCCAAAGGCTGTGAACATGCCTGCAGCAAATTTCTTTAGGTTGATAAATACATCAGGTAGACCAGAATAGAAATCTAGCAATTTTCTTTGTAAATGTCTCTGAGATTATCACTGGCTTGCAAATCAATTAGTTCCATCTGAAAAAAGTTACTTGCATCTTCTGGTGCTACTTCAAATGTATTCTGAAACATTCTTATTACCTTTCTATGCTTATGGCAATCAGTGAATCTGTTCTGGAATTCCACTTGCAATACATTCAGTGCTTTGATGTGTCATTCAACATTGAATTTTAAATTCCAATTCTTCTCAATTTTTAGTTCATTGCAGCATAAGAAGTTTCAAAAATTATTTTCACTAACTTGATTCACAAAAATGTTCAGTTTTGCTTCAAAGTCTTTCAATTCAGACTACGTCACACACAAGCTTTCCTTTTCCCTTATATTCAATGTGTTCAGATGTTCTGTGATATCAGTTAAGAAAGCCAAATTAAAAATCCATCCAGTGTCAGAAAGTACTTCTTGATCTTTTCCTTCTTCCTTGAGAAAGACATCAACTTCTTGACAAAGACTGAAAAAACATTTGATGATTTTGCCTCTGCTAAGCCACCTGACTTCTGCATCATACAATATATCTCCATATTCTGCATCTATCTCTGAAAGAAAGTTTTGAAACTGATGATGACCATGACGCCTGATGTAATTAATCCTGGATACAACAATATGCATCACATTTTTCCACTGAAGAATCTTACTGTACAAAGCTTACTGATGGATGATGCAGTGAAATTGCATACCGTTTAATTTCAATATCTCTTCATTGATTATTGAAACTCCACCGGTTTTGCTTCCCATCATATTTCTTGCACCATCAGTTGTGATGCTTTTAAATCCATCCCAGATCAGATCAAGATTTTCTACTGATTCACACACCTTCAAGAATATGTTTTCTGCAGTTGTAATGCCTTTCAAACTCTGCAGTATACACAATTCTGTAATTCTGAAGTTGGAATCTATCTCCTTGATAAATATTAGTAGTTGAGCAGTGTCTATAATGTCATTGCTCACATCTAATGCCAAAGTGGGGAACAAATCAAAAATTTTTGCCATGAAAACCAGTGACATATGCAGCTCTTCTACTTTTTCAACACACCTAGTGATTGTAGATGCAGATAAACTGACACAACTAACACAAGATACCTTAGCAGGGCATATTTCTTCCATCACTTTAACCATGCACTTTTAAACAAATTCACCATCAGTGGATGGCCTGTTACTCTCAGCAATACATTTACAATACCTGTAGCAACATGATGGCTAGCCTTCACAGTCGACAGGTTCTCCTCAACATGCTTTCTAAAACTATTTTGCTGCAAAAACATTGATTTTTTGAGATAATTTATCTTGTTCACACTTACCTTTCCTTGCTATATTGAGTAGCTCTTGTGACAGGATTCAACATGCCTTTTAACATTGTACTCCTTTAATACTGAAACAGTTTCAAGACATATCAGGCAAACTGCTTTATCCTTGTTTAAAACAAAGAAATGCCAAGAAGTCCATTTGTCATTAAAGACATGGTGCAATTTTTTCCCTTTGAAATGGCACTTTCTTTTGCAGACATCTTCTTACAAATTTTTAGCAGAGCAGCAATTGTTATTCTTGAATAAATAACAATATGAGAAGTATCATTTTAGGGGTCTAACTCTTCCCTTTCCCATCAAATCCACCCCACTCTGGCTGCTATTAGCTGGGGATTTTCATTTTGGCCATGGCAAAGGAGAGAAGAGACCCCTGCCTCTACAGTTCTCAGGAATATTGGGCCATATGCACAGACTAGGAAGAATTTTTTAAAAATGGATTATGAATCTGACCTAGCAGAGAGTAGAGTTGCAATCCTAAGTGTATTGAATACTACAAGATTTGTTTCTTAATAAACACACTACTTTGAGGTTTAAATCTACACATGATAATACTTTTAAAATTGGGGGCCCTCCAAAAAAGGGCAGGTAGAGAGAAAGAGCGAATGAAAATGCAGTCTCCAACCTGGAGTAGAGATAATGCCATTAAGTAGGCTTCAGATTATATATATGCAGGGTGCACATATACATCACTGTATTCTCAATCATGAGAAACAAAATGACAGCCATGGGGAAGGGAACTTGGCTGGAGGAAGATGTGGGAGGGGGAGTCCCATAAGCTTCCCTGCTAAGAGAGTATTCCTTCCCTCTCAACCCAAGGGGCCACTCACAGTTCCTACAGTCACAGATGCATGAGAAGACTCCTAGCTGGAGTGAGTGGGAGAGGAGAGGCAAAAGCAAGCAAGGCAAAAACCCAGAGTAACCAGAATGCTTTTGCTTCAAACATCAACCTCACCAGGAATCTTGGAAGTCGCTCAGAGGAGCCTTGATGGCTGAATAAATGTTTAGTATGCAATACACTTGGTATCCTATTTGCAAAAATACTAGACCTTTATTCTTCTTTTCCTTCCTTTTTTTTGTGAAAGCAGGCCAGACATCTCCTGTACCCATCCCCACAGTTGCCTTATCTTCCTCTCTTACACATATAGCCTGCAACAATGCATGGAGAGAGGAGTGAAAAAGTTGAGTGGCATGGGTACTTGAGCTCTGCTGGCTAGCAAAGCATCCAGACTGGTCAAAATTCTAGTATGGAGGATAAGACCAAGAGGATGCTGACAGAAGGAACCACGGAGACCAGAAGAACCAATGTTGCTGTTGTGTTTTTTGTAAGAAAGGGACAGAACAAACAGCAGTAGATGGTACCGCTTAAGGCAAGAAGACCAGTATGGGCCTGAGGGAAAATGCCCTGAGGGTGATAGCAGTAAACAAGCTGCTTGGAGGGCCACACAGTAAGAGCTCAGGGGCTGCATACAGCCACAGGTTGCGGGCCCCTGCTTTAAAAAAATCTAGAAAACAGGAGGCAAATAGTGTTCATTGCTCCCCTACCCCGGAATAATGAGGTGAGACAAGTATTATGGGATAAACATGGGCCACATTTTATTTAATAGCCATTATAGTTAACCATAAAAAGGGGGGGTCCTACAGTAGTGCGGAATCAGGTTTTGCATAGGGGTCTCACCGGACCCCTTACCAAATAGGTGAGTCCCAAGCCCTGAGGTCTCGCGGTCCTGAAGACAGCGAGAGCTCGGCAGGCCCAAATTTGACCACCCCCTGACCTCAAGCCAACTTCCTCTTCCGGGTGTGGCCCAACGCATCTTCTCCCCCACACACTGTAATATCACGATCCATAGTGCTGGGAGGTTAGATGAACTATATGTTAACTGTGATTGTAAGGGGACTCACCGAAACCTGTTCCATCCTCACTACCTGCCATAGCATAGGGACTAGCTACGCTAAGTCCCATGCCCGCCAACCATCCTATCCAATTCCAAAAGCAGCCCCCCCGGATGTCCTTAAGGAATATTTCCAGGCCCTTAGCCGAGAGGTGCACTCCATCGCTCCTAAAGAGCTCAGGCCAATGAATGCAGATCTCTTGGTGACCAATCACCGATCCCAGGCTGTTACATATTGCCCGACACACTTTGTTAATACTCCTCCTTGCTGTGTTAACCCACTGTGTCTGGCAAGCCGCTCTCCACTCAAGCTGAGGAATAATCGTGGACCACATGATCCGCATCGCCGGGTATGCTGCCCTCAGCCATCTGAGGTCACGCATTATGTCCAATATCAAGGTCTTACCATTATACTTGGCCAAATCATTCCCTCCAAGATGTATTAGCAACACATTTATTTATTTATTTATATAAGCAAAAAGGGGGAGGCAATCCCCCCACCCTCGAGGGATCCGGCCTCCGAAGCCCAGTGCCCCTCCTAACACCTTCCACTGAACCCCCCCTTGCTAGCGTTCTTTTCTTTCTCTGCTTTTATTTAATTTAATTATATATTAATTAAATTAAATATAAATCATATTTAATTTAAATATAATTAAATTTTATATTTAATAAAAATTAAATTATATATATATAAAATTAAATTCAGTATCCCACTGTTATGGGGCGCATGCCTAGGTGCTCCCCACTATGTTCCAAACCTTGTGGGGGGGTGCTGATGCAACCCCCCAAACTCCAATATCAAGTGCGTCACAAGAGAGCCAAGCAAGCCAAGTAGCTGCGTCATGATCAAGTGAAGGAGAGCAGCGTGTCAGCCTCAATCAATTACAAGCCTCGAAAGAGGCCAATGGGAGGGGGAGCGCTCCTTAAATAGGGTGCTCCTTCCCCCTCCCCTCCCAGGTCATGTTTGCGAGACTCCCTTGTCTCGCGATATCCCGGGGAGGGCAGCAATGGAGCTCCATGCTGCTGAAGTGTGCTCGGCAGCGAAACCAGGATTTGCAGAGAATGAAACGGCTACCTCCCCTGTTCTTTCCAAATGTCCCTGTTATTGTTTATTTTAAAAAATAGATCTATGTCTTATAATGATTCTCCTCTAAAGAGTCATATTTGTTTACAACATATTTAGTGCAGGGCATGGGATGTCTTGTTTTGGCTCATTCCATATCTCAAAATGCAAGTTGTACTTTGGGGTGGTGAAATAATATTGCAAATAGGCATTTTCCTCCTTCAATGTTATGCCTTTCAGACTTGCAAGCTTGCTTATTGGTTCATAATTTTAATAGTGCACTCCAAAATCTCTGTGCTGTTGCATGCTCTGGCACTTCAGAATGAGACTGCTAAGAAAACAAAGATAAATGCATTTCACCACCAATGTTGTTTGTATAAAATTGAAGCAAGAACACAAATGCCATACTTCAGCAAGGAATCTAAGCATGACCTGGTAGAGCACGATCAACTGTAGCTGATGCCCCCAGGTGTATAAATGCTACCTCAAAATAGGATGAGATTGGATAATACTTCTCCTACTTTCCCACAGGGGTCATTTAAGGCAGTGTCTTCAGCCTCTAGTTGGTGTGCCAGAAACAGGCACTTGCCTCAGTTATTCCTGGCCTGATCATGAATCAGAGCTCAGGAAAGCTCTTTGGGGGCCTACTTTTCACAAAATTTCCTAGTCAGCATCGGCACTACTCATCCTGGCCAAGAAGACATTTTTCTAAACTGGATCACTGTCTTTAGAAAGTAGGGTAAGCCACTGGAGTAGGCTACAAAGGAATGCTTTCCAATAGAGATGAGGATATTTGTATTCGTATACGAATATCCCCACACAGCTGGAGTTAACGAGGGTCTGCCCCCTGGGGACAGACCATCCATTCATGCGTCCGGTGGTGGCGGCGGCCTCGCTCATCTTTCCAATCGCTCCCGGAGTCCCATTCTCTTCCTGCTCGGATAGCCACTCCAGGCAAGGGGAGGGAGGACAAGTCTCCCTGCACGGCTGCCGAGTCGCTAGCCAAGGAGGAAGAGAGTGGGGCTCCAGGAGTGATTGGAAGGATGAGAGAAGCCACCACCGCCACTGGATGCGTGAGCGGATGGTCTAGCCCCAGGGGGCAGACCCTTGTTAACTCCAGCTGTGCAGGGATATTCTTGTTTGTATATGGATATGAATACCCCCCTCTCTACTTTCCATCTATCTGTGTGGTACTTCACAGACAGTTTATCAGATGCACTGGCCAAGTAACTCAATGCAGGTCAGGTGAGATGCAGGGCTCAATGTTGAGATCTGTCCCTGAAAACCAGGAATCTCAACTTCTCTGACATAAGCAGTTTTCATTTGGCAAGATGGCACACGTGCAAAAGCCTCCTTCTGTTACAGATTACCTCAGTGGATCAAGGTGAGCATGTTTATTCAGTGTGGAGCCCTGCTCAGAGTTTGACTCCATTCAAAGTGGCAATAATAGGCAGGCAGTCTAGTAGCTGTTGCCTGTAAACAAGACATAGTGCTCGAGTTGATGGTCTTTTTCCTTGGGCCTCCTGTGAGCTACTGACACCAATCCTTCCTTGGGGAGCAAGTCTGTAAAACACTGCAGTTGTTCAGACATGCCATTTCCATTTAGGTTTATGGGAAACGTGCTGCTCTATTCAGCTGGCCTGTGAGGAGAATACAAGTCTTCCCACTCTGCCAATTCTGGGGGAAGGGATGGGGTGGAGGACAAACAAACCTACATATTCATTTTGTCCTGCATATGTGTGGGTAAAGGAAATGCTTTCTGACTTATTTTCAGCTTCTCTGATGTTATAACACAGGGATGTGAATGATTTATTGACTAAAGTCCAGCCGAATGTTTACATGCAATGACATACCTTGGAACTGTGAGCAGCTGCAGAGTCCCCAATGAAATTTGTAGTTGTGCAACAGTTGCACAATTCAACATGTGACTAGGAATTCAGTTGATGATTCATTAATTAGTGATTGTTTGCCACTCTGATTTATGGCCTTGCACTTTGGCATGAATATTCAGTTGGACTGTTGTTGAATTTTAAATCTGTATGTCTTTTTGTGAGCCACCCTGTGACCTTTGAAAAAGGTGGTAGACAAGAACAGTAGACAAACAAGCACAGTTGATATTTCCCTCCATCCCCACCCCATTTCAGCCCCTAAGCTCTTCTGCTGTCCTGCCTGTAAATGGTTCATCAAAACCTAGTGAAACAGTTTTTGGGGAAGTTTATGATCCCATGGACAAGGTGGCATCTCAGAATTTCAAGGACTGCTCTCCTCATCAGAGTGCAGGTCATCTATGATCACCTCAAATAATTTGTTACAGGTACCATGGATTGCTGGAGAGCAAATAAGTGGATCCTAGAACAGATCAAGCCTGAGCTCTCATAAGAAGCTAATATGAGTAAACTGAAGCTGTTGTGTGGTATGCTATGTGCTGTCAAGTTGGACCTTGCTTATTGTGACCCTAATAGGATTTTCAAAGTATGTGAGGTATTTATGGAATGTTTTTACCATGTTTTTACTGTTATCCCCCCCCCCCTGAGTTTCAGGGGCCAAGCAGGGATGTGACCCCATGTCTCCTGAGTCTTAGTTCTTCACTCTGGCCACCACATCACACTGGCTCTCAAGGCTGTTGTATTTTGGACATAGGGTGAGAAGACAAGATTTACTGGAAAAGTTGAAGGCACCAGGAAAAGAGGAAGATGAAATAATAGGTGGATTGACTCAATAAAGGAAGGTGTGTGTGTGTGTGTGTGTGTGTGTGTGTGTGTGTGTGTGTGTGTGTGTGTGTGTGAGAGAGAGAGAGAGAGAGAGAGAGAGAGCACATCTAACAAGCTGACATTTTCATCTATAGATAGAGCGACAGATATTTTTCTTTATTTCATTGGCATAAAACAGCACAGCACTTCGAACACGTCTGCATGTATTTCAAGATAGTCACATATATGGAGAAAAAGTAGTTCTGCTTGAATATAACCTCATAAGAAATCATATGCCTCTTTTCAGAAGTGAAATTCTACTTAGTCTCTTGCATCTTACATTTTATTTTTGCCTAGCTCCTTAAAACATCTCTTCTATAAATAGTGTAAACGTAATACATACTTCTGAGTGCTGTCTGATTGATTGATATGGTATTGTATATAGTGCTCTGTGTTTTAAGAACAATGCAAGAGAAGAAATTTATTTTCCCTGGAGTGATTTTTCTACTTCTACTCTACAGAGTCACCCTATTGGCACCTGGAGACATTTTTTACACATTTCCTAATAAATGAAAATTTTAGATGAAGTTAGCTTACATTTTGCCTGGGAGCATTTTCATCTATCGATTTTCTCCTCCCCACCCTCCTTGCTTATAAAGACAAGTCAGTAAAGATTTATTGTAACTACTCCTGGGGGATCCCTCTCTTTTATAACTTCCTCTCTTAAATAGACATTCATGGGAATAATGGTTGTGTTCTGCATGGGAAGCCTGTCAAATGATTGCTATCTTCAAAATTCCCTGTTTAGATTTCATTGGTAATGGTCTCTTTGCTAATACATTTACTGTCATGTAGCTTTGGAAATCATGGCTTGTTGATCACACTGTATGTTAGTTTATTGCACCACTCTAGAAATGAGTCTTCCCATCCTGTTTCTACCATCCTCTTCAGAAAACATAGAGGTTTATGTTGATATATGTAAATTACACAGACTTTACAACCCCGGCATTTTATCCCAAGAGACACCAAACACGTTATTCGGAAATGAATGGCAGGAGAAATGAGGCGATCCCTGGAAAGTGACACACTCCTTTCCTCGGCATGATAAATGTTCTTGTTGGAATGACCTTTTCCCATTGTCACCTTCTTTATCCTCATGAGCAGGTATGTTTAAAATATTAAAACCACTTTATACATCAGTAATTTTGAAAACAACCTTGTTAAGACAGGTCAAGGTAATTATGTCAATATTATGGGGAAAAAGTTAGAAGTATTTGTCAGGGAATCTGGTTTCTTGCAGGGTATCTTGTTCTGGAGCAGAGACTTGAACTACACATCCAATGAATTCCTTCCTATTTTGCTTTTGGGGGTTTTTATAAGATAAAATATTCAAATGTGCTATTTGTTTTCCTGTTAATACATTAGGGACATACAAAACCATCTGATGTTGCATCATACCAGTAGCCCATCTTCCATATTTGTCAGAATCCCAGTGGTTAGTTACACCAGAGTAAATGCAATAGTATAAACTGCAGCAATGAATGGCTACTAGTTAATGAGTCACTGTTTGCCATGCATCAACTCATGCAAGTAGTGAGCTACAAGGAACGCAAGCAGGAGATTGTTAACAAGCAGAAATTTACTGCTGTAGTTTATGCCAGTGGTTCTTAACCTTGGGTTACTCAGGTGTTTTTGGACTGCAACTCCCAGAAGCCTTCACCACCAGCTGTGCTGGCTGGGGTTTCTGGGAGTTGCAGTTCAAAAACACCTGAGTAACCCAAGGTTAAGAATCACTGGTTTATGCCACTGTACTTATGCCACCATAACTAACTAATCGGATCTTCTGGTCATTATCATCTACTACATAGACTGGGAATGGTACTCCAAGATTTCAGGCAAATGTCTTTCCTAGAATTGCCCAGAAACAGAAGCTTTGAACTGCATCTGGGACCTTCTGTGTGCAAAGTGCTCTGCCTCCATTTTACCAGTCTTTTTCATAACATTTAACTGCTCCAACCACTGAGGCAGTTGGAAGGGCTCAGTCTAAGGTCACTGCATGCTATAAATCTTCTTGTAGCAGCTCCCTCTTCTTGTAGCAGCTTCTTGTAGAAGCTTCCAACATCACTTTTCTCTGATTCTATGATTCTATGAATCCTAGCTAGCAACAATGATGCAAGTCTTTCACTTCAGTCTAAATAGAGGTAGACTGAAGTGAAAGACTTGCATCATTGTTGCTAGCTAGGATTCATAGAATCATAGAAAAGTGAAGTTGGAAGGGGCCTACAAGGCCATCAAGTCCAACCCCTTGCTCAATGCAGGAATACAATCAAAGCATATCTGCCAGGTGATTATCTAAGTTTTTCTTGAATGCCTCCAGTGTTGGAGCACTCACCAACTCCTGAGGTAACTGGTTCCACTGTCGTACTGCTCTAACAGTTAGGAAGGTTTTCCTGATATTCAACCAAAATCTGGCTTCCTTTAACTTGAGCCCATTGTTGCGTGTCCTGCACTCTGGGATGATTGAGAACAGATCTTGCCCCTCCTCTGTATGACAACCTTTCAAATATTTGAAAAGTGCTATCATATCACTCCTCAGTCTTCTTTATTCAAGGCTAAACATGCCCAATTCTTTCAGCCTTTCCTCATAAGGCTTGGTTTCCAGCCCCCTGATCATCCTTGTTGCCCTCCTCTGAACTTGTTCCAATTTGTTAGCATCCTTCTTGAAGTGTGGTGTCTAGAACTGGACATAATACTCAAGGTGAGGCCTAACCAGTGCTGAATAGAGGGGGGCTAGCACCTCACGGGATTTGAAAACTATACTTCTATTAATGCAGCCTAAAATAGCATTTGCCTTTTTTGTAGCCACATCACACTGTTGGCTCATATTCAGCTTGTGATCTATGACAATTCCAAGATCCTTCTCACTCATAGTTTTGTTGAGCCAGGTATCCCCCATCTTGTAACTGTGCAATTGGTTTCTTTTTCTGAGGTGCAGTACTTCGCACTTATCCCTGTTGAATTTCATTCTGTTGCTTTTGGCCCAATGCTCCATCCTATCAAGGTCATTTTGAATTTTGTTTCCATCTTTTAGGGTATTAGCTATTCCACCCAATTTTGTATCATCTGCAAATTTGACAAGCATTCCCTGCACTCCCTCATCCAAGTCATTAATAAAAATATTGAAGAGCACCGGGCCCAGGACTGAGCCTTGGGGTACCCCACTTGTTACCTCCTCCCAGTTAGAGAAGGACCCATTAATCATCACCCTCTGAGTACGATTCTGTAGCCAATTGTGTATCCACCTGACACTTGATCTATCCAGCCCACACCTAGTTAGCTTGCTAATCAGGATATCATATGGCACTTTGTCAAAAGCTTTGCTGAAGTCAAGATACTACGTCCACAGCATTACCTCTGTCTATCAGGGAGGTGACCTGATCAAAAATGAGATCAAATTAGTTTGGCAGGATTTGTTCTTGACAAATCTGTGTTGGCTTCTAGTTATTACTGCATTGTTTTCTAGGTGCTTGCACAATGACAGCTTTATGATCTGTTCCAGAATTTTGCCGGGGATTGAGGTCAGGCTGACTGGCCTGTAGTTCCCAGGTTCCTCTTTTTTGCCCTTTTTGAAGATAGGGACAACATTGGCCCTCCTCCAATCCTCTGGCACCTCCCCCGTTTCCCATGATTTCAAGAAAAGAAGATAGCAGTTCTGAGAGTTCCTTCAGTACTCTCGGATGCAGTTCATCTGGCCCTGGAGATTTGAACTCGTTCAAGGTGGTAAGGTATTCCTTGACTATTTGTTTATCAATCTCCAGCTGCAATCCTGTCCCCCCCCCCCCACTTGCACTTCCAATTTGTTTGGAAATTCATTGTCTTATGGGAAAAGACTGAACTAAAATAGGAATTGAACACCTCTGCCTTTTCTTTGTCCTCTGTTACCATTTTTCCATCTCCATTGCGGAGCTGTGCCACTATGTCTTTTGTCTGTCTTTTGCTACTCACATACCTGAAGAATGCTTTTTTATTGCTTTTAGTGTCTCTAGCTAACCGCAGCTCATTCTCAGCTTTTGCCCTTACTTATCCTTGGTGGCCTGCCTTCTTTCCACTTCATGTACATGTCTTTTTTGGTTTTTAGGTCCTCCCTGAGCTTTTTGTGAAGCCACACTGGCCTCTTTTTGCCACCTTCCACCTTTTTTTCTTGTTGGAATTGTTTGTTAGTTGTGCCTTTAGAATTTCTTTTTTTAGAAGATCCCACCCTTCTTGGACTCCTTTTCTTGTTAGGATCTCCTGCCATGGGACCTTCTGAGATTATTAAAATTGGCTTTTTAAAAATCCAGCAGACATGTGTAGCTACACTCTGCTTTCCTTTGAAATCAAGAATTCTAGAAGGACATGGTCACTCTTGCCTAGAGTTCCCCTTACTGCCACTTCCCCGACCAAGTCATCTCTGTTGGTCAGAATCAAGTCAAGGATAGCAAATCCTCTAGTTTCTTTCTCCACTTTTTTTTTGGAGAAAATTATCAGCCACACAAGTCAGGAATTTCTTGGAAGGGCCATACTTGACAGAATTTGCCTCCCAACATATATCTGGATAATTGAAATCTCCCATCACTACTACATCGTGTCTCTTTGAAAACCCTGCAATTTGTTTTTCAAATGTTTCATTCGCTTCCTCTCTTTGATTGGGTGGTCGGTAGTAGACTCCAACTACCAAGTTCCTTTTGTTCTTTGCCCCAACTAAATTGATCATCTTCTAAGAGTCTCATTTCCCCTCTTCTTATTCACCTTAGTTTACTTAACAGTTTGCTAGTAGGACTGAGTGTGTGAGAGAGACAGTATTTGATAGCCTGTGTTCTTCTTGTATAGGCTTTTCATGGCTAGATCTGAATTGCAGCACTAGGGTCTGCCTTTCCTCTCCTCCTCTTCCACTTCTTTTCTTCTTTGTGGTGGTGGAAACCCCACTGCTTGCTTTGGATAACTGATGGAAGTTAACCTTGCATCAACCACATCCCTGAAATGGATGGTGCTGTGCATCCCCATATCAAACTCAGGTCATAGCCACTTACATTTTCCCCAGTCACTGGACTGGATATTTCATAGACATGTGGAAATACACAAATGCCATCTCAGGCACAGACAAGCATTGGGCCAGAGTGTCACCAAAATGCCACAGGAAGGGTTGGGCTAATAATTTGATGAGTAATTGTTTTATACAATATATCTAGATCTTTAACCAAACACTAATAAAATCTAATAACTGCATTTATGGAGCATGAATGACATCCTGTGCATAGTTCTTGGCAACAAGCTCTATTGAACTCCAAGGTCCTCACCTCACTGGCTGCCTCTCCACGGACTGCAGCCCACTTGGCCAAGTGATCGGTGGAAGCAATCCATGGAAACCTACCCCAAATCAGACTTGGTATTGAAGATGCCCCAATACTCGATGTTGGTTTTCCTGCAACAGAAATCACCTCATTCCCATTCTGAACAAACAAGGATTACCTGGCAATCTAGGAAATGACATCACAACTCCTGGTCTGATGGAAGTCTAAGGGTTGGAATTCTCTGTATTCCTTTTTCTGCTAAGCCACTGAACCTTGTGAAGACTATGTGTTAAGTTAGTCTACATGAGTTCCATACTCTTATTTGTGCATGCAACCAAACCTCTGTATACGTACACACCAGGTGGTCCAAGATATTTTGCTGCCTCAAGTAAAGAACAAGGGGGTGACATTTCCTATGTCACGTACAAAAGCCAACTAGAGTGCTAGTTGAATTATTCTTAGCACTCTCAGTGGGACATCTGCACTCTACCTGAAGGCAGCAAGACAGTTTAAGAGGGGAAGGGCAACTGGGTAGCAAATAGCTCTTTTCTCTCTCATTGTATTGCCACCTGCATGCAGCTGTTGCCTCAGGTGACTGTCTCACTCTGCCTAATTGTAGGGACATGCTGATTCAGACACTTTAAAGACATGACTAGCTAATGAGAAAAAAGATAGCCAGAAAAGAAGTGAATAGTTAAGTTATATACAATAATGGAAAATACTAAGTGTATCCAGAATATGAACAGTTCTGGATTCAAAAAATTTGGCAGAAAAACAGATTTTACAGAACAGAATTCCATGACTATTATATAAGACTTATATTATTATCTGCTGCATTTATGGTTCACAGTAAAACAGTGGTGCATTAAAATAAAACTATTATTTTTTTTTTAAAAAAACAACAACCTTTATTCAGCCTCTTCTTGCTTTTTTTTTTTAAACTCTCTTGTCTCATAGACATAATCCTCTTTCATCACTAATGGTTTATTCATAATTGAGACCAAGCCTATGAAAACCTGAAAGCTGTGACTGCTTCTGAAAGAGGAAGTGCAGTGTGCTGTTTATTCATGCTCCCTTCCAACTGTTTGGAAGCTCAGCAGGTGCAAACACACAATGGGGCCTGCCAAGCATATGACAAGCAGCAGGAGGTGCTGGCGTAGAGAGAAGGAGAGCTATAGTGCACTCTCAGTGAGGCTTCAGGGGGTCTGAATGAAGGCAAGGTACCCAGGAGAAGTCATAGCAGTTTGAAGTACAAAAGTACTACTGAAGGGGAAAAACACACGCACTGACAAATTGAATGGATGAAAAACCAGGCACGATTGGACAGATGCAAGCATGTTGTTGTTCTACTACTTGTTCTCCTGCTGAAGTCGAAGAAATGTAAAAGCCCTTGACTTTGGCTGAACATCCCTCCTTGATTTGCCTTGACCCTCATTCCATTCTTTCTAGTGAGAAGAATTTCTCACCAGGAAAATCTCAACATTTAATGCTGGGTTTGGAGAATGAAAGGTTCATTCTCCTTTATATTCTTTTCGTTGGAGTGGTACTCTTAGGGTGGGAGTTCAGAAGCGGTAGGAATCTTAAGACACCACATAGAATGAGCAGAAAAGTCCCTACACGTAGGAGGACTGACAGACAACCGAATCTATAGGAAGATATGGTGGGAATGTCAAGATATGTGAAATGCAACAGATCCTATAATGGTACAAAAACAGTATGTTCTTCTAACCCATTTTGGGAGTTTTGGCTTTCTTTGTCTGTTTTGTTGTATTTAGAGTTGCTCCCACAAGTCTTGGTGTTTTGAAACCCTAAATCATAGCTTACCTAGGTTGTGTACAAATCCAGCACTACTCACCATAAACTGAATTGAATGAAGTATTCAGATGTCCATCGACATCTAAAGAGTTATGCTCCCTGTAAGATAATTGGGTACAGAGTCTAGAATAACCCAACTGCACTGTTCTTTAGCTCATTGGTATCTCCCTCCCCTTGCTCTGTGCTCTGTATTACTTGTCTGCTCATGTGCATTGATCAAATGCTGTGAGAGAAATGGCCGTCTTGATACTACTATACATGTATAACTTTCCATCAGGACATCTGTACAGTGCAGAACTGATCCACATTGCACAGTCTTCAATACCACACAACAGGAATCTCAGTACAGTCATACGTGCCATGACATCACAATAGCATTTCCCCCCTGTAGTTTTTGAACAGTGCTCACACCTGAATTGGTAATATGGGGTGGTGGCATGAGAAACAAATGAAATGAAAAGTCCCACAAATAGTGTGTGCAGAGCATTCTTGGCAAAATTTTGAAAGATACAAAAAAAGTGGAACACAGGAGGATTTCCAACTGCATTGGTTCCACTCTGGAAACAGCACAGCTAGTTGGGAACTCCATCTCATCAGATTTTAGATAAGGACATTAGGCAATGGCCTAGATAGTCTTCAGGGAGCAAGAGCTGAGCATTAGGGACATATTGGACCCTAATAAATGGACCATGCAGCCTCCGTTTCATCAGGAGAATAATTCTAGCCCACTACTATCTTCTTATGGCTGCTATTTATTTCCTGCACTCCCAGTGGCATGCCATTAATGGATGGCCAGAGAGAGCAGTCTTCCCGCTGGTGTTTCAGACCATATGTGATTTATTCCTCAGGAATACTTTTATTTATAGTGAGCACACTAGCACTTTTACCTGTGTACTAAATATGTGTGCCAAAGGCACACATCACTTTGCTTCAGAAAAAGAACTGCTGAAAAACAATTCATCTTAGATTAACATTGCTGTAGTCAGCAGTGCTACATGGAGGGAAGGAAGGAGATGTAACAACAGTCTGTGTTTTAAAATATATTTCTTTTTCCCATTCCTAACTTCATACTTCTTAAGGCAGTTCTGAGCTTGTCCTTTACTCCCTAAAACAGCTTCTCCTCCTCCATCATAAAATGGCATTTCTGTGGATATATCTAGAATTAACTCCACAACTGTCAAATTATGTAATTTTTATACTAATATAACTGTCATGGTTTCACTCAAAGAATATGGAAATTACAGCTGGGGGAGGGTATTGAAAATTCTCTTTGAAGGCAGAGAACAGATATATAATAATATTTATGAAGGAGGTTGTCCCAGCATGTCAGAACTGTCACATGCCAGTTGAAACCAGTTTATCTTGTTTCTCCAGCTTCCCATGCCTTCTCATTTTTTCACTACTACTGCTTCCTCCAGCCTAGAAAAGCTAACAAGTTAACAAGTGCCCCGGGCCATTTTTGTTAAGTCTGGTGTAACCCATAGTAGGTATTGGGGGTGAAAGTGTGGATCCCAGTCGGCTAAAGCTGCCCACCACTGTTTTAGAGATTCTGAATTTGCTCCTTTTATTGAGAACTATCATTTCCCTTGATTTGGATGCTACATTTTTCCTGCATTACTTTAGTTTTTTTTCCTACATTACATTAGGTTTTTAAGGGCCAGCATTTTGGCCTATATTTAGCCTGTGAGCCATCAAAACACTTAGCCTTTTCCAACAGCCACATTGTACTGCTAACCCATAGTTCAGCTTCTGATCCATTAAGAAATCAAGATCTTTCTTTACATGTCCTGCTGTTAAGCCAGGTCTTTCCCTTTCTATAGTTGAGATGATGATGGTGATGATGATGATTAAATATTTAGTACATATATAGTACCTGAATGGTAGTACATCACCCACTCAGTGTTTCAGGCTGAATTTTGATGTTGTTTTCTGCGGTGTTGGCTAGTCTTCCTTGCTTCTGATTGTACACAAATTTGAAAAGCAACATCCCATTGCCTCAGCATCCAAACAGTTCCCTTGACTCAGTGAACCCTCCTCTCCTGTACACCTCTGAATTTGAAATCTTAATGACTGTTTCGCTGTGAATGAAATGTTTCCGGCTGCCTTCATTGTATGTTGTTTCGATTTTACCACTTCTGATCAAACAACCCATTCGTTGGCCTCCCAGAATTGTGAATGATAGCATATTGGTTTCACAGTGATCTTATTCTCAATTTGAGTTATTCAAGGTCTGACAGCAATTTTAAAGCAAGCATGGCAGCAAGCAGCAGTAGATTGATGAAGATATAATGCCTGCTTTCACATTTAGCTTGAGTCACACTGATGCGGGACACAACCTGAGCTGAGCTGACATGAAATTCCGAGTGACACTAAAACAGCACTGCAGCTGTTCACATTTTGCTCTCTTGCTGTGTTTACTCCTCTAGTCTCAGTGGGGCCAGCTGAGATGATTCAGTTAACTTCTGGTGCATCAGATACTTAGTGTCTAACGGGCAATGTTTAAAACATAGACTGTGGCTTGGAAGACATTTTAACAAAGTTTTTCATGGATGTGGCTTGCCTATGAGAGCAGTTCTTGTGGTCCAAACTCCCTTCTAAAGAACAAGGTAGTTCATGAGTTCCAGCAGGACAGTGGCATTTGTTCTTGCCAGCAAAAATTACAAAAGATCTTTCCAGAATTTGCATGATTTATTTAAAAGTTACACTAATTGCTGTTACTATACCTTTTACTTGTTTGACTAAAATTTTGAACAACAGTTTTGGAACCTCTCTGCCACCTTTTTTGTTTGTTGTCCCTTTTGCCTAACAATATGAATAGTTTATTTTTATCATGAGAATGCAGTAAGATGTTTTAGGGAAAAGATGGACAAATTTAGTATGACAGAAGTGTTCATGGACTAGTCTGGAAACTGGTTCATTTCCAGACACTGGTTCATTTCCAGACACAATTTAAAAGGCTGGTTTTGACCTATAAAGCTCTAAATTATTTGGGTCCAAGTTCTTTGAAGGGCTTCCTGACCCCATATCAGCCTCCACGGTGTTTTAAGATATTTGGGGAAGGACATTTTTTCAGTCCTATCACACTCACAAATGCCCCTGCTGAGAACATGAGGCCCTTCTCAGTTGTTACTCCCAGGCTGTGAAACTCCCTTCCATAAGAGACCAGACTGCCCCTCCCCCACTATGCCCTTCCCATCACCATTGGAACTATTCATTCTCTTATGCTGATGTGGACATTACTCCTGAAGAGACAGATGCATCTTAGTCTGGTGCCTCAACTGTGAATATTCCACCTTGGGTGACCCTCCTTGGAGTTCAAAGTCATAGTGAAGTCTAGCCTCCTGATGGTATTGCTGTCAGCTTCTCAGACACACTCAACCCCCCTCATCCAAGAAGAGGATTTTAGGTATCTTTATTGGGAAAAAAATGGGGTATAAGTAAAATAAACGAGTGAAATGAAGGAATATAATCCTGCTTCTGAGAAAATGGACACACTTAACTATTTAAGTGTGAAAAGATTATTCATTATTTAGGGTAGATTATGATGGCTACTTATACAGGAATGACATTCAGCCAAAACAGAATGCGAAGGAGAACCATTTAGCGTCATTTGGGGGCAGGAGTGGGAACTTCTGGCTTGCCATATATTGTGGGACTGTAGTTATTAGCAGCCAGCTAATACTAACAGATGATGACAATCCTTCAGCCAAACAGAAGACACCTTTCCATGTTCCTAACATGTCCCAACATTAGAATAAATCCCTACTTCTGGGCAGATAGAATGTGAAGATGAATTCTAGTCCAGCTTTTTCCCTTATGGGCTAGATTTCTAACCCATACGTGATTTATAACTAGCCATCATAAATTGCCTGTTTTAAACTTCTAGCACATTTCAATGTGTTCAGAGATAGAGGCAGAAGTGACCAGAACTGTGGCAAATTCAGAAAATAACAAATATGATTGATTTGGGAATTGTACAGTCATTTTTGGAATAACTAAATTGGGCATATTATGTGCAGTGCATGACTTCTGACCATTTTTCTAGAAGGGATGAAAATCAGGTGTTTTGATGAAGAGTGCACATATTTCCCATGTGCATATTTCCCATATTTCTACATCTGCTGAAAACAAGGCAGCTGTAGAAATATGAGAACGGATTGATACAACTCTTGCAGTACATATGAGCAGAAAACATTGTTTCTCAGCTCCAATGAAAGCAGGTAGAGTGCATTCGATCTGATAATCCAAGGACCCAGCCTTCTGAAAAATGAGTAGATAATGTGTATCTCTTATTTATTACATATTTAAAATATTTTTATCCTGCCTTTCTCCTTAAAAGGACCCAAGGCAGCTTACATGATTAAAAAACAGTATTTAAAAGCTAAAAACAGTAAGTATACAAAATATTTTTAAAAAGAATTAAATGGGTATTGTATAAAAATCGTAAATAAAATCAATATTTAAACACATTTAAAACAACAAAGCACAACAAGCCATTTAAAACCCCTCTCAGACCACCAGTGATTAAGGAAAAGCCTGCCTGAAGAGAAAGGTCTTTGCCTGCTTGTGGAAGGACACCAAAGATGGGGCCAGCCTACTTTCCTGTGGAAAGAAGTTCCAGAGTCTGGGAGCAGCAACAGAGAAGGCCCTCTCCCGTGTCCCCACCAAGTGCACCTGTGAGGGTGGCAGGACCGAGAGAAAGTCCTCCTCTGTTGATCTTAACATCTGGACAGGCTCATAGAAGGAGATGTGGTCTTTTAGATAGTTTGGATGCAAGCCGTTTAGGGCTTTATAAAAACCAACTCTTTGAATTGTGCCCAGAAATGGACCAGCAGCCAGTGGAGCTACTGTTAACAGGAGAGTTATATGTTCTCTGTAACCAGCCCCAGTTAACAATCTGGCTGCAGCATTTTGGACCCTCTGAAGTTTCTGAACACTTTCCAAAGGCAGCCCCATGTAGAGCGTGTTACAGTAATCCATGCATGTAATGATTTCTGATGCCTTGAGGTGGTAAGGATTAGTAAAAACAAATTAGGATAAGAAAATACAGAGGAAATGCTTTATTAAGTAGAAAGTGTGGAAGGGTGAAGCAAATAGAACAGTGGAAAATTAACTCTTGCCAAGACCTAGGGTTAAGCCATATACAGTCAACCCTCGACTTACGAACGGCCCTAGTTACGAACATTTCAAATTACGAACCGCTCTGATAGAAAAATATAGCCTCGACTTGCGAACTTTGCTTCGAGTTACGAACCGAAAAAGTCATCTTAGGTTAAAAGGGAAAAAAAGAAAAAAATTCTGCCCCTAGTGGTAGGAACGGATTAACCGGCTTTGCATTAGTTCCTATGGGAACTAATGCTTCGAGTTACAAACCGCCCCTCGACCTAAGAACCAAAAACAGCCGGAACGGATTAATTGGTTTTCAATGCATTCTTATGGGAAATGCTGATTCGACTTACGAACTTTTCGACTTACAAACTTCCTTCCGGAACGGATTAAGTTTGTAAGTCAAGGGTTGACTGTATGCGAAAAGGGCAAGACTTCTATCTTGAGGTCTTATTCATCTGTGAATGTTCTCCATCTAGCTGAGGAGCTTCTTATGGCCTTATTTGCAATCAGTGAACAGATATAGGGAGCTATTAAGCTTGCAAAGATTTTTGCATGGTCCAGGAACTCTCATTTACAGGTTGGCAAAGTTTTGGATGCCGGAGGGCAACTGTACTGGGGTCGCTAGGTGACATTTACGTCTGGCCTTTCCTATTACTTTGGTTCCACCCGGTTCCCTTTACTTTGCCTACTGCAGCAGTTGGCACCTGAGAAACTTCCCAAATTGGAATTTAAAAAACATTTCCTGCCTTTGATTTATAGGAGATGGGAATTGAGGATCAAGGTGTGATGCTGAGAAGTTTTTCAGACAAGGTAGCAGTAGGGCAAAATGAAGAGACCGGCCAAGGATATTTTCCAAGAAGTTGCAAACCTTGTATTTATTTGAAGAATATAAGCCAGAGGCCAAACATTACTTTGACCAAATTCCCACATGTTGTCTATGGCAGAGCTTGCAAAACTCTGTAATAATACATAGAAGCTATCCATAGCTGAACAGGGATAGGATAATTCTCTAGGAACCATTATAGCCATTCTTAAGAGTAACTTTCTCATGCAGTGTTTAATTAAGGTTGGATAAATCTGTCTGTTTTTCTTTATGTAATGTTCCTCTGTCCATACACATTTTTATTTGCATAAAATTGCTTGCATAAAATTCCATGCATATTTGGGTACAATTTTCCCCAATATATGCTTTTTTGCAAGCCATTTTACCCAATATATCTTATTTTGGATATTATTAAGTATATAAATTTTTGTATGCAATTTATGCTAATATATGCTTTATTGCATGCAGTCAATCAGAGAGCACCATCAACAACAATTTTGAAATGTGCAAAAAATCAAAGGATGATTGTGTTCAATTTACATATCCACTTAGATAATATATGTTGATATTAAAATATAAACTAAATACATTTTTCTGTCATTATTACCTGTAATGTTGGCATTATGCTGAGGTCTGGTAAGTGACTAAACTCTGAATCTGCTTGTAACTGGAATCCCACTTGTTCTGTTTTTATTTGCAAGGGAAGTAGGGTATTTGTGTAATAAATAAATAAAAGAAGAAATAAATGAAGAAATAAGTATGTAATCAATCACTTAGTCTTGCTGGTGCATTAAAGCCATCCTCTGCAGGAAGGACTCTGGTTTATGCACCTTTCAAATTGATTGTTGTCTTCTCATCTGGTTAGGCAATGACTTTCATTTAGACTGAAGAGATGTAGGATTGGTAGTTCTCTGAATATAGCTTCCCTTCCTGGAACTCAAATGTCTCAACCCAGTGCAGGTGCAAACACATAGGGAGGAGCAAATAAGATTGTCCCTACTGATTAGGCCCTGCACCTAACTGGCCTGTGTTCACTAGTGTACAGGAAGCCCCACTGACCATCCCCAATGTGCACAGGCTATGGATGTGCATTCTAGAGAAGTTGGAAGTACAGATGGCATGATCATATCACACACATGTTGAAGTGTATGGCTATGGGCAGTTCCAGTGAACATGTGGATGTGATCCTATTCCCCAGTCAAAGCATTTATTTGTGCCCCTTTTGACCTCTGAGCAGGGACATGAATACAACCAATGTGTGTTCTACTAAGTTTCAGAAAATATGTCAGTCTTCAGTTTACAACAATGTTGTCTTCAGCTATTTGTCCACTCTTAACATTGTCTTATTCTTGTTACTACTTTGTTTAGTCATATCTGGCAGCATATCGACTTTCCAATTTCCAACTCTTGCTTTTCCTTCTACATAGTCATGTTCAACTGTTGTTTGGCTGAACCTGACAGTCCAGATCAAAATCAAGATGTTATTGATATACGCAGCTGGTCCTTAGAAAGTCTGCTATATTAGCTGAAACAAATTGATACTATCATATCCAGAACGAGAAAATATAGTGGACATGATAGCTATTAGTGTGTTAATAATGCAATATATGACACAATGGGTCCCTTTAGGGAGATGCAGACACTTAACATCTGATAAAGGGCAAATAATGACTCCCTTGGTTAAAAACCCTCCCCTGCTGAAAATTTATATAGCTACAAACTGTCATTGAAAACAATAAAAAATTAATTGGCCCAAATAACCATTTGAGCAGCATAGCTGATTCATATTGGGCAATAACAAACACAGAAAAGGATTTAGGAAGCAATTATTCATGCTGGGAGTAATAGATCTGTGAAATAACACACCGGGAATTACTGTTCAAGCAGAGAGACAAAGAGCATCAAAACAAGCCTTAGATATCTGTCTGTGTCAGTGAACACTGAGAAGACGACAGTTCATAAATGGCTGTGTCAACCTTCCTGCTTTTCTTTGTGATGTTCCTGCAGTTCTCACATCTGCAATGTTTATTGAAGCCCAATGATTACTGTTAGCATTCCAGTCATATAGGGATTTCTCCTCCCCCTGGAAATGACAGCCATTCAGCATTCCCTTGTTTGTGACTATAGCCCATAGATAATTATGTGGTGGATAAAGTTTTGAAGTATCTACAGTCTCACCCATGGATAAATTAAGAGGTTTGGAAGGTAGTGGTGTTGGTGCTGTAGCAGGGAATGTAATGTTAATTAGAGTTAAATCCCTGTAAACCTGTGAGCTGAAGCCAAGGCTAAGGCTAACCAAGAGAATTTAGTTCAAAGCAGAGGTATGTCACAGAATCAGAGATGTTACTCCAGTACTGATCTGAAGGCAGCACAGTTCTGAAGACTGAAAAAAAAATCATGACGAGGTGTACATGTACAATGTGCTATTATCTTTCTAGAGAAGATCAACTCTTTATTAAAATAACTGCACTGCAGAGGAATATGTTGGTCCATGATAAACCAGACCAAAGGATTATACAGCCTAGTGTTCTGTTCACAAGCAACCAATCAGTTGCCCAAGGTACATACACAGCCCTCCCAGTGCTCCCAACATTTTGCTTCTAAGGTGTGTGCTGCAGGGGTGGTAGCACGCCAACAGCTACGTCTAAGCCTGAAAAAAATTGAGTCTTCACAGTTGGGGCGGGTGGGGCTCCACAACTGATGGATAGCTCAGTGGTTTAGATATCTGGCTACGGAGGCAGAGGTTGAGAGTTCAGTTCCCCACTGTGCCTCCTTGACAGGGGCTAAGAATATTATGGTCTAAGAAGAGTCATCTGATGATGCTGGTACAAAAACAGCAAGAGGACCAAGAAGTAGAGGAAGCACTGTCCTTTGTGGCAGGTCTTTTTCCTCTCAATCCACAGAAATATATCTGGGAGGGATTGCTTTGGGTGCCGCCTCCATCATGATTTTGTCCAAGTCTTCCCCATTTTGAAGATTATCAACCATCTTTTTCTCCTTTACTATGTAGAAATCTTTGCATTTGTATCCTCTTAAGCCATGTCAAGTATAAACTCAGTCTTTTAACTATATTTCTATATTGATGGGGTCCTTGGAGGAAGAACAATGATACAAATGGAATGAATGCAAGAGTAGGTGATAGAATCATAGAATCATTGAGTTGGAAGGGGCCTATAAGGTCATTGAGTCCAACCCCCTGCTCAGTGCAGGAATCCAGATCAAAGCAGATCTGACAGATGGTTGTCCAATACCTTTATAGAGAATTTTTTTTAAAAATAATATAATCGACTAGCTTTCATGGATCAGGACCGTCCACTTTATCAGGCTTGTACTGGTGTAAAGAAGTCAAGAGTCCCCAAAGTTCATGGCAAGATGGATTTTGCCAGGCATTTTTCTTAGATGTAAGTTAGGAAAGATGCAGGTTGCACTGGAGTTATTTCAGCTGAGGAAGCTGTGGATGGGCTATCGCACCCTGGTTCTCCAAACAAAGAAGTGCAGTCCTCAGCACACACCTTCTCATTTGGCCTTCCTTAGAAACAACATGTTTCTGTTTGTCTGGGGAACAGGGCGACACAGAAAACACAGATTCCTCCATCTGGGAATTGGGGTGAACATATAGTAAACTCACTAGGTTTAGTCAATTGGGGTCATATTAAACTCAAATTAATATTACGTAGTGGCTGCAGTCCTGCTCTGCCATGTGGTAATGGCCACAGGGCTCTCTATATTTCAACAAATGTAATAAATAAGCCAAGTGTCTCACAAACAAATCAAATGAAAAGCAAGCAAAAGCTTTTTGGCTTTCTTTGAAGTTGCTTTATAACCCAGTTGCTTACATTTTAGCTGCCTTATGCAAAGTTCATAAAAATAGATTCTGATATATGTTTCCAAACTATATTATGATACACAAACAGTATAGATGTCAGTATTGGGAGAAAGTACACTTTAATTTAACCAAAGTAAAGAACCTGGAGCTGTCATAGAGCATACTGTGGTTGCAGCCAATGAATGAGGCTATATTCCTTCCCCAGGTCTCTGTGGAAGAGTTCTAAACTTTCTTCAGGGCCATTTTAAATCTACAATACTTCCCGACAAGGCTTTTGTTATAGAAGTGTTTTGCCTCATTCATGGCATTTTAGAGACGGGGGCCTAGATGATAACATTTTTCATTGTACTCCTTCTTTGTTTCCCCAGTGCTTCTTCTGACATTTTTCTTACCCCAGGAAATATGTTAAGGAAGTAGAGACGGAATAGCTTCACAATTTCTTTTAAAACTAGGAACCCTCCTTCTGGCTGCCATTTTCTTGCTGGAATTGCATGCAGTCCTTGGAGTTTGTGATCTCAATGGAGGGGGATCTGACCCTGAAATGTTGGGGTGGAATGCTATGCTCTCTGGTGATGTCATCTATCAGACATAGCACTAATTCCCATCCTTTTTGCTTTGCTTTCTCTCTATATATTAGTAGTATACACTCCTATAAAATCTGGAGGACATCCATGAAATGATAGGATGAAAGTATTCTAATAAAGGTGCCGTGCAAATTATAACATTTATTTTATGATTTTTATTAGATTACAGTAGGTCTTTCTTTGTTTGAGCCCTTCCTTCTCTGTATGTCTGTGCTAAAACTTTTAGCTACCTAAGGGGAAAGAAGAAGAATACAGGTTACACAGACACATTTGTCAAACTCATACAGTTGTGGATCGGTTCTGTCAAAGGGGATAGAAAACATTGTCGCTATTATTTTGGTATTATATCCTTAATCTCCAGTGGCAAGAAACAGCTTGCAAGGTCACTTAACTAGCATTATACTATATTAGTTCAAATCAGTTCCTTATGATCTTTAATACCTTCTCAAATACTTTGACATTCAGTCATGAAAAATATTCATTTGGTATATGAGAGAGAGATCTGAAATGGAATCTCAGGCTGTTAGTTGATCAATTAAAATTGCACAGATATGAAAAGCAATCCAAGAGGTAGCCTGTGACGGACATAGTCTAGTGCCCAATTTGCACTATATAGAACCAGGAATAGGGAAGTACACACCTAAGTGAACATGGTGGAAGATATCAAACTTTGATGGTGTGAAGTACATTAATTCATATTATGGGAAGCATATAGTCCCTTACTTAGCAGAAGGAGCGAGAAAAGAAAGCATGACAGATGGGGAGCAGCTTGGCACAGATTTTACTTGATTTGGCCTGTATTTTTCAACCATGTCAAATTTGTTTATTTATTTTATTTAAAATATTTTTGCCTCACCTTTCTCTTTATAAAGGACCCAAGGCAGCTTAGATCAGTCTCCATCACTGTCTCTGCCTCCCTACTCCTCTCTGTCTCTATCCCTACCTAATGATTCATTAGGGGAGGAGACAAATGATTCTTGTGAGTGTAAGAATATTTGGTATTTATGCCAGCAAAGCTAGGCTAGGCGGGAGCTTCTGACTATTAAATGAGTGTACCAACTCTAGGAACTCTATTTAAGTAAAAACGGAAAACTTACATCTAGAGCTGGCTTCCATTCACAGGGGATATGCTGGTACCCATTAGGGAGGAGAAACTGTGTCTAATCTGTATTTGTGGCTATTTTCTTTAATAAAGGAAACAACAACTGACAGATCGCTGTGAAGGAAGAAGTAATTTACACATCATTAAATGTTTGCTTAAGAAAGACAAGAGCAGACAAGATCCCCAAGACCATCTGGCAATCTGTCTATTCACCCCACCCTCCAGTTTGCATTGCTTCAGATTATTTGTTATACATGTTTGTGCTTTTTGCTTCCAACAGCAGATGCCTAAACTAACCAGATGCAGAGGGCTGTTGAGTTTAGGTCAAAGACAGCTAAAGTCCTCGTATGGCCTTTGGGCTTCAGATTGCAAACTCTTGCTTTAAAAAAAAAGACCTTAAAAATTGTATTATATTGCATTAATTTGTGAAGCCTATTAATTTAGACTCACCACCTTGTAAAGGTAGTATTTAACATGCTCTGTGGAGCTGTCCCCAGAATTATTTCACTATATGTGTATGCTTTTCTATCTCAATGAGTCTCAGTCTCCTTAACGCCTGCAAAATGGACTCAAGACGTCCTAAACAGGCACTGTATTCTTCCAAAATACCCTCACGTTTTCATCCCCTACAGTTTTAATCTAAATTATATTTTGCCTACAAGCTAGAATTGAAAACCTACTGCAAACAATGATTTCCAGTCTTGATTCACCGGCAAGACATGGTTTGTACAAACTGCTGTTTGTTACTATTGGTATGACATCAACTGGTGCTTTCTTGTTGCTAGTGCCTCATTTGTGGAATTTATTCTCTACAGATGTTCACCTAGTACTGTCATGCTTATCTATTTGGTACAAACTAGACAAAGATGTTTCCATTCTCTCATGATTTGAAAATATTGTTTTAGAGAGCTGTGATAGTATTATTTATTTTATTTAAACTTTTGTATTTTACCTTACTGGCTAGTATCTTTTCAATGTACAGATTTATTACAGAGAGAAATCAGGCATGTGAAGGTAGAAGGAAGGTGGAAGCAAGAAAGTACATGAAGGTGGTAATTGCTCAAGAATGGCTAAGCTGTGGTTTCCCATAATACATGAACATATCCATGAAATGCATGAAATGATCTATCATCAAGCCAAATTAGCTGAAACTAGGAATTCCTCCCTCCACTTTTCCCCAGTGCAACTAATTTGCTTGAGTCGCAAAGTCTGTTGATAATACACTCCTTTTCTTGCTGATATCCCTGACTAAATAGACCATTGGTTTCTGATGTTCTGACCCATGTTAACAAAATCAGCAGTAACAATCAGAAATAACCATTAGTTTTCTGGGTGATGGAAGGGTAACTTGGTTTAAATTTTATTTAAATGTGAAGTCTCTATGAATTGTGAGATAAAAATTGAAACTTATTTCTTAATTTTGAAACTTAAAATTATCCCCGCTCAGGTGACCTTATCACACTAAAGAAAGATTTGAGAAGCAGCATGGGTAGCTTCCAAGTTCCCCATGCTGGATCTCCATCCCACCCCAATTTGTTTTTCTCTTGGAGGTGGCAGAGTTTATGAAACAAAGTTTGTAATCAGAATGGCTCCCCTCTGCCTCCCAAATAGTTCCTCTCCCAGAAGAGAGGGAAAGAAGAGGAGGAAGTCGTATGTGCTCCAGCCCTAAGGTGGCTTTGATACACATAGAAAATAATTCTGTGAGACAAGTGATTCATATATTGTTCTTGGATCAGGGCTGTGGAGGATTGAAACTTTGTTGTCTGGGACAAAATCCTGAGTCTAGTCTGAGCGGCTGGAGGATTCCCTGTTTGAAGTCTCATTGGGCACCAGTCATCTCTTCCTCTATAATGCCTTCTGCCATCTCCCTATGCAGTAAATGCCTTTCTACAGTTAGTCCTCCTGATCTTCTAGGCTTCACCCCATAGCCTGTGGGGCCAGGTGTGATTTGGAAGATTTTGATCTCTTATCCCCTAGAAATGTTGCCTCTCTCCATTTTGAAGATAGGCTATAGGAAGAGTGCCGTTAGCAACTGTTGTACTTACATCGGAATGATAAAAAAACAGGATATTCCTGCATTTTTAAAAACAACATTGCTATGGATGAAATAGGGACAAAGTCGCCTAAAACACAATCCCTTGTATGTCCACTCAAAAGAAAGTTCCACTAAGTTCAGTGGGGCTTACAGCCAGGTAAGTGGATATGGCATTGCAGCCTTATTTATGAGTACTTAGTTTTCAAGCCCTGAGCAGGGTTGTTAATCATAGGACCTTTCGGAGCTCATTAATTCATAGGGTTGCCATAAGTTTGAAAGAACTTGATGGCTCATAACGACAACAACATTTAACAAATATAGCCTAATGTGGCTGTTTATGTAACAGGGTCACTGTCTGTAGTTGAAGTCTAACAGTGCAATCCAATGCATGTCTACTCAGAAGTAATTCCCACTATATCCCAAAAAGTTTACTCCTTGCTATGTGTCTGTAGGAGTTTATCTTGTGTCTTCTAACTGCAGTCTCCCTCTCTCCACCTAAAATATCTCCAGAAATATGTACGGCACTGAAAAATAAACATGTTTACAGAAAAATGAATACCACATTTGAAGAAAAGGCAGATGATCTATGCAAGTAATAAATAAATAAACTTTACCTAGGAGTAAGAATGCAGTGGGACTTATTTCTGAGTAAATCTGCATTGGTTTGTACTGTTAAGCAACTGGAATCCTTTGAAGACTTTTCCTTGGAAAAAGCCACATACTTGCTGAATACTTTTGAAAGCCTCAGATGACATATCTTCCAAATTGGCCCCAAATGGAATGCTAGCCAGAGAGGCACCGGAAGACGAGGGATTGAAGCATGTTTTTTTTTCAAAGGTAGGCAAACTCCCTGGAATACCATACCAACCCACTGCACAGCTTCTGGATTTTATTTTTTTTATTATTTTTTGTTTATTTATTTGATTCTCCTAAAAAGCTTTTTGCTAGCAGGCTGTTTCAGTGGTCTGACCAGTCCCTTTGCAATGCAAATGGCCATAAAAACCATGGCTCATACCCTAAAACTCTAGAAGCATGTTCTGGTCTTTCATTGTTATTGAGGGATTTGCAGCAGTCTACTTTTCTTCTTCATGAGTTACTACTGCAATTCAGTGTTCAACTTGTAGTGCTGAACTTGTAGACTTTGGAAATAGAATGTCTCATTAATGGACATGAAAGCTTTTGCTTCTGATTTCCTATGCATCTATTCAGTCTCTGTGTATCTCCCTTACACATTATCACAGCTTGCTGGGTTGCAACCTAGAGAACATACCTTCAAATACTCTGATCAAAAGCAGAGATGGGATTGGTGTCTCAGCTCCTTCCTGTTTTTCCCTATTCTGTTTATTAATCCATCTTCTCCATACACAGCAGATCCATGTGGCATTCTGATTGCTCCTGGAGGGAGCAGATAAAGAAGGCTAGGGAAATGTCTAAAGGTGCAACTGCACAGCTGGGGAATGTGCATGGATCCACTGTGAAGTCACACCTTGAAAGTCAGTATTTCCTGGCTCAATTTACTTCAGCTAATCATACAGAACTTAGCATAAAGATGGGAGGAAATCAGCCTTGTTTGCAGCTTGTTAATAGTTTGAATTCTCTCCTCCCCACACCCCTGGTGCCTGGGTCTGTTTGCTTTCCTTTTCCCTTCCCCTTCCCCTTCCCCTTCCCATTCCCATTCCTTCTTTCTCTTTCTTTCTTTCTTTCTTGCTTGCTTGCTTGCTTGCTTGCTTGCTTTGCTGTCTCAGCACTAGGACAGTTAGGAAACAAAAGAGTGAAAGAGGAAAGTAAGGAATCAGCAAAGAGACAGGAGGAAGTTTCCCCCTTCAGCCCTGCCTCTAGCTTGTTAAGGTAGCTCTACTTTGCTCCAGCTGCCCAGATTTGCAAGAGACATGGCTAGAGCAGAGCTATGCCAAGTCCTCACTCTTTTTCCACCTTTGGACACATAGTTGCCCTAGTGTTGGATAAGCAAGCCTTTAAAAGCAAGCAAGCAAGCAAGCAAGCAAGCAGCTGGAATGGTTTGAAAAACAACAGTGATGAATCTCTCTGCATTGGCTCAAGCAGTCACACTGCCTGAACTACATGGAAGGCATTTGATTGCAAAAAAGTAGAAGCCCAGTGGCAGAGGAAAAAAACTATGGATGCAGGAGAGGAGAACTCTGGGCTAATTCAAACTGATGTTTACATCATGTGCAAAAACAATGAGAATTTGTTTTTAACAGAAAACAATGTGAACCAGACCTTCCTCATCCCAGAGCATTTCCCACATTATTTGTCAATGTAGTCACATCCTAGGAGACTGCTGTCAAGACCACTTTATTTACTGTTTGATTGGTGTACTTAGGGCCAAATTACACAATACAAATAGCCTATAGAAGAGGAAATTCTTTAACTGCTGAGAATGTATGTTGTCATAGCAGATAGCACCCATAGTTTGCAATTTAGGCTGTTATGCTCTGTAATTCATCCTAGGATGAAAACACAGGCTTTGTTTACAAGCATGTTTGCTTGGTCAAAAAGGTTTGCTTAAATTATGTTTCCGAACTAATTTTCAGCTTCTAAGATGGGCTACCTGTAAAATATGGTTTTGCTCATAAACTAAAGTGAATGGACATTTTATCAACATCTTTTTGACACTCCTGTTGTAGTTATACACCCCCAAGTCACCCCCAATTTTTGGAGACCCTATGAATGAGAAATCTCCAAAATGTCATGTCCTCAACAGCCCTCCTCAGCTTTTGCAAACTCAAGCGTGTGGGAGTCAGTCCATCTCATGTTTGGTCTTCCTCTTTTCCTTCAAACTTTCCCAGCATTATTGTCTTTTCCACAGAATCCTGCCTTCTCATGATATGCCCAAAGTAGGACAGCTTCAGTTTTAACAATTTTGCCTCTATAGATATTTCAGGCTTGATTTGATCTAGGAGCCACTTGTTCATCTTTCCAGCAGCCCAGGGCATCTGCATAGCTCTTCTCCAGCCACCACATTTCAAATGAATCATTTTCCCCCCTGTCACCTTTCTTTACTGTCCAGCTTTCACACCCATACATGGTGATTGGAAATACATGAGTGTGGTGACACTCCTACACTTTACTAAGCTACAGTGCTATGTGCAGCTATTGCAGGACTATTAGACCCAATGCCAGGTATGGGGAACAAGTGGCTCTTTAGATGTTGTTGGACTGCAGGTCCCATTATTCTTTATCCTTGGCTATGTTAGCTAGGGCAGATAGGGGTTGCCATCCAGTAACATCTAGAGTACTGTGCATTCCTACACCCACTTTAGTCTGATAGTGCTGGCAATGTTAGGCAGTCTGTCTTTTGCAGATTTTTTTTGGACTGCAGTCATGTGCACGTTTTCCAAGATGTAAGCACCACTGAACTCCGTGCTGCCATTTATCTCACCAGTTTCAGTGTTTCCTGCTTTCATCTGATAGCAGTTCTTGTTTACACTCTAAACTGAACTTGGGTTGTAGGTCCTCAGGCAATAAATGTAGATGCTGCTACAGCTAGGGGAAAAAAAGTGTGGTGTTTCTTATAGAATGTCTGAACCCTCTTTCTCTCTTTCCTTTTCTATTAGTGGTTAAGCTAATCTGTATGTTCCCTGCCATGCTTCAAAAATTTATTTTTTGCTAATCATATTATAATGCAAAAAAACTAATTCTTTGAAAAATTATGCAGTGCCTAGCCACAGCTAATCATGTATATATACTCCTAAAAATGCTCAGGCTTGTGCTTTCGGTCAAACTGCATTTTGCTTTTGTCTCTTTTTTCACCAAACACAAAGCCTAGTGTCCTGTGTGAATTACCACACATGCAATGGCAATCACAAAAGTGGATCTGGCTAATTAGTGATGTGCTGGTCATGTGTTTGATCACATGTCTGGTTGCATCCCTGGCAAGTGACAGCCAGCTCACTAATAACTACATCTGCATCTGTGCATCATGTGCATGGCAATGCTCAGGAGGATATTAGCCAAAGTAAATTAAGGGCTCCATCTGGATTGGGACCTTGGGTGAAGATTAGGGGGCTTTTAAAGCATTGCTAACTCACCAGCCTCTATTATATTGAGAAGAAAACGAAGAAGTCTTTAAGTGTGGCCCAACCCACCTACACAGTCTCTGAGCTCAATTCAGGTGCTAATAATGGCCTACAAATCCCTTAACAGTTTAGGGCTTCGATACTGGTCAGAACATCTGTCTCAGAAATCAGCTACCTGTTTCACCCACTCCTCTCAATCCACACTGTTAAAAGTGGGCACACCAAAAGGTGACAATGAGGAACTAGGCTTTCTCTGTGGTGGCTCCTGTTCTGTGGAGCAAGCATCCAACTGAGGTGCTCCAGGGTCTGTCCCTTCTGATATTTAGGAAACTAGTAAAGACAGAACTTTATAAAACTGTCTTTAGGAATGTACCCCCAGATATTGTTAATATTAATTTTTAAATATAAGTATTTTCTTTTTTGCTAACTATGTTTGAGTTGGTTTATTGCCATATTGATTGTGCTGATATACTGGGGTCAGGCTGGGGCTGTGGTTGGGAGGTTTCATGTATTATTCTGTAAACTACCCAGATAGATAGACAGGTGAGATGAGAATCTGGATCCGCCCAAGTTATATTTATTTAGTGGCTGAAATCGTGTTGCTTAGGTAAAAGGTAAAGGTTCCCCTTGACATTTAGTCCAGTTGTGTCCGACTCTAGGGAGCGGTGCTCATCCCCGTTTCCAAGCCATAGAGCCAGCGTTTGTCCATAGACAGTTTCCGTGGTCACGTGGCCAGCGCGACTAGACACAGAACGCCGTTACCTTCCCACCGAGGTGGTACCTATTTATCTACTTGCATTTGCATGCTTTCGAACTGCTAGGTTGGCAGGAGCTGGGACAAGTGACGGGAGCTCACTCCGACGTGTGGATTCGATCTTACAACTGCTGGTCTTCTGACCCTGCAGCACAGAGGCTTCTGCAGTTTAACCCACAGCGCCACCACGTCCCTTCCTGTTGCTTGGCTTACGCCAAATCATAACTTTCAGTCTGCTCTTCCCAGTAAACACGCTATCCCTATTGTGATTCTTGGGGACACAGGCACACATATTTGCTTGGTGCTTGTGTGCACCCTGAGAATCAAGGCAGGAGCACTTTGCTTACTAAACAACAGAATTTTGGCTATTTTGTTTTTACCTCCTTCTCTTTCCAAGGAACTTGAGGAACATGATTCTCCCACCCTCTGCATTTTATTCTCAGAAGAGCCCTGTGACATAAATTAGATACAGTGCTTGACCCAATGTCCTTTAATGAGCTCTTGACTGGGTGAAGGTATGAATCCAAAAGTCTCTGTCATAGGTATAGCACTACACTGCACATGGGGAGCATGCTTTTCTAAGCACTCTCCTGAGGTCACATGGGTTATGGCAGTACTTGGAAAAGTTACTTTTAGGGGTGCAGTACCTCCAGAACACCCTAGCCAATATGGTCACTGGAGGATTCTGAGGGGTGTACTTCCCCAAAAAAGGTCACATGTCCAAGCTCTGACTAAAAAAATTGTTATAGAAAAGGTGAGTGTTGCAAGAGGAGGATGAGCCTGGCATTTTGCCCCTTCTCCAGCTTTTACTACCATGTGAGTTCTAAGTCCAAGCATGTCGAGCCTCAGAAGCAAGATATGGATTTCAAACAGGTAGTCTAACAACACTGTAAATACAAAATGCACTGCTTGTTCCTTTTTGCCTGAGGAAAACAGCCAGAGGCCAGTAGAAGCAGGGTATATATTGACACGATTGAGTCATCTTTTCTTTTTTCCATCTCCTATCCAAGTATTATCCAGTTTCCAAGAGGCCATGGCAGTATAGGGTGAAGATTCACCAAGAGGATCTGCAATGCTAAACCTTTGTGTTTAGCTCCAAGTCCCTGTGCCAGTGGCCTTGCCGTTTGGTTGATTGTGGGAACTATAGTTCAAAAATCTAACTTTTCTAAGCTCTGAATGAAAGCCTTCTATTGTTCCTCATAAAATGAGCAGCAGATAGGATTGGTTTGTGGGGCTGTGTCACAAAGCATCCAGGTTGTGCATTCCTTAGGTTTTTACCCAGAAAGCCTTCTCAGCCTAGTCAAGGCTCAGTGCTGTGGTTGCTGAGAGAACCTAGCTGCTTCCCTTCAGGCAATGCGTAGGCTGTCATTCATTCAGAAATATAAATGCTTGCATGCAATTACAGAACACCCGCTTACTAGATGCAGATGGGCAAAGCTGTTTATGGGGGAATTTGAGCACTAATGATGCAGGTGTCATGGTGTAGTGAACTGAGAGAACTGAACAGTACCTGCTTCTATAATTATACGAAGAACTTTAGCAGCCATTCCCCTCCCCACTTCCTTTTAGGAAGCTAATTAATTGAGGCCACCAAGAATGAACTGATCTGAAGTCATGGCTGAGCCTTGGCTTCCACAAACATTTCAACTATAAAAGACAGCCCAAGCGGAATGTTCCTTTCTTTTTGGCCCTTATGTTTTGCTGGATACTGTGTAAATATGGTGTAATGAGCTGGTTTTTACTGGAAGGTCTAGTCCTGTTATCCCACTGATCTGCTTACCTTTTGGTATGATTTCAGACAACCAGATTTCTCACAAAGTATATTGTTTTTTGCAATGTACTTTGTGTATATAGATTTTTGCAATTTTTCAACATCCTTAAACACAGTGTGCATATTGCTGCTGCATATAACAATGGGTTAGATCCAGATTTAGTAACACTTAGAGTAAACCAAGTGGGATTTAAAATTGTCATAAATCCCATTGGTTTCAATGAGTCTTGTCTTGGCATGACTGTGGTTGGATTGAACACTTTACGTCTTTCCCAGCCATGCCCAATGACCATTTAGAAACAAGCAGCAGCAATAAGGCACTGAACTTTTAATAACATTGTGTTTCTCTTGTTCCTCCATAATAATCTTTGATTATAGTTTGTGTGCAAACTTGATGGCTTTGCTTCTTGCCGCAGTGAAGAATATAATTTATGCACCAAACATTTGTTCTTAATTTATTCATTCTGGTTAAAGACCCCAAAGTACCATCAAAATGATAAGATAATGTTATGCATTCTTTACACTTCAGCCTTCAACTTGAAGTATTACTGAGTTCCAGTGAGTATTGTGAGCCCTGAATAGAATATGTAATCATTGTGAGGGGTTTTTCAAAATTTCCAAGAGGATTGTAATTTTATTCTTGTGTTTGTTATTCATTCTGGCGAACTGTTGTTGCCTTGCTGTTTTATCAAGGTTACTAATTTATGTTAGGATGTCCTCCCCATTTTTTTAAAACCTGATCCTTGATCAATTACTGCCCTCTGAACAATATATATATTCTTTTGCTTATTATAAACTATTTCTTTTTCTAGAGTTCTTAGCAGGTAGATACTTGCTACCTTGTTTCATCATCTGTCTTGATTATCTGTTTTTTTTTACTGGGGAAGTTATTTGGGTAATTATATGTATCACATTTTAAGTATTTCTAAGAAGAGGAAACTTTGGCTTCTGCCTTTTCTCTTTCTCTCATTTCGTATATTCAAGACCTAAGATGGCAGAAACACTACACTGAAAAAGGGAAATAACTGATTTGCTAATATCACACACTTATGAATAGAACTGTTACTGAACAAAACCAGGATACCAGCAAGTGTTATTAAAAAGTACAAGACAAAAGTGTAGAAATGGGCTCAGTGTCAACAGCATCAAAACAATGTACAATAGGACCCCTGTATCTGCAGGGAATTATT
The DNA here is from genome assembly GCA_037013535.1 of Intellagama lesueurii. Taxonomy (NCBI): domain Eukaryota; kingdom Metazoa; phylum Chordata; class Lepidosauria; order Squamata; family Agamidae; genus Intellagama; species Intellagama lesueurii. Next base: position 263,785,920 of record JBAJHW010000001.1, read on the forward strand.
TCCACATTCCCCCCGTGGATGCTAAAAACTGTGGATAATATCAAACACTATACATAGCATGGTAGAAGGAAAAAAACAGAAATATGTATTTCCACCATGTATTACCAGAACTGGCCACTAGAGGGAGCCAGAGGCCATGCTATGTATTCTTCAACCCCAAGAATACATGGTCTCTGGCTTCTCCAGTGGCCAGTTCTGGTAAATACATCATGAAAATATGCATTTCTATTTTTTTAAATTTAATATTTTAAATATTTTCAGACTGCGGATAAGTGAAACCATGGATATTGATCCCACGGATACAGGGGCATGCTGTATGTTTTATTAACAATGAACAGAATCCTGTTGATGACTACATATACATCATGTAACTCTATGGCAAATTACCAGTAACTAATAAGGCACTGGTTTCATTACTAGGTTTATGCCTATGACACAATCAGGCATGCACCTTGTGGTGCAACCTGCATCTTGTTAGTTAGTGGATATCTGTCGTGGTGAATTATGCAATTTAAAATTTGTACACATAACTCACCAACACGATTCATATGAGTACATAAACTGAACCAAACCCACATATTTTATCAATAGTACATTGATTGATTGATTGATTGATTGATTGATTGATTGATTTGTATACCGCCCAACAGATACATTCCTGTTTCACTTAGGATCTGATGTTTATAAAGTGTAAAACACACCCCATAAAAGATGACAATTCATAATGCATAGAAAAAATATTTCAATTCATCTGCCAAATGAAAGTGTCAAGACTGCATGTGCTCACCCCTGTTGGAAGCTTAAATGTCCTGGATGTGGTACTTCCACTCTGAGGCATTCCTTAGGTTTTCCATAGTTTGTACACGGGTTTGAACCGGTTTTTAAACAGTAGTTGGGTGGCTGTTTGACAGGAATGTGTTGGCTATGGATTTGTTGCTTCATGACAGAGCTGGACATGGTGACCTTGGGAGTCCCTTTCAGCTCTACAGTTCTGTGGTTCTATGATTTAAATGTAGAAATGAGCCTCCATAGATCAAGATGGAGCTTGCCTAGTGTTGCTCCCTCTGTTCCTATTCTTTATCTGCATGAGTAATATTGTGGCACCTAAAAGACTAACATGTTTTATTTGGCACAATATGTCATGGACTGCTGCCTGTTTCATCCCATACTTTCATGAGCTGTGGTCCATGAAAGCTAATACCAAGTAAAACTTGTTAGACTTGTGGGTTTTGCTGTTACAGGTTAACATGGCTATTCCCATTTTGCCTGGATATCTTTCACATGGTAAACAGTTCAAAGGATTTTTTGTATTTTCTGTAGCACTAGAGGGTTTATCTGTTAAGCTACCCATGATTTTGTTGGAATGGAGATTTTATTCTGTTTTTAAAAGCTGGTGCAAACATTGCCAGAACCAGCTACCCTCTGCCTGATCTGTGGAATGAAATGGTCCAGGTGATTAACCTCCTAAGTAACCTCTGCTTGGGTGCATAGCACAGGCTCCTTGATTTTTTGAGGAATGCAAGGCAGAAAAGGTGCTTGAGCAGATAACCAAATCGATGATAGAGGAAGACTTTGGGTGAATCTGAAGGCACCAGGGCTCAGGGCCATTACAGGACTGAGTTTGCAGTGGAGAGTGTTGGGAAATTCTTCGTGGCCTTAATGCACAGTTGGTTCTAGCATAAACAGCACTCTTGTTTAGACTTCCTTTTGCCCCTCCCCCATTATACTAAATTTTGCAAGGCCACTCAAAGGATTTATGTGGACTGGGTCAGGTGTAATATTGGGAGTCCTGCTGCTATCCCCTTCAATAAACCATGCATGTATGTACAAAGCTGGGGGTTATATGTGAGAATTACAGCAGGCATGAACCACAAGTGAGAATTCTCACCTTCAGCGCCACTTTCAAGCCAAATGGTAGAGGTACTTCAGTTTTCTTTCATGTAGATAAGAAAGTGAGACCAGGTTGTGCTTTCTCCTGGGTGCCTTCTCTAAATTCCAGCTTTCCAGATCCCATGATATCGCAGAAACTCTGGCCTCATAAAGTACTGACAAGGTTTCTTTTGGTTTCCAGGGGCTCATTCTCCCAGTTTTTCTGCTGGCTTTGTCTGCTAGTAATGCAGGAAGGATTCCTCTCTTAAGAACTTGCCTCAAACAACTCATGTGGCTCTCTTTGTACATAGTAACTACCACAGAACATTACTCTCCAGTGGAACCTTGCCGTGACATCTTTGGTTGTTTACTTGTTCCCTGATTGAACTGCCTGGTTTATTTAAGCCTCAAGTTAGCCTCTTTTCTGTTTCCCACACTATTATGTAATATGTTTACTTTGTCCTGGACAAGAAGGGCCCCCATTATGTCGCACTTACATGTTCAGATTTAGTGTCGTCTTATGCTCTAATCGGAAATTTCCTCCTTTGATGGGGACTTTTAACATAATATAAAGAATTGTGGTGAGATATATGGCAGGTTCAGGTCAGGGGTCACTGGTCCACATAGACACTGAGGCAACGTGCCTTTGCTCTTGAGGGGGAGCTGGGGCAAATTGCTCCAGCCCCCCCTTCCTGAAGCCCAACAGCTTCACTATATTACCAGATTGTATGTATTGGGAAGAATTGCAAAGCATGGCTGTGTACCACACCCTCTTATTTCCAGCACTTTCCCCCAGTAACATCTATGACAAGGGCCAAGAATGAGTTACACCTTAATTGATCCTGAACTTCCAGTGCAGTCCTACTCTTGTCCAAGGATCCCAATGAAGTCACTGTCATGTGGTGTAGGTGGCTCTCAAAGACCGGCTATCTGTCAAGACCCAAATGGTCAGACCACTTCCTGGTCAAGTTTAGTCTATTAGCTTCTTCTCTCCTCTGCAAGGGTGGGGGATCTATTAAGATGATCCGCCCTCAGAGACTAATGGAGCCGGATGGTTTCCTGAATGCTCTGGGGGATTATCTGTCTGATATGGTTGGCACTCCTGTTGAAGCTCAGGTCACCCTATGGAATAAGGAAATGACCCGGGCAGTTAACACGATTGCGCCTAAGAACCCTCTCCCTGTATGCAGAGCCCAGACAGCTCCTTGGTATACATCTGAACTGTGGGCGATGAAGTGAGAGGGGAGACGGCTGGAGCGCAGGTGGAGGAAATCCCGCTGGGAGACCGAACATGACTTAGAGCCCATTATTGGGCCTATTTCATGACAATACAGCTGGCGAAATGGCAATATTTCACCATCCGTATTGCTTCCTTAGAATGTCATCCAGCAGAGCTGTTTCAGGTGGTCCGGGATATTCTTCAACCGGGAAATCTGGTGGAGGTCCCAGACCGCTCATCAGCTCGTTGTGATGAGCTTGCCATTCATTTTGAGGGAAAAATCACTCAGATTCGCAATGGGTTGGATTCCACCATTAGTGCAGAATCAGAGGATGTGTCCAGTGTGCCATGCTTAGGTCAAGTATTAATGGATGAGTTTCAATTGTTGAGACCTGAGGATGTGGACAGGGTGCTTGGATCTGTCCGTTCTACTACTGCTAAAGGTTGAACTCAACAAAGCTACAGATTTGAAGAAACCTTGGCAACAATTGTAAAACAATGTAGCTGCTTCTGACAGGGGAGTATGTGTAAAAAAAGAAAAAGAAAAATCTCTATAACTACATACTTGTATTTGAATGAGAAAGCTGGATAAAAAGAAAAGGAGGAGCCACATTCTGAGCAGTGGCAGGGCACCATGTGACACAGCAGAATTATTGCAGGCAGTACATTTAAACAGCACAGCCACTGAGCTGAGTTTGAGGGTCCTTTTAGTTCAGGTATGTGCTCTCTTTCAGCTCATCTTGACAACTCCCTGACCTTTGCTTGGACCCCCCCCCCCCAGTTCAGCACCCTAAGCAACTGCCCAGTGAACCCACTTTCAAAGGTGATCCTGCTTCCATTGCATCAGCACAATTTGTTTCAGATACGTTCTACAACTGCTACATTCGAGAACTGAGAGTGCTGAGGAGATGCCTCATGGTACTGGACATGAAAAAGTACTTGCTATAGAAAATCATTCAGATCCACTCTGACCTGGACTCTGTACTGAAAATAGGTTCCGGGAAGGCAAAAGCTTGTACATGTTTGATGCATGAATTTCAATTTGGCCAATCTGAGGAGAAGTGGGCCCAACAACTTGTTTTTCACAACTGAGCCCAATGTTACTAATTAGAGCTGCCAGAAGAGGTCTGGACAATTGGTGTTGCAGCAACAATAAGATCATGGTTGAAGAAACCATCATAAACTCCCACTGATTTGAAGGGCTATAACTCAGACATCCCAAGTCCAATCTTTTGCCAAACTTGGAGGGAGTGGGGAGGAGAGTCAGCTGAAGACTTGCTGTGCGTTTGGCATCTCTAACTCACGCAGGGGCCATTCTACCACTTCCAGAAATCCCAAATTGCACAAATCACAAAATGGTTCATTTTGTTGGAAAGTTTGTGGTTTGTAGTTAGTGATGAACCACAAACCATCACGAAATGCCCTTTTCCCAATTCATGCCCATCTCTAGACTATAGGATTCCTCAGGGCTGACTTCTCTGCTTTTTATCATGAACATGGAGCTGTTGGGGGAGTAAATCCAGAGTTTTCATGTCAGTTCCCACCACAAGACTGATTATATCCAGTCCTATCTCTCTTTTTCAGATGATTCCAAGGAGTCTGTGGAAGTAATGAATAATTGTTTAGATGTGGGACTGGATGTGGGTGAATAAATCATGGTTTAATCCAGGCAAGACAGCAGTGCTGTTAGCAGCCATGCTATCCTGAGTCTGGGAGTCCAGGCTGTTCTGGGTGGAGCTGCCCTCCTTCTGAAGGAGCGGGCTTGCAGTTTGGAAATACATTAGAGGGCATCATTACTACTGGAAGTTGATAAGGCTACTGTGGCCAGGAGTGCCTTTGCCCAGCTTTCCTGGTGCATAAACTGTGCCCCATCCTAAGGAAGCTGGATTTGGCTACAGTGATTCGTGCCATAATTGCTTCCTGATTAGTCTACTGTAGTGCTGCATATGGGGCTGCCCTCAGAAAGCATTTGGAAGGTGTAGCTAGGGTAAAATGAAGCAGCTACACTGTTCTTCTGTACTCAAGTCAAGGTGCTCATTTTGATCTATAAAATACTCAACAGCTTAGACCAAGACTTCTGATAGACTGCCTCCTGCCATATGTGAAGCTAGGTTGGTGAATGCACAAAAGGCGGGGCTTTATCTGCACCAGTGCCTCAGTTATGAAACTCCTCTTTAGGGAAGTCAGGCTTGCTCTGTCCATTGGTTTGTTCTCTCAAAATTCAGACTTACAACATTGTTCTTTGCTTTTCAATCTGTTTTTAAAGAATGCCTTTATGTTTTTGTAATAGTTACAGTACTAATGCTAATAAACCCCTTGCAAAAGAACTCTTGTCAGATTTCCCCTCCTTTCCTATGGATAGGGTTACATGGTACAATGATCCCATTCATGCAAACAAAGTCACCCTTTTGTATCATCACTCTTTTCCATGTTACATTGCTCACCTGACTTGCATGGACAACCATTTGTGAGGGGCTAGCAAATCAATGCAATGTTAGTATCAGCTGACAGGTGGCATTTATACGGTCAGTTTCTCGCTCTCTCCTTCTCCTGCTGTTCCACCTCAGTATTGAATATTCAAAATGTTTATATCACCTCTGATTAGTCCTGATGCCCTCTATGCTACTAAAAAATGATTATATGAAGATAAATAGAAAACATTGAGAAAGAACAGGGTGACTGTGTTGGTTGGATGTGAGCCATAAATTAGAGTGTAAAACATCAGTTGCAACTGTGGGTGGATATTAGTCATATCCAAACCACCTCAAGACTTGGGTAATTTCATACATTACTAAAATGCCTTTAAGCTGCTCAGTGCCATCTGTGTATATTTATTAATGTATCAATGTTGCTGACTTTTAAAGCTTATGTTGTGTTGTGCTGTCCTGTCCTGTGCTGTGTTACAAGTGTGAGCTGGACTAAATAACTTCATTTAACAGTGCAACCATGTACATGAGACATATACATATGCATTAGCCCCACTATGCCCCATGAGAATTGCTCAGCTTGCAACCATACCCATGTAGAAATCGTTATGTGATGTGATCTTACACTTATTTACTCAGGTAAGTCCCGGTTTGTTCACTGAGATGGGTACTTGAGATGATGTGGTTATACAGAATGGTAGCCCTATGAATCACCAACTGAATATACAAAAAAATCCAACTCGCATTCATCCGAGATGGTGCTTAATTTAGAAAAGAATTGAGATAAGTCAGCCCCATAATTTGTGAATGCTGAGAATGTAGACTTTGAAATGAAACAAAGTTTTTATTAAAACAGTTGAGAAGCCAGAATAACTGAAGCAGCAAATGGAAGAAGAGGCGATCGGGGAAAGTATTGATTGTTATATTGAAGAAAAAAAAGGAAAACTCTGCATAAAATGTGATATCTTAACAAAACAGATTAAGATGGAACGGAATAAATGGTTTATGGGCTACTGGAGCCAGTAGCTCAAACAATTTGGGAATTCAGCTTTATAATGGTAATAGATTTAAAGAGAACATTTCCTTATTACTATTGATGTGGCATATCTTTTAGAACAAAAATGATTTTACAGCAGGTCTTTTAATTATTCTATTCTTGTAGAAATACTGGAAGCCATATTATTAGTATTGCCATTTTGCAATGGTGAAACTGAAGCTATTTGGCCATAGCCAACCAGTGCATTTACCAGTGAATTAAAAACAGGTTTCTGTCCTGCCCCTTTCCTCAAGCCAACCACACTAATTCATTCATTCCTTAGTTTAATTGATTATTATTTATTAATTTATTAATCATCTACTGTGACTGAAAAGAGGATACACCAAATTTACCAAGTTCCAGACTGAAGACTCCTCTACTAGCAATGTAGAATTAGAATCTCAGGGTCCTAGATAATGCATGCACTTAGTATGTATTGTTTGCCATCAAGTCAATTCCTACTTCTGGCAATCCTTTCCAGGGTTTTCAGTGGGGAATCAAATTCCCAACTTCTGGCTCTGCAGCCAGATATCTAAACCACTGAGCTATCCATCCAGCTATCTTACTTAGAGGAAGACGTAAATAATCCTTTGGAAGGGACCCATTCTTTGAGGGAGAAAGACATATAATCTGAAATAGTATTTACAGAAGAGACAGGCTCAGCTTGAATCAGAATGAACCCAAACTCTCGGTGTCCAAAAGGGTGGCAGATAAACTTTTAAATTGGACCCTGGAGGAAAGCTGAAGTAGCTGGTGAGTGTCCAGTTCAAGAGAAGTCATCTCTAGGGAATGAGGGTGAAAATATTTCTGATTATTCTATCATAGACAAAGTAGTGGCAGGCAATGGTGACACAGTAGGATACAGGAATGTATGGAAAAACACAACAGCAGAAATGAGCAGAGAGAGACACTTTATATTCTGTCTTATTAGTATTATAGACTAATACCAAAAGCTTAAAAACCAACACAAGGCAAGTAGACTAGCTTTTGAAGGAGAACAAGGATATAGCAGGTATAATGAAAGCCTGGTAGAAAGCAAAAAGTCACTGAAACAGGGTTATCAGTGGCTACAAACTCCATAGGAAAGATAGAGAATTTTGGGGATGCTGTACATCCAAGAGTTAATCATACTATAAATCTTAAACATGGCATTTCATGGAATTGCTAAAGGGCGCAATGGTAGTCTCCAAGCTGATATTGGAAAAATATCATTCCCACTGTACAACACTTAGGATGATCTTGAGGTGGAGAGGCAAATCTGGCACACATCCAAAAGAAAAATAATGAGTTGTAATAACAGGTAATTTTCAGCTGAAGTAGGTAACTTAATGTGCAGTCATGACAAAGGAGTAACATTTGTCAACATCCTAAATCAGGAATTGGCAGCTTCCAGGGGACAGGGTGTGGCACTAGTCCCTCCAGGTTCCATCCTTAACCAACCATTCCCCTGTGTCTCTCCTACTCCCCAGTTTTTTGGCTACATGACCAGTTACACCCCCAAAAGCATCTGAGGGTATGATTGGCCATTTTGGCTTACCTAAAAAAAGAGCCTCGTGGTGCAGTGGTTAAACTGCTGTACTGCAGCCAAAACTGTGCTCACAACCTGAGGTTCAATCCTGGGTAGCCGGCTCAAAGTTGACTCTGCCTTCTATCCTTCTGAGGTTGGTAAAATGAGCTTGCTGCGGGGGGGGGGGGGGGGCAATGTGTAAACTGCATAATTGTAAACTGCCCAGAGAGTGCTTGAAGCACTATGGGGCAGTATATAAGCAGCATGCTTTGCTTTTCTGCTTCTACTTGTTTTAAGTCCACTGAAGACTTTAAAGAAACAGAAAAAAAAGATTTGGCATCCTGACACTGTGAGTTTTGAAAAACAAAACCTCCCAGGGAGCAGTATGTGGCCATTGGCTGCACTTCGCCTACCCTGTCCTGAATTCCTGTGCCCTAGAACAGTTATGGGACCAGCCAGAAGGGCTGGCTTCCTTAAGTGGCTCTCAAAAAGTCAAAAATAAACATTAAATTTATTAGAAACAGTGGCCACAGTGCTATTAGACTCAAAACACTTGTTTACTGAGCAATTGCCAAGAAAATCCACCATAGTCACATTTTACTTCAGAGTAGAAAGCTGAAGTGAGAGGACTGGTAAAAAAAAGGAGTTGATAATAAAAGTTAAGAGGGTCACATATCTCCTGAATGCTTAGGAGTTATTCAAAGCCACGATTATGGAAGCTCATTTAAATGTATATTGGACATCAAGAAAGGCATCACAAGGGCCAAGAAGATGTCATGATGGGAGTTTAAGAAGCTATAAGATATGATAGCTTTCCTCAGAAACTGAAAGTCCTGCTCCTGTGAGGAGTACGAGAGGAGCCTTGTCTCAGTAAAGAGAACCAATTTGGGAATCCAACTGTAGGAGAAAAAAAATGCAGGAGACAAAAAGGGAACTTTCCCTCAGAGGAACATAACTAAAACATTCGTTCAACTATATAATTTTTAAAAAATATATCAGAAGAAGAAAAACCGCAGGAGAGGTGGTTGAACCACTGGATGACAAAAGGATTTAAAGCATGTTAACAAAGAGTAAGGGGAGTGCAGAGAAGCGACACGAATTATTTGTATGCATCTTCACAGGAGCAGCTGTGTCAGGCAGATTCCTGTGCTGAACTGGCTTGTTCAAAAAGGAAATCTGAACACTAAGGGATATTGGGGTAACAAGGGATGATGGTGTAGAGGTGGGTGGCAGTTATTGACTCATTGAAAATTGAGAAACCTGGGCCTGGATGGAGTCCCTTGGAAAGTTCTCAAAGAATTAAAATTTAAAATTTCAGATCAAACAGAAAAATGTAGCTTGTTCCTAAGATCAATTGTTGTAGCCCAAGTGAATATGTTTGGGGAGATTTAAGCTTTCTTTTTTTCTCGATCTACTTACATAACCAAATGATGATGATGATACTGATAATAATAATAATAATAGTGTGTCGTCAAGTCAATTTTCTTGAAATGCACCTCCTCGCACATGTAAACAAATGTGACATTACCTAGACTACAAAATTGTAGCAGTTTGATTCCACTTTAATTGTTGTGACATCATCCTTTTCAGGGTTTTCTAGGTAGAGGGTATTCAGAAGTGGTTTACCATTCCCTTCTTCTGAGGGGCACCTTGGGACTGTGCAGCTTGCCCAATGCCACACAGGCTGGCTCTATTTGCAGGAGGCACAGTGGAGAATCAAACTCCCAACCTCTGGCTCTGCAGCCAGATATCTAAACGACTGAGCTATCCAGCCAGCTGCCAAAATAATACATCCCCGTTAAAGAGGGAATTATCATTTGCAGATTTGGGGAAAGCTCCCAATTTTCAGAAATATTGACTTTTTTTTATTTCTAAAAAATATATTAAGGAATAAGGCTCACCGCCTTTCAATAACCCAGTGAGAACTGAGTGTACTTAGTGGCCACAAAATGCCCACTTGGATGGGTGTCTGTGGAAATGAATCAGTACAGCATGGGTGGGGGAATGAAATGGAATGGCTGGAATTCTGAACAGCAGTGCTTCACATTATAACATTTAATTGCAGTTTCTAGTGGTATATTAGAATTCCCTATGTGATGCCACTGGGTCCCCTATTACTCACTTTAAAAATGCACCCACCCACCCATTTAAACAAATGTGACATTACCTACATTACAAAATTATAGCAGTTTGATTCCACTTTAATTGTTGTGACATCATCCTATAGAATCCTGGGGTTGGTGAAGATTTAAGACCTCATACCTCTACGGAATTGACCCCGAACTACAGCAAAGCAGTTTAAGTGTCTCACCAACTGCAAATGCAGTCATGGCAGTTAATATAGTACAGACTTGCCTTAACAGTCTACTGCAGAGACATTCCATGTTTGCCTACCTGCATTATCTTGTACCTCACTCACAGTCCTAGCTCTTAAAGTTCCCTTTTGCAATAGATAAAGAGGACTAGGTTGACAGGTACATTCTGCTGGTATAATCATAGCCAAGTGCTTTTAAAAATGTACTGCTCTCCTTAACTCACTTGTAATGCAGAATCATGACTTTTGTTATTCAGATGACATTTTCTTTGCTAGTGCTTTTTGTCTTCATTTGTGTTACTTCCTCGCGAGAATTCCTTGCTCTCCTTGAGCAGGATGTGTGAAGGTCAAAGACAAACAGCACTATTCTCTTTCTTAGGATATTCTAGTATAATACTAGAGCAGTGTTTCCCAACCTTGGGTCCTCAGATGTTCTTGGACTGCATCTCCCAGAAGCCCTTGCCAACCCAGCTAGTGATGAAGGCTTCTAGGAGTTGCAGTCCAAGAACATGTGGGGACTCAGGGTTGGGAACCACTGCACTAGAACATAGAGTTCTTTGTTGTAATTCAGGGACTATGCATGAAAACATTATATCAGAAAATTCTAAGGGCCACAGAAAACTACACATCCAAGGATTCCATTGGATAGAGCCATAGAATCAAATTCCTATAACTGTGTATTATAGATAATACCACATTTGTTTAATTTTTCTTTAAAAACCATCCTTAGACTGCATAAATGTGGCAGTTCTTCTTTAGAGCTATTGTCATCACATGGAATAATGTGGCAGAGTCGTTAATTTTACATAAAGATGGTTATCACAAGTAATGGTGTCTACGCAGTCCTTCTATAGGGAAAAAGGTGAGATGAAAATTAAGTAAAGAAAGCAAACTAAATATGAACAAGTAAATATGCATGGGGACCACCACTGCCCGATCACAGTCCTGGCAGGAGCTCCTACTGCAGAATCTATTATAGCCACCAATGTAGTCAATGTTGAACCCAGCTTTCTTCCTTATAACCTTAAAGACAGCCTGTTGCAAATTTGCCTTCTCACTACAGCCAATGGTGCAAAGCAGGGACATAGAGATGAACAGCAGGAAGGAGTCATGTGGTGCATTGTCTGTGTTAGATATTTACAAACGAGAGAGAAGAAATATGGAGGGATGACACCTCCTGTGTCTTCTATAATGCCTAGTTTGGTCCAAGGAAAAGTCAATGTCCAATCCACCTTACTGATTAATTGAATTTCATTTGTCAGGATTGAGTCTATAAGTTTCTTCCAGAAATACATACTGTCCTCTTTTAGAATGTAATTTACACTGAAAAAAGAAAGTCTGCTTTTCTCCAGTGTTTTCTCTTGATGTGCTAAGTAGCACAAGCCAATAATTCACACTGGAAATGAGCACATTTTGACAAGGACAGTGTGCATAAAATTAATGGCAAATCAAACTTTGTAAGCATGTGGGCATTAAGTCTTGTCGTTTCTTAAAGGTTGGGATAATTGAAATAGGAGCTTGTCTTTAGATAGTTATATTTACTGTTCCACAGAGCCAAACAGCCAAAGGATCTTTTAGCGGTACTGTTCCTATTTCAAAAAAAGAGATCTTTTACCGTAACTTTGCATTTTTAAAGTGTCTGTATGTTCTTGCCTCAAAGTTTCATATTTGAGTTTGATCTGCTTACACATGGGCAGGGGTAGATGGTGACTATATGGGGACAATGAATATGTTCCAGTTTTTAGTCCAAGTCCAGGCATTATAGCAGCTATCCAAGATGCTGAAACTTAGCTCCAGAATATATTCAGCAACCTGTGGAGTTCTCTCTCCATGCTCAGAGAGAGAGAAACTCAGAGGTGATTCATCACTAGGGATGGGATTTTCATATTTTTTTGAATGACAATCTCTGATGTCTGTTGGAATTGCACTAGCCAGAATTCTGGGGGCTTCGCCAATAAACCTGTGTGTGTGGTTAAATTCTGTGGCACTGCAAAGCATTAGGGGTATTGTAGCTTCCTGAAAGATATCCTGAACAGAGCATAATGGATAGGGAGACTATAATGCCACTAACGATTTGGTTAGAGCTTAGCCTTGCCCAGTCAGTTCCTCTGTCTTGGAACTCAGAATCCAGGACACTCTGTAGAAGATTTGAAGGTCAGTATTTTGAAACAAAATCATTACAAATCAAGGAAACAGCTGAGATAAAAATTTATATACATAATGGCCACCCATATAAATGGATTAAGCATAACCCTAGGCTTCTTTAGTAATTACCAAATGTAATATTTACAGTGTTATCTACTACTACTGATATTTTCTTTACAACTACCAGGCCCATCTTTCATCACAAGGCTCAAAGGTAAAAACTGTCAATATTCCCTACAGTAACATACTTGTTTCCTCTGCTATCTTCTTTTATTTTTATATGTTCTTTCCCTCCTCTTGAGTCTTTAACTGAAACCTCAGTCTTCACACACCCCTCCACATCCCTTCTCCCCCTCTCCTCTTTGTTCATGCCTGGTTTCTGTTTTCTGTCCCTGTAGGAATGTTCACAATAGAACCCAACATCAAACATAGGTCATAAATTACTGCATGTGAACTGTTACCACACACCCAAGACTCTTACAGCCAATTAATATTTAGAATGTTCTACTTGTGAAATTGATATTTCATCCATTATTTCATTTTGTTTCCGTATGTCAGAAGAAGTGGACTTGTCCATGGACGCTCATATTAAAATATAATTGTCTTTAAGGTGCCACATGTTTTTGTTTTATTTTGTTTCTTTGGATTTCTTCAGAAACTGAGGTTGTTTTTTTTAAAGTTATGCCTCAGCTGTAAATTATATCAAACAGCTGAGAGGGATTTTAGGAGAGAGACACAAGGTCTCCCCCTCCCTATTGAATTCATCCTTACTGGTGGTTTCTCTCTAGCATACTGCAATCATAAGTAGGCCCAGCAGGAGGAAGGAGCATCTGGACAAACTGTTGATGATCTCTTGGGTTTTCCATGTTTTCTCAGAAAACCTGTAGAGTAACCTAGATCTTTCCACACATCATCAAACAGGCAGACAAAAGAGGGCACTGCTTTGCATAAAAGAGTGTATACCAATTGTTGTGGCAAAATGAACACCAGAGGTTTGTACTCACCATGAAAGGAGGAGGCAAACAAATGTAGTGAGTAAGACAAATTGAACAGTTTATTTTATCAGTATACCAAGTCAAAGACAAAGGTGTAGGCCCTCTTGACAGTAGCTACAAAATCTTTATACCTTTTCTTATCAATAACAAAGGATGTTTTCTTTATGTTACCAATTAGCAAGCAATATTAAAACAGTCACTTATATGGAGAGTGTCTCTTATGCTGTTGTTGTCACATAGGCAGTTGATGTTTAAATGCTTAAGTTAATGAATGCTGCTAGCTAAGCATGTCCAGGTGAACTTTTGACCTGATAGGCTGACAGGTTACAATTTCCATTAATGCTATCAAATACAGCAAACAGTTAACTTTTAATTATTACTGACCCAGCAAGTTGCTAACCAGCCACGCCTGGGCAAGTTTGCAGCCGAAGAAGTATAGGAGAAAATAGAGGAAATAATAAGGCAAAGAAATAAGTTTCATTTCCCCCTTTACACTAATTTATTTGGATAGATGTAGAATAAGAAATGTTTTCTATAATATAAACAAAATTACAGTGACTCTCACTTGAATGGAAAAATTGTGACAAGATGAGCTTGTGTCTGCTGAGCCTCCTGTTCAAGCGCTCATTGTGGTTGGGCAACTTCAGGGTCCCTGATCATCCTTCTTTTGGCTCTTAATCTTTAAATTAGCTTTGGACTGGACAGCTTTTCAAATGGAAAACATTGACAGGGACGATTGTCCTCTGTAAAGGAAGATATATGGGCACCCTTTTCTGAGAGCTCTCCCAGAAATCCTTAGAGAAGCTAGGGGAATTGAGCTGGAGAAACTCATACCACTACAGAAAAGTGCAGGATGATAACTCTGATTTTTCCTGCATGCTGGTCTCAAGTGTGCTTTGATGGGAAGTTATTCCTTTCCTTTCCCCTTTTTTTTAAAGCTGTATAGCATCATTAGATGTGCATGACACGCATAGTACTTCACACACTGCTGAAGGAGAGGACTCTGCTGTGAAGTATCTACAATCTGGAAAACACTTCTTAGGTTTCATCAATGCGCAAGCATTATACTACCACCAAAATATTACACATTTGATACTGGGGAAGCTGTTTGTTTGTGGGTAGATATAACTAACATGAAAACAGTTGCTTGTTTGTTTTGCAGATATTCCCTCACTAGACTTATTTAACTGAAGACAGTGGCATTATTTAAGCATCATTTTTTAGGTTAATTTGCAACAACTAAACACTGAAAAGTATGATTAGCTGAAGACTGCATAGTAATTTCTTTCTCATAACCTTGCAGCTGAAGAGGTTTTATGAGATGCTGTAAAACCTTCACATTATCTATATTTTAATTAGCTAGTAATGATAACAATACAAGGTTTTGTTTATGAACTAGTCAGAAGGTCTTAATGAGCTGTGAATTTCTGAGGGTGTAGGAAATGAAAGTATAAGAGCATAATTCTTTGCTGAGTTAAGTATCGAAGTAGTTAAGAGGGCAGTATGGGGCGCTGCAAAGTAGAATAAACTCATTTTAGAGATGATGATTATTTGCAACACTGCTAAGACCCTTTTTGAAAGGTGTTTCTTGCCTATTTACAAAACAAACAAAATGTTTCAGGAGATGATCAGAAGCAGTAGCTTGATTCAGCTGGCTGATGAAAAGCTAGCATTTCCTTCCGGACTGGGCAGTAGGCAAAAAAACAGACATTATGCATTCAGCTGCTTATCTGGGGATGCAAGATGACGGAGTCCAGACTTCACTCCGCTGAACTATATAAGTGACTGGTAGTGTTAGGTCATTTTGTGCAGCTAGGATGGCATCCGAATGCAGACTGTAGCCACAAAATCAGAAGACTGAGACTTGGAAGGGCAGCAATGAAGGAACTAGAAAATATTTGTCACTAGAGATGAAGACAAATATCATCCACACTTTCTTATTACCAATCACCATGTACGGGTGTGGAAGCTGGACAGTTCAGAAAGCTGACAGTGGAAAAATGGATTCATTTGAAATGTGGTGCTGGAGGAGAGCTTTGAGGATACCCTGGACTACCAGAAAGATGAACAAGTGGGTCCTAGATCAAATCAAGTCTGAACTATATCTGGAGGCAAAAATGTTGAAACTAAGGATGTTTTACTTTGAGCACATCATGGGAAGACAGAATTATCTGTAAAAGACAATAATGCTGGGAAAGGTTGAAGGCAGCAGGAAAAGAAAAATACCAAATATGAGATATATTAACTCCCTAAAGAAAGCCGTAGACATGAGTTTTCAAGAATTGAGCAAGGCTGTTAGGAACAGTACATTTTGGAGATTGCTCACTCATAGTGTCTCCATAAGTCGGGGTCGACTTGACAGCACATAATAACAACAACTATAACAGAGCGGCATGGTGCAACACGATTTTGTCATGTTCATCTTGTCATTCGTTCAGCACCATGAACAGACCATAAAGAAACAACGTGAAGGACAGTAGAATCCCACAGTTGGACCATGCGATATTTCTTCCCCAGCATTTAGTGAGCCTGCACCACCATAACTATCAAAAAAACACAAAAGATTACAGCTAAAGAAGTCAGCTGTTCCTGAGTTGTAATTATCATGTAACATGGTTATAATTTATAATTATAAAAGCAAAAGCAATCAGTTACAAATAACTGGTTAACTGTACAGCCTCCTCAGTTACTAAATATCCCCAATAAGGCATGGTCAACTGTGGTTTCCCAGCATGTGTGAAGAACTTAGATCTTGATATATTACAGTTTGCAAAATCTATGGTTGACAGAATACCAAATAATTTAGTGAATATTTTTGACAGGAGACCAGTTAAACCACTAGGACAGTCAATAAATTAATGGTTTTGAAATCAGTTCAACTGGTTGGCTTTAAAACAATCAGTTAATTAATGTTAGTTACACACATGTCCATGTTTTAGAACCTCAAGATCCCCCCCCCCCGTCTTTGGAGAACAGGGTTTCTTAGTGCAATAATTTAGGGGCTAAACTTAGTGATTTAAAAAGAATATTCACTAAATTCTTTGATATTCTTGAGTTAAGCTGGATGAGACACTTTGGTGTCCCAGCCTCACACATTTTTTTGTCTTCAAGTAGGAGTGAACAAAGAGTGCTATTTTTCCTCATTAGATTCTTCATAATTTGTGTGAAGTCTTCTTGCACAAAGCTAGTGTTGTTTCCCTTTCAGAAGAGCAGTACACATATACACACCCGGAGCAAGCACAGCATGAGTAGTTAATTGTTGAAAAAAGTTACAAGTAATCACCCCGATGCTTCTAATCCATGCAACAAACAGCAATTTTGTGTGTGCACAATTTACATTAAAGATATTATGGTCATTAGAAAATCCACACCAAGTTGCAGTGCCTGTGTGCAGGATGTCTGCAGCTGTGAGCTGAGACTCTCTGTTTGAGGTATTCATGGGGGGAGGAGATACCTACAATTTAACAGGACTCTTGGGGAGTTATATTCTTGTCATTTTCCCTGTTACGAAGGCTCATTTAGTAATCTGATCAGTAAGGCCATATTATCCAATTCTCTGGCCACCTCTTCCTGTTCTGGGAATCTGACATCTATAGCAGCCTTCCTCCTTCCAAACAGATTTCCAGTTTAACCAGCAATTCTGTACCCTGCATATGTGCATACATGCAAGGATACTATATAAATGTAGGCAGCTTCATAACACCACACAGTGAGATGCTTTAAGATACCAAATCCAAATCCATAACCTTCTTGGTGAGGGATAGGAACTATGCTGCTCTCCAGATGTTAATGGAAGGCACTTCTCATGATACCTAACCATCAACTGTATTGGCTAGGGCCAATGGCAGCCACAGCTCAGCAACATCTGGAGGAACACACATGTCTACAACCCTCCCCTGTATCTTGGTAGGTGCAAAACAATGCAAAAGTAATTCTGGATTACTGGCATATGGCTCAGGTATTGGTGCCTTGTTGTTGCAGCCATGGTGGCTGGTGTCATGTGCAAAGTTTCTCCATTTTTTCTATCCATAACATGAAACAGAAGCACAACGAAGAGTAAATATCCCTACTCCTCTTTAATGGCTGCTAAAGGACACATGCAGGAATGCAATGCTCATATATTAGGAGCTTGTACACTTTACAGATGGGGCAATGGGGAACACACTACTGGAATGCTGATTCCCACTGCTGACCATACAGTCTTGAGACCTCTTCTGGGTGACCTGCTACAGAGCAGCATGTGCTTTGTGCTTCTTGGGCAGTGTTTACAGGCAGTAGCAATGCACCAAACACTGCTGCATATATAAATCTAGATGTCATTTATACCTTTCACTATGCCCCCCTTCCACTGCAGAAATTTGGGGAATTTAAATGGCAAGCTGGCATCAGCAATGGGTCCTGCCTACCTAAAGATGCCAGCTGCTGATGCTAGCCTCACTTCTGCTGATGTCTGGAATGGAGTGAAAATCTAAAGGGCCATGATAATTTATTTGTCGCTACTAGAGTAAAACAATTGAATCAATGGGACTTAAACAAATATTGAGCTTAAAAGTTTCATTCTTTCAGTGGGCCTACTCTTGTGGGCTATGAACTATTGGTTTTAGCGCAAAGATTTATTTATTTATTTACTACTCCAATATATATTAACCACCACCACCACCCAGTTAGTGCTGAAGCACTATTCTGGGCAGTTTACAAAGGATTAAAAACAAAACTACATAATACAACACTAAAATATAACACAAAAAGCAATAAAGTGGCAAGAGCATTTAAAAAGAACCAGTGCCACCAACAAACTATCACAGAAAAATGGAACTGGAGGCAAAATGCTCAACTGGGGTCAGATTGGAAAGCCTCCTCGTAAAGAAGTGTTTCCAACTCTTAAAAGAATACTGTGAAAGGTTTTATATGTGAGTGTCAAAACATCTGGGACACAATGGGTAACCAGTGGAGACTGGTCAGAACTGGAGTGATGCAATCAAATTTGCTCGCTCTGACTCCCCCAGTCTGGCTGCCACATTCTGGACTCAATGTAGTCTCCAGGTAAGGTTCAAGGGAAGCCCCACATAGAGAGCATTGCAGTAGTCAGTCTGGGAGATCCCCAGTGCCTGCACCAACGTCTTAACCCTTGTCAAGGTATGGGTGGAGTTGGGAGGCAAGCCTAAGCTGGTTGAAGGCTGATCTGGACACAGTTGTGATCTGTGAGTCCCAAGAAAAAGCCAGATCAAGAAGAATGCCCAGATTGCGAACCTGATCCCTAAACAAGAGGGCAACACCATCCAGTCTAGGAATAATCCCCCCAGTGTTTCAGAGCACCTCTCCCAAGGAACAGAATCTCTGTCTTGTCCAATTCAATCTGTGCCTGTTTGCCCTGGTGCATTCCAGTATGGAGGCCAGGCATCGCTCAAGCGTCTGGATGGCCTCCACTGCAGAGATGGTAAAGGAGAAATAAAGTTGCATGTCATCAGCATACTGATGACACCTTACTCCAAATGTCCTGATGACCTCCCCCAGCGGCTTCACATAGATGTTAAACAGCATTGGGGATATTGACGATCCCTGGGGCATCCCAAAATTGAGGGTCCAAGGAACTGACAACTCATTCCTAAACTGCATTCTCTGGACCAAACCTTGAGGAAGGACCAGAGTCAGTTTAAATCTAGATCTCCAACCCCAATCTCCAAGAGCCTGTCCAGAAGGATCTTGTTCAAAGCTATCAAAAGCCACCGAGAGATCAAGGAGAACCAGCAGGGTTCTATGTCCCCCATCAGCCTCCTTTAGAAGGTCATAGTGCAGCACTCCATTGTGGCCTGAATCCAGACTAGAATGGGTCGAGGCAGTCCTACTCTTCCAGGTAAATCTGGAACTGGCTAGCTATGACCTGTTCGATCAGCTTGCCCATAAAAGGTATGTTGGCGATTGAACAAAAGTTATTAAGACAATCTGTCGCCAACTGTGGGCATTTAATGATGGGTCGGATTATGGTTTCTTTCATGTGAGAGGGAAGAAGTCGCTCCCTTAGTGAAGAATTGACACTGTTAATGACCCAATCCACCATAGCCCCACCAGAAGCTTTTATAAGCCAGGCTGGGCAAGGGGCAAGTACAAAAGTAGTGGATCTGCAGCCAGCCAGCACCATGGACACTTCCTTTGCGGTTACAGGTCAAACTGAACCAAGCAGGCAGACAAAGAGGGTGCAGCAGTCGTTCCCCCCTCCCCTGCTGATTGACTAAACTGCTGGTGGAGTCAAGATCAGCTAGGATGGCCTCGATTTGCATCGTTCTTTAGAAGGCTGCAAATCGATCACAAGAAAAATAATGAGGCCATACCTGACTAGAATTAAGATCGCGAATCACCTGGAAGAGTTCTGCTTGTCAGTTCGCGGCCTCCCCAATAATCCTGATGTTAAAGGCCTTCTTTGCCACCTTTAAGGCATTGCCATACCTATTGGTCACATTCTTAATAGCAGCCAAATTTTGCACCAAATTATCTCTCCTCCACCTGCTCCTCAGCAGTCTCCTAGATAACTTCATAGCTAGCAAGCCCTCAGCGTATCAAGAAACAGAGCGAGCTCTGAAGCAGAGAGCGCATTTGGGGGCAATCATGTCAGCCACCTGAGTTGTCTCTAAATTTTGTTGTTGTTTAGTCATTAAGTCGTGTCCGACTCTTCGTGACCCCATGGACCAAAGCACGCCAGGCCCTCCTGTCTTCTACTGCCTCCCGGAGTTGGGTCAAATTCATGTTGGTAGCTTCAATGTCACTGTCCAACCATCTTGTCCTCTGTTGTCCCCTTCTCCTCTTGCCCTCACACTTTCCCAACATCAGGGTCTTTTCCAGGGAGTCTTCTCTTCTCATGAGATGGCCAAAGTATTGGAGCCTCAGCTTCATGATCTGTCCTTCCAGTGAGCACTCAGGGTTGATTTCCTTCAGAATGGATAGGTTTGTTCTCTTTGCAGTCCAGGGGACTCTCAAGAGTCTCCTCCAGCACCACAATTCAAAAGCATCAATTCTTCGGCGGTCATCCTTCTTTATGGTCCAGCTCTCACTTCCATACATCGCTACTGGAAAAACCATAGCTTTGACTATGCGGACCTTTGTCAGCAAGGTGATGTCTCTGCTTTTTAAGATGCTGTCTAGGTTTGTTATCGCTTTCCTCCCAAGAAGCAGGTGTCTTTTAATTTCGTGGCTGCTGTCACCATCTGCAGTGATCATGGAGCCCAAGAAAGTAAAATCTGTCACTGCCTCCATATCTTCCCCTTCTATTTGCCAGGAGGTGATGGGACCAGTGGCCATGATCTTAGTTTTTTTGATGTTGAGCTTCAGACCATTTTTTGCGCTCTCCTCTTTCACTCTCATTAAGAGGTTCTTTAATTCCTCCTCACTTTCTGCCACCAGAGTGGTATCATCTGCATATCTGAGGTTGTTGATATTTCTTCCGGCAATCTTAATTCTGGTTTGGGATTCCTCCAGTCCAGCCTTTCGCATGATGTATTCTGCATATAAGTTAAATAAGCAGGGAGACAATATACAGCCTTGTCGTACTCCTTTCCCAATTTTGAACCAATCAGTTGTTCCATATCCAGTTCTAACTGTTGTTTCCTGTCCCACATATAGATTTCTCAGGAGATAGATAAGGTGGTCAGGCACTCCCATTTCTTTAAGAACTTGCCATAGTTTGCTATGGTCCACACAGTAAAAGGCTTTTGCGTAGTCAATGAAGCAGAAGCAGATGTTTTTCTGGAACTCTCTGGCTTTCTCCATTGATCAAATTGAGCTTCAACAGGATCATCTACCGGGTCAGCCAGAAAGCCTCCCAAGGCCTCCAGGTCAAGAAGCCTGCGAGGGCAGACGTAAAAAGCATGCACCTCTCCTCTTTGTGATAGCATTCTTAATCTTTCTTTGAGTTTTTGCATGTTGTAAGAATGATTTTGCATGTTGTAAGTATGGTTTTACAGACCCAAAGAGTCTGTAAAACCATACAGCTTAATTCTGCAGGTACTATTGTGCACTTCAATATAAAAATGGGGAAAATAGCCTCTTTTTTACTATCATTATTTTGTCCCATTTACTTTCACATGGTCTTTAAATATCACAATGGGAAGCACTAAATAAAAGCAATATGTGGAACTGTTATCAACTAGCTGAATATCATTTTTCTTTTGAGCTTCCCAGAACTGTATGCTCTGTGTGCACTGTCTGTTTTGTGGCATGGAAGCTGAAGATTTGAGGAGTTTAGTGCTTGTTCTACCCCATCCTTTTTTATTTTTTATTTTATTTTTTTGCTTTCTCTCCATGAGATTTTAACTACTCATCCATAATATAGCTCATAGTGTGAATGGTCCCGTAACATGCCATTTATGTAAGTATATGGTGGGGGACTTTTTTTTTTAAACTCAGACTGTATACCCATTAGAGTTCTCAGTGATTCTTTGATGTATGCTCATTTTGATTGAGTTAAAAGTGAAATATTTCACACTGGAAAAAAAGAGTAATGGATATTGAAATGGATAGGGATTTTTTTAAAAAAGGCATGGTATTATTGAAAAATTTGGTTGGTTTTCTTTGGTTAGTATTCTCTGATCTTCTTTTATCTTCCATTGTTGAAATTTTAGCAGTTTGAGCAAGTCGCACTGGGCCACCATCACAGTAGAAATGCTGGTGCCAGAGCTCAAGCTCTGGGTTCCAGCTTTCTTATCCAATGATCGGTGTCCTATCAAATGCACTGGTGTGGCTGCTGAATAGTGATGCAGTAGCCCATTTCTATTCTGACACAGCTAGCGGGGATGCTGACATCACAGTGAAAAGACAGCATTGCCATTGGCTGGATTGGCAGGCACTCACCATGGAATTTCATTCATCCCCATTCACTCATTCAGTATTTTCATATCTTGTTCTTCCAGTTCTGGAATGCAGGTCGGCAAACAACACAGAATAACAGAACAGTCTCTAGATAAAAATGTACATTTCCTCCCAATCATGACGTGTATATTAAAAACACAATAGAGCAGCAGGGGTGAAGTGTTCTCCAATCTGTCCAAAATGTCTTCCATCTCAAGATTCACATGTCCAAGGAAATAAATGTCCTCAGCCTTTGTTTCAGAAGCTAGATAGTGAAAGTAGAACGAATGTGACTTGGAATGGAGTTCCTTAAAGGGAATACGGCCACAGAGAATGTCTCTTGCTCCTCACCATTGCTCAAATTATAAGGTACATGGCTAAAGGCTCCAAACAGAACATGGCAATAATTTCAGTTAATCTGAGGAGCAGAGAAGATGGGCCACGGCATGATTTCAATTCCTTTTTAAAAATCAGGACCGGCCAAACATCACAAAATTCAAATGTGGGAGAAGACAAACCAATAGATTTGTCCACAGGAAAGCAAAAAACAACAGTTCCA
This sequence comes from Intellagama lesueurii, assembly GCA_037013535.1. Lineage (NCBI taxonomy): Eukaryota > Metazoa > Chordata > Lepidosauria > Squamata > Agamidae > Intellagama > Intellagama lesueurii. The sequence continues at coordinate 263,808,828 of JBAJHW010000001.1, forward strand.
AAATGTAAACAGGTTTTTACTGAGATGAGAAACCATCAAAATACTGGTACCTTTCCACAAAATATTCCTTTTCATATAAATCTACCAGCATTTTGATCCACACTTATAAAAAAAAACAGTGGTTTCTCTACGCCCCAACCCTAAAGAAAAGTATAGAGCTTATTATTAATTTCAAGGACTAGAGAGACACTATGTGGCTGGAGCAACAAAGGCAGTAAACAACAAGCAGAAGAGGAATATTGTTCTGTAATAAAAGGATGGAGAAGCCCTTTCAGCTGAAGAGCTAGCATTTGTATTAGAGAAGTTCTCAGGGACCACATTCTTGGACTGGTTAAAGGCAACTTTAAAACAATGGAGCCCCAAATATCAAATGTTAGCTTAGGGTTACTCCTCTTACTAGTAGTAACAAAGCCTTAGGAAAAGCATTTCAACCTTCTACATTACGAGAAAGAAACATAAAGAGCAGGAGAATACCAAATGATTCTGCCATGGGAAATGATGGGTGGCCATCTGTGGAAGACCACAGGCACAGACTGGGACGCTTGGAAGTCCAGATTCAGCCAGATTCAAAGGCCTGATCTTGACTATTCCAGAAATATATTGAATAAATATATATTGAAATAAGAAAAAAAAAGATCTTAAAAAAAAAAAAAAAAGGAAAAACACTTTATTGTGTCTCCATTTCTGTACCTCACAATTACTAAATTAGCAGTCTAACAACTGAAGATGGGACTTGTTACTAATTGGATACTATAATTTTCTTGCTGGGGTGTTTTTAAATTAGGCTATGAAGTATGCTTTAAATGTAATGCTGGTTTAATAGCTGATATTGTTTGTATTTAATTATATGTCTTTTAAATTTAATAGTTATGTGAGCCTCCCGGATTCCTTTCTTTGGGAGGAAGTTTCTGTGCACTCTTAGCACAGGAATGCAAATGTGATTTAATAGGCTTTACTGAAACCTGGTGGGATGAGACTCATGACTTGGAATATGGTGATTGAATGGCATAACTTATTCAAGAGGAATAAATGAAAAAATAAGGGAGGGGGAGTAGCATTGTCATGTAAAGGATGTCAGGAAAGCCAGGAATTGGAGCAAGAAACACTGGTGGAGGACAATTGGGTAAAAATGAAAGGAGAGAGAAACAACAGTGACATCACTGTCAGGGTGTGTGTGTTACAAACCTCCTAGCCCGACTGAGGATCTGAATAATGCCCTCTAAAATCAGATTACCAAATATTCAAACAGGGGAGAAATAATCATAATGGGAGAGTTAACTATCTTGATATCTGTTTGAATGAGCCTCATGGCACAGTGGTGAAACTGCAGTACTGCAGTCAAGACTCTGCTCATGATCAGAGTTCGAAATTGATGGACTCAGGTGGCCGGTTCAAGGTTGATTCAGCCTTCCATCCTTCCAAGGTCAGTAAATTGAGTACCCAGCTTTAAGCGCTATGGGGTGGTATATAAGCAGCACAGTTTGAAGCTGAACTTTGCCAAGATTCTAAGGTTCAACCAATTCCTCACTTGCCTTGCTGACAACTTCATTGGCTGGTGTAGCTATAAAACAGTATATTGGCCCATATACAGTATGTTAGCCTTTAATTCATTTACACTGTAAACACTGGTCTTAAGAAGTCAGTATAGAGCATAGTGGTCTGAGTGTTAGATTTGGTGCAAGGGGAATGCAAGTACATTCCCCTGTTTGGCCACAAAGTTTATTTGTTATACTTGGATCAGTCAGTACTTCTCAGCCAAACCTGCCTTACAGAGTTTCTTTCAAAATAAAATGGGGAGAGTGGAACTATGTAAAGCAGCCATAAACATTGCAGGTAAATAATATCTAGATTTAAAACAGATCAAATAAACTGAAAAGACTAATCTTGCTTATCTTGAAAGAGAATGGCTGGCCTCACCCACTTTTTTTTTTATTATTAGTATTTGGAAGGAATCCAGGCTGCAGGGGCTGAAATATTTAAGCCTCAAAAAAAGCCTTTCAAAAAAAGAGGAAAAACCGTTACTTTGTTATAAACTGAGCATGCGTGGAACAGGCTTACCAGCAACAGCATTCCAAAGCAGATACATGGCTTTTTGGGACTGAGATTCATAGCAGAGCTTGAAAACATGTTCCATAAATAAATTAAACAATCCAGAATCCCTCAGTGAGAACTGATCGTACTGGTTGGAAGATTATGGGAGTTATAGATCAAGAAACTAACTCTTCCAATCTCTGCTTTGTAATGACTAGGAATATACCAATTTCTTCTGTAGGTTTACTGAGGTAGAAGACTCATTTAATTAAGACATATATCTGAGCAAGCTGTTCAAAAAGCTATGCCAAGACATACATGTAGTATTAGCCCCTTCTCATTGTCTCAAACCTCTTTTCAGAAATGTAAGATTCACAGCAACCATAAGCTGAATAAGAAAAATAAGCAGAAGCTTCTAAAACTTTATATTGTCCCTTATTTTATTTTAGTTGAGTTGACTTAAGTTGAGTTGAGCTGAGTTTATTTGCCAACTGTACTTCCTGGTAGCACCTTGCAAGGTTCTCAGTTAAGCTACCAAAAGTTAGGGGGAAAATACTGTAACATAATATTTCTGGAAAACCATAGATCCATAGGCTTATAAACCTATAGATTTGTAGAGCAGGAAGGAACTGCAAGGGTCAGCAGGTTAAATTCCCTGCCACAGCAGGACATGCAGTAGAATGTACAATATCAGAACTCTCAACAGTCCCTTTTGTGGACTACAGTTTTCACAATCCCCTAGCCAGCATTCATTGCTATGAGTTGATTGTTGTCTATGCATTGCAGTTTGCATAAAACCAGTGCAGGCACCTCTGCAGACAGATTTTAGTGAACAGATTTCAGCTACACGCAAAAGGACAAAGTGTTTTCAACATTGCTATACTTACCTGTAAAACTGTGGGCGGCTTCCACGGAAAAGCTCATTGCTCACAAACAGTACATCAAAGTAGTGATTCCATATTTTGCCTCATCTTTCTGGTTCTGTAAAGACTAGAGACTTGCTTTTGAGGGGCCTTGGGGTTGATAGTTTCAGTTAGTGGCACCTCTAAAATCCAGAGGGTCCTGGAGAAAGGGGTGATATGGCAAACCCAGATATACAAATAAGCCCCAGCAAAGGTCATGCAGGAGGGAAGAGGGAGGAGCCAATATCTGTCAAACACTTGTGAAACTTTGAACTCCTATAAATAAGCTTTCCAACCTCAAAATCAACATGGACCATCCTCAAACAAGCCTGTCAAACACTGCCATGTTTCAGAGCATTTTGCAGAGCTATTTTCTAAGTAGAAGCTGTAGAAATATCTCCTGCAACCCACTCCATTTTCTGACTACAGTGAAGAAATGTAGCCACCCTGTGACCCTATAATGATACCTTATGCAAAAATAAATCCTCATTTTTTCTCTCTTCCCCAGACAGTGCTTTCACACCTCCAACTCTTTCCCCACCCCCTGCAATCATTTGATCACATTATTTACTAAATAAAAGTAAAGCTGCATGAAGTGGTAAATTCAGAAAGCAAAAGTGTTTCCCTGAATCCAGTCCCATCTGGCAAATAAAAATACTGACATATCAGCAAGACAGATTTTGAGATCATTGTCAGCAGTGGTAAGAAAAATATCCCTCTGCCCTTAAAAAGAAGAAGAGGAAAATGGGGGAAAAACCCCAACCTTTCCTTTATTCCATCTACAAAGGGTAGTGGAACAGAGATGGAATCCTCTAGAACAGTGAGGTGCTGCTGCAGTTGAGTTGTGAGATCCTGATTACTGCTAATAAAAGCAGGCAGAAACTATTTTCTGCTTCCTCTTGTTTCTACGAAAGGACTGTCAAGAAGAACTGTCAAAATCTAAGAAGACTAAAGTGCAGTGAAGTGCCATCAAAAGATGGAGAAGGATAAGGTTTTTTTCCCTAGACATGGTAAGAAAGATCTAATTTGGATCTTTTCCCTTTTTCTTTTCAAGATGTGACCTGAACTTATTGTTGGCTGTAGCAGGGTGAAGTAGAAGGCTCCTAGTGGGCTAACCACCGGTCAGAGGAATACAAGGAGAGATGGAGATCTATAGAGCTTTTGAAGGCAAGAGCAGAGAGACTGTTCCAGGCTGGGAAATGTCAGGGTGATAAATACCTACTTGGATAAATACCTGTTCCAGCCAACATTACATACTTTAAAGCCCCAGTGATTTCAGTGGGTGAGTTGAGTATGTGCTTATTTCTTTTGCTCTGTCTCTGCCTCTTGTTCAAATCAGTAGAATTTACCTGTCCTTAAATGTTCCCTTTGTCTTACCTCTTTCTTTCCAATGAGAGATACAGAGAAATCAAGAGCATTGTATGAGCTGTTACAGAGAGACTCATAAGCGACAAGGGTTTTCTGACATTACAGCTCACGTTTTAATAATATGATGTATAGCAAAGGCAAAAGAACAGTCAGAAATCTTATATGCACCCCCTAATTAGTATCATTGGTAAGTTAACATTACATGACATTACAACATGCATTTTCACCCTTCTGTCCGGCTTACAAAGTGGCTTACATATGATCAATAAAAACAAAACAATCACCCCTATTTTCATAGGTTGCAATGCTTTTGACTAGACATGTGGATGAATAAAAAAAAACGAATCGTGATATTTGTCAGAAATCGCTGATTCATTAAATATTCATCCCTTCATATTTGTAGGTTACAGAGACCCTGATGAATACGAAGGGATGAATATTTCCCCATTTTTATTCTATTCGTCCCCCATACGAAGAAAAAAAAAAGCCATCCTATGGCTTTTCCATGATCGGCGGGCCAATAGGCAGCCACTCACCCCCACAGCCACCCACCCCCACAGCCTATCCCCGCCCCTTCCTCTCCCTACCTTAGCCCCCCCCGCCACCCCCGCCAATTCCCCTTCACCGTAATCGCCGTTGCTGTCGAGGTCTCCATCTGGCCTCTGCAGCCACGGCGTGTAAAAAGGGAGACTGGCTGCCCTTTGCAAAGATGGTGGCTGCAGCTTCATTTAGGGTAGGGAAGCTGCAGCTGCCATCCTTGCAAAGGGCAGCCAGTCTCCCTTTTTACACACCATGGCTGCAGAGGTCAGATGGAGACCTTGGCGGTGATGGTGGCGGTGATTACAGTGGGGGGACATCGGTGGGGGTGGCGGGGGGCAGTGGGGGTGGTGTGGTGTGGCATGGGGGGTGGCACAGTGGGGGGTGGCGGGGGTGTGTCAGGTTTTTTTAAGGAACCCCCCCACGAATCGACAAATAAATTCATGATTCGTCGGTTCATGGGGGCAGCTTCGTGCTTTGTGAGTCGTCAACTTTTGATGATTCGCGAAGCAGGACATCTCACTATTTTGGTGAGTTGTCCCATCTCTACTTCTGAACAACCCATCTGCAAGTTAGGATTGAAAAACAAAGTAAATTGAAAGGTAGGGTAATGTCAGACTAGGACCTGCAAGACCAGTGAGGATTCAACACCCTACCCAACCATAAAACTAACCAGATGATGGCAGTCCAGTCATGACCTCTTATGAAACCTTGTTCACAGGGTTTGTTTTGTTTGTTGGATTGGTTGGAGCACCCATGGTGCAGTGAATAAATTGCAGTACTGCAGTCAAGCCTCGTCTCACAATCTGAGTTTGATCCTGACGGATTCAGGTAGCTAGCTCAAGGTTGAATCAGCCATTCATCCTTCTGAGGTCCATAAAATGAGTCCCTAGCTCACTGGGGGCAAAGTGGTGCTTGCATAATTATGTTGAAATTGAAAATAAAACAGCCAACATTCTAATGCCATTGTACAAAATGCTGGTAAGGCTGCACTTGAAGTATTGTGTACAGTTCTGGTCGCTGCACCTCAAAAAAGACATAGATGAAGCGGAGGGGTATCAGGAGACAGGTATCTAGTTGTCTCGTGTGCTCCCAGAGGCATCTGGTGGGGCCACTGTGAGATACAGGAAGCTGGACTAGATGGGCCCTTGGCCTGATCCATCAAGGCTCTTTTGATGTTCTTATGTTCTAAACTGTGTAGAGTGCTTTAAGTGCTATGGGGCAGTATATAAGTTGAAACAACAGTAACAAGAAAAAGGCAGAAAGCCAAGTCTGCCTGTGACTTCCCCACTGCTGAATTTTCACAATGGCACCCTGTCCACCAGGCCATTCTCTGTCATACTTTATGTATTTCATAAGTAGAAAGAAAAGAATACTCTGACATGATGCATTTGTCCCCTGAAGCTACCTAACACTAATAATGAGCATAAGTGGTGAATGAGGATGGGAAGGAAACATCCAGACATATGAAAATATGTTTATTAAATAATGTGGCTAATATTCCCAGCTCTGTTGGTTCCCTTGCAATAAATAATGCCTTCTTAATAAGCAGTGAGTTATATTGTTTCAGATAAAATATGATGGTCTAAATCAGTTGTAGCTCCATTCGAGAGCACTCACTGAAATAGTGAGGCTTCACAATAATATAAGTGGAATTTGGAACTCTGCTCAGAAATGTCCTAATTGTTGTACTCTTGGGAACACTGGATAAATCCAGTTGTAGTCCAAACTAGAAAAGAGCCATTGAAATAAATGGGACTTACTACACCACTATATAATGACTCCTGCTTATTTCAATGGGTCTACTCTATTTGGGACTAAACTTGGAGTTAGACCCCACTGCCATGATGATGGTAATTATGACATTTCTGTAAAGTGTTCACTTTGTGTCATAGGCAGTCTGTGAATAAGGCAGGTATTGCGCCCCAAAACTGGGAGATGGGAGAAGGAGGCGCCTCCCTGCTTGGTCCTGAAGCCCCCCTACCTGGCAAGGCTTTTGTAGTCATTTTAGTAGTGGGTGAAAAACATTTTATTTTCCCTGGCCTTTAAAAGGCAATTTTAAACGCTCCAATTTGATTCACTATTAGTTTAAGACATTGTTTAATATTTGTTATTTATTAAAAGCACTAATAAATAACCAGAACTCACTAGATGATCTGAAATCATCATCACCATCATCTGAAAACTGCAGAGCTGGAAGGGACCAGCTCATTCTAAGGTTCTGCACAGCTCTTCATTGGTTCTGCTGCTCCTCTGAAAGTGTATTGTAACACTGAAACATATCATATATATGACTGAAACATATTCAGTTGCTTATACCTGTTACATAATTATAAAAAATTGTTAAAATTTAGTTTAAAAAGAAACTAAAACAAATTATTTCTGGTGTTTCTTAGGAGTATCTGCTGCTGGAATTATGTATGTAGCAATATTTATTCTTGTTTTTATGGTTAATGGAAGTATATTGATGTTTTTCCTGTTATTCAAGCCATATACCCTGTTTCCCCGAAAATAAGACCTAACCTGAAAATAAGCCCTAGTACGTTTTTTTCAGGATGCTCGTAATATAAGCCCTACCCCAAAAATAAGCCCCAGTTAAGTGAAACCCCGCCCTCCACCATTGTGCAGCAACCAGAAGATGACATGACTGTATTTGAATAAATGTAGATTGCTGTACATGAAAAAAAATTAGAACATCCCCTGAAAATAAGCCCTAATGCATTTTTTTGGAGCAAAAATTAATATAAGACCCTGTCTTATTTTCAGGGAAACACGGTATGCCACTGAGTGGCCTATAATGAGTGGTTAAAATATATGTAAATGATTTATGAATATCAGGGAAAACGTCCTAACTGTTAGAGCAGTACAGCAATGGAACCAATTACCTTGAGAGGTGGTGAGCATTCCAATGCAGGAGGCATTCAAGAGAAATTTAGACAACTACCTGGCAGATATCCTTTGATTTGTATTCCTGCATTGAGCAGGGGATTGGACTCGATGGCCTTGTGGGCCCCTTCCAACTTAATGATTCTATGATTCTAGTAATGAAGCCATTACTAATGGCTTCAGTACTTGAATGACTTGACTTGAAATGATTTGAAACAACTGTTAGGAAAACTGAAAGGAGAATGGGCCAAAGCAGGACAGCACCTGAACATAAAGAAGACAAAAATCATGGCAACAGAAAAACTATACAACCCATTGTCAACGTTGACAATGAAGAAATTGAAATTCTTAAACATTTTGTACATCTTGGGTCAATCATCAGTCAAAGTGGAGACTGCAACCAAGAAATCAGAAGAAGATTGAGACTTGGAAGGGCAGCAATGAAGAAATTAGAAAATATCATTAAGTCTAAGGATGTATTGCTGGAGACCAAGGCCAAATGTGATGCTGGAGGAGAGCTTTGAGGACACCCTGGACTGCCAAAAGACAAACTAGTGGCTCCTAGATCAAATCAAGCCTGAACTATCTCTGGAGACAAAAATGGTGAAGTTATGTCTGTCAAACTTTAGGCACATCATGAGAAGGCAGGATTCTCTGGAAAATACAATATTGTTGGGAAAGGTGGCCGGCAGCAGGAAGACCAAATATGACATTGGCTGACTCACTAAAGAAAACCAAAAGCTTGAGTCTAAAGGAGATAAGCAGGGCATCAGGTCACCATGAGTCAGAGGCAACTCGACGGCACATAACAACAATGAAGCCTGATAATGTACAATATAAAAAACAGACAGATGGAGAAATAACTTGTCTGTTTTTTTCTGTAACACCTTTAGAGAAGTCCCACCAAGAGTAAACATTTTATGATCCAGTTTATTTCAAAAGAACAGTTGAGCATAATATTTGACTAAATAGTTAAATCTGTTTCTGAAGACGTCTACCTCTTTCCTCCACCAAATATTCCATGCAGTCACATAAGACTTCCTCTTGTTTAAAACACACACACACACACACACACACACACATTTGGCCAGAATCCTGTTGACATCTATGTATGGTTTGGTGACTTGCTTGTCTACTCAGAACTTGCCTACTCAGAAAGAAAGTTCCCTGCTAACAAGGGGCAGGGACAAGAAACTTGGGTGGAACTAGGCCTAGGTAAGCCCCAAAGCCCTCCAATTTAGGCCTTTTCTCCCAAGTGAGACACACTTAGGTATCTCTAAGGTGTGCGTAAATCAGATAGAACTCACAGAATGGGAATTATGGAATTAATAATTCAAGAAATCCAAAAATCCCATCACCAGTGTCTAATTGAGAAGGTACCTGGGTGCATCTTATCTGAGCGTCTGGTTGGGCACTTAGTTGCATAACTTAGACATGCCCTGGCACTTTGCCATTTGGTTACAATCTGCTGCAGCAAGTTATGCAGACCTTATTCAAACACCACGAGTATTCCAGCTTATATGCATTTTATATGCATTTTTCAAAGGAATTCATTAATTGATGCATGCCTCCTTTGATGAAATCCTATTAGACCACATTTTAGACGTTTCCTCAGCGGTTTTTCTACATTTTTCTGACATGTTGTCATATGCGTTTTTCTTTCCCTTGCAAAACACATCACAAATCCAGCAATGTGAAGATTTCCAAGCACAATTTGTTTTCCTTTTTCTGTTTGGTCTAGGAAGTGTGCATTGGAGAAATACAATTTAAAAAGAACAATGAAGTAAATTTCTTACACATCCCTAAATAACTATGTACTTAGGGTCCTCCCCAATGTGTAACTTAAAAAGAATTAACAATGGCTGCGTGTCCCATTTTATCACTCTAATTTTGTATAAAAGGTATTCTTCATAGTGCATAACCTTTCTTTCTTTCTTTCTTTCTTTCTTTTGTTCTTTCTTTCTTTCTTCATATCAGAGTGCTGCACAGTCATCAAGTACAATGCAACACTTCTGAAAATGAAGGATTGGCCAGATGCACAGAGTTTCCAGAGGATAACTGGGTGTATTTGCAACACTTTCCCACTCTTTGGGGAGGTTCCTTCTATATTCGCCACTGCATAACCAACATCACACCTTTTCAGCCAATAAATAAACATCTGAGCTTTTAATTAATATTATAAATAGCTAACCTTGTTTACCATGCATTGATTTCATTGTGGCAAGTGAATACATCTTTAAATCTCTCCTATCCAAATAGAGGGATCTTAAACAACATTTAATTTCAATGTGTGTGGGAAGGTGGGGAAGTATTTCCCAATGCTGCTGTGTACAGATCAGTTACGCATGACACCATGGTGCTGATTCATTCAAAAAGAAAATGAATGTTGGACGTTTGCTGTTTCAAAATATGTTTCCAAAATGTAATAAAAACATCCAAAGTATTTTCAAAGGAAGCCTGTATCTTCATCTGAGAAGAACTTTGCAGATTAATTTAATTTATTCACATTATATCATGCTTCAAAACCTAGTTAACTTATCATTCAAATGCTGTAGTTTCCAAATTTTGCTATAAATAAGATGTAGAAAGAGGAATTTGGTTTGTACTTAATCCCAGGATTCCATTATCTCAATTTTGAAAGAAGGCAAAATCCTTCCTATGGTGTTCTTAGAGTGAAAACGTTTTCTCAAGAACTACTCAGTATCAGTCATATACTAGTTCATATACTTCATTCATACATTCCTGTTCTCTCTTGACCTCCTTTCAGCAAATGAAGCATCTTTATCATTCATTGACAACTTGCATCTTCAACTTCCATCGATAAATGTGGGTGAAATACCAGTCATGTTCAAACCTTACTCAAACTCTTATGCCCCTATTCCACCTTTAAGTACAACTTTCCATACCGTTGCCTTTGTAACGTCATCATTGAAATTCAGCTATAGCAGTACAAAAGCTGCCAAATTCAGACTTTTAACCCACTGGGGACTTCATTAGTAGATGTCTTTTTCAGTTCAAAGATGGCACCAGAGAGTTTTAAAACTCTCTAGTTTACTAATTAGGTTACCTCCAAGGGCTGTGTTTAACATTGTACAAACCTTTTATAAAAAAAATGGTGTGGGTATTTGTGCACAAACCTATTCAAAGAGAAGTACTCCAGACTCCAAATATGTTCAAGGACAAATACTTTAAAAAAACACACCCCACCTTCAGTGCATTAAGAAAAGTCCTTTCTAAGCTCTGAACTTTGCTTTCAAACTCTCTCTCTGAGAATAACAATGTACCTTCAGTTTCTTTTGTCCAGCTTCCCCCTTTTTGATCGCTTACTGTCATCAGCTGAAATTATATCAGTGGCAAAATATTTTGCATAGGATTTTGGAAACATCTTGTGTGGTTTTCAGTTCTAAAATAGTGAACACATGCCTTTTCACAAGGGATGCTATACACTCAATTCCTGATTAACAAACTACCTCTGATCCCTTTCCAGTTACAAATAGTGTAAAAAAAAAAGGCTTTGTTCTTGCTCCAAACTCTCTTTAGTCCTTAACCACTTGCTTCTCTTTCCTCCAAAATGGTAAATCTGATGGAGGTGATTGTCTCCAAAGATGAAGGACAAACCAACCAAGATGACCACTGGCACTGGAACCTTCCAGAAGGTTCCATGGATGGCAGAAGAGTCCAGTGCTCTTCCTGCTGTCTCCTCCTCCCACATAAGGAAATTGGCACACTTTTTGCTCTATCAGCATTACGTTGGATCCTGACCATAGAAATTCCAGTTCACCTTTTTTGTACTTGATTCCAGACCTGGCATGAATGCAACTGTTTTCATGATATCCTGCATATAATAAGCACATAACAGAAATGTCACAGCCACATTTTCATGGCTAAACCATACTTTTATTAGAGCTGGAATTGTAGAGTAGCTGTGCCTGTCTGCCCAGTGAGCAGTCACCATTTACATACTGGATTAAAAGATTTCTCTAGCATTGTTTCATTTAAATACTTAAAATGAAACAATATTATACAACTTTCTTTCTTTCTTTGATGTATATACTGCCTCATTAGTGCGAAGCAGTATTCTGGGTGGTTTACAATAATCGTTAAAACATACATGGAAAAAAAAATTAAACAAAAATTAAGACATTAATAAAATAAAAACAAAGAGCACCAAGAACAAGTACAACAATATAGCTTTTTTTTAATGAACACTAGGAGAATTCAGCACAATAAAATCATGTTTCAAAGTCTGTGAAAATAAAATATTTTTGCATAGTGTCTAAATTATATCATAGTAGCATTCTTATGTGAACCCATTGATATCAATACTGTAGTATTATTAGGCATCCTTCAGTCTCGAAAGACTATGGTAACGTGCTCTGTATGGAGGACTTGGAACAGCGTCTAGTGTGGCTGAGAAGGCCAATTCGAGAGTGACAATCCCTTCCACACTGAAGACAAATACAATCTGTCCCCTGTCCAGCTCCCTGATTTTGCTGCTTTCGTGACTGCCTCTTTGCCTCGGCCTGCTGGACAAGGGTCTCTTCAAATTGGGAGAGGCCGTGATGCAACGCCTGCCTCCAGGCTGAACGCTCAGATGTCAGGGTTTCCCATCTGTTGAGGTCCATTACTGGTACCAACAGCAAATTAGACTGGCCACAGTCTTATCTTTGTGAAGAAAGTATCATTTCCTGAGTTCTACAATATCAGAAGGCAGGTACTTTTAGTTATCCTGGGATCCTTCCTCATTTTATCAAATGTAGGCTTATCAACAACATCATATCGCTATTTTCAATATAGAGCTTCTCAGATCCTGAAACAGGACAGCATTTACATTTGAGACCAAGGTTACTTGAAAAATCACCGCTGCCAACCTATTGTGATGGATCAGACGAGGAAAAAAAAGCAATTGCATAATAATTGTTTTTTTAAAAAATTGAAAAATAGCACCCACATAGGAACTCTACAATCTTGGTTACTTCAAAATCTGTGAAGATTCAGAAAGATTGACTGTTTGTGAGGCCTGTCAAAATATACACAAACATGTTTGAACATCATCATAATCAACAATAACAAGAACACACTACTGTTGATCTTGGCCGGGTCCTTCTCTGAGAGTCACAGGGGAGATTCCATCTCCAGGGCCTTGGCTACGCAGCTAGACACACAATACAAACATGGGAACATTCTGACAAAAACATACAAACAGACACATAAATTTTGATGCAAGGAAAAAAACATATTTCCCCTGAATGAAAAAAACAGGACAGAACAAGAATGGTACAAGAATACTGAGAAACTGAATGAGAATGAGACAGACAGGTTTTCAACCTCAGCTTAGACTCCTGCACGCTTTCCTGCTTTGAATTTGGACACTCTGCTTCCACTGCTGTCCAGACTTTCTCCTGAAGGCGCAACTCTACAGGAGGACCACATCAAAGAGTCTCTGGCTCTTGCTTCTTATCATTCCTATCTTGCCTGCCTTTTCCTTTGACCTCAGGGTCCATGGTGAAGCTCAGGGTGGTTCGACAGATGTTTAGATCCAGTGGGAAAGCAATGTTATGTCTTACCTTCTTCACTTCTTCATTGGTAAGGATGAGAATGTTGGTAAGGATGAGAATGTTGAAATCATCCCTGTGAGCAAACCAGCCTTCAATGTGGTCCAGCAGTGAACCACCTACCACTGAAAGGAAGTTTTATGCTGAACTTCTTCCATAGTTCAGCATAAAACCTAGAGTAGGTAAAATTACATTTGGCATGGCTGTTCTCCATGGTTCACTTCCATGCTAGGGTTGGAATTATCACTAGACAAGGGAGGCAGATGCTATGAGAAAGGCTGAAAACAATATGCTGTCATTGCAATGCTCTCCGTCCCCAACTGACATCAAATAAAATCCACAAAGTGGTACCAAGCAAAGGAAAATCCCAGAAGCTGATTCCTTTTTTCATCAGTTAACCTCTTCCCATCCAAACACAAAGCAACTATTAGGGTTGTTTTTCAACAAGTTTGAATAGTAGTGAACACAAGAGGGTATCCTGTAGACCAGTGGTCCCCAATCTTGGGCCTCCAGATGTTCTTGGACTACAACTTCCAGAAGCCTTCACCACCACCTCTGCTGGCCAGGATTTCTGGGAGTTGAAGTCCAAGAACATCTGGAGGCCCAAGGTTGGGGACCACTGCTGTAGACCATCTTGACTGCTGCCACTGGTGTTGTCAACATTCAAGCTGCCCTTTGCTATATAACGCTTGCCATCCCTTTTCCTGCTGGCAACACAAACACAATATTGTGCAGCAATACCAGACCATTTCCTGGGGTTTTGAATCATGAATACAGAAGCAGAATATCCCACATTTGTAAACCAGAGGTTTGTTTTTTTTTTAAAGAACTGAATTTAAAAATAATTAGTTTTAAATATTTCCAAGGGTTTCCTTCTGCCCTGGTGTTGGTGGCTGGTGTTGCAAGGGAGTTGCTGTTGCCCTCCAAGGTCTAGGGTGGGAATATGTAGGCCCTGAGCTCCAGATCCTGCCCACTCTTAATATACAATATCATATATAACCTTCATCATGGGTCACAGAAGAACAAAAATGGGCCATCAGGAACACTTAAGAGCAAAGGGTTCGCTTTGAGGAGCTTAGCTCCTGGGAGAGAGATTGGGAAGATCCCAACAGGATTTATGTTGGGGGGACAGAAAGAGAAAGAGGGAGACAGAGATTGCAAACACACATGGGCAGTGGCATAGAGGGAGTGAATGGGAGCTGTTTGGGGAGAGGAACCTTAGAAGAAAGCAGGCACTGCCTTCTGCCCTCAAGCAACAACATTGATTCAGTAGCTCTTCCACCACCAAGGTATGTAAAAGATTGTGAGGCTGACATTTCCATGCCAGAACTCTGTAACTGGATATAAATCAGATTTTTAATGCTCCTTTTTGTGTCGATACAAGGCTGGTCTGTTATTTTCTTACCTAGAGACTTTATCTACACATAATTTCTTCCATAACAAAGTAGTTAATAGAGAAAGTGTGGTTACCTCAGTTATCACATGAGCATGGAGTAAAAGGTTTCTTAGACTTTTATTTATTTAGTGAGGATGCTCTATTTACTGTGTTTTGAACATAGTTTAGAACTTATCCACAGCGTCCAACAGCATTTGGTGCAACCTTTAGAAAATATTATCTTACCTTAATTTAGTACTTAGGCATTCTGCCTGTAACTGGAGAGAACTGAAATGGAGGTTGTGATCAGTGGGTGCACTTAGCTCTCTTTCTCAAATCCCTTCCACCCCCGGAAATCACTCAGACTTTTCCGTGGGGCTCATGAAGATCTAAAGAAGAACCTGTCAGTGTGTTTGACTCCACATGCTTACAGAACATGACCAAGAGTTCTGCTTTATTGAGCAGGGGAGGGGCAAAGGGTTTACACGTGGCCCATGGCTCCACCATCCTTTTTGTTCTTTCCATTGTTTCAGGTATATGGCTTGAACGTGGCTTGTTGCTGTCAAATGGTTGATGCAATGTAGGAGTAGGGATAAATGTGATTTATATTACAGTGCTTGATAATTCTTACCCTAGAAACTGATCCATCGAAACTTCAAAGTCTATTTCTTTCAGTCTAATGGAAAATTCAGAAAAAAGATAATAGGAGACCAAGACATCCTTTGGGTTTCTGAGCACATAAACAATCTGCAAGAAGACTGACATTGTTATTCACAGCCTTGAGTGCATTTCAGTAAACTGAATAAAGTGTCTGGCACCATTCCCCTAGGGTAGTTATATTGTAAGGTAAAGTAGGCAGCACTCGGGGCTTTGCAATGTTGGCATCCCATCTGTGGAAGATCTTGCCCAGAGAGGCTCCCATGGTCCCTACTTTTGCATTGTTCTGGTGCCACCCATAGATTGCCAAAACTCTTGTCCAGGACTACAGGCAAGCAGGCAGGCATCTTTCAGCTATTTGGAGAACATATGTGCCCATCTGTGCACTTTGGAGAGCTGCACACACTCTTGCAACCTCCATCCCCAAAAAACGAATTTCAAAAAATGAATAGAAAGAAATTGATATATCTGAATGGAGATTTATTCTGAGTCCTGTTTTAGTGTCTAAACATTGCAAGGACTTAGATTCAGCCTTAGTCAAAAGTTATTCACATTATTCATCATGTCAAAGCACTTTCATCGAACCATCCAGCTGTTTACATCTGACACATGTTAATAGTTAAATACACTTGGTATCTTGTTGCAGAAAATATTGTGACCTTTTTAGATGGTAAAGTGAAATAAATGCCTTCTTCACAAGGAAGAAAAAGAAATAAAAGGAGGACAGCTAATAATGTAATTTTACTATCCCTCAGCCAGATAAACTATGTTAGTTTTGTCCATTCTGTAATTTAGTCGACATTTATTAACCATTCTGAAAGAAAGAGGGACAAGGATCCACAAAAGCTATAACGCTCAAGTGTACCTCCTCTTGGAGAGAGATGTGATTCTTGAACCATGTTCCCAGACTGGCTTGCACTGAACCATTAACAAAGTTGTGGCCATGCCTGCAATGCAAATCACAGAAATTCTATAAAGATGGGAGAAAATTAAACACCTTAGTTTGGGAAAGGTATCAGACAAGGCTGTAGTTTGTGATCCTATCTGTTCAATGAATATGCATAGTATTTCTGATGAAAAGCTGGACTAGATTCATGTAACAAAGGAGTGCAAACTGGTGGGAAAAACATCAATAATTTAAGATTTAATAAGATTTAATAATTTAAGGAAGTCAAACTACTTAAGTCAAAGTAGTTGACTTGTAATAACTACTGAGGAAGGTTTAAGAAAAAAGTACAAAAGCAGAATTACAGTTAAAGACAAAAATAGTGAGTACAAAAGAATACAAAACTAGAGTGGGTGAAGAAGAAAGAGAAATAGTGAAATATTTTCTATTCCTTGTTTTAATCATCAGTCCTAACAAAGACTGTAGCCAAGAAATCAGAAGAAAACAGACTCAGAAGAGCAGCAAGGAAGGAACGAAGCAATTTTTAAATGTAAGGCTGTGCCACTGAAGATCATCCATATTGCTAGTTACTGTGTATGGATCTGAAAGCTTGGAAATAATGAAAGCTGAAAGGGAAAAATAGATGCATTTGAACCATGCAGGAGAGCTTTATGGATACCATGGACCACCAAAAAGACATATAAACCCAGAATTGACTTGATAGCACACAAGTATTATTATTAGATCAAATCAAGACTAAACTTTCTCTACAGGCAAAAAAATGACTAAATTGGGACTATTGCACTTTGGTACACTACGAGAAGGCAAGGCTCACTAGAAAAGATGATAGTGCTGGGGAAAGCTGAAAGCAAATATGAGACAGGACTAAATATGAGATGGATTAACTCAGTAAAGGTGTCACACCCTTTAGTTTGGAAGATCTGAGTGGGGCTGCTAATAATAAAACCTTTTGGAGGTCCTTCATTCATAACATTGCTTTAAGTTAGAGATAATGTGATGGTACATGGCAACAAGTTCAGTAGATTGCGACAAGTCATTTGATACCAAGAATACTTTTAAAAATGTAAAAATCCAAAGTAAAACAATCAAGTGGATCAAATCATAAATCTGAAATCTGTAAGAAGCTTATTATTAATGGGCAGTGAACACCCTTGAAACTCTCAAAGGTCTTCAAAATCCCTAAAGTTTTAGGTACTGGTAGGTTTTATGTTTACTTGAGGGTTATTTTAGTCCATTATTCAGCAACATTGTTCCTTCCCTTCTTCAAGGATGCCATCTGCTTGGTTTATTTTATTTTGCTGATGGATTTTCAGTTGTGAAGTATCTAGCTGGTCCAACGTTGGGACAATTCCCATGCAAATTAGAGTGTCGGAGCTGGTGTAAGAAAGTTGAAAGGAAGTTTATTTTTTAAAATTCTTATAATGCAAAGTGCCTCAGTTTCCATTGAGAGTCTTACATACCCTACTGCAATCATATTGTTAAAGTGTGTTTATACTACAATGAACAGATGGACACAAATGTAGCTTGTCAAGGGAGCACATATGCTCCTACATTGTGAATAGGGACCAGATTCACAGCCATTATCTTTACCCAGTTTCACGTTTTCATATTAAAAATTATATGGTAAACTCTGGTGTTCAAACATATACCTGGATGTTTGGGAGTCACCTGTTTTAGATATTCTTTTGCCTAAAAGACTGATAAGATGTTATACTACGCTAATTATAAAGTTACCTTAAACAACAGATCTTGCAAATTCTGCCGCTCTGTAGGAAGAGGTAGTAGGTGTCCAAACAAATGTAATGGGGTCTAAAATGACTGAATAATAAAGTCTTCCTTTTGAGTAAACATGAATGGATTGCCCTATAGATATATAGATGTTCCTTTCAGTTAATTAATTCATCAAGTGTGAACTCTGTTGCTTACAGCCTAAGAGTTACCAAAGTTTGTGGTAAGAAAACTTGGATTCTCTTCCTAGAAAAAACTTATGGCCTCTCAACACTGATATGGTGGCTCCAACTGTCTTAGTGTCCAAAACGTGCATCTTCCCATTTGGCCTTTCCTTTGGAAAAACCTTCTGAAATCGAAAAGACTGTGGAGTATATAGCCCAAAAGCTTGCATTTTTCACCATTCAGTATTCCGTTACCATAGTCTCTTGAGACTGAAGGATGCCTACAGGATTCTCATAAAGCATCATAAAGCATCAGGAGTAGAGATGGGGACAAATAAAAAAAATGGTGATTCATTTTGATTTGTGATTCGTCAAGGTTAACAACTCAACAAATATGAATATTCTTCGACGAATCGATGAAGCGATTCATTGATTCATCTTTGCTTTAAATTGCTATAAAACTGGCCCCTAAGTACCTAGAGACACCAAATCTGTAGGAAAGCTCCCTCAGACGTGAACATTGGATAATGTGCCCCTGAGTTATATAGTCACAAAGAGGACACCCCCAGGAAAGCTCCCCCCAGGTACTTAGAGAATCCAGAATCACAACGGAGCTTCCTATGTCTTTCACCAACAGGCCTGCCAACTTTGGTGAAGATTGGATATCGGACATCTGAGTTATTCACCCACAAATTGGTCCCCCCAGGAGAGTTTACCACATGGCACAGAAGCCCATTCTGCCTAGGCAGCCACACACCCCAAAGCCAACCCCACCCCCTTCCTCTCCCTACCTTAGCCCCCCACCCCCGCTGACACCCCCTTACTGTATTCGCTGCCACCGCGGAGGTCTCCATCTGGCCTCTGGAGCCACGGCGTGTAAAAAGGGAGACTGGCTGCTCTTCGCAAAGATGGTGGCTGCGGCTTCATTTAGGGTAGGGAAGCTGCAGCTGCCATCTTTGCAAAGGGCAGCCTGGATTACCTTAAGGCAGGCTAAGGGAATCCAGGCTGCCCTTTGCAAAGATGGCAGCTGCAGCTTCCCTACCCTAAGTGAAGCCACAGCCACCATCTTTGCAAAGGGCAGCCAGTCTCCCTTTTTACACGCCGTGGCTCCAGAGGCCTGATGGAGACCTCAGCAGCAGCTATTAAAGTAAGGGGGTGTCGGTGGGAGTGGGGTGGGGGCTAAGGTAGGGAAAGGAAGGGGGTGTGGGGGTAGGCTGTTGGGGTGGCTGGCTGTGGTAGGGGGATGGCTGCCTATCTGCTGCCGATCAGCTGATCGGCGGCTGGTAAGCAGAATGGTGTTTTTTGTTGTTGTTTTTTAATAGGAAGGGGGGTGTCGGTGGGGGTGGGCTAAGGTAGGGAGAGGAAGGGGGTGGGAGGGTAGGCTGTGGGGTTGGGTGGCTGTGGGGGTGGTGGCTGCCTATCCCCCGCCGATCAGCTGATCGGCGGCCGGTAGGCAGAATGGTTTTTTTTGTTTGTTTGTTTTTTAATACGAAGGACGAATAAAAACGGGTAAATATTTGTCCCTTCGTATTTGTGGGGGTCTCTAGAACCCACGAATATGAAGGGATGAATATTTAATGAATTGGCTATTTTCGTCGAAAAAGCCGATCCGTTTTTAGATTCGTCCCCATCTCTAATCAGGACTCTAAATCTGGAATTGTTTCATAATCATGCAGCACATAAGAAAATACCAAAATTTACTTTTTACTGTGGTCTGGCAAGCAGTTGTTGTTATAGCTGTCTCTGAGAGATTTAGGGGTTTTTTAAATGCAACTTGATTGTTGCATTTTTGGAAACGTGTGCCTCATTAAAAATGTGGTGAATGCTGTTTTGTTTCATGAGCTATCACATGAACTAGCTAGGGATGTACATGGTGAAAACTTCTTTAGTTTTGGATGTTTTTTGGGGGGTGCCTCCTTTGTTTTTGTATTGTTCATGCACTAATTCTATTGTTTTATACAAAAGGGAGAGGTTTCAGGTTTCCCATCTGTTTTCCGCATTCGTGGCACTCAATAAGCCTCAAAGAACTGTAAAAACTACAAAAAAGCAGAAGCAAGGCAGCAGAGAATCAAACTATTTCACCAAGCAATCAAAAGCAGTAAAACACCCCAAAATTAGAAAAGAGAAAACAACAGTATGAGTTCCCTGCCACCCAATAAGCATAATAGGTCCCCTGGGCCTGGGTAGCACAACAGAAAAAAGACCGGCAAGCAACTAGCCAGCTGGGCACTGGCTACCTAGCACACAGTGACACTCATTCACTAAAGCAACCAAAAATAATACAACACCAAGAATAAGGGAGAACGGTCTCAAAGTGTGCCCACCACCACAGCCCAGATGCACATGGGCACCGTCTCAAAGTCCAGCCCCTGGATCAGGCCACACCCTCACTGTAGGGTACAAAACAGTCCCCGACCACTCAAATATACATTTTCAACAGAATAAATACACAGTAAATTAACCAAATAGCAATCATAAAAAATTAGTAAAAGGAAAGGAAGAACAGCAAAATAACACACACACACACACACAAATATACAGAGAGAAAGAGAGTGAGAGCAAGAGAGTGCACCCTCTCCCCAAAACTAAGAAAAGCAACCAAACAAATAAAGGCAAACATGCAGTCAAAGCTTCCCTCAACCCAAACTACTAGAATACAGGGAAATTTATCTGTCCCCCATCTCTTGATGTCTTCCCTTCTCTTTTTTGAGTCTATCAGGCAGCAATAAGAATAACCCAATAAGAGAAATACTAAAACAACTGAAACGGGGCGGGGGGATCCAAAATGAGGCATGCTGGAACAGGCTTGGGTAGCAGCAAAAATAGTTCAAAGAAATGGGACCTCACCAAAACAAAATTAAAGAAACAAAAGGCAAAAAAGGAAACGGACTAAGATGGATGTAAGCAGGCAGATAGAAAGGCAGCAATCCAAGATGGAGGACATCAGGAGCTCAGTCACCAAACAGTAATCCTACACAAAACAACTGGACTGAGGCAAAGAGCACTCCTCCCTGGGTTTCTGATTGTTTTACTGAGTCAAAATTTCTGCTTCATGTTCCTGATGTTTTGACTGGCTGTTGAAGACCCGTGCAATGCTATTGGTTGAAAAAATTCTCAGGCAATTCAATAGACAAATGGTGCTTAAGGTGCTAAAAGCTTTCATGGAAGAGGGAATATGAAAGAAACACAACTTTCATGTGCTCCTCTTTTGCAAACATGAAATCATTTGTGTTTAGAGGCTCTGTTTTGGCAATCGATGAAAGAACATAAATGACACAAAAGAGAGCCGCTTTTGTGTTTGGGGGCTTGCATGAAAACATGAAAGGTCTGTCCCTAGTAGGAACATTAGATGCATTGTCTGTGTCTTTTTGATCACTCATTCTTGTGTGCTTACTGTGTGTTGCTTAGGAGAAAGGCACCAGTTTTATGCTGCCTGATTTTGTACCAAAAAAAAAAAAAGAAAAGAAAAGCAAAAAGCATGACCACCACCCGCAAAAGTGCCGGTGTCTTATTTTCATGTTGCAAGTGAAAAACACTGACAGGGGATGAAAAGTTCTTGACAGAGCTGTTTTGCTGTGTTGACACTACCTGTCTAAAGGAGAAACCAGCCAGATTTCTTCACAAAAGCCCACCTCCCAAAGTTGCTCTATGGAGGAGCAGGCAACAACAGAACCAGTGGCATTTTGAAAAGCTTTCATGTTGGGACAAGGACACTGGAGAAGGGGTGATGTGGAGTGAGTGATAGCTATGGGTATGGGAGAGGAGGAAGAGGAGACATGGAGCAGTCCCCAGACTTGCCCCTTACTTCAGAAGTTCCAAGACTCCTGTTTCAGAATCAGTGGATGTAAAGCCTATTGCAAAATACTGCATAGATAAAGGAAATTACATGAGGAATTTTGTTTACAATTTTCCTGGCCATCTGTTGTGCATCCAGGCATTGACAACCAATTGAATAAACTGAAGTGTGTGACAGATAGCTGGAATGATTATGCACAACCTTTTTGTTTGTTTATGCTATGCTATTTAAGTAGAATTCTGTTCATAAAGAGAAAAGAATAAGTATTGGCAATGTTGCTATACTAACTGTACATTTTTTGATCTCTTTATTTTGCCTGACTCCTCTTAAACTTCTTGTAGTAAGATACTGCAACTTAATCACTATTGTCAGATACATAAAAGTTTTTTTGTGTGAATTCTCCATGTCTTGTGCTCAAATTTAAATGAGGAACCCTTCAATTTTGTCATTTTTAGTATGACTTTGATGTCCAAGAAGGCTAATATATGCAATGATATACATAAGTAGCTTCTCCAGCCAAACATTAGCATTGGCCAAAATCTTATTGTGCAGCTCCACCTGCACAGTGGGAATTATGTTATAGTCACTGGCAGATTGCTGCTGATTAAATACTTACACTTTTATTTCAGGTTATGCACAGCTTGCACTCAATAAGACCAAGTTTCATGCATCCTGCTTCTGAAAAAGGAGATCTTAAATTGGCCGCAATCTGCTGCTATTGATGATGTCATTCCCACGGTTGACACAAAACATGACCAACAGGATTTCAACCATTGTGTTTCAATCCAGCTATAATTCTGTCATTGCTGTTGCAAAGCAAGCCACTACATTTTCCAACAGAACAGAACTTTCATAAATATTCTTGATCCGTGTCTATTTACTCTAACAAGGTTTGTCTTGAAGAAGTGCCCACTATACAGAGTGCTCACACTTTTATTACATCTGTATGTATGGTTATAGCAGGTGCTGTATCAAAGAGGTCAAATGACATTTTGTGAGGAACAGATTGTACTGCAGAAGTCAACAAACTGATGCATGTGCTTCTGTTGTGGGCACATGGCTCAAAGGTTTTCCAAAGATTCCATTGGCAATCTTCCAAGGACATCATAATGCCTTGAGACCTTATTCTGCGGTATGAATGCTTATTCTGCTCTTCACTCCAGCATGTATTTCTGTAAAAACAAATTTGCATTTTTAAACCTTAAGAGAAACGGAAACACAGTGTCTCTTTGGAATCTGTAACATTTCAGTCATCTATGATATTCTAGAAGTCTGTGAGAAAAAAATATCTTCAGTCTTAGAAAAGCTGAGGTCTGACAATAACTGTAACTTATTGATCAAGGAAAAATATTGGAATGTCTCGTTGTAATTATGAGGAAAATGTTGTTAGGATGCTGCAGCATGCTTTTAATCATGATACCAAAATTGTTGAGACACAACTACACAGGCAGCCAAGATTGCCATTTTTATTGGCTGATTACATAACCTGACAGCAGTTCAAATCTTTGCAGATCTGTGGGTGTCCTTGGTGACTTCTATCCCTCTGTCATCCATTTCTTC
The DNA here is from genome assembly GCA_037013535.1 of Intellagama lesueurii. Lineage (NCBI taxonomy): Eukaryota > Metazoa > Chordata > Lepidosauria > Squamata > Agamidae > Intellagama > Intellagama lesueurii. The sequence continues at coordinate 263,832,294 of JBAJHW010000001.1, forward strand.
CAACAGATACACTGAGATTTCCACCATTTCCAAAGGTTATAAAGATTGTTGTCATCTGTTATAAAACAAATTCTCTCTGCTCTGTCTAAATTCATTTGGGATCTCTTCTAACAGAAGAAATGGATTATGGACAAATTGTGACTCCTTCTGGATATTCCAGTTCTGAATGCTTGATGGCACATCTACCAGGCTGGAACTTGTGTCATATGTTCTATGTCACAACAGCTGAGTCCTTTTATGATTAAACGGAAATGGACTATCAAAGGTGCCAGTAATGCTCAAGTATTCTAAAGCCTGAATAAAGCAAATGTACCAGGAAGTACACGCTGACCCCGCCTCACCCCCCCCCCCCATGTTGTCATTTCTGTCATCCATAATCAATGTTCCTAATCACTTTACTTTGGAAGCTCCAGTACTGTGTTGCCTTTCTCCCTGCTTAAATCACAAAGTTACAAAGGAAAGTAGACTGTAATCATGGGAGTATGCCTGCATGTTGACCAGCTGTGGGTCTTCATTTCCTCCATGGCAGGGGGATGACAAAAGGACTCTCTTGGTATCTTATCAGAACATGGTAGGCTGTAGTGTGCTGCCAAAATACAGAACATTTATTGTGCAGCTATGTACAAGTGGCTGCCTCTGGAACCAATTAGTCTTCACAGTCAGACCCTCATCCTCCCATAGCCCATCATGTCTGAGCCGGGCAGTTCCCTTCACCCACTGGTCTGCAAAGTGCAAACAGTCATGTGCCGATGATAGCCTCACATGGCCCCTTAAGCTTCCCTTCTCTGAACTGTCACTGCCTCCACCAGTGATGCAACTGAGTCAGGGTTGGCATCAGCGTTGCTGCTCAAAGTAGGATCTTAAGGGGACAGAGAGTGAGTTCCTCATCAGGGAGATCCAACATCCTGCATCCTTGGCCTTTGCTGTACCTCTCATTCCTGAGCTCTAGAGCAGGATAAAGGTAGCCGAAAACTGTGTAGCAGAAGTAGGAGGGAACCACAGGATGTCATGGGGAGATGACCCAGTCCAAGGCACCACTTCAGAGCCCCACCTTTCCTACTCCTTCTTCCTCTCCAGTCATTTTCTCTCCTCCCCCCTCCCTACTCTGGATAATGATGCTCCCAACTCTTTATAGTCTACCAACCCACCCATCAGGATCTGGAACATTGTCACTCTTCAGTACTGCTTCTGCCCCCATTGTGGATGGACTTCTCTTTTTACTGTACCCAGGTCTCAACTCACCAGGTGTACAGCCCTGCCAGAGTGGACTGTGCATTCTCCCCACCTGGCTCCCAGGTAGTCATTCCTTCCCCCTGGATAGCCTCCAAGAGGGATGTGGAAGATGCAGAGGCCAGCCTCTTTGCTCAGTGCTGGGGTATGGCTCAGGGGGATGGAGGAAGGGGCCTCTTAGTCATGGCATACACCATCATTCCCCATTAGGAGAAAACACATGTGTACAGTGCCTGTTTTCTTTTGTCATCCTAGTCACATCTATGTTTAGCACTGAGGTAGTAAGAATACCTTTTCTGTCTTGTATTAGTTCATTCTGTTGCTGTTGGAAAGTTCCGGTAATGTCCCATATCTTTCTCCTTACCATCCCGTGTTGCAATAATCATTTTTTCTGATCTGAAGGGCTGATATATATTGTGTAGAGAGGCCATTAGTGCCTCTGCTAAAGTGCTGTCTTTTGGAGTGGATCTCTAATGGAAGAACCATCCTTTCTGTTAAGAGGACAATGTTGTGGCCATTGATGTAAGGAACAAAACATCCACTTTGCTGATCTACTATTTGTGTTATTCCTCAAGATATTAATATTTTCCAGAATACAGAGATGATTTTACTTTAAAAAATGGTTATATATACACGTGTTACATTTTTAGCCCATCTTTTCAAGGGGGAGAATATTCTTCCTTATTTTACTGTCACAGAATGACTGGCCAAAATGTCTATCACTGAATGTTGTGGCTTAGTGAGAGCCTATAAGGTGGACCTCCTAAGTCTATTACTCTGACTACTACAGAATACAGCATTTAAACTAGCATTTAAATTAGCCAGATAGACAGGCTGATATCGTGGATTCAGTTTTGTATATTTTGGAAGGATATGGTTGTTGCTATTTGGGAACTGATTGTTTATTATTTATTTATTATTTAGTTACTTATTTAAAATATTTTTACCCTGCCTTACTCCTTTAAAAGGACCCAAGGTGGCTTACATCATTAAAAGACAACATTTAAAGCAAAAAAAGAGAGGAAGTATACAAATACTAAAAAGGATCATGCAGATACCACACTAAAAAGCAGTAAACAAAAGCAACACCAACAACACATTCAAAGCAGTAACAATCCATTTAAAAACCCCATTCAGACAGCCAGTCACTGAGGGTAAGCTTGCCTGAACAGAAAGGAGATGGTGGAATCTATGCTTTTCAGCTCAGCCAAATCCCTTGCCCACCCAGTCTGGAATAATGAAACAGACACTGATATATGGGATAACTAGGGTCACAACTTATTAACTTATTTATAATCCTAAAATTTCCATTTTACAAGGGGGCCTACCATAGTGCATCAATCTGGTCTGTAACCGGAGTCAACCTTTGACCTTCCGGTCCAGACTGTCAATCAAGTTCCTATAATGAAAGTGTGCTGTCTTAGCGTACGGCATGCTTCCGTGTATCCCATAGCTGTAGTACCCCAAGTTTGCCCCATCCGGGTCTCCAAACCCTAGCTGCTCAGCATCCCTTGGAGTCTCCAGCTTCCCATCCTCTCAACTAAACCTCTGTTGCTGCCCTTCTGAGAGGAGGGATGTTTTGCACCCTCTAGGTGCCTTCTTCGGAACTCATCTAACCCTTATCCTTTTGCACTACCCAGGACGGCATAGGGACTACTTAGTATGTCCCATGCCCTCCACCAAGCTGAAACATTTCAGCTCTAAGACCCCCTTGTAAATCATTTAGGAAAATGTCCAATCCTAAATTGGACAGATGCACACCATCCTATCTATATAATTCAGGCCAGGAAACTTTAATGTGAGGATGTGTGATAACTGACCCCAGGCCTCGCCATACGACTGTGTCAACCTCTCTGTTTATGCCCTTCCAGGCCCGATCAATCCACCTGGGGTCAAGTGCGCCCCTTCACACCAAACGTGGAATAATTGCTGACCATATAATGCATGTCTTGGGGCACCGTGCTGCAAACGCTCTGAGATCCGCTATTACCTGGAGGACCAGTGACTTGCCCAACCTTTGGGCCAAGTCGTTGCCTCCCAAATGAATCACCAGCATGTCAGGGGGCACATCCGGAGTACCCTGGGATGCCAATTCAAAGAGCTGGTCCCAGAGCATGCCTCTCTGTCCCCTCCACTCCAAAGCGGCCACATCTCCGAGGCCCAGGTTGCGACCCCAGCTGGTCCAACTGGCATATCTGGCTGCCCAAAAAACGTAACTGTGCCCACACAACAGAACACAAACTCGGGACAACGGCTTCTCTGGATCTGTAATGACAAATATCAGAACAAAAAATGCAGCAGGACCTAACACTGTGGTAATGGGTGAACATAAGCCCGGAATTTTTGAGATGACCATCTGCCCACTTTCTTGATGTCTTCAATTGTATACCCAAGGGTGTGTCCCAAAATGCCAACCCCAGCCTTGCATAAGGCTTGGGAGGTAACTTTCCAAAACTGGAATTTTGTTAGTGAAGAAACATCCTTGTGGAGCAAAAAGCCTCCTGCTTCCTCAACCCTAAGATGTACATACTCTTGTGTAACCCTTACAGGACAGATCTCAAACTCTGAACATTGCCCTAACAACAACACCTGTCCTTTTCCTAATTGGTCTGTTTTTGATTTTTGTAAATGTATGGCAACTTGATGTTCTGATAATATCACATCCTTCCTCTGCAAAGAGGATAGCAACGTGTCATGTTTGGATGCAGCCGCTAGTTCACTTATCCGCAAAGCCCAAAGAAGGCTATAAGTGTTGCAGCTCTAAAAAGGCAAGCGTCAAATCAGTCCTTGCACACCAATTCCCATGGTCTCCCTAACTTGGCCAGTATAGCAGGCGATATTGGCGTACGATTATCGCTAGACACACCTCGCTCCCTACTCCACCCCTCAATCATCTTCCGAATACTGAAGTCAATTGAGAAACCTTTACACCTTTGTGCTTTGGCATAAAAAGCCAGAGCTGCCATCCTGCACTGAATGGATCTATGGACTAAACCCTTCCTGTGCAAGTGAACCGCAAACTGCATAAGATGGTCATCTGATGCAGACCAGTCATGTCCTAGGCCCTCCTTTTCACAAAAAGCGAAATAGTCATTGCACGCTGCAGTGTAGCTACGGCCAGTGCTCGGTGCACCGCTAAACCCATGGCCCTGTTAGCCTCAGCCCTCCAAGATTCTACCTCGTCTGGTAGGATGTCCTGCTGAGCCCACGATCCTGGTGCCAACACCCTGAACCGGTCCATCTGTTGACGGGACAGGGCGTCAGCAACGGAATTATCGACCCCGGGGACATGCCGAGCCTGGAAAACTATATGAACTGCAAACACCTCAATGTGAGGGCCCTAACTAACACCATCACTCTTTGTGATCTCAATGTCAATGAGTTAACAATGTGTACTACCGCCTCGTTATCACACCAGAAAGTGACCACAGAATTAGCCCACTCATCTGCCCACAACCACAAAGCTCCCACTATCGGAAAAAGCTCTTAAAAAGTGAGATTCCTGGTGATGCCTGAACTGTGCCGTTCTGAAGGCCATGTCCCAGCACACCACTTTCCTTTGAATAATATATCATAGCCCTGTAACCCTGCTGTGTCTGTCTGGACCTGTAGGTCAGACCCCAATCGTAGTTCCTTCCTCCAGAAGGAGGTTCCATTGAACTTTCTAAAAACCGTAACCAAACCCTCAAGTCTTCCTTCATTCCAAGTGACAATCTCCTCCTGTGATGGTGTTTAGTGAGGCCCTTCATAGCATCACATAATCTGCATAGGAAGGGTCTACCTGGGGCCACCACCTTGCATACAAAGCTAAGGTGGCCTACAATTTCCTGCAATTGCTTCAGTGTTACTTTTTTCTGCACCAGTAGACTCTGCAACCTTACTTTCAAGTCACACAATTTTGCCTCTGGGAGCCTACTAGACTGCAATATAGTATATAACTCGATACCTAAGGAGGTTAAAACTTGGCCAGGACCCTCTGTCTTCTCTTTGGCCAATGGGACCCCTAGTTCCCACACCATTTTCTGGAAAGCAGCCATAAGGCATGCACATTGTGATGTGCCGTGCATCCTGCAAAATAAAAAATCATCCAAATAATGGAGCACCTGCGCTCGGCTGACCCGCCGTTTGAGCATCCATTCCAAAAATGTGCTAAATTGTTCAAAAGCAGAACAAGATATTGAACACCCTGTAGGTAACAACCTGTCCATATAGTAATGTCCCTCAAAAGCAAAACCTAAAAGGTCAAAATCCTGGGGGTGCACAGGGAGGAGTCGGAAAGCCGATTTTATGTCACACTTCCCCAACTCCGCCCCTATCCTGACTTTCCGGACCATGCGCACTGCTGCATCAAACGATGTATAACGTACAGTGCACAGATCCTGAGGAATCCTGTCATTTACCGATTCCCCTGCTGGAAAAGACAGATGGTGAATCAATAGATACTCACCCTGTGTCTTTTTGGGAACAACCTCTAGGGAGGACACCCGAAGGTGCACAATTGGTGGGGCCTGGAAAGGGCCCAATACCCATCCCTCTGCAACTTCCTTACAAATTTTTGTCCTTACTATATCTTCCTGTCCCTTAACAGACTTCAAATTATTTGACCAAGTGGCTACCCGATTCCCCCATAGCTGGGATATGAAAACCATCCCAAAATCCTTCACTGAAAAATCTAGCCGCTGTTCTGTTAGGGTAATCCTGTAGCCACTGGTGCAACACAGCTAATTTAATTGTACTGGGGCCCTTTTTGAATGTTTGGAGCACCGGGGTGGGTGGGGGCGTGGCGGCTTGCGCCTGCTTCCTTGCTCGCGCCTTCTTTGCCTCCCTTGCTTTCCTTTGGGACACATTGCAGATGGATGGGGACCACCGCAACTAGAACAGTAATGTTTAAATCAACACTGTCTTCTACTGCAGGATCCCCGGGCATTGAAATCCCAGCAGACCAAGTAGGGTTGGTCTGGCTTCCACCGCCTTAGCTTTTCCCTATCTCTCTCCTCCTCTTTGTCTTTCTTCTTATTCTCTATTTTCCTATTCAGGAGCTCGAACACATCTACGTATTCATCTCTCCAAATTTTTTCTACTGTAGCAGGCAAAAGGTGATCTCCTAGTGGCAGGGACTGATCACTTTCAGGCAAAGCCTGCCATGCAACTGAGTTATACCCCATATCAGGAACAGCTGCTTGAACAGCTGCTCCAACTGATCCACCTGCCACAGCCTGAATAACTGGAGCTGCACACGGGGTTGTGCTCCCAGTGATCCCTGATGCCACCTGTGTCCCCAACTGTGTTGCTGGCAAAAGCGGGGCCGAAAGGACTGGCACTGCCTGCCTCCCAGTACCCCACGGCCAAGCACTCACAGGTTGTGTTATGTCCGATGCAGTGATACCCTCACCTGCTTGTATCCCCACTGATGCCACTGATGGCCCAGTGGCAGGACCTTCCTCTCTCTGCGTAGGTTGGCTGATTCTGCTTCATCCCTTGTCTTCCTCCTCTTGGGTCTGTGTGCATGTTGACGCCATCTGAGGCTGGCTTTGTTGCCACATCGCTGACGGGAGTTCACTTCTTGGCCTCGCTGGCATGATTGCCACTGACGAGGCCCCTGATGGGCTGGACAGTTCTCCTTCTAGGATAGCAATGCGAGACAACATTATGTCCCACATCCTTTTAAGTTCTGCTAATTTTTGAGCCTTGGACTCTCTACATGACCTCTGAACTGCAGAAGAGCCCTCAGCTCCACTCAGAACAGGCCTTGCCATGGTCGACCAAAGAAGTTGAGTGCCCATGCTCGGCATCATATCCAGAGCAGCCACGGCTGCATCTGTCTCCTCCATCCGGGCGGGCAAAGGAGCCCTGCCCTGGCAGCTTTGCGCCTCGTGGAAAGGCACTTAGTTCCCTAGTTCATTTAGCTATCTTCATATCAATTTAGAAATGTTGAAAAATTTTAGAGTCGGCATAAGAATTCACATTGTATTTTCTAATATCCTCTTATATTTCTTATTATACACAAATTTGTGTGCACACTTCCACATTTTTCCTATTGTTCATACTTTTTGTATTTTTCCCACTAATCTAGTGCACGTGTCGCTGAAATCCTCTTCCTTGGCATAGTGACTCAAACTACAAAAACCCCTTGAATCCGTTGCAACTTACTTTATAGTTATGTTTTCATTTTGTGCACATTTATGAATTGTGAATTGGATCTTTATTCTGAAAAGATAAGGTTTTGTCACCACGTTGTGCTTCAGCTTGCTTATAGGTGCAGCAGGTCTCCATCTGGTATGTTTTCACAAAAATACAGTTCTGACAAATGCCTTCTGCTTCTCTACATTAATTCCAGCAAAAGTGGCCAAACAGCTGCCTCTGGAATATTTCCTCTTGTCTGTTACAAGCGTCAGGGCTCAATTCTGACCTCTGCCAGATTGCGCAAAAGCCTTTCTTGCCACAAAGAAAGGATCGAGGGGAGAACACAGCAACAAAGTACTTCAGGTAAGCTGAATTCCAACTCCAGTAACCTCAGACTTCAGAACAATTTTGAAAAGGAGCTCAGGTATGTCTAATATGGCTAACACTTGTTTAGAAATATATTGCCTGTGAATCTTTGTTTTGTGCAACTGGCTTAAGCGGCCTCACCTGTAGTAGTTGAAGGCACAATCATAAATAATTTGACTTAGACATCATGTCCAACTGATTTCAATGAGACAAATGTCCAAATAACCTGTTCCTGGGATTACAGCTTTACTCCAAGCATATAGTTATATATTCCTGCATCAGTACCTCTGTCAAACCATAGTTCTTGATATTCTCCATGTTTATTGTGCTAGATCATTGAGATTATCTAGGCTAAGCTGGCTCTAAATATGCTGATGTATGGGAATCCTTCCTGGAGGTTTCCTATTTATTTATTTATTTATTTATTTATTGGATTTATACCCTGCACCATCTAGCAACCAGGCCACTCTGGGCGGCTAACAACAATATAAACAATATTAAAACATGATATAAAATAAAACATAGCAACAAGATAAATTAAAACAGATGGCAATGAAGGTGGTAAAAGGGTGATGAAAAAGATGGCAAAAAAGGATGGTAAAAGGGCCCCCGAGATCTTAACAGTCAGAGAAAGCCTGGTGGGAGAGCCAAGTCTTCAATGCTTGTTTGAACCCATCCAGCGAGGGTGCCAGGCGGATCTCAATGGGCAGGTTGTTCCATAGGTGGGGAGCAACCACCGAGAAGGCCCGGTTTCTTGTTCTTTCCCTCCAGGCATCCTTCGGGGTCAAGGCCCTCAACCGCCCTGGCTGTGAAGAACGGGTATTATGGATATTATGGACAGATCTGGCTTGGAGCAGGTGTTCTGATAGGTACCAAGGTCCTAAACCGTTCAGGGCTTTGAATGTTATCATCATAACCTTGAAGTCGATGCGGAAACGAACTGGTAGCCAATGAAGGGGGGCTAGAGTGGGGGAGATGTGCTGAAATTTCTTCACCCCAGTTATTAATCTGGCCACTGAATTTTGGACCAGTTGAAGTCTCCACATCAACCTCAAGGGCAGCCCCACGTAGAGAGCACTGCACTAGTCTATTCTTGAGATTACAAGTGCATGAATCAGCATCGTGAGTGCCCCCGCGTCTAGATAGGGATGCAGTTGGGCAATCCTCTGAAGATGGAAATGGGCTGCCCGGACCACAGATGTCACCTGGGTTTCCATGGTGAGATCCAGGTCCAGGCAGATGCCCAAGCTGCAAATCTCACTCTTCGTGGGAACAGTCATTCCCCCAAAGGAGAGGGAGTTTCCCAACCCGCTGACGCCAGGGCCGCCCACGCGCAAGATTTCCGTCTTTTTCGGATTCAACCTCAGTCCATTTGCCCTCATCCACTCCAGAATGGTCCCCAAGCAGCGTTCAAGGGTCGGAACAGCATCCACTGCAGTTGGAGAAAAGGAGAGGTAGAGCTGGGTGTCATCAGCATACTGATGGCACCAGGCCCCACAACTCCAGATGACCTCACCCAGCAGTCTCATATAGATATTAAATAGCATTGGTGAGATGATCGACCCCTGCGGAACCTCACAATTGAGGATCCATGGGGTGCAAGTCATCTCGCCAAGCTGCACTCTCTGTGGACGGTCCTCCAAGAAGGAACTGAGCCACACCAAAGCAAGGCCACCGATCCCCAACTCAGAGAGCTGGCCCAGGAGGATACTGTGGTCAATGGTATCAAAGGCTGCTGAGATATCAAGGAGAACCAACAAGGACATATTGCCCCTGTTGGCCTCCCTCAGGAGGTCATCCTGCAGGGCGACCAATGCTGTTTCCGTACCATGCCGTACCGTACCTGAAGCCCGACTGGAATGGATGAAGGGCATCAGTTTCCTCCAGGAGGGCCTGGAGCTGATCGGCCACCACCCTCTTGACTACTTTACTCAAGAAAGAAACATTGGCGACAGGCCTATAATTCCCAATTTCGTCCGCCACCAAATTAGGTTTCTTTCGAATGGGCCTAATGAGTGTCTCCTTGAGGGCAGGGGGAATCATGCCCTCCTGGAGAGAACCATTAATTATTGCAATAGCCCATTCTGTTGTTACCGGCTTGGCTGCTTTGATGAGCCAGGCTGGAAAAGGGTCTAAAGAGAAGGTGGTGGCACAACAGCGCGCAAGCACCCTGTTCACCTCATTGGATGTCACAGGTTGAAAGGAAGTTAACTTCGCCGGACAAGATGATGCAATGGACATCTCAACTCGATCTACTGTCTGTAGAAAGGGATTAAGGTTCTGGCGGATGGCCTCCACTTTAGATTTTTAAAATGCCACAAATTGGTCACAGGAAATACTAGAGGGAGGCCTATCACTGTGGCCAACTCTGGATAGATCGCGTACTATATGGAAAAGTTCCACCTGCTGGTTGTGAGCTTCACTTATCCGGTCAGTGAAGAATGCTCTTCTAGCAACCTTTACCCTAGCTAGGTAAAGGTTAGACGCGATCCTGGCGGCTTTTAGATTAATTTCCATCAGGGCCCTTCTCCAAATGCTTTCTAGCCTTCTCCAATTACGCTTCATGGCCCTCAGCCGCTGGTTGAACCAGGGGGCTGGTTGGGCTCGGCAGCGGAGAGGGCGTTGAGGTGTGATTATGTCGACCGCCCTGGTGGTGGTGGTATACCAGCCATCCACCAGAGCATTGACAGGAGTGCCAACCAAGTCAGCCAGAATCCCCTGCATGGTATCTTGGAATCCATCAGGATCCAGTAATCTGTGGGAGTGGACCATCTTAATGGGTCCGAGCTCCCCACGGGAGGGAAGTGCCACTGAGAGGCTGCATTTAATTAGGTGGTGATCCAACCATGACAAGGGGGCCGATACCAAGTTGGCCACCATCGAAGCACACTCTCTCTGCTTGGCAGCAAAGACCAGATCCAGCATATGGCTGCCCACGTGGGTAGAACCGTTGACTTGCTGGGTCAAGTCCAAGGAAGCCATGGTTTCCAGGAACTCATGAGCTAGGCTGGAAACCTCAGCCTCCACGTGAATGTTGAAGCCCCCCAGAACCAATAATCTGGGGGACCTCAACAGCACCGCGGAGATGAAATCCACCAGCTCTGGCAGGGACTGCGCTGGATCGCGGGGAGCACGGTATGCCAGCACAATCCCAAAGCCACCTCTGGCCCCAAACAACACGTGGACTGCCTCTAGACCCGGGCTTGCCACCGCAGAGAGCCTAGCAGCTTCAAAGGTGTCCTTATAAAATATGTCCTTAGGTATAAAGGATTCAGAAGTGGTTTACCGGTCCATTCTCCTGAAGAGCTATGTAGCTTGCCCTACAGGGTAGCTCTTTTCCACGGAGACACGGTGGGGAATTGAGCTCCCAGGTGTTCCAACTCACAGAGCTGTCCAGCCAGCTGCTTTCCTGTACTCTAAGCAAAAGTTATGATCCAAACAAATGAACAATACATACAGTATATCACAGAAGTGAGTATACCCCTTCGCATTTCATAAATATTTTAGTATATCTTTTCATGTGACAACACTGAAATGACACTTGGCTACAATGTAAAGCTGTATACTCACTGCTTTACATTGTAGCCAAGTGTCATTTCTTCAGTGTTGTCACATAAAAAGATATACTAAAATATTTATGAAATGTGGGGGGTGCACTCAGTATTTCCAAGCTGTGGCTCAAGGTTCCAAAATATCAGGAGCCTGATCCAGGACATGCCTTCTCATGGAAAGTTTCTCCACCAAATTTTCATAGCTTCTCCTCTTGCCTGTGCTAGAACTCATTCTGCTCACCCATGTGCCTCCTGCGCTATGTAACACTTTCATGGGGCAGGAGAAGCTGCTATGATGAGACAAGGCCTCCTGTCACCAGTCCAATTGAATACACTTAAATTTGGATCCACCTCAGATATATTCATGGTCTAGGGTTGGGGAAAATGTCATTGCACGAGGAAGTGCCCCATGAGTCCCACCCCAGTCAGCCCACGTGGGACTTCTCCTGCACCACCCTATCTTTTCCTGCCTCTAGCATTTGACGGAAACCCCCCACTCTCTCTTTGTTTTTGTTTCCATTGCTTTGTTGATAGCTCCTTTCTTCTTCCTCTGACCATCTTCCAAGCAGCAAGCATGCAGGGTCTCCTGTATGCTGGAGACTCCATTTCCTCCCTCTTTTTCTTCTGACTGTAACTACATACTAAAATTTACCATAAGTAAAGATATCTTTTTCTATTTAAATGCTTCCAGAGTGATTTTTTAAAAACCATTAAAAGTGTTAGTTTGTGGGAAAACCATGGACAGTGTTGTTTGATGAGACTGGGATGTTCTCTGCACATTTTGTTGTTGTTGTTGTTGTTGTTGTTTCGACCTTATACTGTGCTAACTAAAAGGTATAATCAAATTCCTATATCTCTCCATTTTTTTTACCATTTTTTTTTAAAACAGGAGGTGGGCAGAAACAATTGAACTGCCTCCAGCAGTTGGAAGGCAAGATTCAGCCTATCCAATGTAAAACCTCCTCCTGAGCCAGAAGACAGAAGTGGGGGCAATTCTGAGCCTCCAAAGGCTTGCAATGGACCGTGAAATAACAGCTCTTCTTCCTCAGACTGGAGGACTGCTGAAAAGTGGACTAAGAGGAGCAGATTATTTAAAGATCCGTACAGTTGGAACAGTTTGTAGTTGCTTCATTATCTAGTTCAGTTGAGTTGCAAAAGGAACCTGGACTCTGACTTTCATGTCTGGACTGGTAGACTCTTTGGAGCCTCCCCTCCCCACAGAGTATCCAGGGCACAAACACATTACTATGTCTGTATTTCTTTCTCATTCTGTCAGTACCTATTGTTTAGCAGCTTGTTGCACACTTAAGGTTAAGATTAAAACCACATTCTTCCAAATTATCCACATTGAGAGGGGTGGGCTGAGCTAATTAATTGTCCCAGAGCTGCCATTTCATAGAAAGAGACTTCCAATTTTCTGTTTCACCCAAAAGTACATACAGGTCAGATGGTTTCTAAAGAGGCCTCTGCTAATGAGCATTTATAGTGTCTGAACCCTAGCTGCATGAATTTCTAAAACTGACACCTACACAGGACATTTTACTCTTTTATGGTTCACTCAGGCCAATATGGTAGAATTTCCTTTTATCTGAAAACATGCTGCTGTTTTTATCTCTCAGTCCACATCTCGTTATTTAATAAGAAAGCAATGGGTAATTCAGATTTCACTCGGCATAGAACATTTTACCACATTGCAGCAAATGTCAGATCCTCAGCAAAGGGCATTTCTTTCTTTCTTTCTTTCTTTCTTTCTTTCTTTCTTTCTTTCTTTCTTGATGCTTCAAACAAGCATAAAATTGAGCACCAGACCCAGATTAGTCACTGTGAGAACATAATAAGCATTTGGATTGATTGATTCCTTTTTGATAACAGGAAAAATAACAATAATTAACCAATGCACAAGTATAATGACAAATGAGGGCAACCCATCTTTCAGTGCTACCTGACCTGCCAGATAGATATCACTGACCCCGAGACCATTTATTGAATTGCAGCAACCTTTTTGTTTTAGTTCATTGTCTCCCTTGCTCACTGGGCAGACTTTAGGACATCACTGCCACTTCTTCTGTGTTCTGAGATTTTAAATATGTAACTTGTTGCATCCTGTATTTGGAGGCGCTTATGCCTTTTTGATACATGAACATTTTCCTCCCCACCTTGTTTCATTTGTGGCCATTTAAGCACAGATCTTACTGGGATTTCTGTCCACACTATTCCATTTCTCTCTTGAGAAATAAGCGTGTCTTTAAGAAATTGATTAAAAAATCTTTCAAAAAGTTTGAAAATACCCTTTATAACCTTCAAATCAATCTTGTTTGTTGGATCTAGGTTTTTTCCTTTGCTTTAGTAGATTAGTGTTAATTTGAAAGGTTCTGGTGCCAACAGAAGTCCACCACTAATCTGTGTTTCGAAAGCTACTGTTTTCAAAATCTGGAGGAAACTCTAGAAATAATCTGCTGGATTCTTGAGGTTGGGGGCAGTTGTTTGTTGTGGTTAGTGGAGTAGTGCTAAATTGAAAGCTTTGGAGCAGAGAAGTTCTTGATGCTTGAACTCCATCATCAGTACAAAGTGAAACAAGTGAGCAAAACAACATCTCCTAGAAGTAGCTAAAAAAAAGCACAGGCTGAAATCCTCTCATGTAGGTACACAAATGGAGTAACTTTTGGAGGCAAATTGTCACAAGTTAAGAAACCACCATAGACGGTATCAGTTGCATGCTCAGTCACAGAACTTGGTATTCAGCAGATAATGTCTGTAGTGATTTCTTAACATTTGGAGACACATTGGTTTAAGTTATGTTGTTTGTGCTGTGCCAGTGTAATTAGACAAGAGGATTTGGGCCACAGAAAAATGGGAGGTTTGCCACACTTTGTCATAGTTGGTACCATTTCAAGCTTTGTATCATTCAGATGGCAGGAAAAATTCTGGTATCAGTGCACATAAATTGTAATAATCACCCTAGCTAGATAAGCCCTTTGTGGTTTGGGGATGATCATCAGTAGAGATGGGCACAAACTGGGAAAACAGGAGTTTGTGATGGTTCATGCTTTTAGCAGCTGGCTAAAGAGCACTTTCATGGGGGGGACCTGCTTTGGTGAGCTATAATTCAGATTTCCCAAATCCAAACTTTGCCAAACTTGGAGGAGGGAGAGAAAAGAGTCGGCCCAAGAGTCAGTCCAAGTTTGGTGAAGATTGGATTTGAGATGTCTACGTTATCATCTATGTACAAATTGCAAATGCCAATAATAGTTTGGAGTTTCATTTTGTTTCATTCTGGGCAGGTGTGTTTCCCCAAACAACCCCAAAAGAAACCATGAAATGGCCGGATTTGTGAGTATTTCTGCCTCTCGGTTTGTTTCAGGCCCATCTCTAATCATCAGTGCTCACCTGTTAAGTAGATGCACTCCTTGATTTCCCCCTCATATGTTGTGCTTGTATTAAAAGTTCCACTTGGCATAAGCTTTTGCATGCTGCAGCTGATTTTCTCTTGTTTTGAATTATTGTGCTTTTTTCCTTAAAAAACAAAAGAGCAAAGAAGGGAAAATGTGTGTCTGTAAGGTTGTGTAGGCCAGAAACAAAGAAAGTAGGAATATACTATTTGGGATTTCTTGCCAAAACAAAACCACCTCTCCAGTTTAACCAATAACATGTCTTGCTAACTGGTTATACAACTTTATAAAACTGAGAAGGGTGGGGGGAATCAATAGAGAGAGACAAGTATTTTTAAACAGCACTTTGAAGTCAGACCTACAGTCAGAGCTTGTGCCAGTAGGAACAAAAGAGTGAAAGACATACATTACAAAATGCTAACCATTCAGATAAATATACTCAGGTTATTGAGTCCACAAAGTGCAAAGTTTGAAGTAACCTTCAGTGAGAAAATAACCCAAAAAATAAAACTGAGAGAAAAAAGTTGAGAGAGAAAAGCAGAAGCTAGTTTGTTAATAACAGTGTCATATTCCTGAGAATGAAAATAAATTAAAGCAATCATTCTAAAAATTATGGGCTAATTCTGTCAGCATGAAAATGAAAGGGTGCTAAAAGAATCAGTCAGTTTCTTCCTTCCTGTTTTATAGGCACAAATCACCCTCATAACTGTATGCTCTCTTGAGTGAATGTTCAGATGTCTATAGACTGCAGAGAGCCCAGGAAATTATCTTTTGAATGACGACTCACAGATTTCCCAGGCCAGCACAATCACAGCCCATCTTGTCTCGTGTATCCTGGGAGGAGTTGTCCCCCAGTGTAAATTTTCTAAGTTGTCCGAGCACCTTTCTTGTAAATATACTTCAAGGGAAGTGGAGGTCATACCAAAATGCCCTGCTTCTGCCCTGTCTGTTTATTTAATTGGCCACACTCTGACCCGTCTGGTTGTGCAAGTTGTATAATAAACTGCGTAAGGGGGGATGCCCTGGGAAATGCTGAGAGAAGCCCCTTTGAACGCATTAGAATTATGTGATAAAAATGAATGTTTATGAGATTGGTAGCTTAGAAAGGAAAGGAGTAATGGTGCCAAAAAGGCTGATGGAGAAAGAGGAGATTTTTTTCTCAGTCTGTGTGGAGTAGCACATACCTTCTTAGCAAAATAACAGGTAATTGGCCCACCATTACTAGGCAATCATAAATGCAAGAGATATCTTTGGAAGCAGAAATCCACATCTTTGCCTTCCTTCCTCTCCCCGTGGTTGCACTTTGGTTTGATGCAATTTGTGTCTGTAAAAGAGACCAAATGTAAAAGAGAGTAATAAAGGTCAAATGTAGTTTTCTGAATGTAAGAGAGAAAGAGGAGGGGTAGTTGTCAGTAGAGATGGGCATGAGCTGCCACTTCGGTGGTTCATGCCAGTTTGTGCTTTGGATGAACAGGTATTCAGCACTTTCCAACCCTGTCTCCTCTGGTGGATGATCACTTGGAGGCAAGCACCCAGAGGAGGCAGGGCAAGGAAGCCAGGGCACTACTTTTGACTGGGTGCCCACTGGAGGAGGCAGAGCTGGGAATTGCTCAACATCTGTTCATCCGAAGTATGAACCAGCACAGATTGCTGAACTGGTGGTTCATGCCCATTTCTAGTTGTCAGTTCTGGAAAACCCTTGTTTGGAGCTGTCTTTATCTGGTGATCTGAAGTGGAGCATTTATTTTAATTTTAATTTTTTACACTTGACATGTTTAAGCTCTTTGCTCCTTCTTATGCTCAGCCTATACATGTGGGATTACAAAATGCTATGACCAAAATTCTAATGTGAAATACCACATGCATAAAGGTAACTGCACAAGTTGCTTTCACATCGTGTCAGCTGTCTATCACATGCCTGGGTATACAACAGAGTATGCATGACAGAGCACATCTCAGGCATATTCACACATATAATGGACACTGACAAGGTTATGCACACCACTTACACTATTGCCAGTTTATGCTGCACAATTTATTTATTTATTTATTTATTGTATTTTTACCCCGCCTATCTGGTCAGACGACCACTCTAGGTGGCTTCCAACACACATAATCATACATTTCAAAAGGAATCTGGAATATAAATCTCCAGTAACCTCTTTTGTAGAGGAAATCAAAAGTGGGTAAATGCTGCACGTTTTGATATCTTATCACTTAGGGAACCACAACAATCAGAGCTATATTTTTGTTTTCCATGCATCACTTGCATTTCCAGAACATTTCAAAATTATCCCAGCTAGCATTCAATCTACTGAAGTACCACATGGCTAATGACTTTCTGGTAGGGAAGGATTATAAACTTGCTTCTTTCTATGTCATTTTCATATTTATTTAGTGACACAATTCTGCCACCCAATCCCCTTATTGATCTTGATTGTTTAAAAATGTACTACATTAATCTCTGTCTGGTTTCGTTTACATAGGCTCTCTTGGAGCGGGTTGTTGTGTTCTAAATAGGATTGTTTGGGGTTGGGTGGGGGGTGTGCTATGCCATTTGGTGTGATCCTCACATCCTAATAGCATATCAGAGTTCAAGCAACCCTATTTGGTCCAGCTCCTTCTGATGGGAATTTCTAGTATCATGAAGTGGCTTAAGAAAAGAACGACTTCAGATTACTGTCAAATTAAACACTTCCTTTACTCCACGGTGGAGGGGCAGAGGAAGTAAAAAACAATAGATCATTTTAGTGCAGTGCAGATGTGCTGCATCATTTATAATTTTTTTAAAAAAAGTTTTCTTTGCCTTGTCTTAAAGTACCAGTCGAGAAACTGCCTGCAGCTGAATCCATCACCGATTACCAGCAATCCTACCAGCATCAAAAAAGTAGAACCCCCACACAAGGGCCTGGAAAAGTGTGGGCAGGAATGCTCTGGGGGTGATTTGGTTTGCTCCAGTGATTACATCATGTGATGGCTGGAAAAAGACTCAAAGCCACCCATCCCTACAGCCTACCAAACAGCGGACCAAATGCCCATCTGATTGTTCCTTCTGTCTGTCTGCCTCTCTCTCTCTCTCTGGCATGTCATTTCCCCTAACAGATGCTTTTTTATACAATGTCTTCTAAAATATCCTCTTTTTTTTGTATGCAGCTATTCCAATACATGCAATGTAATGCAATTTTTGAGCCAAGAGCAGCACCACATCATTGAGAGAATTGCAGAATAATAAAATATTTTTCCAGGAAGTGTGTGTGGCTTAAAAATGCAGCCCATATGAATTCCTCCCTCATCCTTACTTTCTGGGGTGATTTTATTCTACATAGCTCACCTGCCTTGGGGGCACAATTACAACCGGATGCTGTACCCTTCAATATCCAGTTGTCATCTTGGTATGCTTGTAATGAATGCACACAGCCCCCTTCACAACTATCTATTGCTCACCACATCATGGAACACAAAATGGTTTTTCAGAACAACCACAAAAATGCCCTCAAGCTTGTACTGTATTTAGCTGGCTCACATTTTACATGAGAAAATCCCTGGAAACATTTTCAAAATGTTCTGTTTGGTTAATTCTCTTCCCATATCCAACTCATTTCAAAACCAAGGTTACAGTTATAGCTGTAAGCTTTCTGTTTTCAAAACTTAAGTTCTCTCCTTTAGACTGAATTTCTAATTGGATGTATTAATAGTTTGACTGGGTTTTGAAAAGATTATCAATGATTTACTGGGGCTAGAAGACATCTCAAATGACCCCAACAGAGCTTCTTCCATTTAAAAGTAAATGTTTGATATAAATGGAAGAATGGATTATTGACCAGCTGCCCATTAATCTTGTGTGTTGCAATAAAACATGTTTCATTTGTCGTTGGATTTGACAAATTCTAGCCATGACCTTTGATAATAAATGACAATGTAATTTATTTTTTAAAAATCTTTCAATCCTTCATGCAACTAACTGTGCAATATAAAACATAATTTTATGGAGAATATGGAGACAAAAGTGGTAATGAAACAAGAATTGTATTGATTAATATGCCTCTTACTCAAAACAGACTATCCCTCACATGTCTAAAACAGCAGTTGGCTTATCAGTTTTCATGTTGAATTCTGTCAGAATATGAGCCACCACTATGACTTTATGGGAAATGTACTTCCTAATGGGGTAAGACTTTAGTGATAACGTGTTCCCAGATGTTCCTCTCTTTGCTATTTATGTGTGAGTAGATACCATGTGGTTGGGAGCTTATGTCTAAATGAGCTAGCCAGAGAAGGCAAGGATGATTGCATAGCCTTATTCCATGAAAACATTGTTGCGGTGAAAAGGAGATGCTCAATTAGTCTCATCCATATGAGTGGCTCCGTTATATATTGTTTGAGCTGATGGAGTTACGTTGATAGATAAGTGCCCCACCTGCTGTGCAACCTGTGTAAAGGGTACCACAGTCATAACACTATGATTTACAAACGTGAAGGACCCCATTTAAATGCAGAAGGTTCTTCACTCCTTCTCTTCGCTCTACTCAACATTCTCAGTTCAATAACATAGAAGCAAGGAGTTTGAGTGGTATGAGAGTTTAGGCCAGAACTTGGAAGGAACTGATCAGAAAGAATTAATTACTCGTTATTACTACCATTTTCCAACAACAAAGGTATAAGCAGGTTACATTATGACTAAAGATTAATGAGGGACAATGTAGCTCTTTTTTCAACTCAAGTAAATTTACCACTGCACAGATGTGCAACACTGTGTTGTTAATGCTGGATACATGAAGAAGCAAAAGTCAGAGCCCAAAATGCAGGAAGTAAAATTCCTTGCTCTCCTCAAACAGGATGTGTGAAGGTCAAAGGCAAGTAGTACTATCCTCTTTCTTAGGATATTCTAGCACAGTACTAGAATATTCTAAAAAAGAGAATAGTTCTATTTGCCTTAGACCTTCACACATCCATGCATTGACTTTCTCTTCTTCATATATCCAGCACTACAAAACACAGTCTTGCACATCAGCACTGGGATAAATTCCCTTGAGTTCAATGGGATTACTAGAGCATAGAAGCTGCCAGGATATCTCAGTGGTTTAGGTATCCTAAAACAGCAATGGCTTGATTTATAGAATTATAGCTCAGTGGTTTAGGTATCTGGCTGTGGAGCCAGAGGTTGGGAGTTTGATTCCCCACTCTGCCTCCTGCAAGTAGAGCCAGTCTGTTTGGCTTTCAGCAAGCTGTGCAGCCTCAGGGCACCCCCAAGAAGAATGATAAACCACTTCTGAGTATTCTTTACCTAAAAAACTGAAACAGGTCACCATAAGTCAGAATGGACTTGGCAACACATGAAAAAAAAATACTAAGGGAGCCTAGGAGTGTGTTTCTGGGCGTTATTTGCTTTGTAAAAATGCATGAATTTTACTTAATTTAAACACATCCAAAATGTGTTAAAATGTATTTCAAAATCTGTTTCCATGTGTTCAAAAGCTGAAGTACTGTTTCCAGTGGTGCACTGCCTAACCAGCATGTACAGTTTGAAGCCAGGGTGAGAAATCTTGAGGAGTTACAGGGTGGCCTTCTCTCTCCTGTTGCAGGGCATCTCCACATATGGGTACTGACTGAGTGGACAGATAGTATTTTTTGGGACTTTATGGATGCATCATGATATTGGATATACCAAGCATCCCATCAATTATGGTTCCTCCCAAATAGGATGGGATGGTGTGTTGAACCTAGACAACCACAGAATTTCGTTTAAAAAGTCAGTCTACCAAATGAAGGCTTACTCTGATTTATGTGAAGCTGGCAATTTTGGTCATGATATACTAGAATAAACTTTAAAAGTCCTAATTAATTGATTACAAGCTAAATTATAGGACAGGCACATTTTCTGCTAGGAAAGAGTATAACTGTGTGAAGGGTATCCTGACATAGGCACCCCTAGTGGGCCATCTACTCCCAGTCCAGCCACTGGGGAACCTAGTGTTGCAGAGATGAGGGCTGAGGAAAGTAGAACCAGGGATGGGCAGACTCAGACTGAAGATATGATGCCAGGAGAAGATGGAGGATATCCCTAAATCAGTCTAAGAGGTGGGGCAAAAGAAGAGGGATCCCTAGAAGAGAAGAGAAGAGAGAAGTAGGTGCCAGGTTATTTGTGAGTGACATAAAAGAAGTTCCTGGAGATAAGAGAGAAGAAGGACAGCTAAAGGAAGATCTCTCAGAGTGGGAAGAAGAAGAGGCCTGGGGAAATGCTCAGGAAGAGCTAGAAAAGGCCTACAATGTGGAGGAAGATCCTGAGCTGGGGCAAATGGAACTACATCATAAAGAAGGACCACTAGACCAGAGTCTGGGTCTAGCTGCAGGTGCTGAAAGGAAAAGATGAAAAGCACTAAGACCCAAGGCCACACCAACACCTGAGCTACTGGGGAGAATATCAGCAGAGGTAGGACCAAAGCCAGAGACTCCCACACTCCACTGTAGTCAATCTGGGGTATGGAGCTGAACAGGACTGAGATGGGGCTACTGAAGATAAGTAGTCCTGCAGCAGAACACTCTACCAAAAACCCAGCTAAAGACTTTGTTGGAACTCCTGTCCAAGTTTCAATAAATCCTTCTTTGTTTAATCCACTGGGTATCATGTCCATGAATAGAGGAGGGGTTACCAAGTTGGATCTGTGGGGCTGATATACCCACACTAGCCTGGAGTAAAAGTCTGTGTTCATTCTGAGGCTCTAGTCCTCAAGATTGCTGTCTGTCTATAGAAAGAGACATTCAACTGGCTAGTTAACCAGACTCACAGGAAATAAAACCATATGAAAAGAGTTAATCACCTATCTCGTTCTGATCACTGCATTTAATTAAAATTGCCCTGTTCACAAGCAACTGAAACTTGCTCAGAGGTAGACAAGAAGGTTAAGGAAATAAAATTCATACAATGATTCCTCATATTCAGAAGTAATTTTTATAGCTGTTCAAGAGGATGGCAGGAATTAATCAGTGCACAATTCATCTGAAGTAGTCTGGATAATCATCAAGGCTGTCTCTGTACAGAAACCAACCAAACCTAATGAAAGTCAAGTAGGCAGTATGGAACTCTACAGGCAAGATAGCCCCAGTGCAGTTGAAGGAATATAATTCAGAGATTTCTACATGCTATACAATAGATTTCCTCAACCTGGTGCTTTCCAAATATGTGATAGTGTAATTCCCATGATCGTCCAGATAGACAGCGTGTGAGAGTCGTCAGGCAACATGTTGGGCACCATGTTGGGAGATGCTGCTGTGCAAGTATATTTCCATATCTCTCCTATGGAACATAGATCATGGTTTAAGTCAGGGTGGATTACTTGAACTGTTGGGGGTGCATCTGTGCATATGATGGCTCCAGGCTCTGACACCTGCCAGCATTTTCAGTGTGAAAATAGCCCATTGTGCCCCCAGCTCAGAAGCTTCAAGGGTGTGTGTCTTGTCACAAAGGCAAGGGTTGCTTTAGATTTGGAGGCAATCAACACGTACATATGGAAGGAAATCAAATTTATTAAATCCCTCCAAGGAGGCAGGAGAGGAATAACACAGAATAAAGAATGCTCATGCCCCTACACTGCTGTCGTCAACAATGGGCAGGCCCCTTGAATCTGGCTGGTTGCACAGAGTGCTCATTCAGCCCAGACTTAGGTTCAGTCAGAGGGGAATCTTTTAGGACTTATATGGGATGCATGGGGTGGTTTACCCACCAGGACAAGAACTGTGCATTCAAGGCCAACTGATAAACAATATGTGACAGCCAGTCTGTTGAAGACTGGTGATACACTCCTTTTATCAGGTCAACAGGTTAGATATCAAACTAAAGGAGTGAGAATAATAACTATCCCATAACAGGTGCATGATTTATATCTCATTAAGGAAGTAACAAAGAAATGGTACAAATCCAGATGGGCAAAAGATGGAGAAAATGTTGGCCCACCAAACGTAACTCCTTGAAGTGTCTTCTGCATTTGCCACTACATATGTGTACTTTGGGGTGGGGTGAGAGACTAATGATTACAGGCTACATTTTGCTTACCCCTGGTGACCATTCATTCCTGCTGTATGGTCCTCATAGTATCTAAGCTGTATAGACTTCATTAGCCATCATAAAGGTGCTGCATAAAATATTGCACTATAAGAAATATAATAAGTTCGTAAGCTTGACATTCTATATATAGGCTTCCTTATTACAGTTTGAGTGCGTCATTTTCTTTTACAAGACTATGATTATTGTCATGAATCTAACTTCTTATAGCCAATTTTCTCATTTACAGTTCTGTTAATACTCAGTGACAGAATTTCCCCTTGGAAATATGGATCAAGATTGGTAATTAGCCAGCCAATTTTGAAATAGTGTTCAGTTTTTATTGTTCGGGGTCCCTATTTGCCCTTTCAGCTGTTTTTAATACAGTTTCAGCAATGCAGGATTTGTCAGTAGAATTCAAACTGCGAGTTATAGTTTGAAATACAGGTAATAATATTTCAGGCCTAACAGCTCCAAAGGCTAACTATAGATTATGTAGAAACTCATTTATTAGCACCCCAAAGTCAGCTGTGTCAGTAGTTTGGTTTTATTGAACAAGAATGTGCAGTGCAGGAGGAGCATCTCTGTGGGAAGAGGACATAATCCCTTCACCATCAACCACTTCTCCTCCTAAAATCACTGCTTTCTTTCCCATGAGGTTCAAAACGTCTTTGCCTGTCTGTGGGAGGCAATCTGGGGTGAAAACTGTGAACAGTGACCCTTCTCTTTTATTTCCTGGTAGAAATTAGCTTCTGGATACTGGGTGTGGAAATACAACACTTACTGTCAATGACCATGAATAAAAAGGATGTGGAAAGAAATGAAGCAGAAAATGCAGTCAACTTTCTGAAAAGTCCATCAGGCAGCAAAAAATTAGAATCAAGAGTACTGTGCTACAGCGATGCATGTTGGCATCTACTTGGCGGCCTCTTTTTGGGAATGAAGGACGTTAGGAGGCTGAGCAATGTCACATGAATCTGCTTTCGTTTGTTTGTTTGTTCTCTCTCTTTCTCTGTGTCTCATGGGTCTCTGAAATGTCATTGCCCTTTACATAGGGTAAGATAAGGCATGTTCTGAAAGGGAACTTAGCCATTGGGGGTGTGTGCTTTAATTTATGAAGCTGGTTCTTTGTGTGTAGCAAAGGATTTGATTGGTAAATGTTTATTATCTATCTGCCTCTTTCTTATTGTTTAAATATCAGTGTATATCGGGGACCCCCTCCCCTTTCTGCCTGTTTTGCAAAAAAAGAAGGAAAAAATGCACAGTGCTATAACCACTGATGCATGGGAGAATGGATGTGGCATGGCATGTCAGTTCTCTACAAATCTCATATGTCAGCTCAGCCCCCCCCCCCCCCCGGACTAGGCATTTTGGAAGCAATTTGGCTGCCATTGTCCATTGGATTTCCTCTGGTGCTCACTTGACCTGTCCAATGTCCTTATTTGCTGTCCAGTACTCTAATACCTGCCTGTCTTTGCTCTGCTCTGAGGACTACATCTCCTGTTGATAACCCTAGTAGCAATGACTGATTCCCTCCAGTCCTAAATCCAGTTAATTTAGACTTCCACCTAAGTGTGACTTGCCACTCCTTGTATACTGCTGATGTCTTAAAGTATGATTGTGCAGCCTGCCTACATGCCTCTGAAATAACTGATTGTTGTTGCCTCCTCAGCTATTCCAATAGAGCATACACTGATCTTTTTTAAAAGAATAGCCTGCTAAAATGGATATGTGTATTCTAATGAAGAGAAAAAAGGGGGAAAATGTAAAAGGAAATTACAAATATGTTTGTGATTATGATCACATTTATTTTCAATAAAATGAAAGTAACTGAAAAAATATTTCAAATAAATAATAATTTTGTATTTCAAAATGGAATTGGAAGAAAATGCCCTCTCACCTATAAAATGCACCAGTCTCACATGAGGCTCAAAACCACCAATCTTGTAAGTTTTGCAAATCCCCCAAACAATGGAAATGGCATATTTAGAATTCCATTTTCTCTTTTACTCCATGAGTTTACCTAATCTGTAATTTTTTTTCCCAGATGGTACTCATCTTTAAACCAGTAGTTGACAGAGATCCTGTCCAGTTCACCTGCATCTTTTAATATCAGCTTGCCACATGCTACATACCTGAATGTGGTGTGAGAATTTGAATGGAAGCCAGTGAAAGGACCAAATGCTTTGCTGTCATCCTGTTTTCATCGCTGTGTGAGAGGACAAAAACTTACATACTTCCCTTCTACAACTTTACAAGAACTTTGCCCATCCCTTTCTCCAATTTCTCAGGGGCTGCATTTACATCATCTGGTATGCATCCTGGATGATGCAAACTGTTACAAATGCCTCTAGAGTGAGGAGACAGCTCTCTGCATGAATTCTTCCCTTCGGTTCTTTAATGACCCGTAGTTGTCGGTCAAACTTGAAGGCAAAGTGAGATAACCTGAAAGCACGGTTGGCGCGTTGTCCAAGGTACTGCAGCATGACTAGCAGCCATGTTACGACTGAATAAAAATCTTTTCTGTGAACGCATAGCAGAAAAATGGATAGACTGACTTATAAGCTGTTGTAGGTTGTCACCGAAAAACTTCTTAAATGTGCAGTGAGAAGACTGCAGCGTATCCCATTTCCATGGCAGAAGAGATAATCGGAAAGAACCACTCAGGCAAGAAGTAATATAAATGGATATTCTAAGCAGCAGCTTAATTACTAGAAACTGTGACAGAGCCTTAAAGAAAGATTGTCAAGTGCACCAGCAGCTAGTTAGCCATCTCAAGAAGAAAGGCAGTGACCATTCCAATTAGGTGCCTGAACCTGAGTGCAGAGAATATTAAGAGCATAAAAAGTATTCCAAAATTGCATTGGAAAGTGGCATTCATCTTTTTCTTTTTGCCTCTCCTCTCATTTCCTTTTCCTTTTATTTTTATTTTATTTTTTAGGTTCTAAAGTTGCAACTGGACCCCAACCCCTGAAAATACAACATAGAGGGCTGGGGAACCTACTGAATGGAGCAAGAGTTGAAGTGCAAGGAGGGGAGAGGATCACTGAAAACTATGTGGAGGCAACTTCCATGAATACAGCCCTCCCTCCTCCTGCCCTGGAAAACCAATCCAGGACCCAACTCACTCTGCATGGTGAGGAAGAGCCTTGAGAAAGGGGGGGGGGGCATTTTTTAAGTTCCTATAAAATAAAGAGCTAACCCTAAATTAATTAGTTTCTCTTAAGAATTTTGGGGATTTAATTCAGAACACACTTATAAAAGCACTGGCTACAGTTGCCAGCTTTTTGTGTTTTATGGCCCAATTTGCTCATAGTAAATAAATAGTTAACCTGACATTCTCACACAATCATATCTACATGACACATTTTAGCAGTTGAATAGAACTGTAAATGCTATCCTATGGAACTCTGATTTGTGGGTTGTTTTTTTAAGGTACCAAGAAGTCTAATCTAAAGAGTTCTAGGAATGACAGCACCGGATTCGATGTACCCCGCCAAACTATAAAACCCAGGATTCTTTAGGCTGGACCTATGATATTTGTAATGGTATTAGACTAGTGTAACAGTGTAATGTATACTCATGCACTGTAGCTGGATATGACATACAATGATATGAGTGAATCTGCAGTGGTATACTTCAGATACGACTAGACACAACAGCAATTGTTATCACTGTCTTGAATAAAAACTTGGGACACTAGACCCAGCCATAAAGTTCACATGCCTGGCCTTGGCCTAGTGCTTCTCTTTCAGCTTAATGTACCTCACAGAGTTGTTGGGAGAACAAAATGGAGGAGAGGAGTCACATCTATCTTGAGCTGACTGGAGGAAAGGCGAGAAACATAAGTCATCAATATATAAATAAAAAACCAGCAAAAATCTGGTCTTAAAACCCCCCACAGCCATGCTATCATTATAATTGCTGAATATTTGTGTCAATGTGTACAGTTCTTTAGTGAATACAAGAAGACAGGACCCTGTAGCGTTCTCCTTTAAATGTGGTCATGGCTCAGGTTTAGTTAGACTGAGTCATGCATATTTATGTTGCTGAGAGGCGGAGCCAAGAGGCAGAGTATAAGAGGCAGAGCCTGAGGGGGAGAAGATCAGATCAGAGTTTTGGAAGGAGTTTGATTAGAGAGTTCAGAGATTTATGTGATTGTGATTAGACTAATGAAAATATAGTAGGAGATCTGAGAAGTGATTGACCAGTGACTGGAAGGGAGAAGGAATAGAACTGAATATTATAATACTGAAACAAATAAGCAAATAAACTAAAGATCTTTCTATTTCATTAAAGAGTTGACCTGATTCTTTCTAAAGGAGTTATGGGGATCTAGGGATCTCCTGGTGGCAGCAGTGGAAGAAAGGAAAGAGTTTAGTTTTGACCTGGTGTGCTCTGAGGTCTGAGTCTAGGTGGACAGACCAAGGCACGAGTGGGTCCAACGCCACATAGGTTCCAGAGGTGTGGGATCCAAAAAGGGTCAAAACGCGACAGACCCTACCCAGAGGATCTCGTAATCTAAAACTAAAATCAGAGAAAAAAACAGAGGGAGTGGGAGGAAGAGAAAGCAGGATAAAGGGGCAGAATGGGATATTGTTTCTCATTGGTTAAAGGATTATTTGCAACAGCTATAACCCTAGTCATTGTATGAACCATCTCGAAGTGATTTGCAGAAAGAAAACAGAAACGAAAGTGTCTCCATGCTTAATGTACTAAGACTGTGAAGATCATCGTTATTAGACTTGTATTTATGGTTTCTCATGAAGTGCATAACTACTACTGAAGTGAATAACTACTGCCTGCTTAAATATGACTTCATGAATATTTGTTGCTACTTCATTGCCTATATAGGAAATGTACATTCATACTGGATATTCATGGCTTCTGGTCAGTAAACCAAACAAACAGCTGAACCCAATAGACAATAGGATGTCTGTACTGGATTATTTCTCTCCAGCAGAATGTCTCCTTTGGGGAGGTTGGAAAAAAATTACCTTTCTAAGGGATTACAGCCCCCAGCAAGCACAGGCAAAGTCTTAGTTCAAAAAACAAAAACAAAAGCAAACACCTTTCACAGGCTCTGCATCATTCAGCTATACTGTGGGCACAATATACCCAGGAGCAAAGAGGGACAGAAGAGATGCCTGTCAGGAAAGAATAAGTAAGATGGATTCAAGATTTCATAGGGCACTGAGTAATATTTTCATCTTGCAGACCTGTCAGCTAGGCTCCTTCTCTTTCTTTCTTTCACTCAATGTATTCACATAATGGCAGTAGAAAGAGTAGACAGTGGGTATACGCTATGGTAAATAAAGTTCCTGTTGTTACTTGACAGCATCAGCAAGTGATGTTCTGCTGCCTGAGGACGGCAAGCTTGTTCCCTCCGAGCAAGAGCTTCTGTTTAGGTGGGTGCACAAGCACCTTTTAGAGAGCAGTCTTTATCAGAAAGCAGCCCATGCCCAAATGCTTCTCTTTGAGGGGGTGGGAACCTTTTCTCAGAGACTGGTGGTATGGGAGAAGTGGCCCCTGAGATCAACTGTGCACAGGCCAGACAGGCCAACTACTTTATCTCTTCCTTTCTGAATTCTCTCAGATCAAGAGAGCAGATGGGTTGCTGCTCTTGGATGGTAATATCTGTCAAGTGCTGTCCTGCTGTCCTGTTTGCCACAAAACAAAAGCTACTGGACTTTCAAGAGCATGTACCATGGTTTCTCAATGAGGTGGTGATCATTGGAGATCTTGTTTTGAGGATGGTGGGTGCATGGGTGGATATACTTTGCTATCAGCTTGGTAGAATTTACTCCACTTATGAGAAGACCTGCTCTACTAAATGTTCCACCTAAGACTAGGGTATTAAGAACCTGAATCATTAAGAAGTCTAAGTTTGAACTGCACTCTGCCTTGTTCTCCTTGGCCAATTCTTGAACTAATATTTATTTATTCAGATGACCATGAGATGACTTCACTATGTGAGTTTCCTGTAGTGAATAATTTTGTTGAAAGAACACTGCCAAGATAACAGCTCTGGTATTTAATAACCAAAATTTCAATGCAGTGAAAACCCTTTGTGGGCCAATTGCTGTTTCTTACAGTGAGATAATAGCCTCAGATGAAATACCTTGCCTAGGAAACTGATGTGAAAGACCGTCCTTGTTGTGCTCTTAATATACTAACTAGTAATATGAGAATCAGATCAACGATTTAATATAGAATCTGTAAATTACAGCACTTGTTGATAAAGTGCTAGAATTCTGCCCCCACCTTTATATTTCTGATGACATTCCTAGGATTTATCATCAGTCTAATGAAGGGGTCTCAGTTCAAGTGTGTTTGAAGGCACTAATTTTGTTACAAGTACAGATTTCTTCAATGGACTGAAAAAAAATCCACCATATCAAAGGCTACTACAAACATTGCTTGTGTGGAAGGCCTTTCTCTAAATGCTAGAGTCTGTGTTCCTGGGTTTTGAAGACTTTTGACCCTGAGATGACAGGATCTCCCTAAGGCACCCTTTTGGTTACTGATGTTCCCTGCTGATCTCTGCTCTGAAGTCCAATAAGTCTTGGCAGTCATTGTTGCTCCCTGCAGTCTCAATATGCTGTAAATTGGTTCTCATGTTTTTTCCCCTCCCAAGGATATACATTTACTTTAGAGTAAATCCCACTGAACTTCTTGAAATTTGCTTTTGAGTAAGTATTCATAGGTTGAAGCTGCCTGGAAGTCTGTCCCCACTCCCCCTTGACAGGATTTAATTTCCCCCCCCCCCCCACTATGACAGGGCTTGCTTAAAGCAACTAGAGCAATAGACAAAGAGTCACCGTCACCTTCCCTCCCTCCATCTCTCTGGCTCCTGATTTTCTTTTTAAAAATGCCTTCATCCTTTTATCTCATGCTCTGCCATGTGATATGTATGATCCCTTAGAGCAGCAGCTGAAGAGACCTGACCTCCATCTCACTTCTGGCTGCTAGTGATTTACTGATCAACCAGTAATGTGTTCAGCTGGAGAAGCATCTTTGCTTTAAATAAGAAGCTTTTCAGAGTTAAGCTGAATTGGCCTCTCTTTTCTATCAAGCACCTTTCTTGACACATCTGTAACTCCTACCAAGTTTGGTTCCTGGTAAATATGCATAGGATTGTGAGATTGACCCCACTGATGAAATAAATCAGGAGAGAGATAGTTTCTTTTTAATTCAGCGTAAGATCATGTGACTTCGGGGCCGGAGTCTCTTATCTCCACTGCCTCTGCTGCTGCCACCGCCACCATCACTGCCTCTGAACAGGTGGCCCAGCACAGCCAGGGCAGGGGTGGGTGTGGAGAGAACGCTGTCTAGGAGGGGGAGGATGATGAGAGGGAAAGGGGTGAAAAGGGAAAGAGGGAGCAGGGGGTGAGGGGGATGTAGTGCAGGGGCAGGTGACTGGGGGCACATGCATGTACTTTGTGTAAGCACCCAAATTATAAATCATTATAAAACATGCTGAACTCAATTTAAACAGGGGTTATTTCATTTGTAGGAGCAGGCTCTTACATTGGAGGAAAATGTGCATAGGATTGTGTATGTAGCATACAGGAAGGTAAATTTTGCTAATCATACTCCATAAACTATCATATCTAACACACTGTTGAATGAATACAGAAAATATGTGCTATCAAATCAATTCTGCCTTATGTTGACCCTTTCCAGGTATAGAGTATTCAAGAAGCGATTTACCCATTCCTTCTTCTTGATGACACTATGGTACTCTGTGCCTTTGTCCAAGGCTACACAGTCTGGCTCTTCTTCCAGGAGACACAGTAGGGTTTTGAACTCCTTGGTTGAGCTATCCACCTGGCTTGTCATGCTGTTAAAACATATCATAACTGCAAAAAGTGGCCCCAGTTTATTGATGAGCTGGCCAATGACCATTTTAGTTGCAAGATTCTGGGAGCTGTAGCTTTAAAAAGCAAGTTTTGCAAACTCTGGTACAGAGGCACATTTCACATGATTTTCTCTAACCACCAGCCCACCAAATTTTAGGAGTGCAGAGATTATTGATTAAAAATTATTTCTTTTAGTTCAAAATAAGAATATATATTAATTTCAGCAGCTTGGCTAAATGCACTCTTTTTGAAATAATGCCACATCCAAAGCCCATGACCCTATCTACTTCTGTGATTAAAGAGTGACAGGCTTTCAAACACAGATCTGTTCTTGCAGGAGTAGGGAGGGGTACAACATGTTGGTGTGGATAGGAGAAATGCCCTTCATCCATGATCTGATAACTTTTAGATTAAAGAAAAATCTTATCCGTGCTCTGGTGAACTCCAGATTTGGTTATTTTAACCAGCTGTACATGGGCCTTGAAAGATTGCTAAGAAACTGTATTTAGTATACCAAAAGAATGACTGCTAGGCTGCTGACTTGACACCAGTTATTATAAGAACACATCTTGGCATTGCTCAGACAGCGTCACCAGCTTCTGTTCTTTCTCTGACCCAAAATGAAAGTGTGGGTGTGTACTGCAAAAAACCCCACAGGGTTTGAAAACTTGGGACATCAAGGGTGTGCCTGTCGATGTGCTGTTTGTCCTTGGAGACCCCAGCTTCAGGGGTCAAGGTGATCATTGCTGAGGAGAGGGCAGTCTCGGTTGTAGCATTTTACATGCAGCATGAATGGAGACACACCTGACCCTTTCTTCTATGCTTCTTCACTACCAGGTGAAGACCCTTCTATGTTCCCAAGCCTTTTAACCCCATTTAATGGTGTCATCATCTTCATATTGTCATCAAGCAATCATTTTATGTACCACTTCCCCATATTTCATAATACAACAAAGCATTGTATAAGTAACAAAAGATACCTATTTCAAGAACTATTAAAACATATTAAAACTCAAACGTTACCATAATATTGTACAGAATCCTACTGAAGTTCATTTAAAATTTGCTTAACTTGCTGTGGCTAATTGCAGCTAATTAATGAGGCATTGGGCACTTGAACAGGCAGCATCAAGACACACCAGAGCATGTCATTAATTATCCACAAGAAGCCACAGCAAACTATGGAAACATTATACAGGAGGATCCTTGTATCTATGAAGGATTGGTTCCAAGCCTTCCCACGGATGCCAAAAAACACAAATAGTGAACATTATACATAGCATGGTCTCTGGCTCCCTCTAGTGACAAGTTCTGGTGATTACATTATGGAAATATGTATTTCTGGGATTTTTCTTTTAATATGATTAATATTTCCACACTATGGATAAGTGAAACCATGGATACTGATCTCACAGATACAGGGGTCCTACTGTACAAAAAGCAATACGATTCTGGCCATCAAATCATTAATCAAAACAATAAGAATTAAACATTGTAAAATGATGAGCTCAAAGCAAAGTTCTCGAAATGGGCTGCAGAGTCATTTCAGAAAAGCCTGGAGAGAAGTGTCTGGCCACAGTTGCCATCTTTCCAATTACCAGAACATATATGTGTCTCCTGTGTTGTTGTTGTTGTTGTTAAGATTTCCCTGCTTTATTTTTCCCCATTTGTTTTGTTTCAGGGAATGCAAATGCTTTCACAGATGGGTGGAACGTATACCTGCAAAACAAAACAGGAACAGGTTTTCAAGAAAATTTACTAGTAGTGAAAACAGGAACACTTTCCTATTAATGTCTAAACTTTTGGTATATTCAAGATTATGTAGAGTGCCTTGAGATCTGGTGTCTGGAAGTGGTAGAATCCGAGATAGGACTCAATTTGCTGTCATTTCTGTGTATCCTTGGGCAGAAGGATAAATATAATTTTACTGAAGGAATTCTAGGTGACCTCACTAGAATTCCAGGATATTGAGGATTAGCAGTAGGGTTAACACTAAGCTACTTGCTAGTACTTAACATTACAGTTTTAGATTGGGTTGCCTGTACACTTATTCAATTTCCTGAATTCATTGAGAATTCCAGTTCCTTCCCCGCACCAGAGGGCCAAACTACTGGAAACCAGGCCATACCATGTCTACTTCTGAGTGAAAAACAACATGAGGCAAGTCCAGGTACATCATATGTGCTGGGACACACACACACACACACACACACACACACACAGAGAGAGAGAGAGAGAGAGATTCTCTGTCCAGATGACAGTGACACAGAATATTCGCCAGTTTTGAATGAACTGTACAACCAAACATGACTTGTGGGGACTAAAATGTCCTAACGTAGTGCCTGAGGGTTAAAGAGATTCAATAGCTTGGAATTTTTTTCCATACCTGCCAAAATCCTACCTATGGCCATGTTGCTGGGGATTATGAGACTTGTAGTCAAAAAAGTAACTTTTCTTATCGGTGACCAATTCATTGGAACTAAACAACCATAGTAACATTAATATTCATTAAACAGAAAGTTTGATGGGAAACAGAATATAAATTGAAAAGGACAGTAAGATTTAAAATCCATCATATCATGGGAACACTATTGTCCTGATGGGAAAAATGGAAGGGAAAAAAAGAGTGGGATGCAATCACTCCTTTACGGGAACATCCATGCTGCATATCTCTTTCTGAAATCTATGTTGGATAATGTATACAGAAACACGTAAGCACTGAAAGGAAGCTCAAGACACAAAGCTGTGCAGAATCACCCTTCCAAAATCGCAGTCCCAACCTTTGGAGCAATTCTTTTGATGCATTTGTAATTCAAGGTAGCGATAGGATTTGTTCAGCTTAATGTGTGTACATTCACTTGGATGTTAATTCCATTGCCTCCAGGAGGACGTACTCCAACGTAAAGGCATGGTTGGCTCAGTTCCTGCAACTTGTTTCAGTTCTAACCTTCTGCAGAGTGTTTTGTGGTATTGACTAATAATGAGCTCTAATTCTGTTGTGGTGACATTTGTGCTTCCTAATTACCTGCTAACTACTTTTCACTCTGTACAACACATGATAAATATGTTATGCTTTGCAAGCAAGACTTTCATTTGCCTTCTCCTGCTCGCAATTTATTCTACGCTACTGCAGGGCTGAGTTTGTTTACTGTAGCCCTGTTTTTATTATCCTTGTCCAAGATGACTTTATGATTATGAGTTCCCCTGGAGACTGCCCTGGATTCTTTGTTGCTTGCTTGCATTTCACGACAACACTTTAAGTTATATGCCTCACCATATACAGCTTGTAAATGTATTGCTATGGAAAGAGTATGCATGTTTATTTCCCTTCCTCATAGGGGTTTAACTTGACATTTCTGCTTCAGAGACTAATTTAGTAGTGAACAGCAAACTTGAGCAGACTGTACGAAAGAGTTATCACTAAAACTATTCACTAACATTACAAAACATCAGTGAAGCTACACACGATTCTCTTCGCATCTCAAGAAAAAAACAGTTTCTTGTGTTTTTATCTGTTTCTGCTTGAGGATTATTATTATTATTATTTTGGATTTATTATTGTATTGCATATACCTAGGGATGAGTGAGGATTTCAGTTTGCTTTTTTGATGTAAACTTATGAAAATCCATAAATTTCTTCATAAACAGAAGGGGGAAAACCTTGATAGGTCTCAGTCTTCAGGTAAAATGGTCTGCATCACTGTTCATGTATACGTGTGTATTTGAATAATAGATGAGTATAAACCGTTGTCACACATAATTGCATTAGAGACCCTGCAGTGTGCTCCTTTGATTCTGTCATCCAAACCTTGCAGTCTGGTAGGTCACCTTCATTTCTAGTGTGCCTTTTTGTTATACCGAATTTCCAAGCAGGTTTTAATGACATCACTACCAATAGATCAATCAATCAATCTTTATTTGCGGTCTCCGACCCATTAAAATACATACATGTAATATTTAAAATAAATGGAAGCAGTTAAAACATTTCAAGATAGTTAAAACAGTATAAATTAATGAGATAGATTGCCCATACATTGTTTTTTATATTAATATTATATACAATCAATTAATCTTTATTTGCGGTCTCCGACCCAATAGGATACATACATGTAATATTTGAAATAAATGGAAGCAATTGAAACATTTCAAGATAGCTAAAACAGTATAAATTGATAAAATAGATTACCCATACATTGTTTTTGTGGTTTTTTTTTTTTTAAATGACGGGGTTAGGTAGAGGTCAAGATTGTCTTTCGTATTCTTTGGGCAGTTAGAAGGAATTTGGCCACTGATTCGGTGGTTACCTTGTTTGTGTCGCTTAATAAATATTTTGTATGCCAAATCAGAGTCCTACCTGGGAAGACATTCATTATGGGCTTGAGGAATTTGATACGCTCATTTCTGTAAAAATTACACTCAAAAAGGACGTGCTTCAAAGTTTCAATTTCTCTATCCTTACAAGGACACAATCTTTTTTCGTAAGGGGTGCCAGAATATCGCCCATCTAAAATTGTGGATTGGAGACAGTTAAATCGGGCTCTTGAGAAGACATGCCTGTATTTTGGGATAATCAAATTCTCTAATACCGATATTTTGTCTACTGATAGTAGAGCACCATCTCTAAATGGGGATGTGCTTAATCAGCTCTGCCAATTTTATTAAGGTGCCTTTTATTCATTGAACAGTTGGTGACATCTGAGTCTTCTGAATCTTGTGGAAATTACAGATGGATATGTGGAGATGAATAATTGCACCAGCTTGGGAATCTTCCACTGATCCAAATATTGAGTGTTATATAATATAATTTATAAGCTGAATCTTCAGTCCGATTCAGTGGGAAATATATGGTTTTCTATTACCTTAAACAGCCACTGCATGTGTCGTGCTCAACATATCCTACCCTTTCTTCCTTTTTCCCATTTGTGAGAAGGGAATTGGAAGTTGTTATCACTGACTTTCAACAAATCAGAGTTCCCAGGGATATCCAAATTCACGGGACAGGTGGATTTATTTATTTTGGCAAAAACAACCCAGGATTCAATTGTGGATTCAGATAACCATTGTTTAAACAAACCACACAATATCCCAGGATTGGCTATCATGGGTAATTGTGGATAATGGAAAAATAAAAGTGGACACTTATGATCTTATTTGCTATGAAGGAAAAGGGAGGTGATATGTTCACATAGCTGGAAGCTGTGGTTTCCTGTTAAATCTAAACTAGGCCTCAGCATACAGAGAACAAATGATATATACACAAAGTGCTGTAGATGAATGAAATGGCATGTAAATTTTTTTTAATGCTGTGATTGTAGTAATGATGTCATAATATTTATGAGCGTGTGAATACCATCTGCTTCAATCTGCCGCCCAGAGTAGACTTCGGTCTAGATGGGCGGGGTATAAATTAAATAAATAAAATAAATAAAATAAAATATTCACGTCAATCTGAATTATTTCTCTTACAAATCACAACCGATTTGCTTCAAGCTGATTTGTAGCCCAGCCAATTTTATTTGTATCTGACTATTTCAAGGTATTTGTACATATTTGTATTTGTCCTAATATTTTTTTATATTGGGGGGGACCATTAGGGGCCCTCTGAGTTGAAATGGGAAGTGAAACTCAGTGCCATCAACTACTGCTCAACCTCCAGGATGCAGGCAAAGCCCTGACAGTTTCCTTCCTTCCTTCTGTTCTTAACCCTGTATGAGAGTCATGAAATTTTTACTCCATTCAAATTTTCTCAATTTACTTGGCAAAAATGTTTGTTGAAGGGAGAAGACGTATCCCTCATTAGTAGCTTCACTTACCCAGTGGATAGAATACTGCTTGCTGCTTTGTGTGCCACATTTGCCATCTGCCCCATCAGGAACACAGACTGAAACATACACAAAATAGCTAAAATAAATGCCAGCAACAGGCATTAGAAAGTAAAGTACAAAGCAGGGGAGGGGAGAAATGTAACCTAGATGAGATGCCATTCCTAATGCTTAACTTACTCAATTACCTAACTCAATTCCAGGACAGTGGCACAAATTTCACACACACAAGCACTAAGTTGATTGGACTGAGATCTGCAACTGTCTAAAAGCTAAGAAGAAAAATTCTGCACTTCATTCTCATCCGACCTCCCAAAAATTAAAGCAACACAAACAGCAGTGTTTCATTATTTCCTCTAACATGCCTTGCAAAATGGGCACTGATCACAAGGATTGGGACTTTCTATCAGGAGATCCATGGTTGGGGTTATCAAGAGAGCTTCAGCTTTTCATTGGTGTTTGAGCTGTCAATCTCCTTATGCCTTGAGGTTCCTTGTTCTTCTGTTATGGCATTACTTTTATTTTCTCAGTGAGTGACTGCTATTTTTTTACCACCACCCCCAAATCAACTTTTTAAACTCCTAAAGTGCTGAATTCTTGCACTTCAAAGAGCCCTGACTCAGTTTGAGCATTGCTTTGGACTGCCTCAGTTTGGATTGGTTGGAAACTGATGAATACCCCAAATTTGCTTCAGATTTCGAATAATAGTTGAACCTGATGCACAACCCAAATATTTACCCAAACAACAGTATTAATAAGGGTTTGATCTCCTATGCTACAGTCAGGCAGTTACATACCTGGCTCATTATACAATGTTGTATTTGTCTGCTCAGAGTCCCATTAATTTCACTGAAGGTTACTCCCCATTAAATAACTGCCATACAATATCAATGTTCATAAGAGTAAGTCCTTTTGAGTAGATATTTATAGATTGCACTGGTGAACAGCAGAGGTCTTTCCATTCAGCCCAGCATGCTCCTTGCAATGGAGAGTGGACAAAGTGAACAAACCACTGTCTTTCCTGACAGTAAGGAGAACTTGCCAGAGTCTGTGCTGCTTGTGCAGGTGCCTATGTGACTCCCCAGACAAGCAAATTAGGAGGGACATAATCAGCCAGGGGCTGGCCTTCCCCCAATGGGTCTGAGAAATTCCCTTTTTGGTCTGCTGGGTGACTTTAATCCATTATCCCTATCAGGCAGCTGGTGGTCTAAATGAGGCTTGCCTCTGAACAAATATTCATAGATTGTACTGCAATAAATCTCTCAAAATATCTCATTTTTTGTCTGTCTCTGTTTCACCTTCCCTGTCTCCTTTTTCTCCTCTAAAATCCTGTTCCATGCAGATATCTGGACTGAGGGTTGAAGGCAGTTTCCATGATCTCACATCATGGGTCATAATTTTTAAACTTCCTTTGGCACCCTCTCAAACTGTTGAACATGTTTTGCTTGTTCGTTGAACATTTGGATCTATAACTTTTTTCTTATTTTCTTTTTAAAATTTTAGATTTATATGTTTCATGTTGATTGTTACATGTATTTAAAAATCAGTTAAAATATTGATTTTTTTTTAAAATGTAGGCATTCTTCTATGTTTTCTTCCTACTGTTAATATAAAAAAAACAATTTATGCTCTCATTGCTTCTTTTGTTCAGGAATTCAGAGCATGTCTACAAATAGAAGGGGATTATATAAAACATCTTATTATGTTTTCTCATCTATGTTTTTGTACAACAGTAGATATAACACACTGCAACATTAATCCACTGGACTTTCAGTTAAATGGTTAGGCAATAATCACCTTGAGGCAATGCTGTTTTAGCTCATAATTATAAGGAATCAAAGAGTGATTACCATCCTTTTCCTCTCTCTAATTTTCTATCCTTAGTTCCCTTGTCTGCAATTCTTTTTTCCTCTAGAGTTCACTGCTGGTGTTCAGTAATATCCATTAGTATGAGAATGGATGAAATACTTATTCATGCTACTGAATTATCAACATCTTTCCACAACAAATTGATGGCCAATTAGGTTGGCTCAGCATACTTTTTTTAAAGCTGCAAATGTTAATTATGACTTTTCTGGCAAGTGTTACTCACAAGATTCCATTCCCAAACTATCAAGGATAATGACAGATTAAATTCTTCACTCTGCAGCATAGCAGCCTTCCAAAAGGAGGTCCTCTCAATCAATCTATCATAGGCCCATCTGCATAAGCATCTCCTTGCAGGATTTTGTCTGCCTGATCAGGGGTCATGTATAGACAGCCTCCTGTGTGCATGGACAGTCTTGTTGAATGTCTGTTGCTGAGGAATGAAATGAGAATCTGTGAACAGATGGTTGGTGTTAACATCCTTAAGAGTGTTATTTTAAAACAAGTTTTCTTATTATTCCATTATGATAAAGAGCAAATGCTGCAAAGAAACCAAATGTTAACAGAACTTCACATTCCAGGCAGCCAGAAGACAGACTGCAAGCTCATCTTTCCAACTTTCTCCATGTTGGAGAGAATGCCTCCAGCTAAAATGCTGGAAACATTAAAGAGAAAATTGGAAAACCATCTGTCAGATCTGCTTTGATTTGGATTCCTGCATTGAGAAGAGGGTTGGACTCGATGGCCTTATAGGGCCCCTCCAATTCCATTATTCTATGAGTCTATGATTCTATAAAGGGAAAATTTAAATCTCCCATGTCTCTCAGAGAAGCAGTCAGGACTGACAACAACAAGTATGTTCATTAAAGTGCACAGACCGGCACATGTAGATCTGTGTGGAGACTGCAGCTCATGCTCACCCCACAGTGTTGGTCATATAAATTTATAGATTGGTCCAAGCATCCTTTACATAGATTTCTACATGTATACTCTGCTGGATCCATCCTCATTGCAAGGAACATCCTTAATTTGGGAGAAATATCACCATGCCTTTTGAACGTTAGAAAGGTAATTAGGATCTGATTAGCATTTGCAAAGCAACTATGGAATCATTTCTGCCGTGGCTGCTGGTAACTGTGTATCCTAATTTCTTTTAAAAATTTATGATCCTATTAGTGGTTTTCCCACATCATGCCTAATTTAGCCTTTGAAGCCCAGGGATGTGAAATCATGAAATCCCTAGACTTCTTTTAAAACTCATTTGGCACTTAGGTTTGCAGAGAAAAGCTGAGGTTTTGGGTGGAAGAGCTATATGGCTAAGAAAGCAAAAAGCTCATTCATTGATGTGTTTACTTTAAAGAAAATCATTACTTTACATCTGATTCCTGACTGAGTTTCTTTTAACTTATTTAATGGCCTTTTAGACTCAATGTAGAATCAACTTATTGTGGTCTGAGCAACGAGAATTACGGGTGATTTATTGAGATGAATGTGATACTGTCAAATCACTGTTGAGACAAGCAATTTCAGGACAGGTGCAGAGCCAGTAAGATGATTAGTTATATGTACATAATTATGATTTTCATCACTATACAGAGCACTAATAGTGAGTAGCAGTACTAATATGTTAGTGATAATACAATAGTGAAGATGATATCACTAACAAGGGAGATATCGATTAAGTACTGATAATATTCAGAATGGTGGCTGACTGGAGTATGGCGGCTTCTTTAAACAGAGATAATTTCTCATTCCCTACCCCTAGCAAAAGATCTTGTGGGGTATCCTCTGAATATTCACCACAGTAGATTTGTGATTACTGCCATCCCTCACCACCTAACCATGCTCCAGAACAAAGCTAGGTCCAAGGCACTGTGGGGGGACCAATCCAAAATGGTTGTCAGGGTGCCAACACAGTTGTTGCTGCTGTTACTTCTGCTGTATCGTTTTTGCGCTGACTGACATGGTAGGGAGGAAAGTCCCTTTGGAAAAAGGAAGACCCCACACTGTTATCACTACTAAGGATGAGACCCACCTGACCCTCTCCAAATTGTTGGCAGGACGTATTTTCCCTGTGAAGGATGGTTGCCCAGTTTCTGTACTCATATCAGAAGGAGAATTTTCAAATGCCATTCGCACACAACTCTTATTTCCAACAAGCTGTGAATGAGCTCTAGGGATGGAAGGTATTATTGAGAGTGTGAAACATTATATTGTGCAGAGATTATAGATATTGTTAAAACTGCAACCCAGTTGTACAAATTACAAGAATCTACCTATTACTACCTACTGTGGAGCTTCAGTTTAGATTTATATTCTATTATGCCTACATTCTGGGGTCACGAAGAGTCGGACATGACTTAACGACTAAACAACAACAACAAAATGCCTACATTGCTCACTTATCTGCATGCTCTCTTTTCAGGACAGAGTTTTACTTAACCCACGGCTTTTACAAAACAGAATGCTTTTTATTACTGATAATTTAGTAGGCTTCTTTGAGTTTCTTTGTCTTCAGTGCCAGGAAAGAACATTTTCCTTTCTTTCTAGGGGCCAATTTTAATGTAAATTTTCCCTTTAAAGGCAAATACTCAAGGAGGATATTATGGAAGAAAGGTGTAAAGAGGAGAACTTGACTCATTTTTATGAAACCCTCATGCAATTTTCATTCTAAATTGACTTTGTCTACCTATACAGGTATATAGCTGTTTCTTTATGAAAGCAAAATGTGTGAAAATTAAAATGTAAAGTGCTAGAAACTGCCAATTGATCTGCAGGTATAACATGATGATAATTCCTGCTGCTCAACTTTTAACTTGTACTGCTTCTGTGAGGGAAATGGCTCAGTATATGCACTGGAGTGGACCAAGTACAAACCTCCATATATTGTTGGATTGCAACTCCATCAGTCCAAGCCAGCATAGCTAGTGCTGAGGAATGCTAAGTGTCACAGTCAAACAGCTTCTGAAAGACTACATTTTGCTCACCATTTCTATACCTCATCTCGATCAAAGCAAAGTGTGCTGCTTATATACCACCTCATAGCACTTAAAGCCTCTCTAGGTGGTTTACAAATTAATTATGCAGGCTACACATTGCCCCTCACATATGAAGACTGTTGAAGGCCACTGCTAGCAGGGACTTCTTTCCATACATAGCGAAACAGTGGCATGCACAGTTAATGAAATGTGCTAGTCTATATCCAGAATGCACATAATTGCCTGCACAGAAGTGAGATCAAAATGGGAATTTCATGCTCTCATAAACATGGCCCTCATCCCTTTGTTTTGCATACTGCTTTTTTTTTGTATGAATTCCATATAAATTGACTAGTGTGTTATTAACCATATTGTGGTGAATACCTTTGTGTTGTAAGCTTTTGAACAAAAAAAGCATGCGGCACAACTCTCCTGGAAGTTTGCCACTTTGGAATTCAGCTGTGTGATAAAGGATTTGAAATTCACTACATTAAAAAGAGGGATGAAAATTCCCTTCATGGAAGAACCACCCTGCCTTCGCACACATAGAAAGCTAGTGTATTAGGGGACAAGCTTGGCTAAAATTCCTCACATCCTATCTATCTATACCTACAGATTTTTTTTAAAATGTAGATGACCACTGAAATATGTGGTGAGGAGCACAGGAAATAGTTGTATTCTAAGCATTGGTCCATCTAATTCAATTCAAGGATGAGGTATAGTATACGAGACACTTCCAGTGCAATTTGCATCATTTGTCA
Source organism: Intellagama lesueurii (assembly GCA_037013535.1). Taxonomy (NCBI): domain Eukaryota; kingdom Metazoa; phylum Chordata; class Lepidosauria; order Squamata; family Agamidae; genus Intellagama; species Intellagama lesueurii. The sequence continues at coordinate 263,874,280 of JBAJHW010000001.1, forward strand.
CTATTGGCTGTGCTGGCCAGGGCTGAAGGGAATGGCATTCCAATAATATCTGGAAGTCCTCATGATCCTCACCTCAGTTGTCCTAATAGTAACTCTTTATGGTTTCAGATCAATCCCCTGCTTGTTCCAGACACAACAAGATCAGCAATTGGACCACAAGATATTCTGTACATAAAGTTTGTGCTGTACCACTGAGTTGTGGCTCCTCCTGTGTATCTCACCCATGATCACCCATTGGCATAACCATCTCTCACACACAGTCAGGAAAACTGAATGCATATGTGATCCTTACCATAAATTATCCATTTATTGGCCAGAATTCAATTGTTGATTGATATCTGCATAAATGAAATGGCATAAATTGCAGTAGCAATTGTCACTAATTGATGAGGTGCTGGTTATGTCCCTGGTGTGAGTTATTTAAATGTTTGTCTCATTTAAATCCCACCTTTTGCACAATTCAGAGACCCTTGGGAAGTAAATCCTTGAAGACCCAAGAACTCCGTTTATCTGTTTTCCCTGCTAGTAATACCAAGGTACAGAAATAATGGGGTGAGACTGAATACAGATTTATTCCTTTCAAAATGGCCAGCTGTAGGGAAGATCTTCTTTGCTCTAAAATTCTTTCTGTGCTAAGAATGTGAAATGACTTTATTATCCTGTTTTTTGTGTCTATTTTGTATGTTTCTATAGCTTGTGCTCATCAGACAACATGATTGAAACTAGGAAGTTGTGGGGACAGAATGAATTTGGGCTGTTTCCAAATTAAGCTAAGTTACTTTTAGGTGTGTGAAGAAACCTTGCTAAATTTCTTGTCCTTGACAAGGCAGGCTAGTAAGTACACATTAACCCATGAGATTTCTCACTCTAGATTAAGAATCAGACAAGTAATTCTTTTGCCCCCCAACCCTGGAATAAAGACGCGAGACAAGTATTATGGATTAAAACATGGGCCACACTTTATTGATAATCATTCAGAAAATTTTTGCCAATCAATTGGCAAAGGGGGGCCTGCTGTAGTGCGGAAACAGATAAATCCGTAATCATATGGGCGAGTCCCCGGCCCCAGGTTCTCGCGGTCTTAAGGACAGCAGGAACCCGGCTGGCCGCTAATAAACACCCCCAGACCTCGAGCCATCTTTACTTGATGACTGTTGGTCCGGAAGTGGCCCAGTGCATCTTTCCCACCCAGGTGCTGTAATCGCACGATCCGCAGCCCTGGGAGGTCCGATGCGCTGTTAGCTTACCTGATCTTAAAGTGGGACTCACCGAGAAATACCTGTTTTTTCCGCACTACCCACCAGTGCGACCAGATTTCCACCATACAATGCCAACAACCCTTACCAGTGTGGGATAGGCAAAAATACACCCCCATCCAAAAGCCAATCAGGATGAAGGTCAAAAATTCCTATCCGGCCCCTACAAGGCGACCAGAAAAACTCACACTAGTATAGGGCGGGCGGGTGGGTGCCATAAAAAGAAGAGGACGATTAGTGAGGAGAACGCCCCTTATATAGCCAGGGGTGTTCTCCCGCTCTTTGAACAAGTCTCATGAGACCCTGAAGGTCTCGCGCCATCCGTGGGGTGGGGCAAAGCTTAGTCACGCTGTCAAAGCCTCGTCGGCTTGTCAGCGACTTGGTCATTTGCCCAGGGTTTCTGCTTTTAGTGCGAAATGGCTCTGTACAAACGCTGTCTTTTACAAACACTGTCTTTCCCATTTGTGAAGCTGAGCACATGCATGCATACATATACAGACATATACACATGTGGTGCAAGCAGAAAAACAGGCTGGTTGATCAAAAATATGCACACTGCAGTTCCACTTCAAGTCCATGCAACGAGGCCCAAGTCATTGTTTCTACAAAACTCAATCTTGATCTTTGTACAACATTCATTTTTGCAAATATGAAAACTCTCATCCAGATTGGTCAAGAATAAGGTCTTCCTTTTTTATAAGCAAAGGTAAGGTTTTCTTTCATGCTTCTCATTCTTCTGTGTGAGAATAAAATAAGGTAGGAATTACACCCCTGGTTATTCTGTCCTCATGTTTTTGTGGGAGGGTCACCAACATGTACAGCATGGAACCCTCCTGTGTCCTGAGATCCCATTTATTTCAGTGGAAAGAAACAGAGCTGGGCATGAAAGTTGAATGGCACCCATAAAACATTTGACTTTTTTGGCCATTGGAATAAGTACAGATGTGTTTGATGGTTGCAAATCTGGGAACTCTGTCAAAAGCATCCATTACATTACATCTACCATAACACTTCTCCAGTTGGAGACATTCATTCATTCATTCATTCATTCATTCATTCATTCATTCATTCATTCATTCATTCATTCCACTTCCTAATTAGTGTTATTACTCTCTGGGCAGTTCACAATATACAATAAAAGCATACAATGAAAATACAATAAACCCTGTCACTAGCTAAAACAATGAAAAATAATTAATAATAGAAATTTACAAATGTATATTAGACATATATAAATCTTTTCAAGGACAGTCCTATAGATACTGTTTATTTTGTTCAGCACCCAGCATCGACAGGCAAACATCAGGGCCCCAGGAGAGCCCAGGACAGTTGACTGCAGTCAACAATCTCCCTCCCTCCTTTTTCTTGATAAACAAGGAAGAACTAGATGTCATGGAGCCCTGCCATGAAGGGCACCTTGACTACTGCCTTCTCAAACTTGATACTGGCTCTGGCTGCAATGGCACACTTTTTTTTTCCATTGCCTTCTGAATGAAAAGAGATCCATCTTTTTAGAAATACATTTTCCCCCCAAACACAGACTTCTGCTATGGTGAACACTTTTATGTAAATTCCATGAAAAGAAACATTATTGATAGTAGTATTTATTGCACTTGCTGTTGAATTTATTTGAGAGTTATGATTCAATCTGATTCCTGCCCCGAAAGCAGAAACAGCTTTGTGAAAGTCAGACATTCTCCTCGGCCTTCATACACACAGATAGGTATTGACAGGACCAGCGCCAGACAAGTTTGATTCACTTTATTCAGGCCTTTGCTTCTCAGCCAAGCATGCTGGACTGTCAACATACCATTCATCACAGTTACGGATGTCAGGCAGCCCCATTAGATGTTGTGGCAGCAGCAGCAGCAGTAACACAGCATCAGGAGGAAAAGGCTGTTTTCAAAATGGGAAATAAGAAAAGTAATAGAAGAGACCAGGGGTAAAACTGAAGAGACAGACATAAAAATGAAAGAGCAATAAGAAAATGGAGCAACACAGGTTCCCGGTTCTCAGCCTGTCAGAATTTTACAACTGGTTAAGTACATATGAAGCTGTATTATACCTGGACAAGCCATGTGTCTGTCTAGCCTAATACTGGCTGAAATTCTGTTATACAACTTTACACTGTGCTGAGGATGATGTCATCTGATGCATCTGTGCTGTGGCCATTTTGGGGCAATAAAAAGTTTCTTAGAATCCCTCTCACCTGATTTTTGGGATTCATTCTATGGCACCTTTTGGGAGCTATGGAACAGGGGGAGGGGGGAAATGATTTAAAGCTGGAAAATTACTGTCACCGTCGCAACCCATTCGACTCTATAGATGGCACCCCCTAAAATACTATACCTCTCACAAAGACCTTGGAGAACTACACTTCCTACAAAGGCCTCCCTGAAAGTACTGGGACACTTTTTTTTTGTACAGAAGTAGCCCTCAAACGTCCTGGAAATTAGGCCCTCTTCCAGGTGAGTGAAATCTAGGCATATGCAGCTGTATGTTTGTGGGTAGGAACTTCCAGAATTCTGCCTGGGAAATTCTCAGAAAATTCTGGGAGTTGGAGTAAAAAAAAATCCAAATGGCACACCCCTAGGTTGCACACTACCAAATTTTGTGTTATAAGGAAGGGAATATGGCCATCTACAGCTGCTCAGAAGGCGAGATTGGCACCCCATTAGAGCCAGGTTCAGCCTTTTGACCAAGTCCCCCATCCTTCACTTTCCCTTTAAACGATTATATATCCCCCTGGTTCTTATAGGTCACATATAAGACTGTCTGGACCATTCTGCATTTGATAAAGTATGTTCCTTTACTAGCATGCAAAATGAAAAGCCAGATTTGGCATCAGCACCCTGGGTAACAAAACAGAGCTTGGATTCCTTGTGGTTTGCAGTGACTGCATTTCACACAGTTCCTCAGAGGACCCCATGCAGTTTGATGCAAAGGCATTCTGGAGCACTTAAGACTGAGGACTATCAAAGTAAAAGACCACTCCTCCACAAAGCCATGGCTTTGTTTAAGGTATCAACCCCCGTAGCTGACTTTGGCACTTCAGGCATCTTTAGGTACAGAAGGTTTGTTGTTGTTTAAAGCAGTGGTTCTTAATCTTTTTGAAAGAAACGCCCCCTTGAGCAATTGAGGAAGTTATCATCGCCTCCCTCCCTGTGGTGCACCGCCGCGGGGAGGGGGGGTGATGATAACTTCCTCAATGGCGGTGGCGGTGGCACCACATCCGCTGCCAGGACCAGCTGCTCTGGATCCGGCAGTGCAGCAGCACCACATCCGCTGCCAGCACCAGCTGCTCTGGATCCAGCGGCGCAGGGAGGGGGGCGATGATAACTTCCTCAATGGCGGCGGCAGTGCGGTGGCTCCATCGCCCCCTATCGCCCCCTTCTGTTCCTTTGCCCCCGTGTCGCCCCTTTTCATTCCATCGCCCCCCTGAAAAACAAAATCGTCCCCTGGGGGGCGATATCGCCCAGGTTAAGAACCACTGGTTTAAAGGACCATTTTTGGACCAGAAAGGGGATTCATGTAATAAATGAAAACCAGCAAGAAAGTATACCTTTTTCTTTTCTTTTTTTTATATGCTATATATATTGTCTATTGCCTACATTCTCTGGCGTGCATGTGTTTTAATCTCATGCGAAAAGCAGCTGTGCAAGGCCTTGATTAGATTCCATTGGCCTAAGGACAGAAAGAACCTTCTGCTTATTCCCTGTGGCATGGTGCCTATTTACTCATGTATGGCTTTTGCTATTCTAGCCACCTCAGGGGTATTGGCATTTCTTGTTTCAAATGTAGCAAGGTAGTTGATTATTATTGTGATTAGTTTTCTATGATTGACTCTCAGGAGTAGTGGAATTACATGTATATGTTGTTTGTGCCATGATGTCATGAATAATCAATCTAGGAAAGACACAAACAGAGACAATGTGGTACCCATGTATAACTCCAAACTGTATTGCTAAAAACAGCTGTGGATTCAACATTTCAGCCTCAGAAAAATATGCTTTAGGTCATATACTCAGTTGAACATGTAATTTCCTCCAAGAGCTTGCTGTTGAAGGAAGATAATAATGTGGAAGAACCTTTTTTTGAATGGCATAGGCATTCTTGAACAATTAGGTCTTCATAAATTACTATATGAACCTATGTGATCCTCACCTCTGACAATAATGTGAAGATTAGAATGAAGCTGCTGTCCACTGGATTTCACAGTTCTCTGAGTGTTTTGGCACAATTTTAGCTCAAAAAGGGGGTTTAAATGCAGAAATATAAATACACTTAAAATATATTTGCATACACTATTTGAGCCAACTTTACCCCTCCTCCCAGTTAATGGGGACAGAATGAGTTAACATACATGAAAGTGACATGGATTAATTAAGGCATAATCTAGTTGTTAAGTCCAACTAGTGTAAACTTGTTAGATCAATGGGAAAATAAATTTGTGTTACCTTAGCAAGTCTGTTCATTCAGGGCTGTACTCTGGTTAGACCAACAACTTGACTGACCCCTGTCTTGAGAGGCTGATATGATATTGTTAGTCCCGTCTAAGAGAAGACCCATAGAAATCAATTGCTGAATAGTAAATTGACAATTACACAAACCCCATAAAATCACTGGGCCCCCTGCTTCTGCACATGAGCCCACTGCCCAGCTGATAGCCAGCTGCATGCTCAGAATCAGCAGGCCAGCTCCTGGAAGCTGTACCTGTTGCCTCTGTGCATGCACCTGCCTATCAGCTGGCTGGTGAGCACATGCACAGAGGCAGCAGGCCTGGCCCTCCTTTGGGTCTGCTGCTTCTGCGCATGTGCCCACCACCCAGCTAATAGGTGGATGAATGCTCGGAAGCAGTGGTCCCAGCTCCTGGAAGGAAAGCCAAGCCCAAAGGGGTGAGCAGGGAGTAGAACAGGAGGTGGAGGAGCAGGAAGAGGAGGAAGGAGGAGGAGGAGGAGGAAGTAAGTCTCCCCTGGCAGAAACTGGAAAATGGATCATGAACCAATTCATTTTTCTGGGAGTTCATGGTGGTTTGTAGTTCGTTGTTTGTGGTTCTTTCTGAATAAGAGCATATGCAAAGTGCATCTACAAGAGAAAGTGAGGATGTATGTGAGGACAAAAGGGCTTACTCTGTTTTTGTAGTGATGACTCACAGTAACACTGATGAAACCCAAGAACCAATCATAAGCTCTAAGGGCCAGAACTTTTCAGAACCTTGGCACATGTGCTGCATCTCACAGGACCATCAGCTGCAGGACATTTTCCATTTAGTAGGTTTCACCAATTGACATTTGCAAAACATAACAGTAGCAAACCCAAAGGTAGCCCCACATGAAGAATGTTGCAATAATTCTTCAGGATACCAACACATGTATCCAACTAGTGTAAACTTGTTAGATCAATGGGAAAATAAATTTGTGTTACCTTAGCAAGTCTGTTCATTCAGGGCTGTACTCTGGTTAGACCAACAACTATATATGTGAAAAACACTCACTAAATTTCTATTTCTTGTCTGTTCAAGTTGTCTTAACAGGAGACATCTTTCAAGTTCTGAGATTTCTCACCTCCAACCAAGAGCAAGACAAAGAGTTCTTTTTATGCTTTTCAGGCTCTGTGCAATTTGTGCAAAATATTTCTGTATAAAACTAGGGTCATTTTCCTTTGGGGGGATAAAAAGCAGACATACAAAAGGAACCAGAGGAGGACTGTCTGATTGTTTTAAAAAGTCCCAAACAACCTGACTAAAAGGTCTGTTCAAGACAAAAATCGTGCAAAAATTGTTCTTGCCAAGGTGAGAACACTCATCAATAGCACCAGAAAATACCTCTCCAGTCTCTTCTGGAGGAGGAGAAAAATGTTTTGGCTGGAACTGATAGATATTGTCTTAGAGTAAAACATCAGCAGGGCAGCAAAATAAGCAATGAGTACAGTTTTGAAGATGCTGTGAATCCACTCTGGGTTTTAGTCTGCATTGTTCAGGGGTTACTCAAGGAGCTGAACCTGTTTTGTGAATAGGGTTTGGCATCTTTGACAGCTCCTCTAAAGGGCTAAAAGCTGGAGTGTACTCTCCGAATTGGGTCATGAAACAAACCATGAACCAGCCGGGTTTGTCGGGATGTTTGGTTTGTGATTCATTTCATGCCCATCTCTAGTCATGATCTTCCTGGAATTAGGCTTGCTTTGCCTCCTACCTACATTCTATCCCACACTTTATCAAGGAGGACTAAAGAATAGAAGCCATTGCTAATTCCAATTGAAACTTGCATACTTTGCACCCCCTGGACTATATTTATTACTTTAATTTGTATACCTCTCCTATTAGTGCCACAATACTATTCTGGGCAGTTTACAATAAAATATATGCAGCTATTCTGTGCATCTGTGGAACTTAGAGAGCAATCCAATGCATCTCTATTCACAAGTAAGTCCCACTGAGTTGTCTGAATTACCATGGGCTATTTTCAGTGAGTGTATCTGTGTTAATCTTTCTCAGCAAAAGCAGGCCTCTTAGGCTGAGATCATGTGTAATAATAAAAATGAAGTGGGAAAAACAGAAAAAAATGCACAGTATTATGCCACCTTTAATACTAATTTTTGCTATTAAAAAAAAGGTGGGGGGGGGGAGAACCAAAGCAGAAGGAGCTTGGCAGCTTCAGCTCCAATGCAAGACAAAAAAACCTCCTGGAAACTCCAATGACTGAGTCCTAGGGAAGGGGTCAAATCAACCTCACTGCACTCTTTATTCCCCAGCCAGTCACCTGACCAAGAGTTACACATCCAGGCATGGCAAGAGGAGGATGGCGTGTTGCCTTCTGGACTGTAAGCATTCTAGATTTTTCTTACTTTTTCTTTTAGGTAGCTAGTGTTTTCATCACACTTACAACTGGTTGGGTGTGTGAATGTGGGATAGGTTTCTGACACTGTTGTATGGACTTTCAGTAGATAGGGGAAAGTATAGTGAAGGTCTGTTTTGCCCCACCTGTCATTTTTTTCTTTTCTTCTTCTTCTTCTTCTTTTTAATGGTTGCTGCTGGCCTTTATTTGCAGAACCATTTCTGTTTCTTGCTGTGGGTGCCTGTGCACGTTCCAGAGTGAGTGGATGCCTAATGTGTCCTACTTTGATTTGGGCCAGACTGAGAGTGGGCACACTTGGGCGAGCCAGTCTCCTTATAGGGGATACTAAGCAGAACATCCACCATACGCTCAATACATATTTTCCTGAGCATGGCTTTTGGAAGAAAGAAAGGAAAGAAAGAAGAAGCTGGTAGGAGCTTTGCCTATGAACTGAAAGTCTCTCACAGCCCCAGAGTTGATGGTGCTGTATAGCGCACCCTCCATCCCAGATTATAGCCTTGTATTTCTCACGTTTTCAAAAATTTTTCCTCATGATCCAGAAACATACATATACTTGCAAATACTTCCAGACACTGGAAACAAATCAGTTCAGGTCATTTCTAAATCAGCCTGGGATAGGTTGGTCCTGGTTTATATAACAAATATTGAGATACAAATTGGATTATATAGTATTTCAATACCGCTACGTGAATCCAAACACACATTTTAAAACTGATAGCATGTAGATATATGTTATAGTTAACTGTGAAAATGCAAACAAAAATGGCTTCTTTAGGAAAATGCATAAATAAATGTGTACATTACAGAAGATGTATGCACATATTTATAAAAAAAAGAACAAATGAACTTTTGAAACCAGATAACAAACAGAAAGTAGGGCAGGAACAGAACCCCTCGAAATTAAGGCTGAGAGTTTTTCATAGTATCTGGCTGTGAAACCAAAGGGTGGGAATGAAATTCCCCACTGTGCCTCCTGTGAGTAGAACCAGACTGTGTAACCACGGGCAAGCTTCACAGAACCAGGGCACCCCCAGAAGAAGGGGACAGTAAACCACGTCTGAGTATTCTCTACCTCGAAAATCCTGAAAAAGGGTCTCTATAGGTCAGAATTGACTTGTCGGCATATTATGATGATGATGATGATGTGTAACAATATATTGTTCACTATTAATTCCCTGGAAAAGACTACTTAGAATAGTTTCATAGTAAATGGATTATAAAAACATGTGAATATTGAAACCATTTCTTTATAGTACATTAGTAAGGGAGTGGGGAAAAAAACCAAAATATCACAAAGGAGGTCATAACTATAGAATATGCCCTTATACCTATGCCAAAAAAAAAAAAAAAAAAAAAAAAGCTTTAAGTGAAGATGGGATTGGCCCCATGTGGCCTGGATAGTAAATGGCAAATACTCTCTTTTCTGGCATGATGGTCAAAAGACTGCATTGTGTGTGGTTTTTTGCTGGTAGGGGGGAGAAAGATTCACTTCATCAGCAATTATGAAAGAATGTACTAAATTTTTCATTGTGCATATGGATTTTGCAGGAAATTATTTTGTATAACCCTCTGGGTGTGCTTGTCTTGTGAGCAAGACAAATTTGGCATTTCATTAGCTGTTTTCACTTTGAAATGACTGTGATTTGTTAGTTTTTGCAGGCAATTATTGTTTTATGACCTTGTTCTGACTTACTTTTATATTCAGAGGCCAGAGATATACAATAAAGGAGTATATAACTTAATGTTAAAGTTGCTTCTGTGATGTTACTTGACAAAGCTGTAAAATGTTTGTTATTAAAGTTTAAACTTGAAGAGTAGGAAACAGTAAAAAAAACAAACCCAGCCTATTCCTATAGTTAAACAATAATTTAATAGAGGAATCCTAAATTGCAGTGTCTTGGCAGAAAAAGTCTAGAGAATATGTGGAATATGCAATTTCCTGTTAGGGATTGTCATAGTCCTCTTCCAGTGGGACATGAAGTTATCAGGGCATCGCCATCCAAGTTCTCCAAAATGTTCTGCTGTATGAAACAGTTTCTGTTGTATCCACCTGTGAATGGAAGTCAGAGATAGGGGCCATACTACATCTATTTTAGCTAATATGCCCTGTCTGAAAGTATATTCTGGAGCTCAACTAAACGTATTTGTCTGTTTATTATTTATTTAAGACTTCGCTTTTACCCTGTATCCTAAGATCTCCAGTCAAAATGCAACATTAAAAACAATAAAACAAAACCATTTTTTAAAAAAATTATATAATACATAAAGAAGCCTCCACAGTTTATTAAAACCATAATCCTTAATCCACAAAGGGCTTGGGAATTAAGTGTTTTTTAAAATTTGATGTTGAAATGAAGTTAGTGTCAGTGCTGTCTGAGCCTCTAGGAGGAGAAGATTCCATAAATGAGATGCTACAGCCGAGAAAGCCCTCTTCCCTTGTTTACTCATAGTGGATTGTTCTTCATGGTGGGACATGCAGGAAGCCCTCTCCCCTAGATATCCTAATGGTTGAGCAGGTGTATATAGGAAGAGGTGTTTCCTCAAGCAGCTCAGGTTTCCAGGTCCCAAGCCATTCAGGGCTTTATAGGTTATCTTCAACACCTTGAACTTGGACTGTGCAGTTCTTTGAAAACCAGTGTTATATAGGTTCTGAAAGGTATTCCTTTGATTCAAAGAGCCTACTCTATTATGATTTACTACCCTAAGCAACAGGATTTTGGCCAGTGATGGTGAAGGAGATGCCTTCATAGAGAAAAGGAAGGCAGCCAAAAAGTGCCAATTTGCTTTTAGAGCTGGGGGGGGGAGAAGATGAGGAAAACACCCTGGGCTGGGCTATTTATCTGTTTAATGCCCCCTCCTACCCACTGGCTCAAATTGCTGTATGTGCTGATGGTACTCAGCACCTATGGCAGGCTAATTTAATATGCTTATTTTTTATGGTATGAATCCAACCCATTGAATCATGGAGATTTAGTAAAGTGTTGATTCACCTTTCAGCATTTGATTCAATAGATTTACTCTAATTGGGACTAGCATTTGGATTTGATGGGGGATTATCTGAAGTGTTTCACTACTGCCAATTATGGAGCATGCATATGGGAAAATTAAGCACCTATGCTTGTAATGTTTTCAAGGCAATTTTCAGTGGTGTTTTTACACACCTGTGAGGATTAAGAATTATGTATGAAAAGGCTTGAGAATGGAGGTCTTAGAATTGTGAGGATAGTAATATTATTCTTACCCATGTGCATATTAGTATGCAATGGAGGTAATGTACTTGTTCTGTGGATTGAAATCCTCTCAATACTTACTCAAATTATGAGCGAGTAACTCTTCCTTTACCTTTTCTTATTTTCTCTGCTCTGAAGTTTGTTAAAAACCAAGGCATTCTGTCCCTCTTGGGGCAATAGGTAGGATGCTTCCATGTGGTATATTTATGTCAGCTTCTGACAAGGGTATATTGTACAGTCTTTTCCTGAGATAGGTGTGACTTGGTGCATGAGGGAGAGAGGTTTCTATAAAGCTGAGTTGCCTGAGGCCTTGTGCTCTCATGGAACAAGGAAGGCAAAGGCAGAGGGAAAAAAAATCAAGTGGGACTGCCTGAGGAAACCAAACCAGTCAGTTGGCAGTTGACTACTAACAAGGCTCGTGCTTTAAAAATAATCATTAAAAAAAAACCCTAACTGAAATAAATTAGTTTTTGCACTAAAAACCAGTTCCAGTGACTATAAATAACAGGCTGTTTGTGATCCAAGTGGTCATGGGTTCTTCTTCCTGAAAATTTGGGGAGACATGGACCGTAAACTGCCCCTGCTAATAGATCATAATTATTTAATTATGTGTTGTCAAATCAATTCCAACTTTTGGTGACCATTTGCAGAGTTTTCTAGCTATTACTCATAAGTAGTTTAGCATTCTTCTCTTCTGGGGGTGCTCTGGGACCATGTAGCAGGTTTGTCTTTTCCTACATGACACATATAGGAATCTAACTCCTGATCGCTGGCTCTGCAGCCAGGTATCCAACTACCTGTTTATTTATTATGTTTCTGACACTCCTGCTAGTCACCACAATAGGATAAGAATAAGGTAGGAAGTTGAAGACTTGCTTCCATGAGCATAGAAATCTGGACCCTTAGTCAAGCTAGATGACACCGATAGCAGGTAGTTAGAAACAATGAGTCCAGAGGTACAACCTGCTTTTTTGGGTGAGACAATGAGGTTTATATTTAGTAGTTTCTTTAGTGGGAAAAGGGAAGGTTTGTCTGGAAGCAGGGAAGTCATCATTCTGAGGAAGATGGCATAATACTTTTCTTGCCCCTGTTGCTGTATCATAAGCTATGTGTCTGGAGAGTGTTTTGGATAATAACCTTGAGTGGGGGGAGGTTAGATGTGTATTCACAGTTATAGGTAAGCAGCATATGTCAAGAGGGGAGGGGGGAGAGGTCTTTGACAAGCCCAAGAAGAGGAAGACAGAAGAGCTCTCTAGTTCTGTGGGGATATATATATACAGTATCACTGTTCTTGTTTTGTTATATATGTATATATAAAAACGTTTTTGTAAAGTTTGCAAAATACTCAATATAAAATGAGTATTGCAAAGACAAACTTTACAAAAATGTTTTTATATATACATATATAACAAAACAAGAACAGTGATACTGTATAAGAACACCAAAACCTGGATGCTACAATTTATACAACCCGAGTTCTTTTCACCAGCACCAGAGCTGGGGTTGCTTGAGGAAACAAGTAAGAATGCAAGTGGTCTCTTTGAAGACAAATAAGAATGAAGTCCCCGATATATTTATCAACTGAGGTAGGACACCCACAACATAATGGAATCAGTTCTGAGTATGCCATCTCTAAAGCCCTAAAATAAAATGCAAATGCAAATAGTAAGATCACTACATGTGTTCACCCTTCCCATGCCTCTCCTGCACAAACATAATTCTACTACCTAAACCAAGGTGGCAAGGGCCTTATGATCCTCCAGAGGAACAGCAGCTCTCCCCTCCCCAGCTTTCCCACTCTTATCTCAACTGAAATCTGGGATCACAGCTCCTTCCCAATGGGCTGAACCAAATAATCCACAGGGGTTACACTTACTCCCATTCCCTCACCTGGTTTCTCTCACAGCCATGTTGATGTAGTTGTTACAATATGAGACTGGGACTTGGGAGAGTCAGGTTGAAGTCCCCAGTGAGCCAGGAAGTTCATTGGGGCCAGTCGTTTTGTGAGGACAAAGTAGGGAGGAGAGCCGTGCATGCCATTTTGCCCTTATTGGAGGAAAGGATGTAGGGACAGAAATGTAACTCATTACCATTTCCTCTGAGAGAAGTGGGGGTCCTTTGGAAGTGGCTGTGTGTGTGTGTGTGTGTGTGTCAAAAGGTAGTGATAGTTTTGGAAGTGACATGGGGGTCTGAAAGAAGGAACCAAAACCTGATCATTCCCCAACTCACATCCATACACAGAAGCCATCTGTGGAACCAAACCCTTCTGTTCACTTATCTTACTCCCCAATTATGCTTCTCCTTTTGAATCGCTGTAAGCTTTTGTCCCACAAGTACAGGTAGAAACATTTGTGTAGGTGTCATGAAGCACAAAGGATTGTGTGGATGGATCTGAAAGCCTGATTATTTTATTTGGATCACAGTCAAGGTGACAGAGCTCCCTAGACGTGTGGGTACAGAAAAGGCATACTAGCTCTTTACCCCCTTCCAAGCAATTATGTGTTGCGTATACTGTATATACTTCTTCATATGCAATCAAAGTTTTTATTGTTCCAGGTGGTAAAAATCTCTCCTGAAGTGCTTTGTGTCCCTGGGGCTTACTCTTGTGCTATTCATGTTCCAGGCCATTCTCTGCTGTACTGTGCTCTTAAAGAGCAACATTAAAATGTCTATTTATTACTTAATCTCCATTAAACCTCACAATAGAGATTGCATGTGATCGGGCTTATCCTTGTATTAAAGTTCTTCAAAAGGCAGCACTTGCTCACAGAGGATGAAGTGCACTCAGTTAGTCGTGAATTGCTCAGCTGTATAATTTCCCCAACAGCAGTTCTTGCCTGTGCAGGAAAACTCCTTAGCAACAAAGACAAGAGCTCACTTTAGCCTTGTACTTCATTTTGGAGTGTGCCTATTTAAAGAATACAGAGAGCTTTCTTTCTTAATGAGCTATGAATGGCTGGTTGAAGCGTTCAGCAGATGATGCATGAGAGACAGAAAGGGGGAACAGATTTATAGCTCAGGAAGAAAAAAATAGCCTTGGTTTATGGTCCAACTGTAGCTGGCAATAAGTGAAAAGAAATAGAACGTGTAGGGGTAAATAGTATTCCTTAGAGCGGAGCCAAAGGCAAGGGAAAGGCAGAGATGTAATGTTGGCTTGCTTCCTTGTTTGCCATGTTTTTAAACAGATGATGGGCTTTGTCAAAGGTTGCAACAACCTGTTTCTTCCTTACATAGTACAAAAAAAGAATTCGTGCCAGGACAAGATGTTATGCCCATAACGTTCCCACCAGATATTGTGCTGAGAATAGTAGCCCCTTGTTATCATGACGCTTGTGGAACCAAAGCTATATTCCGGGACCTCTTGATTAGCACCAATGGTGATGTCATCTGATTCCTCCTCCATTTCCTTATATTCTCTGAATGTAGCTGGAGTCCCAGATTGGCAAGACGAAAGGGATGGATGTCATCCTTACCCATGATCAGTAATAATATACTAATGACTGAGATGCTTCTGTTTTAATACAAAGCATGCTTGAATAAGCAATTAAGTCCCATTAACTTCACAATATACCTGCTTCTTCTGGGGATGAAGATTGCAGGCTATGGACCAACACAGTTGCCCTATATTTTTGACTCTCATTGGGGTCTGGCTGTGGTGATCTGGATGACTGCCTGCACTTCTGAAGTTACTAATGCATCAAACTGTGAGTTACTGTGACTATAGCAGTGGTTCCCAGCCTTGGATCCCAAGACGCTCTTGGACTACAACTCCCGGAAATCCTGGCCAGTACAGCTAGTGGTGAAGGCTTCTGGCAGTTTTAGTCCAAGAACATCTGGGGATCTAAGGCTGGGAACCACTGGTCTATAGAGTGACGGTTAAGAAACTGGAGCAGGGATGGGGAAATGTATACTTTGATGATGTCATTCCATAAGATTCAGATAACTAGATGTTGTGCAAAACAGTGCAGTAAGGGATGTAAGGAAGGTGGTTTAGGAAGACGTTATCCACTTGCAAGAATGGCTATTTATGGCTTTAAATAAAGAATGGAAATACTTCTTGGTTCAGGGTGTAATCAGATAAGCATATAGTTTGCTTTTTGGATCACTTTTGGCATGGTCTGCACTGAACTATTTTCCAGTGACCACATGAGTTATAAGTAACAGCAACTCATCCTGACCTTTTGACATGATCTTCTCCTCCTTTTTGGAGAAATGCCAGGGCTTCTGTTATTTTGGGGTGATTGGGAGTGCTACAGTTTATTCTGTTCAGTGGTCTGTGCGTTTACCTATTTCATTTCCAAATAGTACTGTGGGTGATGTTTTTCAGGGTGACAAGCCTGTGATGTTCATAGTGGGTTGTGGTAGTAAAATCTATTTTTGTCTTCTCTCAGTTTTTAAAAAAATGATTTTCTAAGTGATGCTGATACATCAGAAGTAACTTTTCTACATTGATCTGTTAGTGTAGTGCTATGTCACTTACTCAATTAGAAAAAAATGGATCGTCTCCAATGGAGAGAATATTCTCCTATGTGGTAACAACCAACAGGCTGTAACCTGTAGGCATAAGGGCTAAAAAACAACAACAACAACAACCCCCCCCAACTATTCCTCAAAATAAAACCCATAATTCCTTCTGGTGAAGGAACTATGCAAGCCTGCAGACTGACAGCTGTGAGAAGGAGTAAGGCATGGAAGGAGGCATCAAAAGGGGTAGTGCAAACACTCATCCTGGGAGCAAATGGAGCAATCCGAGGTTATATGTGGATCCTTTTCCTGAGAAAACATCTCCCATTGGAATGGAAAGATCACTCTAGCATGAGACATGAAAGGTCACACCCAAGATACTGAGGCGATTCCTCCCCAGTACAATCCTTTTCAATGTGACCCAGACCACTCCAATTTCTCCTGTCTAGTCACACCCTCATATAACAGCTTCCTCATACTGTGGCCTGTATGTAGTAGGAAGGAGCTCTTTGTGATCTTCCTATAATCAACCAAATGAAATAGTTGCAAATAGACAAAAGTGGAACTGAAAGTGAATTCTTTATTTGTAGAATTTGATAGAAGAGAAGAGAAAAATATGTTTTAATTTTAATTGGAGAAGAATCAAAACAATGGATCATGAGCAAACTACTTCCAAGCATAGCCGTACAGCCTGGGCTTTGAGTTTTTGAGGCTACATGATGGGATTGTCTCATTTTTTTTCCGTTTAGCAAATTACAATTAGTGAATACATTTAATGTATCCCTACTTTCAGTTCATAACCAACATCTATCTTCAAGTTGCATTAGTTAATTCTGGAGCCTTCTCATGCTGAACGATTTTGTTCTTTCCTGCTTAATGATTTGTTAAACGATATATCTCAGAAGTCACTAGTTACTTCCTGGGCTTAACTAGCTCCATACTCTAATGTTCTGGATGATCTAAGAGCTGTCAGTCTGAATGAAATCAGTGTAATTGCTAGTATTTTGTTTCAGGCTTTTCTGTACCCCCTTTAATTATTACCTTCCCTTTTAATTTTTTTAAATATCTGTGTAAAAAAGAAATTTCTAAAAGGAATGATTCTTTACATCAAAATGTCTGCATCTCAATAGATCTTTCTCTAACTTTATACAATGGCAGAATCTTCTTGTGTCAATTACATATTCAATTAATAGCCACAGGGGAAATGATTCTGCAATTTTATAAAGTGAATCAATAGGAAAATATCTGCACAGAACTACAGATGGGCACGAACATTGGTTTGGAGGTTCATGCCGGTTTGTATGTGTGGCACCACAGGTGTGTGAGAGGCGTGATGAGAGTATAGAGGCTCTCATTGGAGTGCCGTCCGTCTCTAAGGTTTCCAGAGAAGTGCAAACCACTCCGCCGCCAACTCCAAGAGAGAGGGTACACCAGGGAATAGATACCCGGGAACTAGAAGAGAACCTCCGGGGTTTGGCAGTAGCCACTCAGACTGAAGGAGAATTGGCGGGAAAGGAAGAAAGGGGGAGGTCCGTGATTGAGGCGGGAATGGGGGATATAAAACGGGAGAGAGACAACATACCAGGCGGTTGGGAGCTGATCTGGGTAGAGGACCCTTGGACGGGACAATGGGAAAAAGTAAAGGTACCTCGAGAGGAGGCGGATTATAGAAGGAGGAGGGGTTTACCACAATGACCCTCGTACTGGGGAGAGTCCGAGGCCAGGGAGTGGAGAAGGAGGTTAAAGGAAGAAAGGGAACAGGTGGCCAGAGAGGCAGAGGAAAGACGACAATGGCGAGCGGAGGAAGCGAGGAGGAGATTGTACCACCAGGACCGTGGGGTTCCTTGGGAAGAGAGAAGGAGCCGTTTTGGATCCGAGATGGAGGGGAGGAGACCCTACCGTTGTTAGGAGATCAAGACGAGGACCAACGTCCGTTGACTCCAGATCCATTCCTACCTGGACCTTGGGAAACCAAGTCTTTGAACCCATTTGATCAAGAATCATGGATACCCCTGAGGCGTCCGTTGATGTCACAGGAGAAGTTAAGAACTGAACCCTTAATCAAGGATTTCCAGTTAAAAGATATAATAAATCCCAGTTTGAATTTTGAGATACAACCTTCTCCTGGTTTTTTTGGTGATGAGGCTAAAGCACAAATCGAACCTTCACAAGGTGCCGCACATTCTCTCCCCCCACCTCCCAGTCTGGATCCCCCACTCAATAGCCAGCACGTATTCCTCTCCTCCTCCTCTTTGGCTGTTCAACCAGTCTCTGCCCTGCCTCCTTGGCTGATCGCCCACATTGAGACAGGACAGGCAAACCTGTGTTTCTGCCAGAGACTGGTTGAACAGCTGAAGAGGAGGAGAGGAGCACGCTCTGACTGGTGAGTGGTCACTGGCTGTAGAGGTGGGAAAAGGGAACGTGTGGCACCACAGGTTCATGCCCATCTTCTCAACACACAATACATCTGATCACTTTGGAGTTTAAATCCTGTTTGATGGGAAATATATTTTGAAGTATCAAGTGATCATTGGGATGCAACTGTTTTCAAACGATTGGTTGGTCAAGCTTAAAAACCTATTTGATAGCAATGATTTTGTCTCTTGTCTGCATTTTCTAAAATACTCTCCTTGGAAGTAGCCTGGTGTATTTAGGTTCCTTATCTAACATTTATGCACCTGCTATTATTACAGTGGAGAGGCCAATGTAAAAAGGCGCAGGGACTTTGGATACTGTGCAATGGCTTTTTTGGCGAAGCAGGACAATATGTGCTCCAAGGCACATATTTTAATATTGTTCTGTGGGTGAAAAGCAATACCCAGTCATCTGCTTTGCCTTCCCAAGGTTAAACTTGATTTGCTTGTCTTGGCTTCCTTTTTCCATGCGAGGTATTGCTGCTTTACCAGACAAATGCAAGGAAAATGTTTTAGTTGGTAGCTCGGAGTGGACCCAAACTATCCCTTGCAGTCATGATCTCTGTTTCCTTTTATGTAATAGTTTACTGTAGCTATGTGCCATCAAGTCAGACTATGTAAGGTTTTCAAGGTAAGTGGGGTATTTAGAGTAGTTTTACCAGTTCCACATCCCAGTGAGCTTCCTCTCTGATACTCTATGCACAAATCACACTGGGTACCTTGTAAATGTTGCTACTGGTTTTAAAATATTTTGTTTCAGTTTTATACTCTGTGGATTTAAATTCCTTCTCTCGCACAACATACTTTATAAACATGATCTTGCAGCAGGATCAGGGATTCCAGTGGGACAGAAGGCCATTTTTCAGCTTTGTTAGTAGTTCAAGAACTGCACTTCCACAGGGTGGGGCTACAGGGAGGAGATGGCTAAAGAAGCTACTTTGCCTGTTTAATTGTGTTTTTTTAAAATCTGTATTGGTTAAGTTCTATAAACGTTGCTGCTAAGGATATGCAGACTTTTTGGGTGAATGCTGAAACACTCACTGCATCAAGACTATTTGTGTGTTTCCATGGCAACCACAGGGCACAGCAAAGAGCTGAGAGGGGCTCACAGGATATGGTACCCCCCATCTCTCATGTTAAATCTGTCATTTGTGGGGGGTAAAATATAAAAATTAAAATTTTTAATAATACAAGTAAGGAGAAGGAAATCAACTTTATATGGAAGATGATGAACTGATGCTAAAGAAGAAGACTGGCAGCTGAAGCCACAGAGCTCTTCTCTACACTCCAGCCACTCAGGTGCTTTGGGCGTTCTCTAAGTAAGGTCAACAGGCTGTAACAACTCCTCTCTGCATTTCTTTTAAGCTGCAATGTGAAGTGAGAGACTTCCATTTTTGTGGCATTTTACCTTGACTTTTCCTTTGCCCTCTTCTTTGCAAAAGCTTATTTAGTTACACTGGTAGGACTGAGAGTATCTCTCTGTGTGCAGATGAATGGTTGCATTCTTGTTGCAGTCATGATCTCTCATACAATTTCTTGAAATTGTATGTGTTTCACTAATTGGTAAGTCCCACTTTGTTTACTGGGACTTATTCTTTTGCATCAGTGTGCATGGGGCTGCAGAGTTCCTGTCTTCCACCTGTTTTCCAGTTCTTTTTTCTCTTTTTCCAGGGCTGAAATCTCAAGTTCCTCCTTCAGGGAGTTGTCTGCCTAACTGGATGACTGAGAGGGCTTCAGTAGATGGAGGATACTACATTCTTCTTCTCTCAGTACTTCATAAAGTATACTTCTCCAAACATCCTTTTCTCTTTCATGTTTGCATGATCAGAACACCTTTTCTCAAGACTACCTTTTTCAAAAGGCTAAACCCCTTGTTCTAGAAGTGAGGTGCTTAATTGAACACTGGGATAATGGAGGCTAGGGGTGTTTCCTTTCATGTTTTTGGACTGCAACCACCAGGCCTCCCTAGGCAGCCCTGCCAGAATTCTCCAAGAACTCCCTGAAGAATTCTGGGAGTTACGATCCCAAACAAATCTGCACACTCCTACCAGTGCTCAACTCCTCCCACCACTTCTGACTTGTCCTTGTGTGCTCCCACTGTCACTGGTGCTGAAAAGGAGGGTGAGGGAGGCAATGGCCTGCAGAGGGAGACTGAGAGAACTGTCAAAGTGATGCAGGGCATCAGTGGGCAACATAGTGCCAGGTTGATGGACAAAGGGAAGTCAAGGCCTCAGATCCCACATCACCACCATGGCAACAAGGTACTTGGTGCCCCCCTGGAGCCTGAAGACAGTGTGTGTGGTAGGGACAGGGATAGAGGCAGAGGCTGGCTAGTTGGACTCTCACTCACCCACAGCAGCTTTGTGGGGCCCTAGCATGACACTCCTAGCCAAACTCACGATCCTTCCCCCTCCCCAAGAACAAAAGGATTTAATTGATTTGAATCAAAAAATTAAAAAGGAAAAAAAGGAACTGAGGATGTGATCAGATGGCTGAAAAGGCATGCTCTTGATCATACCAGAAAGAGTTGCTTTAATGGGAGTGATTTCCCTGAAAGTGATCTTTCCGTCTGCTGGGAAATCGCTCCAGCCAAGCCCCCAAAATTAGAATCCTTACAGATAGATGAAAAAAATTCAGCTTGGGCATGGATCGAGGTTGGCACATTTCCCGATGCATCATGTGATCACTGGGAAGTAAATTGCACTGGACCATTCCACAAGCAGTTCAAATTGCAACCTATTTGCCCTATGTGAGCACAACCCTAGAATCCCCATGTTTCTTCCAGGTCTTTTAGTCCATTACTGTGTGGAAATAATTAGGCAGAGCAGAAGGAAGATTCTGTAATAGGAGGATCGCTGGTTCTAGCATCATTACTTGAGATCTACTGTCACGGAAAATCCTAATGCTCAGTTCTCAAACTCCTAGGCTTTGAAATTAATAAATGATAACCTACTCACAGGCCCTGTATTTAAAACAGTGTGGAGCACAAGACCTTTGAAAGGCAGTCTTTAAAATGCAGAATGTTCAAATAACACATTAGCTTTTGCAGTTTAAACCTGTTTTCAATATGTAAACAGGTTTAAAAATTTGATTTCAAAATTTGATTTCAAGATTTCAAAATTTGAACAAGATCTTTTTAATGTACTTTACTTGATTCATCAAGAAATCTTGTGCAAAAGTACCATACATTCTATTCATCCTCTAAATGAGCCCCACTGGCAGGTGTAACTCAGTGGATAAGCATGGGCATTGCATGTAAGAAGGTCCTGTGTACAATCCTTGACCGTCTCCAGGTAGGTCTAGGAAAAAATCCTGCTTGGAGAATCACTGCCAATTGGCTTTAACCATGCTGTGCTAGTTGGACCAGAGGTTTGATGTTAAGGGCAAGGCAGCTTCCTATGTTTCCTATTGGATGCACTTTACAAAGATTTGCCAAGATTCATCTTCATTAAAAGCCTACTGGCAAATAGAAGGGCAGCTTTTCACAGACTTTTATAGCTATCCTGTATAGCAGTGGTCCCAACCTTGGGCCTCCAGATGTTCTTGGACTTCAGCTCCCAGAAATTCTGGCTAGCAGAGGTGGTGGTTGTAGTCTGGGAGTTGTAGTCCAAAAACATCTGGAGGCCCAAGGTTGGGGACCACTGATTTATAGCATCAAAGTAAAGTGAAAGTAAGCTTTAATGAACTCCCTCCACCCCTATATCCAACATTCCAATAGATGGAGCGAAGCTGATTCTTGGGCGATGGGAACCCATTTTGCTTCACTTACAGAACACATTGGTGAATGCAAAAGTGAGCCAACATTTCCTGGAGTGGTTGATCTTATTCGGGAGAGACTTAAGTGGAGTCATCTTGACAGTTCAAAGAGACTTTAAAGAGTTTGAAGAAATGTTGTAGGAAAGGAGAAATGTATGTGATGTATAAGGCATTTCAGTATGGAGTGAAGGGTGCTATTTAATATAGCAGTAAACAGTGCTTACTCCGATGACTTACACTGTGCTGAACTCACAAAAGAAAAGAGCAGAAAATAATGTAAGGAATTGTAAGGGAATCTTTGTGCTATGCAGATCATTTTTATGGGTCTTTTGTGTGGGAGATTTGTGTTTTCTTGTGGCTTTTTTGTTTGTTTTTTATAGCTCTATTAGTTGCAAGCTAGCTGCACAAGCCTCCCATAATTTTAAATTGTCCAATGCTGTGATATGAATGAAGAAAGAAGTTGTAGAGGGCATTTTTTTTCAGAATTACAATGCCAATCTGTGGTTAAATTTTCTGAGGAGCAGAAAAACTCAGAATTCTGTACATAAATTTTTAGAGGGAACAGCATTACATTGCCAATGTTTGGTGGAATGAAGCAAAGTGCTTTTAAGATATTGAATAAAACAGCTGTTTAATAGTAGTTAAAAAAAACCTGCTGAAAATACCTAGTGCAAAGTAAGCAGCTTTTAAGTATCAGTACACCCCATTATAGCTGTCTCAGAATAAAAATATTGTCAAGAGCATTTGTTGAAATGTTACATCTATCAGTAAAATAATTAGGAAGGCATGGTGTTTATCACCCAAAGACCCATTTGTGATCCATTATTGTTAGAGATGTACGATCAACATGGTTTCATGTTTTTATATAGAACTAAGAAAATGTTAATAGGGACATGGTGGCGCTGCGGGTTAAACTGCAGAAGCCTCTGTGCTGCAAGGTCAGAAGACCAGCAGTCGTAAGATTGAATCCACGCGACGGAGTGATCTCCCATCGCTTGTCCCAGCTCCTGCCAACCTAGCAGTTTGAAAGCATGTAAAAATGCGAGTAGATAAATAGGTACCACCTCAGTGGGAAGGTAACGGCCTTCCATGTCTAGTCACGCTGGCCACGTGACCACAGAAACTGTCTTTGGACAAACGCTGGCTCTATGGCTTGGAAACGGGGATGAGCACCGCGCCCTAGAGTCGGACACGACTGGACTAAATGTCAAGGGGAACCTTTACCTAAGAAAATGTCATACAAAATATGCATATTTCTAAAAATGCTACTTTGGATCACACAACATACTTCTATGACCATTACAAGCAAAGTATAGTTTATTACAGTCAAGGGACTAGAACAAATACAAACCATCATGTGGATGGATGCCAGACTCTATTTCTCATTTCCATATAGTTCTGGGCAAGCTATTTCAGTTTTAAAATGGTGTCTGGTGTCAGTGATAGACTGGAAGACGGAGAAGAAACTGAAGCTTAATCCAGAATTTGGACCAATTGTCAAATCCTAAAAATTTGCAGACATTTGTCTTGGGATTTCTCAGTTGATCTTCTGCTGGCTCCGCTGCCGAGGGTGCTTCAGCAGCACGGAGTGGCATTGCTGCCCTCCTCAGAGTATCACAAGACTTGCTAAGGCTCGCAAAGTGACCCAGGAGGGGAGGAGGGAAGAGTGCTCTACTTAAGGAGCGATCCCCCCTCCCATCGTCATCTTCCAGCTTTGGCAAGAGTCAGCACGGAACTCCGCTGCATGTGTGTGCCTGCAACTGCGTAGCTCCAAGCTCGGCATTTGGAAAGGGGGGGGTTGCATCGGCACCCCCCCCCCCCCCCACAGTGTTTGGCGACAGCTTTCTTTTACAGTTTATTCTGCTCCTTGGATAAGGAGCGAAGAGGGGAAGGGGAATTTTTTTCTTTAAAAAAAAAAGAGGAGGAAAGGGAACGGAGATCAAGCACAGGCCCACTGCGAATAGTGCGAGGCGCGGCTGCTTCAGCCTGGCCGGGCCAGGCCTGGGCTTAGCACAGGCTTAATTGGAGGACTTTATTTCAAAGGTTATATAAAAAAAATAAGAGATAATAACTGACATAATTAAGTGTAGTGAAATAACAGCAATAGTAATTAAATAGTGATAATATTAATTGAATAAATAAATAATGGTAATAAATTACTAGGGAAAACCCTTGTATTATATTAACATAAGCAAAGTGGGCTAAAGAGGGGAGCAGGGTGGTACTGTATTACAAGAGGGGTGCCCTGCCCACCCGACCAGCAGGTCGGTGGGCTCTTTCTCATCAGCAGAAATAATTGAGTAACTAACTAACTAAATAATAATATTATATTATATTATATATAAGTAGATTATATATAGATCTTTGCTCAAATAAGAGATAATTCATTAATTATTTCAGTGAGTTAGGTATTTGGTGGTGGGCCAGGGGCTGGGAGTTCATTCCCCACTGCCCCCCCCCCCGGTGGTTTGTGCTAACTCAGTGATCATTGAAGTTCCTTTCAGTATTTGTAGAGTTAAGTTAAGTGGTGGTAGTTGGGATTGAATTAGTTCTCAGTAGGGAATTTTAAAAATAATAATAACAAGGGGGGGGATAAAGAGTAGGCTGCCAGGGGAAAAGGAAAGTGAAAGAGTTTCCTAGTGATTCGGAGCTGTGGGGCTAGGCCTGGTGGTGATATAGTTGAAGGCCCCTCCTTTTCAGTGCAATTTAATCACTTAGCCCTGGTTAAGTTAGATTAATAGCTAAGTTAATTATATCAATCACACATTGATTAGTTAATTGATTATAATTAGGTGTCACCAAACATATTTTAGCAAGTAATAAAACGAATTGGTGGTTAATTGGATGTTAAGGGCTGGGACAGAGCAGCAGTCATGGCTCCCAAGAAGGACCAAGGTAAAAGTAAAGGCAAGCACCCTGCCGAGAAGCGTGCAGCCCCTCAAGTCTCACCACCCCAGTCTTCCTCAGATGAAGAATGCTGGCCTTTATTACAGCAGCTGCAGACTAAGATTGCACCTTTTGAGGCCGAGCGAATGGCGCAGAGCGCTGCGAACCCTAGCGAGGGAGCCTCAGCTAGGGAGGCTAAGAGTCATAAGTGGGCTAAGATTAAGGCTTTGACGGAAAACCTAATGTCTCATTTTGCTGCCCTAGAAGCCAATCAGCAGGCATCAGGGACGTCAAGATGCGCATCCAATTCCCTGATGACTACACCTCAATGTCATAATGAGGAAGAACAGCAGGGCTATGAGACAGTGGAGGTTGCAGGGCCAGCTGCAGCGGTCGAGCATCAGCGAGGGTCCTAGATGCATTGGCTGGTCAACAGCAGAGTGGGGTAAAGCAAGACCCAATGATAGTCACTGTGACTGGTGAGCTGGCAATCGCACCGGACACCTACTGGACCTTGGCTGCTTGGCCTTGGCCTGGCAGTAGGCAGGGTAGCACATCATACAATACAGCACAGGAATCACATGGGTTTGGGCCCATGGCCAATCAATGGCCTAGTACTAGCACACCGACTGTAAGCTGGATGGCCCCCTACACACAAGCTTCATTCCCTGCACCGATGGGAGTAACATCTGGGGTAGGGGTTTGGCCTTACCCCTCAGTGCCTGACACTGGTTACAATTCTGTCCCCTTGAAGGCATTACCTTTTGGAGATCACGCCATGCCTTTAGGAGATCATCTTACTCCGGCTATTAAGGAAAAAAATTGGAGGGGCGATTATGTAGATTTGTTTGAGCTCCTTAATAGAAACATGGACAACAAGGAATTAGAAAAGGAGGATGAGAAGGAAAAGGAGAGATGTGGGAAACACAGGCCTGATTGGACCTGGGCCAATTGGCTCCCGGGTTTCCTAATTTATGCTGGAGTAGTGGTAAAGGCCCCCTTCATGGATTGCTGCCTTGTCGTGGTGAAGGGGCTTGAGTAATTCAGAGAAGCTATGGGCTATGCCATGCAGGGACACCCAAGACAGACAGGTCATAGTGGAGAGTTCTGACTAAACGTGATCCACCTGGAGCAGGAACTAGCAAGCCATTCCAGTATCTTTGCCAAGAAAACTCCATGAACAGGGAGTTCTGACTCCTGTCCTCTGAAGATGCCAGCCACAGAGACTGGCGAAACATTAGGAAGAAAAACCTTCAGAACACGGCCAAACAGCCCAAAAAACCTACAACAACCATCGGATCCCGGCCGTGAAAGCCTTCAAGAATACAGTCAAGGAATACCTTACCACCTTGAATGAGTTCAAATCTCCAGGGCCGGATAAACTGCATTCGAGAATACTGAAGGAACTGGCTGAAGAACTCTCAGAACCGCTATCCATTATTTTCTTGAAATCATGGGGAATGGGTGAGGTGCCAGAGGACTGGAGGAGGGCCAATGTTGTCCATATCTTCTAAAAGGGCAAAAAAAGAGGAATCTGGGAACTACAGGCCAGTCAGCCTGACGTCAATCCCAGGCAAAATTCTGGAACAGATCATAAAGCGGTCATTGTGCAAGCACCTAGAAAACAATGCAGTAATAACTAGAAGCCAACACAGATTTGTCAAGAACAAATCCTGCCAGACTAATTTGATCTCGTTTTTGGATCAGGTCACCTCCCTGATAGACAGAGGGAATGCTGTAGACGGAGTATATCTTGACTTCAGCAAAGCTTTCGACAAAGTGCCCCATAATATCCTGATTAGCAAGCTAACTAGGTGTGGGCTGGCTAGATCAAGATCAGGTGGATACACAATTGGTTACAGAATCGTACTCAGAGGGTGATGATTAATGGGTCCTTCTCTAACTGGGAGGAGGTAACAAGTGGGGTACCCCAAGGCTCAGTCCTGGGCCCAGTGCTCTTCAGTATTTTTATTAATGACTTGGATGAGGGAGTGCAGGGAATGCTTGTCAAATTTGCAGATGATACAAAATTGGGCAGAATAGCTAATACCCTAGAACAGCGATCCCCAACCCCCGGTCCCCGGCCCAGTGCCGGTCCCTGGCCTGGGCCAGACCGGGCCGGCGAGAGAGACCTCCCCACGCGCACTCACCCCCGTGCCACCCGTTTGCGCCTGCGCGTGCGCTCCGGCATGCCCGCACGAGCGCTGCGCCACCATTTGTGCATGCGCGGGGGCCTGCACAAGCACGTGCTGCCATTTGCGCATGTGCATGAGCGGTCATGCGCATGCGCAAAATGGCGGCACGCACTTGCGCAGGCCTGCACGCACCTGTGCGCCTGCGCAAAATGGCAGTGCATGCTCGTGTGGGCACGCGCGCACCCCGTGCAAGAGCACGCACACGCTTGTTTGCGCATGCGCGTGAGTGCGGGTGGTGCCCCGCCTTCCCCAGCCGGTCTGCGGACCGGAAAAGGTTGGGGAACACTGCCCTAGAAGACAGAAACAAAATTCAAAATGACCTTTATAGGATGGAGCACTGGGCCGAAAGCAACAGAATGAAATTCAACAGGGATAAGTGCAAAGTACTGCACCTTGGAAAAAGAAACCAATTGCACAGTTACAAGATGGGGGATATCTGGCTCAGCAAAACTACGAGCAAGAAGGATCTTGGAATTGTCTTAGATCACAAGCTAAATATGAGCCAACAGTGTGATGTGGTTACAAAAAAGGCTAATGCTATTTTAGGCTGCATTAATAGAAGTATAGTTTCCAAATCCCACAAGGTGCTAGTCCCCTTCTATTCAGCACTGGTTAGGCCTCACCTTGAGTATTGTGTCCAGTTCTGGACACCACACTTCAAGAAGGATGCTAAAAAATTGGAACAAGTTCAGAGGAGGCGACAAGGATGATCAAGGGGCTGGAAACCAAGCATTATCAGGAAAGGCTGAAAGAATTGGGCATGTTTAGCCTTGAGAAAAGAAGACTGAGGGGTGATATGATAGCACTTTTCAAATATTTGAAAGACTGTCATACAGAGGAGGGGCAAAATCTGTTCTCTATCATCCCAGAGTACAGGACATGCGACAATGGGCTCAAGATAAAGGAAGCCAGATTTCAGTTGAATATCAGGAAAATTTTCCTAACTGTTAGAGCACTACTACAGTGGAACCAGTTACCTCGGGAGTTGGTGAGTGCTCCAACACTGGAGGCATTCAAGAAGAACTTAGATAATCACCTGGCAGTTATACTTTGATTGTATTCCTGCGTTGAGCAGGGGGTTCGACTTGATGGCCTTGTAGGCCCCTTACAACTTCACTTTTCTATGATTCTATGATAATGACTACTAGACATTTCTGGGCACAATTCAACATACTGGTTTTGACCTATAAAACCCTAAAAGATTTAGGTTTGGGCTATCTAAAGCAGCCATTCTTAATGGAGGCCATATGGCACATTTGAAGGGGGCCATAGACTGGAAACAATTCCTCACATGCCACCTTATAAAATTTGTTATGTGACTTATACAATCCTGATCCAGCCTATATTTCTTTCATATTGTGTTTATGGCCATGATCAAATAAAGGTTGAGAATGGCTGATCCTGAGGACCATATTTTCTCATATTAGCCTTCCTGGTTGTTATGATGTTTGGGAGAACTGTTTTCTCAGTTTCACCACCCTCATACCCACATAAGAAAGATCTTTTCTATGGCTCACTTCCATGGGAGACCAGATTGGCTGCCTCCATGCAGTTCTGCTGGGAGGCAAGGATTATTTTTCAAGGTAGGTTTTTAGTAAGTAACTAAGGAAGGGGTTTTGATGGAGACATGCATTTTTAAAATCTTTTAAACTGTGATTTTAAGTTGTTTTTATTCAGTAGTTTTAATATGTAATATATTTACATTCCCCCCCCCCCCCCCAATATTGTAATATTGAATTTATGGTATGTTTAACTGTTTTACTATTTTTAAAAAGGCTTTTTAGCTGTGGTGGTCAAATAGCAGCCCTCCAGATATTGTTGGATCTGTTGACTAGGACTGATGGGAACAAAGTGAGTCTTGTACCTGTATTAGTCTGTGTTGGGGTGAGAGAAATGGGTAATTTTTTTTCTAGTTGCTTAACTCCTCATCTGTCACACTAATAACTTGACCAAGTTGGCTCGTTTTCTTGAGTAATCTGCTTTGTATGGATTTTGAGTTCTCTGCCTATAGCTTCATGGATTGTTCTTTACATAAATGGTCTCTCATCTATAAAAGTTGTAATTGTTTTCCAGAACATCTTCTAAATGTGTAATTCTGTAATAGAGTGTTGCAGATATTATGATTAGGCTATTATATTTTTTGCCATATTGATGTCAAATCTGCAACTGGCTCATTTGCCTGACTTATGTTGTAATACTCTTTCGTGTTCAGAGCTTCAGAGTAAGATGTCACCTATTACGAATTATGTGGGGGACAACAACTCCCTCCCTCTCTCCCTCCCTCCCTCCCTCTCATCACAATAATGAAATGTTTTTTTAGAAAAATTAAACACAGGTCCTAAACCACTTAGATTATAACAGGATCTTACTGCTTGCATCCACTTCAAAATAATAATCAGCCAACTGACATGGCCCAGGAAGTACAACTGGCAGCCAGCCACACTTCCCAGAGTACGTAAAGCATCTCAGTGCTTATTTATTCCCAGACGTGTGGCTGCTGCATGGCTTCTCTATAGAGAACATCTGAAAGTTATTGAAGACATTTTGCTTATGAAACTGCCCACTTGTCCCTCGAAATTTCTCTCATGAGAGTTTTGCATAAGAGAAGAACACCTAGAGTCAAATCATTTTCTTACATTTGTGAAAAAAATGTGAGAAAATAGGAATCTTTCATAAGATGGTATCTATTTTATTTTGCCTTCTGTTCTGAGGCTTCTCTCAACATTCTTCAGATGTTTTGCTTGATAAGAATCTCCCAAGTTTGTTTTAAGTTTCCATTCAGTTAACAGTTCTGAGAAGTACACAAGACAGAGTTTTGGGATTTTCTCTGCTTTCCATATACTTCAAACTGTACTCATATTTTGCAAAGGTATGTGTTTGAGACCAAATATATGATTTACCTATTTTCCATATGCAGATTTCAAGTAAATTACAGAGAGACACAAGGATAACCATCACACCATATCATCTTATGGCTTAGTCATAAGATGAGCCTTGTGGTGCAGTGGTTAAACTGCTGTACTGCATCCCAAACCGTGCTCACAACCCAGGGTTCAATCCCAGGTTCAATAGCCAGCTCAAGGTTGACTGAGCCTTCTATCCTTCCGAGGTGGGTAAAATGAGTACCCAGCTCACTTGGGGGGGGGGGGGCAATGTGTAGCATGCATAATTAACTTGTAAACCGCCCAGAGAGTGCTTGAAGTGCTATGGGGAAGTATATAAGCAGCACACTTTGCTTTTTTGCTTTTGCTTTAGCACTTTCCTCTTCTTTTTGTTCCTCCCTTAATAGTGACTGAATGTCATCATGGCTGCTGTGACCTTGGTGTGGCAGCTATTTATTTTGCCTTGAAGGATCAGCTATGGCATTTTGTATTTTTTCTTTCTCTTTGTGCAACTGAAGCTTTCTAGGTTTCTGTGTTTCATGTGTTTTACGATTTCTTGGCCTGTATTCATTCACTTCAGCACTGTCTTGATCCAGGTGGTTCTTAGCATCCTGCAACAAATCTACATGTCATATGCTTTTGTTTTTCACAGTAGCCTTTACTAATTTCCACAAATTCATAACATACAGTAGAACTCTCAATACATACCATCATACAATAAACATTCTCTAAAATCGTTTTTAATATTTTATCATCGTCATCATCTTAGAACTGCAGAGCTGTTCTGTGGATCATCAAGTCCAGCCCCTCTCAGGGAGGCACAGGGGGGAATCAAAGTCCCAACCTCTGGCTCCGCAGCCAGATACCTAAACCATGGAGCTATCCAGCAGTTATATTACATTGTTTAAGGAAGCAGCTCTGAGCCATCAGTATTTTGACTGATGACTCGGGTCCCACCATCTTAACCATTTTCAAATCCATTGTTTCCAAAACCTTGGACAATGACATGGTGTGTTGGGGGTACTCTATATTTTGGTTCTTCCATAGCCCATTGTTTTAGCTAAAAACAATTGAATAGATACTGAAACGTTTCCATTTATCCCCCGTTAAAATGCTAACTCATTCTTACTACTTCAGCTGATCATTGTTTAGCTGCACAGATGTCAAATTACCCCCAGATGTGTATATTTCATTATTCTTGCTTTCCATATCACCAGTGACTCACTGTTGTTTCAAATACATCTGAGATTTAAGCATGACAAAGGTAAGAGAAATAGTTTTCTATCCTAGGTTTGGGGAAATAGATGGCAAACTTTGAGTGGGAATCACTCTTCTGATACTTACCAGCGGCGACACTTGAATTAGGAAAAACATAATCACCTTTGGGTACTATTTTTCCGTCCAGTTTTCCAAAATAGATTTAACATTGCTTACAAAGGTACTAAAAGTATGAGTCATCAGTTTGTTTGGTTTATAACTGTACTTGTTTATGTAAGCAGGGGGCACTCATGTAGTTTCAAAGTTCTATTATTTTGTATTACTATCAACCTTAATAAGCAGGCAGTGGGATATTCTCTTGTCCTCAATATAACAAAGATATTATTCAGCATTTATATAATGCTTTAGAATGTTCTTCAATCTCCATCTATCAGTCCAGTAATCCTTACAACAAACCTGTAAGGTATATCCATATCATTGTTGTGTCTTTGTTACAGATGGAAGACTGCATTGAAGAGATACTATCTGGTTTTAGACTAATTGTGGAATTCATTGCAGATTTGAGATTTGAACCCAGGGTTTTCTAGGCACTTAGCCAATCTGTTATGCAGGATTTTCAGTGGGTGAGCTAAATTTTGCGAATGATAATTCTGTTGCCATAAGAAGAAGGCTTGGTACCATTTTGTATATTTCCTAATACCACAGCTCCAAAAGCTTCCATTTTGCCTTCCGATGATGGCTGCAAAGGAGCATGTCACACACAGCAGACTGAGTGGTAAATTTCCTCTTTGAATCACTGGATTGATGTGGATAGGGAAGTGACCATGAGGGATGGGAATTTTGTGTTTTAGTGAAAAGGAATTGAACATGGGAAAAATCCCCCCCTTTCCCCATTTTCATGTCCTTTTGTTGATTACTGAAACAACGTCTCTTAAACATGAACGATTTGTGTTAACAAAAGAAGGGCACACAAAGTTTTATGTTCTTTCATATTTGTTGTTTAACCCTTGGTCAGTCAAATTGCCCAGGAAATTTTTCTTTCAATAGTATCGTAGAACTTCAGAGCTGGAAGGGACCCTATGAATCATCAAGTCCAACCCCTGTCAATGGGGAACTGAACTCCCAAATTCTGGCTCCATGGCTGGATACTTAAACCACTGAGAGGACTGCTGTCAGTAGCCAATAAGAATGTCCAAAGGGGTGGGCTTTTTGAATCTGAAAAAGAACCTGGATTGGTTGGAACCTAGT
This sequence comes from Intellagama lesueurii, assembly GCA_037013535.1. Lineage (NCBI taxonomy): Eukaryota > Metazoa > Chordata > Lepidosauria > Squamata > Agamidae > Intellagama > Intellagama lesueurii. The sequence continues at coordinate 263,906,683 of JBAJHW010000001.1, forward strand.
GAGGAGTGCTCTTGCTTCTGTAGTTCTTGTGAGTAGGATTACTGTGTGTTGGGGAGCTCTTGGTGCCCTCTGTGTTGTACAACCTGCCTGGCCTGCCTGCTGGATTCAAAGAAGAGAAGTCAAGAATAGGCATCAAGTGGAAGGGGGGGGGGAAGATGTCTCTTTGTATGCTAATCATTTTGCTGGGAGTGAGATTTAACTGCATTTTTGGTATTTATTTTGTTGCTTGCTTTTCCTGGTTTTTGGGAGAGGGGGCTGTGTGTATTTTTTAAATGCTATTTTTCCCCTCTCTGTATGTGTGTTTATGTCTGTGCTTTCCCCATTTGGTTGATTTTCTGAAATTTCTATTGCAATATAATAAGTTATACAGTAACCTATTCTATTAAAATGTATGTTTTGGTGGGGGTTGGGGGACTGTTTTGTGTTGGTTGCTTTGGTGCATGCCTTGGAACAAAGAAGTGTCTAGTTGGCCGGTTCTTTGCCTTTTTTTCTATTATGCTCCCTTTTGTGTTGCACAGGTCCTGAGGATCTCTGTTGTGCTAGGTAGGTGGCTCTGAACTGGTACTGATGTTTTCTCTTTTCTAGTTTTTGGCTACTTTACTGCTTTTTGGATTAGTTGGTGAAATTCCTTTTGCTCTTTGCATGGGACTGGTGGGTGGTATCTTGGGATCTTCCTGTGGCCTGTGGTGATAGTTTGCACTGGGGGTGGGGTGGGACTGCCAGAGACTTTCTTTCTCTCTAAACAAGTGCCTGCATTGGTCTGATGATGACTTTTCCATCTCATGTAGTGTTGTTTGGTTTTGCAGTAGATTGATTCTCTGTTGCCTTTCCTTTCTAAGGGCAATTTTAAAGAGTTCGTTAGGGTTTTTGCAGTGCCAGGGTTTTTGCAGTTTTCTTTTGTGAAAAGGAAACCCAAAAGGAAAAAACCCTGAAGGGCTTTTCCTTTTCAGGTTAAATGAAGGGTCTAGCACAAGAAAAACTTGAAAAACAAAAATGGTACTTGCTAAAGAAATGGAAGGAAGAGACGTATGAAAATGTTTGCCATGCCCATCCCTAGTGATGGTATCTGAAATTCAGCTGTTACAGTACCTTCCAATATCACCAGCTTTCCTTGGTTCTATTTTAATCTAGTCTCTTTGCACCACCTATTTAATTGGCATTGAGGAAGCACAGAAAGGCCTCAAACCTGAATCTACTAGTCTCATATTCTCTCCACTAAGCCACATTGCTGCCATAAAGGCAAGGAAAATTTTGGACATTGAGTAAGAACAACATACAGAGCTAAGTGGGTAGGAAAGGAAAGAAACAGCTGGGAAGATGAATCTCACATATGGATTTGATTTAGACTGCCGAATCTTTGGCTGCAGATAGAAAAATAATAGAAATCTGTCCAGTCCTTGTTCTATGACACATAACAAAGAGCTGCTTCTGCCACATTTGTCTGCGCCTGAACTCCTAGAGTGCAAAGAACAGGGAAGAAAGTGTTTTCTCTTGGCCCCCAGCCATCTCCCTCAGGCAGGACAGCTTAGCTCAAATTGTGAGCTATGTGAACTGATCCACGGAGGGTCCAAGAACATAAAAATGGATGTCTGCCCTGAATCCATCAAGAAATCATTTATCAGAACCACTAATACTATTATCAGTTCACTGGCTGTAAACTAGGTTTTATAAAATGGCTTTGGCTAAGTGAACTTGAAAATGACCTCTGGCTGGCTGCTGTATGAAGCTGCTCATTGTTAACGAAGGCTTGCTTTCAAAATATATATTTAGGAGTATGTGCAATGGTAAATTTCCTGTAGAGAGCCTTTACAGTTGCTTGTATGGAGCTTGTGTCCATAGTTAAGGCAATGCTAGGTAGACAGTACCTGATTAAATGTATTTCTCTGTAATTTTCTACTTATTGTTCCATACATACACAAGAGTCAGTATGGTGGATAGAGTGTAGAAACTTAGTTCAAATCCCTACTTTGTGATGGAAATACATGGGGGTGGGCAGCTGGGAAGATGGCATCCTCCGAATATCTTACATATCTCAAAAAACCTATTAAGGTCACACTAAGTTAGAAGCAACTCGACAGTGCCTGACAACAACCACCTTTAAAACTAAAGATATTTCTGATAATTTAATCATTTTTATGTCCTTTCTGTTTTATTGAGTGGATATTCAAGCGATTGTGAGGACTTCAAGCCTCATATTTCCTCTATTAACTGGGAAGAAGAAGGGAGCACTTCCTGGGAGTCACCTCAGTGGTCTATTGGGAGGGTAGTCTCACTATCCATTAGACTCAATAGAGCAGTGCTTCCCAACCTTGGGTCCCCAGAAGTTCTTGGACTTTAACTCCTAAAAATCCTGGCCAGCTCAGATAGCGGTGGAGGCTTTCTTTTGGGAGTTTTAGTCCAAGAACATCTGATGACCCAAGGTTGGGAACCATTGCAATAGTGGGAGCCTCTCCCTCAACTGTCCTACCTTTAGACCACTAGAAGCAGTGCAACTAAGCAGGCATTTTCTTCCCAGCTGATACACATGGAGAGAAGCACAATATGGAGGTAGAAAGACCTCTTTTCCTTCTCGTTTCTACTTTCTCAGTCCCAGAATTCCACCTGGGGAATTCTAAGTGAAGTCCCATCTCTGACTGACATAGTTAAAGGTTAAATTTACACTGCCCTTTTAAAGCAGCCATTCTCCCCCTTTTTTTCTTTTTTTGACCACAGCCAATATGAAAGAAATATTGGCCAAATCAGGATTGTATAAATTGTATAACAAACCATATAAGGTAGTGTGTGAAGAATTGTTTTCAGTTTGTGCCCCCCTTCAAATGTGCCAAGGCCTCCCAGGGGGTGGCATATGGATCCCATTGAGAATTGGCACTGAAACAGCATTGGTCGCCCTGTTTGATGACCTGCTGAGGGAGGCCGACAGGGGCAAAATGTCTCTGCTGGTCCTCCTGGATATCTCAGCCGCCTTTGATACCGTCGACCACGGTACCCTCCTGGGGAGGGTCTCCGAGTTGGGAATTGGTGGCCTGGCTTTGGCCTGGCTCCGTTCCTTCTTGGAGGACCGTCCCCAGAGAGTGCAGATTGGAGAGAGTTTCTCGGCCCCGTGGAGCCTCAATTGTGGGGTTCCGCAGGGCTCGATTATCTCTCCAATGCTGTTTAACATCTATATGAGGCCACTGGGAGGGGTCATAAGGGGATGTGGGGCTTCGTGTCATCAGTACGCTGATGATACTCAGCTCTACATCTCCTTCTTTCCAACAACAGTGGATGCTGTCTCGTCCCTTGAGCGCTGCCTGGGGGCTGTTCAGCAATGGATGCAGGAGAACGGACTGAGGCTGAATCCGGGCAAGACGGAGGTCCTTCGGGTGGGCGCCCCAGACATCAGTGGTCTGGGAAACTCCCTCTCTTTTGGGGGGGGGGGTGACTCTTACCACCAAGAGTGAGGTTCGCAGCTTGGGTGTACATCTGGACCCGGCGTTCACCATGGAGACCCAGGTGTCGTCAGTGGTCCGTTCCACACATTTCCACCTTCGGCGGATTGCCCAGCTGCGTCCCTATCTTGATGTGGGGGCGCTCACCACTTTGGTCCATGCGCTCGTAGTCTCAAGATTAGACTACTGTAATGCGCTCTACGTGGGGCTGCCTTTGAGACTGACGCGGAAACTTCAGATGGTACAAAATGCCGCAGCCAGACTTCTAACTGGGGTGAAGAGGCACCGACATATTTCCCCCACGTTGGCCGCCTTGCATTGGTTGCCCATTCGTTTCCGCATTGATTTCAAAGTTCTTACGATTACTTATAAAGCCCTAAATGGTTTAGGACCTCGATATCTGGCAGAGCGCCTTCTCCCACCCAGTTCTGCCAGAGACACTCGTTCTAGCCAGGCCGGGCGATTGAGGGGCCTAACGCCGAGGGAGGCCCGGAAGGAAAGAATGAGGAACCAGGCCTTCTCGGCAGTGGCCCCTCACCTCTGAAACACCTTGCCCATAGAGATCCGCCTGGCTCCCTCTCTGGGTGTCTTTAGAAATAAACTTAAGACATGGCTATTTAGGCAAGCTTTCCCTTCTGCTGTATTTTAATATTTACATTTTTACATCTTGGATTTTGCATGTTCATTGTTTCTATTGTTTTTAAATTTTGTAATGCCGCCCAGAGTAGACTATCTGTCTAGATGGGTGGGGTATAAATCTAATAAAATAAATAAATAAATAAATAAATAAATAAATGGCTGTTTCAAGAGTAAGAACATCTTTTTAAAATAAAACATACTCAGCCTATGAAATTTTGGTGATACAACCCTGATTAGGTGTCCTAGCATTGGCCAGTGGTATGTGTGATATAATAGCTTGCAACTGCTATTTTCAAAAATAAGAAAAAGGATTTGTAAGCCAAAAAGAAGTGTTAATTTTAAAAATGCAAAAGATTAAGAAGATTCTGTGTTACAAGCTGTTATGTTTTTATCATACAGCTTAATGTTCTTTTACCTTATTTCCTTTTATTTATTGTTTAAACCCATTTAATTCTTTATTTATATTGATATGGATGTCTGTTCCCAACAAAGAATGTACGTCTGACTTCACAGCTTTCCCACAAAACAAAGACCTCAGCTCTTTCTTACAGCACAAACTAATTTACAGATTTATCTCTCAGGCTCTGACTTCATTCTAACTCAGCTCAAAACTATGTCTCACCTAACTGCTTCAACAGGCTGAAACTTTCTGCCTTCCTTCACATACCCTCCATATATATATAGTATCTATCTATCTATCTATCTATCTATCTATCTATCTATCTATCTATCTATCTATCTATCTATCTATCTATCTATCTATCTATCTATCTATCTATCTATCTATCTATCTATCTATATAGAGAGAGAGACAGGAAGCATAAAAGCTAATCAACACACCCATGTTCTGTCCCTCCCCAACTGTTCTAACAGACTATCTTGGCACACTTCCAACTCACCACTACCAGTCAAAATCCAGTCACTCACCATCGGCGAAGAGGAAGTCCTGCATGCATTTCAGCTGGACTTTGGTCTTCGCTCTCAATCTAGAAGAAAACACAAGTCATGGGCCATGGCGTGGACTCACCTCCCTCTATTACCATCTCTACACAAGAATTGGAGGTTGTTCATGATTTCGTGTACCTTGACTCAACGATCTCTGACACTCTCTCCCTAGATGTCGAGTTGGATAAATGCATTGGCAAAGCAGCTACCATGTTCTCATGACCCTTTGTGCATGGCAGGAGAGGAAGTTGAACACGTTCCATATGCGTTGTCTCTGACACATTTTTGGTATCATCTGGCAGGACAAAGTTCCAAATAGAGTAGTCCTAGAACGAGCTGGAATTTTTAGCATGTATACATTACTGAAACAGCGACGTCTACGTTGGCTTGGGCATGTCGTGAGAATGGCTGATGGTCGGATTCCAAAAGATCTCCTGTATGGAGAATTAGTGCAGGGAAAGCGCCCCAGAGGGAGACCACAGCTGTGATACAAGGATATCTGCAAGCAGGATCTGAAGGCCTTAGGAATGGACCTCAACAAATGGGAAACCTTGACATCTGAGCGTTCAGCCTGGAGGCAGGCGGTGCAGCATGGCTTCTCCCAATTTGAAGAGACACTTGTTCAGCAGGCCAAGGCAAAGAGGCAGTCCCGAAACCAGCGAAACAGGTTTCAAAAATAAAGTTTCAAAAACCAGATAGCTGGACAGGGGACAGATTGTATTTGTCTTCAGTGTGGAAGGGATTGTCACTCTCGAATTGGCCTTCTCAGCCACACTAGATGCTGTTCCAAGACCTCTATTCAGAGCATGTTACTATAGTCTCTCGAGACTGAAGGATGCCTACAGAAATAGATATAGATATAGATAAATACACAGAGAGTATGGAGATAAATATAAAGATATAGATATACAGTATGGAAATAGCACAATGGCCCTTTTAGGGTTTTTTGGCTGAATGTATTGCAGCAAATTGTCTTTCTATTAGTAAACAAATTTATATTTTTAGACATGTATGTACCTTTAGTTTTGCCGGATAGCTCAGTGGTTTGAATATCTGTCTGGGGATCCAGAAGTTGGGAGTTCAGTTCCCCAGTGTGCCTTCTGGGAGAAGAGCCAGCCTGTGTAACAGAAGACCACACTCTACGAGCACCTAAATTACACTTCATGAGATACACAGATTGAAAGTGTTGGAGAAACAGAAGGTGTTATGTCACCTCCAGTAGGTGGTCAATTGTTAAACATGCAAATAACATGACATATGAGGAGGATCCTTTGCTCACCATTGACAACTCCAAGACAGGAGTCACAGAAGAATTCAAAGAACCAGATTTAATAATAAAGGAACGTAACCCATTGTAAGATGGTATAGCACACATATCTCATAGCGCTAATGTCTTCGTATTATAGAAGCATTTAACCAAGAGCTAGCTGACTGGATAGCTCAGTGAGTTAGGTAGGCTGGGAGTTCAATTCCCCACTGTGCCTCCCTGAAGAGCCATCCTCTGTGGCCCTGGGCAAACTGCATAGTACCAGGGTGTCTCCAGAAAAAGGGAATAGTAAACCACTTCTAAGTACTATTTATCTAGAAAACCCTGAAAAGACACACTCTAAGTCAGAACTGACTTGACGGCAAACAATTTTGCTGGCTGAACAGCTCAGTAAGTTAGGTATCTAGTTGTGAAGCTAAAGGTTGGGCAATCGATTCCCCACTGTGCCTCTAGGGAGACGAGCCAGCCTGTGTGGCCTTGAGCAAGCTGCATAGTCCCATGATGCCACCAGAAGAAGGGAATGGTAAATCACTTCTGTGTTTTCTCTACCTAGAAAACTCTGAAAAGGGTTGCCATAAGTCAAATCAACTTAACAGCATACTATCATCATCATCATCATCAACTTCTAAATTATGTCCTCAAAGCTTGGAATCTAACTAGTAGTTAGCATGGTTGGCTCTTACAGGCCAACTTCACCAAAAGACTTTTACTTCAAGGGTAGAAAGATAAATACATGTCATCCATCACAAAGACCTCACTATGCATGGATCTCTATTCTAGTTATTCATGGACCTCTATCCTACTGACACCAACTCCAAACAAAATATTTTATGGACATACTGTAGGGTCATATGGTCAGTTTATATTAATATATATGCCTAGTCCATTATTATATTTTATACTATTCCACTTTTTCTTTTCCTTTCCTTTCCTTTCTGTTTCAAAATAATAAGAAGTGGTAAGAATATAGATGTATTCTCTATCCTGTGATTCAACACAACCTGATCAAAATTACAATCTATTGAAGAACTTGTCCTGGGGGCAGAAGGATGACATATTTCCAGGTGCTGATAAGGCCACCTCGTTGACTTGGGATGTCATGAAATGGTAGCAAATTGTTATTTACAGAACTTGGAATTGTTTCTAAAAAATGGCTAAGTGTGTGTCAGAAAATGTGGTACTTGGCATTACTAACGCTGAACTTGAGACTATTTGTTTTAAATTAAAGGGTTAATCCTTATTTTTTTCAAACTAATGTGTTGATGCTATTCATTCCTTTTTGCATGTTTTTAAAAATACACTTAAATATGTAAAAATGATAAAAAAAATGCCCCATATCTCTCTCATCCTCAATGTTGCAGGATTAATGACAAAATGTTGCCCACTATGCCAACAATTTCCTGATGTTCTACTTGTCATATTCCTTTTTAGATAGCTCCAAAAAATGTGTTAAGCTACTATTGTTACTCCCAAGCTCTGCATTAAAGTTGATGGATGGCTTTAGCATGTCACTATGCTAATTCCTCTGAAACATAACTTCCCAAGCTCCATGTTTAGGCTTTTACAGTTCAAAAATCTGCACATTTAATTGAACCCAAAAATGAATGAGGAGCTGCTGGGATCTATGAACAGTAGAATAATACATTTAAGGCGGTCCATTCCGCTTAACATTCAAGACACCACCTTCTGCATTAGGTTGTGTTTTTTTTCTGAACACAAGATAGAATAGGTTTTTAAAATGCTAGTGTAAACAGAGCCCATAATTAGGCCTAGGCAAACATTTAATCTTCTCATCATTTTCTGATGTATTGCCCAGCCAAAACTTGAACTTCTGGGAACCTCCTCTGGACCCATGGACTCTGTGGGCCACACCCAGCCCTTTTTATACAACTGCTTTTGTATTTGTTTTTGTTTTTGAATGCTATTTGTTGTCATTGTTAAGTACGCTCAAGCCAGAACTGACTTATAGGGACCGTAATAGGGTTTTCAGAGTACATGAGGTATCTAAGGGGAAGTTTTACCAGTGAGTTTCCATGGCAGAGCCGGGGTATAGAATCCAGGTCCCCTGAGTTCTATTCCATTACTCTGACCACTAGACCACACTGGGCACCCTAAAATATTGTTTGGACTCCCAAAAAGTCCAGGTGTAGTAATAGCTTTAAATATGAAAATAGCACCCAGGGATGCTTATTAGGGCACAGTTTCCTATCTTTCATGATAATTTGGTTTTGGCATTGTGGATGCTCCAGGAAGCTCATGGAGGCTGCACAAAAGACCTTAGAGGACCACAACTTGCAGACTGTACAATTCCCACCCCTTCCTTAAAAAACAGGTGCATGACTAAGCTTGTTACTAGACTACAGGTACTTGGTTTTAACTGAGGCTAGAAATGCTTTTGAATTGCTTTGTTTGATGGGCCAGCTACATCCATTCCCGGTATGGTCAGATTGGCCACAGTCCTAACTAATATGTTTACTGAACTAGGCAAGATATAAGTAGTGTAATGCTGTGTGTGGTACTGCTGCTAATAGCCATTTAGAAGTGTCAACTAGAGCAGATTGCTAGAATGCTCTGCCAGAATTTGATTGTTGGTTCATTTCTGACTGAAGGTCAAAGTGCTGATTATAATGTTTAAAGTTTCATATGGTTTGGGTCTAGGCTAGCTGAAAGGTTGTTTTCTCTTATCCTTCCAGATTAGTTGGCCTGCCTTCTTCATATGTCATTGGCTTTTGAGACATAAATCTTCAAAGAAGGCATTTTCAGTGGCAGCACCCCACACATGGAATTGCCTACCCCAAAATATTACATCCTTTTTCTTGTCATCATTATGCTGCTGGAAGTTAATGACATTAGTTTTGTAGCAAGTGTTTAATGTTGTTGCTGCTAAATTATATGTGTCAATTATTTTCTAATTGTTCTTGTGTTTATCTTTGCTGCTTATTTTAGTTTGTTGTTTGTGTGTTTTAATGGTTGTCTACTTTTGTAATTGTTTAAAATAATCATATCGTAAGCTGGTTTGAACTTTTTCAGAAGGGGAAAGCACGGCACACAGTTTATAACCAAATAAATGCCTATTACAAAATTTACCATCTCCTCTTCCTTCCCTCTCCTCACTCCATTGTTCTCTTTCCATGGAAAAACTAGGAATGTATGTTTCCAGTTTAGACATACTCTATGTGGGTCACAGAGTCTCTCTGAGTCAAAACTGCTAACAAATCTTCAGGAGTTATCCATTAAGTCAATTTCAGAGGTGTCCTGCTTTGATTTGGACATCTCCCAAAACTATATGAATCAGCTCAACTCAATTCCAAATTGAGGATTAACCATAATGTAACTCATATCACTAATGACTCTTTGTCCTTGGCAGTTGATTGCATAAATCAACTTATTTCTTTGGAAAACAATAAGATGTGATCTGACAATTGTCTCTGTGGTGTTCTGTCTCTGATGGCAGAGTCACATGAGCACATGTGTGAGAAAAAAAATCTCTGGGCTCCTTTAAATCTCTGTTTCATGACATTCCAAAGAAAACAATGAAGAGTCTTGTAGTACACCTTCCAGAAAATGGCCAAAATCCTCTACGAAAACCATTGACATGATCATATGCAACTGATAATATTTACAGTGATTTCTTAACTTGGGGCAAATCACCTTCAACAGTTATGCTGTTTGTACTATGTCAGTGTAACTAGATAAGAAGATTTCAGCCAGTGATTTAGTATGGCACAAACATGGGGTAAGGAGGAAGTCTTAGAAGGTCTATTGGACACAACCTCCTATGCCATTCTATAATCTTGCTTAATTTATTTCCTTCTGTTGTCATTATGATTTAAAACTAATACTCCATTGAACGTTTAACAAGTGTCTAATTATTAGTATCTCTTTCAGAGTTGGCAAGTGTTTGATTTAAGAACTACAGCTTCCAGAATGCCCCAGCAGATGCTGGCCATGTTGAAGAAGATATTGTAGGAGCTGTTGTTTAAAAAATATATGTTGCTATCTATGGTTCTCTCTCCTCATTATACAGTTCCTGTTAGCTGTCTCTCCCCCTCCTTCATTTCCTACCTTTAGTGGTGGAAGAGTGTGTGTAAGTGTGAGACACAGAGAGATTGTCTTGTTGATAGGGCTGACAGATACAGGCCTAATGCAGGACCCAATCACATTTAAAGATAAGGTATAGCCGGTAACACATGCTGATATTATACTTTGTCATCCCTGTTCTGAGTGATGAGCAATGTCATCTCAAGATGAGAGGCTGCTGCTCATTGAGAAAGAAAACTTTGGATGTCGATCTCTTGGAACTTTAAATAGCACACATTACATCCCTGGGTTTTGGGTTTTTTTTTTTTTTAAAGGAAAACCATCTTGACAGGGTGCTGATGGATGGAAAAACAAGACAGGCCTTTCAACTGCATCATTGCCTGATTGACCTCTGAAAGAAACTCCTACATAGTGTCAGAGGAAACAGAAAAGCACACATGTTGCTGGCATGCACTGTTTTGCTTTGACTTTCTCAACTCAGTCCTTATAAAGGTCATTCTTTTGGATGCAGGGGAAACATATAACTTTTTCGTTTATTGGTCCCTTGTTAGTTTTAGCTTTCTCCTTTTTGGCTTATTTTTCCTCACCTCTTTGGTGACCTTAATTAATCTCTTCCAAGGTTTCTAAAAGCCTGATTTCTTGCCAGACACATTTTCCCCCAAGTTGCCATGGATTTTGTAAAAATCCTCTCCAAACTCATATGCATTCATTGTGAAGTTAATAGTCTGCTTTTGCAGCTAATTACTATCTGTAGGCTTACCTCAGTGACACACAGGCTTATTGATAGTCTCAACACCTTGAACTTTGCCCTAAGAAGAAAACTTGCGGCAACTGATCTACAGTTATATTGGGAGCAGCAGCACAAATACTCTCCTCTTATTACTGTAGACCATTGGAATATAAATGAAGTCCGTGGATCAAATGAGAATGTACAGTTATAGACCTATGGGGGAAATTGGGTTCAGAGGAGGAGGGAGGCAAGTCAGGAGACAATTTCCTCTCCTTTTGTGTTCTTTCTCCACTCTCCATTTATGTTTCTAGACAGAGCTCCAAAAATGTTACTTTTTAAAATTACTTCCCCAGAAGCTCCCAGTCAGCATGGCCACTGACCAAACATCCGTGCTAGCTAAGGGATTCTGGGAGCTGTAGTCTAAAAAAGTAACTTTTCCAAGCTCTTATTCTCAGCCCAAAGTTTTTATGCTGCTGACCTACTCTTCCTGAACCAAGAAGTGTTCCTCTCAAGAAGTGTTCCTCTCAAGCAGCGTTGAATTTTCTCAGCTTATTCCTAATGCTCAGGAGTTTCAGGCAGCAGCAAGTGTTCTGCTGCCTGGTAGATTCTCCTCCAGCATTGGCCTTTGGAACTCCAGAGAGCAAGAAGGCACCAAACAAAAGCTGGTTCTATGAGCTTCAGATGTTGCTGCCAGGCAAACTCTTCACTTGTCTATGAGATCCATGGAATAGATGGAGAAGGGAAGCCATCCAGAACCCATGGTTTAGTACCTCTATGGAACTAACAAGGAAGAACATCCAGATGGCAGCAGATGTTAAGTGAAGATGGAGCTATTGCCTCAAGAGGTTCTGTGAAGCTATGGAAGCAAGTGGGGATGTGGTGCCTGAAGTTAAGTAAGGTGTGCTAGTCTTGCCATGGGACCACATTGCATATTGTTCTCTGCTGGCAGTGTCCACTGGTGAAATCAGATGGAATTCTAAGTCACCATTTGTTATGGGGGGAATGAAATTTTCAAAAGCCATAGTTGGCCTTTGACAACAGAACAGGTTGTGAGGAAGGGTCTATTAGTGGAAGTTGTTATACTTTAAAATATATTTTAATGTTATTTTTAATTGCTTTAAGCCTGTGGTTGCTTTAATATGGCACAATGGCCAAAATCCTGTTGTGCACTTATGAAAAAGGAAAAAGGAGTAAAAAGGAATAGAGGCAAATTACCCCAAATCAAAAAAGACATATGTTGCATTATCTCTGTGAACACAGTGTGTTGCACATTATATGTTGCCGACAGCTGGATTTCATCCTGTGTTTAATACTATAACCTGTTGCAGCTTTTAGCTGTACCTGTTTTTTAACTGGTTGGTAAGTCACTTTGAATTCCTGTATTGGGAGAACAGTAGGATAAAAACACTGATCAACAAAATATTTTCTGAAAATCTCTGCAGTTCCTGAGGTATGTAACAGTCAGTCCCCTAGCTTATCCTTTGTCTTGTATGCCCATTTCCCCCCCCCCCCCCCAAATAACACATTGAAAATAGGGAGGGTGATTATAAAATTGCAGAGGTGTGATCTAATTTGTTTTTTGTTTTTTTAAGTTGAGGAAACTAGGGGCACACACCTTTTAATGAGCAGAAGTGTGGAAGGAGGACAAAAACCCTCATGTAAGGAAAAAAACCCTATTCCCACCCCAGTGAGGAAAAAGTGAAAATAAATTATTATATATGCACCATAAAAAATTATTTGAGCAGAAATACCAGTGTCTAAAGCACTTGCTGAAAAATCTGATTAATATTTGATTGCATTTTCATTGTTCCTAACTCATTCCATTAGCAATGTCATATTTGTGCCACATCATAAGATACGGATACAATACATTAAATGGAAGCTTTATGTTCTAATTATTTGATGGAAGAGTGATAAAGTATGCAAATTGTTATGGCAGACTGCAACTCTGGAGTGTTCAGCATTCTACAAATATAGCTTGTTAAAGCGTGATCTGGTATTCTTCTAGCTATCTTTCCTTCATGTAACATGTACAGGCTGCTTTTCAGCAAGGCAGAGTTTCACATTTGTGCATTCAGAGGAGAGATTTACCAGGGTCCAGAGGCACACTTTTGGATATATTCAGGGTAAATGGCGAAAAAAAGGGGGGCGGGAGAGAGAGCAAGGGTGAGAGAGCACAATCTAGTAGAAATTGATTGTGACTACATCCTGCTGAAACCAGTGGGATTTAAAAATGCTCACAGAATTCCATTTCATTGCTTTCAATGAATTAAAAACAAAACAAAACACCAGGTACTTTTCCAGAATTGTGCCCTGTGTCTTTCTGGTTATTTTCTCTTTTATGCCTCAAACAAATTATTATGGCATTTTATCACCATGGGTCAACCTGCCACTATTTTTTTTTTTACAGCAAAAGGACTTTGTAAATTTGGTATGCATTCCTAGCACATGAGCTCATTTCATTGACCATGGTAATGCACACAATAGTTGCTAAACGTTATAATTAGTTTAGCTGGTCAGAACTCTAGGGACTTCTGAGTTGATTATATTGATAGTCAAATGTGATCAGTGTGCACAATCCACAGGGAGCATCTTTTGCCACCAAAGATAAACCTTTGCCAGCCTCTTCTCCTCTGTTGCCTAGCTTACCTGCTTCCCCAAGATAATAGGTAGTCTATTCTTGTTTGGTACTCCCATAGGTTACTTACTTGGCAATATGGAGATGGTTTCTGATTCTTTGAATTAATTGAACTAATTGTTTAAAACCCATAAAACTGAGCACTTTGATCAGTTGACAGTCTTACATTCTACGTACATAGTAGTCATTTAAAAATGTGTCACTTGCAAAAACATGTTTTCTATGCTTGCCAACTGTTAAAACTAGCCTGGCATCTGAAAACCAAACAATGTCCTTTATGTAGCATGGTTATCTTCAGTTTAATACGAATGTAAGATGGTGTAGCTAAGGTCCCTAAAAAATTAGACAGTTTTCCAGTTTATCATATATTTTATACAAGTTTGTTTGTGTACAGTAAGAACACACTCTTAGACTTCTCTTCTTCATCATCTCTTAGATGTCTTGCTCAGACTTCATAATGAGCAAATGTCTGAAAATGAAGATAAAAGTACACATATAATACTGAGTTTTCCTCCAGGCTGAGCAGCAAGGGAGTTCTCATCAACCATTTACAAACATTTCAGCATTCAATTCTTTAATGTTGATTGTGATCTGTGTTATCTACAGTCTTTTCAGCGGTACTTGACAAAATATGAAGAGAGGGATAATCTGCTGATTTAGCTCATAAATTGTAGGGGAATGGTACAGCCATTTAATATCAGTTTCTCAGGCAGCGCATACTGAAAATTGATATTTGTATTTCATGGCAGGTTAACACTAAAGATTTCATTTTAAAATGTGTAACCTTGGAATTATGTTGATATATTCTGGAATAGATTGATTCCAAGGATGTAACAGAGTTTAATTGCAATGCCAGCTGAGAAGAAATATGCATAGAAAAAAATAGAAAGCATTGATTAATGTTTGAAAGAATGTAAAGTTATCTTATTTGTTATCAATGAGAGATACTTATGTTGTGCTTCATGCCTTGGATTTATGGTGATAAAGTTTTCAATGGTTATGCCAATGCAGCAAATTGGATATGCCCACCTCTATCATATCTGCCTGCTCATCAACAGGAAGCACCAGCAGTGTCAAATTTGGTTGCTCTTGTTTCCAAGCAGGTGATTGTGATGACCACTCCTTCTGTTCATGGTTTTCTACAGGGGCATGTGAAGGAGAGTAGTTCCCTCTAGTTTTTTTTTTTTTTTTTTTGAGATTTAGAAACAAAATACAACTACTTTTCAAATTCAGATTTATTTTCATGTTTTAGCAGAAAACTTAATTTATATCTATGCTGCCTTTCTCCTGGTGAAGGGAACCAAGAGACCTTGGGTACGTGTTTGATGGGGCACTTGAAAAGTTTGACCAAAGGTGAGGCCAGGTCAAAAGCTTCAGGGGGGCTGCAGGATGGATTCAAGGTCCTAATGAAAATGGCTGCACCATCTAGATACAGAAATGTACCTTGGATTTGAATCTAAAAACAAGGTTGGGTTATACTTTCTTAAACCACTAAAATATTGCAAACAGGTGATTTCTTTTTGAGTTTAACAGGATCTGGATGCCTTGCTTATGCAAAGCTGGGCACAACACAGCCTGAAGGAGAGTGGAGGGGAAAATACTTTAGTAACAGGGGTTTAGTATTTGAACTTGTTGAGAATGGATGCTGCAGAACTTTCTTCTTGAGAATATCTGTTGCATTCTTGGTGCCAGAGTTCAGCTAGCAAATGTGCAAATGCTGAAGATGAGGTTGTTCACACATCATTAACTATGACCTCTTTTGTCTACACATAAACCCAACTTCACTATCAGTCAAGAGCCTTATTTCATCTCCTGAAATAGCCCAGCATTATAAACTGCCATTTTTTTCTACAATAGCCACATATTTTATCCTTTTTGTATACGAGATAAAAGTGTGAATTCTTTTTCTATTAATAATAGCTCCCTTCATTTGGTTCTATTTTTGCACCTAATAATAATAATAATAATAATAATAATAATAATAATAATAATAATAATAATAGTAGTAGTAGTAGTAGTAATAATAATAATAATAATAATAATAATAATAATAATAATAATAATAATAATAATAATAATAATAATAACAACAACAACAACAACAACACCATCCCATACATTAAAATATACGATCACTAAGGATGCTTGTTCCAAAGAACAGGATTTCAATAGAAAATTCAGTTGATAATTTATAACAGCACTGTAGCCAAAACAAGACTACCAAAGAATAAGAGGAAAATATAACCATAACTGAGAAATGCCCTGAAACCTGCATAAGTAGCAAAGAACGTTAAGGGAAAAAAATGGAAAAAGAGCTCAGTAAGACCTAAACTTGGTCAGTGGCCACATGATTCTGAATCTCTAATTAGAATGAGGATGAAATTTTGTTTTGAATATTTGGGATTTAGTAAAAGAGGGCTTTTACTAAAGAGACATCACCTTGCCAACAAAGGTCCGCATAGTCAAAGCTATGGTTTTTCCAGTAGCGATGTATGGAAGTGAGAGCTGGACCATAAAGAAGGCTGACCGCCGAAGAATTGATGCTTTTGAATTGTGGTGGTGGAGGAGACTCTTGAGAGTCCCCTGGACTGCAAAGAGAACAAACCTATCCATTTTGAAGTAAAATCAACCCTGAGTGCTCACTGGAAGGACAGATCGTGAAGCTGAGGCTCCAATACTTTGACCATCTCATGAGAAGAGGAGACTCCCTGGAAAAGACCCTGATGTTGGGAAAGTGTGAGGGCAAGAGGAGAAGGGGACGACAGAGGACGAGATGGTTGGACAGTGTCATCGAAGCAACGAACATGAATTTGACCAAACTCCGGGAGGCAGTGGAAGACAGGAGGGCCTGGCGTGCTCTGGTCCATGGGGTCACGAAGAGTCGGACATGACTTAGTGACTAAACAACAAAAGAGGGCTTGAACCACCAATGAGACAATTTGGTTTAGTTTGGTAAGAATGTCTCCAAATCAGAACATTTCTTTACACTTGGGATGAAAAGAGCCTGAAATTTTCTTTTTAAAAATGTAAGTGGGGTGGACAAAAATTAGCAGATTGGTCCATGTATACCCAAGGCATTCTGTTCCTGAAATGCTGCATTCAAATTTCTGTGTGCTCAACTTTGTTATTGCTGAATTAGGATGTCCCTGTTCCAAGCAAGGGCAGTTAGATTTGTCCCAGTTTAAGGCATCTGACTGCCCTTGTTTGGAACAGGACATTTCATGTTGTGGTTCTTATTGCACAAAACACCTTGCCATCTGAAATTTTTATAAGCTTTTCCCGAGTAGTCCAAACTATGTCACTGACTATATAAATATTGTATTTTGTTTGTGGATACTGCACATTTTGTATGTTTTATTGTTGCATCCTGTTTTGACATCTTCAGACCTAAACTGAGTTTGTAAATCAATACGTACATAATCTGTGGCTGGACTCCAGTAGAAATTTACACCAATATAACTCCATCAGTGTAAAATTCAGCTACGAATTACCACAATTTCCAAAGCTAGTGTTGGCATTTGCTGTTGCATGTTGTCACCTGAATGATGTGCAACAGCAGTTGACTGCTGTCTGCCAGCATAACTTCACCTGCATAGAGTTCGACTGTGAATTGAATCAGGCTCAGAAGTCAGCATGGCATTTGCTGTTGTGCACTGGTCACATGCCCTGGCAAACAACAGCAAATGCCTATGCTGCTTTCATAACTTGTGGCAATTCACAACTGAGATTTATACTGGTAGAGTTATGCTGCTGGCATTCTGGCCAATGTGCATTCTCCCCTACATGCTCGTAGTTTTAAGAATGATGTTAACAACATGGAATTTAGTACATCTTTGTATCTAGAGCCCCCCAAACTGTTGCCTATTTACCTTGTGCTTTAATCCAGCACTGATTCCTACAGTGGTAAAGAAGGGCAGCTTGGAATTCTACAAGTATATAATCATATACTATGCACTGATGCCATCAAGAGTCCCAGAATATAAGTCTCCTCAGACTTTCAAATTTTATGAATCAGTCATGGTTCTAGAACCATGTGCACTGTTGCTGGGTGGGAAGCAACAGAGAGAGAAAAAGAGAGAGATGGGATGGTCCTTCCATTTTTTGTTACTAGGCCAGCCAAAATGCTGATTTCATCTGCACTTACTGCTGATTTTGGTTCCCAACAACTTATTTTCAACAGAATGTGATCCTTGGCAAACCCCTATCTTGGGTTATAAAGAAAAACAATTCTGAATAATGTGCTATCAGTAGTTTCTTGCCCCAATTTCAGGGTCTTTCTGTATATTAGTGACACTAGTGAAAATATATTTATTTTAGCTTGTTAAGAATTAATTTTATAGAGGTCTAGAAGTCTCTGTGAATGTTACAATAATGATGAAAAAAAATTAATGCCTGCATCCAAAATGTCCCTATTCAGGTATCAAAAACACATCCAGATAAAATCACACATCTACAAATAAAAATGTACTGAAAATTACTGGACACTTCTTTGTTATTTCTTCACCAAGCAAACTTTCCTTAAAATTTGGGGAGGAGTCATCCTACCGTGACAGAAACTCCCTGGTGTAGTGGATGGAGCATTGGACTATGATGCAGGAGATATGGATCTGAATCCTCACTTGGCCATGGAAATTCCTTAAGGGATGGGAATACTAAGCCATTCCCTAAACGTCTTGCACACCTTGAAAACACTACAAGGATCACCATAAGCCAGAAGTGACGTGAAAACAAATAACAACAACACTTCAGATTTCAATTTATTCTCTGTCCACCTAAGAAAACAAAACAGCTTTTGGGGCTTTTGTCTCTGTAAAATAGTCACATCATTCTATTTGCCTCTCCACATAATTTTGTTATTTGCTTCTACTGATTGGTGATTCCATAGAACAAGAGCTAAGAGAAAACAGCTTTTCCTCTGCCATTATCTCAGTTGTTGCGGTAACTGCCCCAATGAAAAACAACAACTCAATTTACTCTATATTTCTGGAAAATGAAAGCAAAACAACAAAAGCAAAACAACACACACACACACACACACACACACACACAAGGACTTATGAATCGCAGGGGAGGCACCTCCAATCAAAATTAAGTGAATTTGTCCTAGCTATTAACCTATTTCTGTGGAAATGTATGGCAGAAAGTTCTTTGTCATGCTCTTGCCCCAGGGGTTTTTGACTTTCTCTTCCAGAACAAACGCCAGGGAGGATGGCAATAGAGGACAGGCAAAGTCATATTTTAGTGCATGCTGTGAGAACTTGGTGGAGATATATTGTATCAGTGAGAAAGTTATTAATTGTTTTTCCCCACTTGAGGAATCAAATGAGGGAACAGATCCAAGATTCCAACAACTGAGACAGGTCCTGATTTAATGACATATTACTGCTTTCAGTCCTTAGAGGCCCTTGCTGATTCCATCTATAAAGCTGGACTAATTCAAATGCAGAAGATAATTAATCTTTCCAGCTTCCACTTGAAACAAGTTTCTTTGTAACAGGTATGCCCTCTTCATTCTTCAGCCTGCTGCATTCTAACCATAATTACAATATTAAAGAGAATATGCTTGTAGAGTAGGATTTGACTTACTTATTTCAAATTGGACTTGAGTTGCCTGTAAGGGAAAGTGAAGGCAGGGAGCACTTGTAAGTTAAAGTGAAGTTGCTTTCAGAAACCAAGGCTAGCTGGAGGATGAAAATATATTTTGTTCTGCCAGAGTAGGCCAGAGACAGCCTGCTGCTTGATCTGGCATAGCCAATGGCATTGTGCCTTATCCCCCTCACATCAAGATATATGGTACTCAAAGGCAGTCCGCTAGTAGAAGTAAAATAGTAATAAGAAACACTTCACGATTTGTGTTACTTTCCTGATACTCCCAATCTTCAGTCTGAGGCAGCTGCTTCATCTTGCCTAATGATAGGGCCAGCTGTTGTGCTCATAAACAACAGTTACTCGAGGTTTTTTGAAACAGCTGTTGAAGTATGTAGAAGCTGTGGGCAGTCTATGGTGCTGCACTTTTTAAGCTCTGTGTTGCAGGCACCAGGTTCTGTCATGCATATAACTAGCTTTCCTCAAATTGGTGTCCTCCAGATGTGTCAGACTATAACTCCTATAATTATGCCAACTAGAGATGGTGGGATACCAAGTGTAGCACGGTGGACTGTGTGAGAGACTTAAGAGATGTGGCTTTGAATCCCCACTTGTCCATGGAATCTCATGGGGCAGGTGACCAGAGTTAGCAAAACTCCTTAAATACCCCATCTGGAAAGCCCTATTAGGGTTGCTATAAATTGGTTTCAACTTAACAGCACATGTCACATACAGAGATGGTAGGAGTTATAATCCAAAACATTGGTGGGGAGCAGGTTGTGGGGGAGGGCTAGTCTAAATGTTCACATCTAGAGCCTTGGTCAAATTAGCCTGACATTGAGAATATTTATTTATTTATTTATTTTATTTACAAGATTTTTTAGCTGCGCCATTACCAGTGGTCTCTGAGCGGCGTACAACAATATTAAAACTTTAAAAAACATTAAAACCATTAAAAATAGGCAATATAATAATAATAATACCTCCCTCTATTACCATCTCCACACAAGAATTGGAGGTTGTTCATGACTTTTTGTGTACCTTGGCTCAACGATCTCTGTCACTCTCTCCCTAGATGTCGAGCTGGATAAACACATTGGCAAAGCAGCTACCATGTTCTCTAGACTCACAAAGAGAGCATGGCTTAATAAGAAGCTGACGGCATATACCAAGGTCCAGGTCTATAGAGCCTGT
Source organism: Intellagama lesueurii (assembly GCA_037013535.1). NCBI lineage: Eukaryota > Metazoa > Chordata > Lepidosauria > Squamata > Agamidae > Intellagama > Intellagama lesueurii. The sequence continues at coordinate 263,927,151 of JBAJHW010000001.1, forward strand.
GTCCTGAGCACACTCCTGTACTGCAGTGAGTCCTAGACCCTTTGTGGACGGCAGGAGAGGAAGTTGAACACGTTCCATATGCGTTGTCTCTGATGCATTTTTGGTATCACCTGGTAGGACAAAGTTCCAAATAGAGTAGTCCTAGAACGAGCTGGAATTTTTAGCATGTATACATTACTGAAACAGCGACGTCTACGTTGGCTTGGGCATGCCGTGAGAATGGCTGATGGTCGGATTCCAAAGTATCTCCTGTATGGAGAATTAGTTCAGGGAAATCGCCTCAGAGGGAGACCACAGCTGTGATACAAGGATATCTGCAAGCGCGATCTGAAGGCCTTAGGAATGGACCTCAAGAGATGGGAAACCTTGACATCTGAGCATTCAGCCTGGAGGCAGGCAGTGCATCACGGCCTCTCCCAATTTGAAGAGACCCTTGTCCAGCAGGCCAAGGCAAAGAGGCAGTCCCAAAAGCAGCAAAATCAGGGAGCTGGACAGGGGACAGATTGTACTTGTCTTCAATGTGGAAGGGATTGTCAATCTCAAATTGGCCTTCTCAGCCACACTAGACGCTGTTCCAAGTCCTCCATACAGAGCACGTTACCATAGTCTCTCGAGACTGAAGGATGCCTAATCTATCTATAATAATATCCTATATTAAAAACAATCATTAAAACATTAAAATTAATAAATCCTGCTGCTCATATGGCCAGCTAAAGAATACTATTTAATTAAAATGCTGGCTAAACAGAAAGCCTGGCGCCGAAAAGCCAAAAGTGTTGGAGCCAGGCGGATCTCTATAGGGAGGGCGTTCCAAAGTTGGGGGGCAACAACCGAGAAGGCCCTATTTTGGCATGCCATCCCCCTCACCTCTTTCAGGGATGGCACCTTCAGAAGGGCCTCCTGGCCTGATCTTAGAGGACGGGCAGGCTCGTATGGAAGAAGACAGTCCTTTAGGTAACCAGGTCCTAAGCCGTTTAGGGCTTTATATGTCAAAGTAAGCACTTTGAATTGGGCCCGAGCAGCAACCAGCAGCCAGTGTAAATTTTTCAGAACCGGCGTGATATGAGTCCGTGTGGCGGCACCACTTACCAGCCGCGCAGCCCGGTTCTGTGCCAGTTGCAGTCGCCAGACCGTCTTCAAAGGCTGCCCCACGTATAGTGCATTGCAGTAGTCCAGTCTGGTTGTTGCCAGTGCATGTGTGACTGTTGCCAGACTCCACTCATCCAGGTAAGGGTGAAGTTGATATATTCTCCGCAGCTGTAAGAAGGCACCCCTGGACACCGAGTCCACCTGGGCTTCCAGGGTCAGACCCGGGTCAAGGAGCACCCCCAAGCTGTGGACCTTGTCCTTTAGGGGGAGTGTAACCCCATCTAAGGCAGGGAAATGGCCCTTTAACCTATCTGGTGGAGCACCTACCAGCAGCACTTCTGACTTGTCTGGATTGAGCCTTAGTTTATTGACCCTCATCCAGTCCATTATCGAGTCCAGGCACGAGTTCAGAACGGCGACTGCCACACCTGGATTGGTAGAGAATGAGAGGTAGAGCTGGGTGTTAGCATATTGCTGACTCCTCAGCCCAAACCTCCTAATGACCTCCCCCAGCGGTTTCATGCAGATATTGAATAGCATGGGGGACAGTATAGAGCCCTGAGGAACCCCATGACGCAACCGCCATGGATCAGAGCTACTGTCCCCCAGCACCACCTTCTGGACTCGATCAGCCAGGTAGGAGCGGAACCATCGTAAAATGGTGCCTCCCATTCCCAATATGGGTTTATAGGTTTTGCACAGATAATAGCAACAAGAGCTATAGCTGAATTGTGATTATTCTCAGCTTTTCCTTCTGCTTAGAACTTATTACAATGAAACATATATGTGAGAGAATAGGAATCGTATGAACCTTAAATTTTGTGGAACCTTTATAGTAGAAGTTGGCCTGTATTAAAGAATGATAGTAATAATGTTATCCATGTGGGAGTAGCCCTGTATCTCTGATGTAAAGGAGGGATTATGAGGTACACTGATATTTAACTAGTGGCTTGACCTTTAACAGAAAGCAACTAAGAGGAAATCCTGCTAACAACACAGTGCCCCAGCCTTTAGTTCCAGCAATAGAAGTTTATCTTCTGGTTTTAAAAAAAGCATCTGGAAAGCCCATGGTTGAGTAGGTGGACACTGTCTGCAATCAGCTTCAACATCCCATTAGATTTCAGAACTACTGTCACTTTGCTGATCCATTTCCTGTGCGTAACCTGTAAATAGCCTGTGGTTTTGGTTCACTCTAATATATCTGAAGAAACGGATATATGGACAAAGGCTCACTCTAAAATATAGCAGTATTTGAAGATGCCACACCATTTTTGTATTATATATATATTTCATAATCTACTGATCAATAAATGTGTATACATTTGTTTTTGTCTTTGTCTGAACATCCCATTAGGATAGCAAACAGAGCAAGCCCAGACCTTGGGCTGATGCATTTTCTTCTTTCCAGGAGATGCCTGCACTGCTATCCTTCCAGCTGGGCTTTTCCCTTCTCATTCCTTTCCTGCTGGAGACTGCTACCTTTTTCTGAGTCTCTCAAATAACCACAGCCTTCTCTAACTAACCTGTGGTTCCTGGCAGCACCTCAATGTTGGCTGCAACTGGGCCGTATACTGTATAGTCTTGCTGCACTTCTGGGTGAAAGAATCTGTTTTCTTAGACATGCAAAGCAGGGCCCACGGCCATCTAGCTACAAATTGTAAATATTAAGAAGACACTTATTTCATAATAAAGCATTTCAGCTTTATCTGTACATGTATGCATGTGAAAGTTTTTCATCACTCAGAACTGAACAACTTGTTGCTAACTGTATAGAACAATCTGGGAAACTCATGTTTGATTATATAAAATGTTTAAGTGGGTTCCAGGCTGCTTCTAGAATTCTTCCTGGCAAGCAGATGACCTAGCAGATGATTGACAGCCAGAGAATCAATGTATTTGTCCAATATGAACAACTAGGGATGTGTGATTGGTTTTGGTTTTGGTTTTTGGACTCCAAATCACAGAATACTCCCTTCTTGGAGTTCTACCTGTCAGACCCATACCTAAATTCTGCTCATGTGAAGAAAGACTGGGCTGAAGGCTTCATGGGATAGGTTGAGCTCTGGCCTAAGTACCTGTTAGAAAAGAAAGCTGCCCTGCTGCTTGCTGGGAGTTGTCGTTGGTTTGGGAGAAGCAGATCTGATTTCTCAGACACAAAAGTCCCTGGAACAGTAACATCATTTCAGCTTTAATGAATGGTTATCTGTATGATACTTTGGCCCTCCAGTGCTCCCTTTAATACAGGTCGGGATGGGGAGGATCTAGGAAACAGGTCCTAAAGTGAAACAAACAATACCTGGAAACAAGGATGCACCATATTCGCTGTTGCTCTAAAGTAGAGTTGGCGCAGGATAACCTTAGTCTCTACAATAGCACATCCAACACTTTCCCCCCTTTTTACTGTACTAATTGACAATATTCCCCTTCCCTAGAATTCCTCCCATAGGAAGCATGAATCTAAAACTGTGCAGCATTCTCTAAAGGTCACTGGAGCTGCATTAGATACTCCAGCTGCAGGAAAACATGAAGTGGATGTTATAATGCTGCCGCCCCCAGAACAGGGTATCTAACAGGGTCTCAGGGCTAAACCAATTTTCTCTTCAGAAGAGATGAGGAATCTGTGGACGCTAGGATGCTGGACAACAACTCCCAACATCCCTGAACATTTTCCTTTTATTAGCTGAGGCTGATGAAAATGGAAGTCTGACCACAGATCCTCTGACTAGTACTCTCAAATACCTTTGTGTGTATAATAAATCTGTTAAAAAATGATGGCATGTGTATTAAAAAGAAAGTCTGGCACAAGAATCAGATAAATAGCTTTTCTATGATCATGAGATGAAGAAGCACTTCTCCAGTTTGACTGCTTTTCAATTTATAGCATCATGGTGCCATTAGAAGTATAAAGAAAGAGCTTGCTGTTGAAGTTATTAATAAAAGAGAGTGCTGTGCAGCTCAATAACACTATCTGGGTGATTGCTGCTATAGAAGAAAAAAGAGTGAGCAGGTCTTGGTTCAATCAATCATGTGCTGTCAAGTCAATTCTGACTTATGGCAACCCTTTTCACAGTTTTCTAGGTAGATAGCCCTCAGAAGTGCCTTACCATCATTTTTTTTCTGGGGGCATCCTGGTACCATGCAGTTTGCCCATGGCTACACAGGCTGGTTCTTCTCTCTGGAGTCACAGTGGAGAATTGAACTCCCAGCCTCTGACTCCTCAGCCAGATACCTAACTCACTGAGCTATCCAGTCAGCTAGCTCTTGGTTAGATGACTCAATAATATGAAGACATTTGCCCAATGAGATTTGTGTACTATACTGTCTTATGATGAGTTATGTTCTTTTATTATTTAATGCACTTCTTTAAATTCTTCTGTGACTCCTGTCTTAGAGTTGTCAATGCTGAGCAAAGGATCCTTCTCATGTGTCATGTGCTTTGTTTGTTTAACAATTGACCACCTACTGGAGGTGACATAACACCTTCTGTTTCTCCAACACTTTCAATCTGTGTATCTCATGAAGTGTAATTGAGGTGCTCATAGAGTGTGAGCTTCAGTTATAGTTTGATACATAAAGATATGCTGTTCAAGAAACCATTTATTTCACACATGGGGGACATTGCTATCATAACAAGATTGGGAAGCTTTTGCCCCCCCCCCCAGATGTTTTGGACTTCAACTCTGAGAAGCCCTAACTGGTAATCTGATTAATTTTAGTCTTATTGTGTTTTGTATGTTGTTTAATGTATTGTTTTTTTATCTGTATATGTTTTGCTCTGTAGTTTTTATTGCTGTACACTGCCCAGAGGGACCATCCAGCCAAATGGGCAGTCAAATAAACAAATAAATAAAGCAAGCAAGCCAATGGAAAGGGGTTGTGGGAGCCCAAAGGTATTTGTATCCAAAACATCTAGAAGGCCAGTATTTCTCCATCCTCTCCATTAAAGATTCTTCTCAATGCAACAGCCATCAAATGACTTATACTGTTATGAGGTTTTCCCCTAACGTTTTGCTGGGTGTTTCTTTGCAACAACTTCTGCTCATTGATTCTAGTCCTCTGTAAGGAGAGGCTAGAGAAAAGACAAACTTTCTTCAGGTTATTATTGTATTACTTATTACTCAGAGGCAAAAAAACCCCCAAACACCCCCCCAGACATTTAAGTAAAGCAGATTGTTAATATACATATAAAATAAGAATTAAGAAAGGTATTATTAAGATTGCAAAGAAAATAAATGTCTGGTGGAAAATAAGGAAGTAAATATGTTAAAGACTTACTATTTTGCGTAAGAGATAATAGAAAGTTATCTTGGTTATGAGCTTACATTGTGATAATTATTTACTTTGATTGTTCTTTTTTAAAGGCAATAAAGTTTTTTTAAAAAAGAATGGGGAATAGTTATACACAACTCCTTACTAAGACAGAGCACCCCCCCCCCCAAAATTCTTGGGTGAGGTACCCCTCCACTTGGTCCACAAGCTTTCCTGAAAAGTGTATATTTTATATGTGATCACCTCCACATCTCCAGCGTACCATCTTTTGCAGCAGCAGCAGCAGAAAGACCTGCTCACTATGTCATCAATGTCATTGATGTGTGCAGGCATAATCAAACTGCAAAGATAATTTTTCAGCAGTTAGCTAAAGTGTTTGTATTACTGACATTTTTGTTCCGTATTATAAATTCTAACCACTCCAGAAAATAAAAACCACAATACAATACTGGGAAAATAAAGTTATCATGGATAAAAAAGTTGGTTGTAATTAGCGGGATATTATACTTTTTAATAAGTAATAAAGAAAAGCATATCTTATAGAATATGGAGTTCCAAAATACCAAACATTAAAGTGAGAAATTAAAAGAATATAGAAACAAGATCAGGTTATCTTTTTCTCCTAATTTCAGCAATCGGAGTCATTTCAAAATCTTTGGCTACCAAGCGAAAATGATTGCTAATAACTGGTCACTTGCTCCCTCAGGTTCAAAAACCAGTAATCTTGCAAATATGTCACCTGACCCATATATATTTAGTACTTACTCCTAATTTTTAGGATTGACCCCTGTACCAGCAGTGCTGAGTGACATGATGTATGGTTGTTGTAGGTTTTTCGGGCTGTCTAGCCGTGTTCTTGAGGTTTTTCTTCCTAACGTTTCGCCAGTCTCTGTGGCCGGCATCTTCAGAGGACAGGAGTCTGGAAGAAGATGCCGGCCACAGAGACTGGCGAAACGTTAGGAAGAAAAACCTCAAGAACACGGCCAGACAGCCTGAAAAACCTACAACAACCATTGGATCCCGGCCGTGAAAGCCTTCAAGAAGACATGATATATATTTCCATCCTCCTCCTAGAAATAATAATAATTATAACAACAAAAACAATAATAATATGCTGAGAAACAAGAAGTATATTTTTAATAATGGTGTTGACAATACATAAAAAACACAATAACACACAGACCAGTAACTTTGTTTAAACAGGCATCAGTGAAGACCTAGGGAATGTAATATTATTAAGTGTAAACTCTTATTAATGCCTTTTAAAAACGTTTCAGGATTGCAGAATGCAATTGTCATTTCCAATTTTTTTGTAAGATTGTTTTTATATTCAACAACATGTTTTAGACAGTCCTTAGTAGGCCAATCCACCTTGTTATTTCCACACAATCCTGCCCTTGTCTACCCACAAATGTAAGCTCAACTAAGTGTTTAAAGCAGTGGTTCCCAACCTTCTTCCAGACATGACCCCCCCTTTTATAATAGCCAAGTAACCTGCAACCCCCTCTGCCATATTTGCATAAAAAGGCCTTTTTAACGGTGTAAAGTCATCCCATCTCTGAAAGTAAAGACTTCTTTCTCCCGCAAAGGAATAGTTTCCCATACATACACATACTGCACATGCTAACTTTAATATCCCGTTCTGAAAGGTTAAGGAAGAAATTATTTAACAAAGGCTACAACACATATAAAGTGGCCTGTGAAATCCCCCCCCCCAAAAAAAAAACACTTTGATCCCCAGGTTGGGAAACACTGGTGTAAAGGATTGTCACCAAAATCAATTATTTGTTCTTTTCTCCCTTGCCATGTTTTAAGCCTTTTAAAAACATTATAATGAGTGAGATGTGTTAATTTTAATGTTTCAGTTTTTGTACTAGTTTTCTTTTATTATGGTTTGTGAGAGTTTAGCTCAGGTTCTATTTAAAATGGCAGCTTTTATATTTCTGAAGCTATTTCTTTTTATACATTGTTTGGTCATAGCAACCTCCCTAATTTCTCCCTCTGTAGTGCCTACAGCCTGCTGGGGCATCAATTAATAAACTATTTTGAGTTATTTTGCTGCCAATTTCTTTCTTATATGTCTGTGGCGGTGATTGCTTAAATAAATTATTTTTAAGCATTTCCTTTAAGTGTTTTCCTTGCTCTTTCCTGCTGTGGTGATAAGTGGCTTATTAAATAGTGTTTTTTAAAGCATGTTTTGAGTGGTTTTTCTCCTTTCTCAATTTCCTGTTTTACTGAGTCACTAAGTTTAATGAAGTTTTCCATAACTTTGAAAAGGAGGATTCCTTGCAGCAAATACTATCTTATTTTTTTCTTTAGTCTTGTTTTGAACATTTGAACACAAATAGATTTTGTCATTGTTTTGTCAGATCTGTAATTTCATAATTTTGTATTATTTTCATCTGAACCAGGAGTAGCAGAACAAATCATGCACTATTGCACGTAAGGGATTGGATGAGAGTTAACAAATTCAAGTTGAAGCAATTCAGACAGGAGTAATGTTGATGAACCATCTATGAATTGGAAAAGGAACTGTTTAGAATAAGATTGCACTGTTTCCATCAGACAAGTATTTTGTTGCCTGGGCATATTTTTTTTAATGAAGATTTGCATCTGGATAATCTCCTGATGGCTATCACCAGATGCACATTTTAAGTTACATCTGATATGCTGATTCTTTCCCCTTCTTGGAAATCACAACTGTCATCTATGCCATCCTTCAGTACATTCTAGGACTGATTACTATACTGTTTTATTTGCCCTTGAAAACAGCTTGATTCTTCAGTGATTCAAATGCAGTTGCCAATGTTCTGATTAAACTACTAGGAATACATAAATGGACATAGACTCATATATACACAGAGAAAGCATTTTATGAATTGTGTTCTGGTTTCCCATTCATGCTGGAAATCCAAAACTCAAAGCAGGGACAATTATGCTTATCCAAAACTGCATGCACTGGCAATTACAATTAATTTTAAAACCATACATTACTTAGGACCATTAATGCTGTAAGGAATGTCTTCAACCATATGAACTCACCCTGTTCTATAAGCCATGATAAGCTCTACTTCCAAGTTCCATCAGTCTGGAAGAGTAAATTAATGATAAGATGAAAATACCATATTCAGTGGTTGTATCAGAATGCATGTGTTTTGTTTTGAATGAGACCCACCTAATTGGGTATGTCCATCTATTGTCACATGTGTATGTCTGACTCTGCCATGAAGCTGAGACACCTGAAATTTGGTGTGAATACTGATGGAACCTCTGGGCTGTCTATTTTAGTTCATCATTTTGGGTTTTTAAAATACTAAGTAATTTTAGTTAATTACAGTTTACCTGTAACCTCAGTAGCAGTGTAAGGCACTAGGTGCCAGATCTTGCCTAGGCAGTGTAAGTTCAGGAGTTTAATTTCTCCACAAAGCCTCTAAACCACTGCATGTGGTGATTTCCTTTGCAGGGCTCTAAACTCTGAAAGGGAGTGAAGGGAGGGGAAAGAGAGATTCCTGATGTCTGTTAAGTTAGGGGGAAGTCAGCATATGAAAAGACTAAACGGGCATGATACTGAGGGAGAAAAAACAGGAAGAAAAGATAAAAGTTGGCAGGGAGTGAAATAGCAGAAGGAAAGCAAAAAATAATCAACTATCATCATAACGCTCACTTTGAAACATAGCAGTTAGTCTTTAAGGTGCCACAACACCTTTGCATTTTTTAAAATTTTGTTTTCCTTGTTGACATGTTTGCACAGACTAAGATGGTTACCACTTCAAAAAATATAGCACCTGTGACACATTCATTGGTCAAATACAAAAATGTATCAAGAGGACAACTTAAGATTTAAGAAATCTTAACCCCATCAATAATGGGGTTAAATGCTCTTAACTCTTAACCATGTTTTCTGTGGAATAAATATAACCTAAATATTTCATTTAAGATAACACACACACACAAACCCGAGAAATGTGGCAACAAACTTCTGTATGCAGATTTTGTTTGTTCATTCGTTTCATTCTTCTTATGTCCAGAAAAAGGTAGAAACAAAGAAACTGCACCCTTATCAAAAGACCAGAACTTGGATAATTGCTTCTAAAAAATTAATAAATTTTAATTACAGTCCAAAGGACTCTACAAGCAGTTACCATTATAGTTTTTAAAAGGTAACTTTACTTTCCTGGAAGTAACTAGAATGATTATTTTTTTGTTAATGTTAAAAACCTGAGTACCACAAGCTGCTGGCTTCCAGTACAACATATACTCTCCTCTTTATCACCTAAATACCCAGAACAAAGCAACACTTGAGCCACATGATATCCCTCCTCCCACAAATTACTGAGGTGGTACCTCATGAAAGAAAATCACCTGAGGCTAATGGTTGAAACAGGTGGAGGCTATTGGATGCAGCACCCCCTTGGTTAGATCATGGACTGCCTATGTATAAAGGAATTTCCAAAGTTTCAGTTGCAATGCCAAAGAAGCAAAGTTACCCCTCTTATGCGGGGGGGGGGGGAAATCACTGCTTACAAATTAGTATTAGCTTAGATTTCCACAAAGTCCTGCTTGGCCAGTTTGTCCTGACATGGAGGTGACCTTGTACTCACAAAAACTAGGCTGGCAGAGTGTGAGGGATGGCAAGTTCCACCAGGTTGTTTAGATTTCAGCTATGTCTCCCAAGGTGGACTGTGTCTGTCACCCAAAATCTAGCCTATTTAAATATGCAGGGGCTCCTCATCAGAAAGATGGTCAAATCAGCCATAGCTGAAATTGCGTTCTGTATTGGTGTCAATGACATCGCAAGGTATTCAGGATAATTGGTTATCTGTAAATGGTTACTTCCAGGCTTTTGTGCAATATGGATGTCTGTAAAATACTACTATATTCATAATTCTCTGATATCTTGTTATATGAAGTAAAATTCTCTGAAAGCCATAATGCTATGTTAGTAACATATTGACTATCAAGAGTGATCTTCTTATTACTCTGGCAAAACTTTGTTCCATTTCTCACACATAAATACAAGGAGAGGGAAAGCCATGAGAAATATACACATGGTGCCTAATATTTGTAGTGTGTGTAGTGTGTATGTGTATAACGATAGATACACATTTTCTATTAACTTGCAAGCTTCTGCCATGTAAAATTCTCATATGCAATGGAAGCTAATTAAAAATCAACAGCAACATTATGGGGATTTCAGAAAAGCTGATCAATGAATTCTCTGTCAGTTTCAATTCCTCCAAGGACAAGGGTTGTGCTCTCACTTACCTTACATGTTAAACAAAAATAAATTGCAAATATTGATTTTTTTTTTCCAAGCTGTTTTGATATGGCACTTTTATATTCATTTTCAGTCAACTTCTGTGGCATCATAAGTACCATCGCAAAATCAGCTTGACTATTATATTTCATCAAGAGGATTTTGGCATCTGATCCATAATCTGAAGTGCTGAGGACTGTATGATTGCTCTCTGTCTCATGGGGGGGGGGGAGAGAGAGTTGAAGAGCACCTTGTTGTCTTTTTAGTGCTGCTGCTCGCAAACAAGGGACTTCTTTTTCATGTTATGTTGCACTATTAAAACCAAAAGCCCCAGACTGTGGGTGGAGTTTATAATGTGGATTGTATGAATTCCAGTGTTATTCTTCTTGGAAATTGAATCAACACTGATCTGGAAAAAACCTATAACATGATCTTCTTCTGCCACTCTCCTTCACAGACCTTCTTTCACTTTTCTTTCAGAACACAGGAAAGAGAGCCTTGAGTACAATAGGGCAATAACAGAGACACAAGCTTTGCTTACAGAAGGTCCCAGACACAATCCCTTTCCATGAATGGTCAGGATCTCCCAATATCTGAAGCTCTGGAAAGTTGGCAGTTGCTACAGACCATACTGACCTTGGTGGACGAGTGCCTGATTTGGCATAAGACAAGATCCCAACTTCGTCAGTGACTGTGAGGAATATATTTAGTGCCAGTGAGCACAGCTTGCAATAAATCTACAAGTTTGATGTGGAATTAAAAACAATGTGATGGATGTAGAAAGTGCACAGTGGGAGAACTGTCTTGGCAATGGGGAGAAGACAAGTATTTCTAGAGTTATTTATTTATAACTGTAACATCACTAATTTCTTTTCCTTTATGAATCTCAAGTCAGAACAAATACCCTTTCCTATCTTTATATTCTCACAGCAATATTATGAAGTAAGTTAGGCTGACAAACAGAAGACTCAATTAGAGAACTTCATTGCTGAGTAGAAATTTGAGCCTAGGTCTCCTTGATCCCAGTTGATACTCAAACTTTTACACATAGCCTGGAGAATCAGTGGCTTCCCAGCTTTTGTGGAACTCTTAATTTCTATCAGCCCCAGCCAGTCTGGCCAATGGCGAGGTTGAGGGTGGCAGAAGTTCATCAACATCGGGAAGACGGATGTTTCCTCACTCTGAAGGACACCACACTGACTCTTAGATGTTCTCTCAATATCCCAAAGTAGCTTTTGGCAGCATTCAGGTACCTGAGATGGGGAAATTGGTCCTGCTGGCATATAGGCAACAATGAATTTCACTCGAAGAGTGTCTTCTATAAAATTACATATCACAATGTAAAATAAGGGTTTTTTTTTCCTTTTTAAAATAGGAAATTATGTTTCCTATTTGTTTAGCTTTTTTCTTTTCTTTTGCCCTTAATGTCAACACAACCCTCTAAATTGTCAGGTTAAAATAATATCCCACTAACATTTTAAATGTGAACTTCTTCAATGATTAGTACTAATAGCAACGGAAACAGAATTATAGACCACATAAAATTGCCTTTTTTTTTAATGCAAATGTCCTTCTTTTCCCATACTCTCATCAAAATGAAAGTTTTCATTACAACCTAAATGACTTCTAATGTGCTATATTGAATTATAATTAATATAATTAGAAATAATAAAATATGCTTCTATAATTGTTTGCTCAATACAATTTGTAACCATAGAAACCAGGAGGCCAAAAAAAAAAAAAAAAGAAAAAGAAAAAGAAAAAAAAGCCTTGATGTTAGTCAAACTTTCATAATGCACAAATCTTTAGTGCCCAGTACATATTTAATATGCTGGGGTCTTCATTTCACAAGCATGTCACTGAGGAGAGAAAGGCAACTAGCTGGTAAAAATGAGATATTTCCTTGGTCGTTTAGAGTCACAATTGTTGTTAAGACCAGCAAACGTGCTTGTGCACCAAGACTCACAGATGTTTTCTGGTAATGATCTTCAGGAAACATGATTCTCAAACACTGAAGTGCATATGGGAAGCCAGCAAGAAGTAGAGGAAGCCAGCAGCTAAAGACTTCTATCAAGACTGCCAGAAGTCAGAATATATCTTTCATCTTCTTCAAGGACCGTAGACTTATGTGTGCAGGCAAGCATCCTCATTTGTTTAGGATTTTAATTAAGGAAAATAAGTTGTTTGGAACTGCTTCCAACCAACAGCTAGCATCTGTCCATGACACCTAATGATTTTTTACAACTTCATCGCAAATAATCCGTTAAAAAAAAACACAACCATGTCCAAATGTAGTTGCCTCTAAAACAAGAAACATGATAGTGTTGTAGCTGTATGTGTAGTCCTCTTGTCGTAACTAGACTACTGTTTGCCCTGTGTTGCTGGATGAGTTTCAGTTTCTGCAGCCTGATGATGTTGACAAAGCCCTTGGAGAGGTAAAGACTACCACATGTCTGCTGGACTTGTGCCCTTTCTGGCTTATAAAAACTGCTAGAAAGGGACTGGTCGAGTGGGTAGAAGCTGTGGTGAATGCCTCCTTGAAACTGGGTAGTATCCCAGCATGCTTAAAAGGGGCAATAGTAAGGCCATTGTTGAAAAAGCCTTCCTTAGGTCCCACATTGCTGAATAACTACCAACCTGTCCCTAATATTCCATTCTTAGCCAATGTGTTGGAGTGGGTTGAGGCATCTCAACTCCAAGGATTCCTAGAGGAGACTGATTCTAGATTCATTTCAATCTGGCTTCAGGCTTGATTATGAGATGGAGACCACTCTGGTTGCCTGGCAGATATCCTATGCCAGGAATTGGACAAGATGAATATATCCCTATTGGTTCTACTGGACCTCTCAACAGCTTTTGATACCATCTGCCATGGTGCCCTTCAAGCATGTCTGTCTGGGATAGGACATGGAGGTCCTTATTTATTTATTTTTTTTACAGTTGCTCAGGTCCTTCCTGGAGGAGATAATTCAGAAGGTACTGCTGGTGGACTCCTGTTAGACACATTGGCCCCTGGCCCGCAGGGTCCCTCAGGATTCTGTTTTGTCTCCTATGTTATTTAACATCTTCATAAAACTGCTGGGACATATGTCCAGAGTTTTGGGGTTCAGTGTCACCAGTTTAAAATTGATACCCAACTCTATCTCTCCTTGCCATCTAAATCCAAAGAAGCTGTTTTGGCTTTTGATCACCATCTAATGTCAGTAATGGACTGGATGAGCTTGAATAAACTGAAACTTAATCCAGACAAGACAGAGGTGCTCCTGGTCAGTCAAAAAGCAGATCAAAGAATAGGGATTAAAGATGGGCATGAACCTCAGTTTGGAAGTTTGTGCTGGTTCATATGTGGCATCACAGGTGCCACACGTTCGCTTCCCTCGCCTCCCTGGCCAATGACTCACTCATCGCTCCTCTCCTCCTCCTCTTAAGCTGTTTAACCAGTCCCTGGCAGGAACACAAGTTTGCCTGTCCTGACTCCTTGTCTAAGTGAACAATTAGCCAAGGAGGCAGGGCAGGGAAGCCTGTGCTTCTGCCAGAGACTGGTTGAACAGTCAAAGAGGAGGAGGAGAGCATGCCAGCTGGTGAGTGGGTGATCCAGCCAGGGAGGCAGGGAAAGGGAACGCTGCTGTGCATACAAACTGGCATGAACCTCCAAACTGAAGTTCATACCCATCTCTAATAGGGATACAACCTGTACTAGATGGGGTTACACTCCCCCTGAAAACCCAGGTGTACAGTCTGGGGTACTCCTGGATTCGCCTCTTAAGTCTGGATGCCCAGTTAAAACTAGTGTGCCAGCTGTGTCCATTCCTGGAGACGTCTGATTTGGCCATGGTGCAACATGCTTTGGTTATATCCCAGCTGGATTACTGTAATATACTCTACATGGGGCTGCCTATGGAAAGTGTCAAGAAACTTCAGTGGGTCCAAAATGAAGCAAACAGATTGCTAACTGGGGCTGGACACAGGGATCTCACAACTCCCCTATTGCAGCACCTCCACTGGCTGCTTATCCTGGTTTCTAGGCAGAATTCAAAGTGATGGTTCTAACCTATAAAGCGTTAAGCAGCTTGAGCCCAAGTTATCTTAAGGACTGCATCTCCCTTTATGATCCTGCTTGAGTGTCAAGATAATCAGGAGAGGCCTTCCTCTTGGTCCCGCCACCCTCACAGGTGCACTTGGTGGGGACACGGGAGAGGGCCTTCTCTGTTGCTGCTCCCAGACTCTGGAACTCCCTCCTACAGGAGGCTAGACTGGCCCCAACTTTGCTATGCTTCCATAAGCATGCAAAGACCTTTCTCTACAGGCAAGCTTTCCCTGAGTGAATGGCTGCCGAGTGGGGTTTTTTAAAAAATGGATTGTTGTACCTTACTGCATTGAATGTGTTTTGGTGTTGCTTATGTTTTTTGATATTGTACTCATTGATCCTTTTAATATTGTATACTCACTGTCAGTAGCTTAAATTCTGTCTTTTAACTGTTGTAAGCTGCTTTGGGTCCCTTTTAAGGAGAAAGGCTGATTAAAAATAGTTTAAATAAAATAAATAAAATTGTAGAACAAGTGCTACAGAACTGAATGGAACCGCATTCTGGCCCTTTATGTCAGCCTCAGGATAAAGGGACCAGTATGGTACCTGCGTCAATCCAAATGGAGACTGCAGCCAAGAAATCAACTGCCTTTTAAAGCTAACACACACACCTGAGCAGAATTTAAAAAATCATAAAACAGAATAAAATAACAATAGAAGCAGAAGAGCAAAACCAATAATTAAGCCAACAAACACTACACACACACACACACACACACACACACACACACAAAAAAAAAACCTTAACAAGGTGGCCATATGTCTTCTTTTGTCAAAAATAATCTTGCATTTGAACGGCTGCCAAAGGGTGATCTTCTTTTTGAATGTGTCTCCCCTGGGAAGGTTTGTCCATTCCAAGAACCACAAGAAGGAACCTTGAAATTGCCCATTCCTAGTTAGCACCTGAGGTGGCTGGGTGACTGTGAATTAGGTATTTGGCTGCTGAACCACAGGTTGGGAGTTTGATTCCTCGTGGTATTTCCTGGGAGAAGAGCCAGTCTCTGTAGCCTTGGGAAAGCTTCACAGTCCTAGGGTGCCCCCAGAAGAAGGGAACAGTAAAGCATTTCTGAGTACTGTTTACTTAGAAAACCCTGGAAAAGTTCACCATAAGTCTGGATTAGCTTAACAGCACACAGTTAATTAATTAGCACTTGGACAGCAGATTCAACAGCCATGCAGGTCACCTGCTCATAAGCTTGCCTATGCCAATGAAATTCACTGTAATGAAATGCATTGTAGTTGCGTTGAAAGTATGTAAAAATAATTTCTAATTTTGCATCTGTTCATGTAATTTCTGGTCATGTATTGATGTGTGGCCACTGTGCTTGGGTGTAGGTTGAGGTAAATAGATGGGTCTTCAATATACCTAGGAGGGCAAATTTCAGTCAAACATTAGATGACATTTCACCCTGGTAAGATCAGTCTGACAACGGAACTGAAGAACATGAGGCTCCCACACTCAAGAGGTTTTCAAGCAGATTCTGGATGGTTATTGGTTGGCAATACTGTAGCCAGAGTTTTGAAGTGGCTACAAAAATTCCCCAGCTAGTGATTGACAGTAGCCCCAAAGAGTACGTTTTCCAGGCTCTGGTTTTTTTATTTCCGGCACTGAGGCAGGGATTGGATTAAATGGTCTCCAGGTCCTACCCCAGTGAGTCTTCTGGGTATGATTCTTCCTTCACCCCTCTAATTTCAGACTTATTTCCTTTTGTTGTGTGTGCCATTTAGTTTCCCTACTGTGGTATTTTAAATTAAAACAAGTTCTTTTATATCATCCTGGTGCCTATGGCTGAGATGGCAAAGCTTTATTACACATTGCATAGGCATGTAAAAACATTTGAGAACTTCACAGATGACTTTGTTTACCCATCATAATTGTTAATGCACCTGATGGTACTGCTTCTTTTCCCATAAATCTATAATAAAATTCCATGTGAGTCTTGGTTGTTATGAATTTCAGTGGTTTAGGGAGTTTAATTGTTCTTGTGTGGTAAAACACATTAGCCCACTGGAAACCATAACAACCAAGATTTGTAAGCCGTCAAAGATTTATGGAAGGGAAACTGTTCTATCAGGAGTATTAACCATTATGGTTAATAAACAAAAACGTGTACAACATTTTGTTATCTCATGCAACGTAACAGAACTTTTATCTCAGCTGGAGACACCATGGAAATACGAAACAGTATGTTTTAATTTAAAAACAACATGCTCAGGAACTGTATCCTTGCTCCCTACCCATGGCAAGATTCAGTTAAAATGCTTCAAGGAAACATTAGCATTTGTTTCAAAATGCAGAATGCTAAGCAATTCCTACAGCGTTGGCTGGAGTGCAGATGTATCACACATTATTAATTATGCAGCAAGAATACAAAAAAGACACAGAAGAGATGAAAGAGAGATGTTTCACTGGCGGTTCAGCCACAGTTTGCTTCAGGCATATTGCTTCCAGCACCAAAACGTCCCCTTCCAACATGCCATTTGTAGTGATGGTTCCTGAATTTTTACATTTTAATTCTTTGCGCATTGTGAGGCTGGTAGCTTTTGTGACTACAAGGATATGGCACATTATCACCGGGGGGGGGGGGAGGGCACAAAGAGACAGGAAGTAGCCTGGAGAACAGCACACAAGCTAATGAAAATGCACACGTATGCAAGAAATTGAGTATCTATGGCTTCTGGTTTGGCAGACGTCCTTTGGATTGGAAACTTCTGAGGCCTTGTTTTTGCTCCAGTCATGTCAAAGCATGCTATTATGCAACACCAGAACTTACATATGTAGAAGCTCTGTAGGGCTGAGGCACTGAGAAGTCTGAACTGTTAATGTGACAGCTAGAGTTGCAAGATAAACACGCTTACTTAGGAGTAAGCAGAGCCTGTCAGAGTTACTTTGTAAACTACTCCTCTCAGAATCCCCCAGCAACCACAGTGACAGGACTCAGAAGGGCTGAACTCTGGGTGTTCAGGAGATTAGGTTCCTGGGACATATTTCAGAGTTCCAGCCTAAATCCAATGTCAGGCTAGCACCCAATCATAAGCAGAATGGGGCTCTATGCTTCCTAAAAATCTGTTTCACTGGATTTCTCAGCTCTCTACAAAAGAGGGCATGGAGGGTTTTAAGGGACAGGGGATTGCAGTTCCTACACAGAGAGAATGCTATAGATCATATATTAAATTTTTTAAAAAATGTGACCCCGGTTTATCCAACATCAGTGCCTGGCCTCATTTCTCTGGTTGTAGCTGTAAAACATAATTCCACCAAATTATTTTACCACACAGTGTTTAAAATCTCATTGTGCTGCTATGCAAAAGGCATACTTTTTGGGTGTGTGTGTGTGTGAATTGCCTCAAGTTAAGAAAGCTTTGTGGATAGTATTTAATGCATGCTGAGTAGCACCACTTGGCATGCAACAGATGTCTACAAATATTTCTTAACTTGAGGCAATTTGAACCTAAAAGTTACACTTTTTGCATAAACAAACACAACAGGATTTTAACCAGTGGATGTTCAGTTACCTGTTGAATATTCCCAAGGCATCTTTTACAGAAATCTTGTCCACCCACTGCAGAACTAAAATATATGTCCCTGGATTTTGTTTGACTGAGCTGAGGCCTAACTGGTTTACCACAACATAAGCTTTTGCTGGCAGCATCAGAGGCTTCATCAGCTTCATGAAGAGAAACTAATTTGGTTTACATATGCATACCCTGTTTCCCTGAAAATAAGACCTAACCTGAAAATAAGCCCTAGTATGATTTTTCAGGATGCTCATAATATAAGCCCTACCCTAAAAATAAGCCCCAGTTAAGTGAAACCCCGCCCTCCACCATTGTGCAGCATTGTGCAGCAACCAGAAAAAGATGACATGACTGTAAAATAAAACATTCCCTGAAAATAAGCCCTAATGCATTTTTGGAGCAAAAATTAATATAAGACCCTGTCTTATTTTCGGGGAAACACAGTAGGTTAAGAAATACACTAGAGAATGAGTCATGTTAATTGGAATACAGAGCATGTCTTTATTGCTGGATGTACCGTGAATGAAATAACAATCAAATGTGAAATTTAAGTTTATTAAGTTTTATGGAGGGAGGAGCAGGAATGGCCCAAACTCATTTTCAGTGTGAGGTGGGAAGAGATTCATAGCTACCCCCACCATATTTCCGGCTTCACCTCCAATTGTTTTCCACCTCATCATTATCTTCGTGACACTTTCTCCCTCCCTTCATTTGCTTTCCCCCCTCATGGCCAGCTAATTTCTTGCTCCCCATCTTCCCATTGCCTGCTCCTCCCACCACCATGCAGCAAGTCTTCCTTCCCCACTTACATAACCAGAATGACTCTTTAAAGGAGAGCACAGTGCCTGTGATGCTCCCCAAAGAGCAACTTATTTTCTAACCCGTGGGACCTGACAGCCTCCCAGAGCCAGAGAGCGAATCCACTGGGCATTTACTTGCAATTTATGTTGGACAAGGAACTGATGAATTAGAATGAAAAGTCAATGATTACACAACATAAAGCTCAATGCAGGGAAACCAGTTATGGAATCATCTTTTTTTTGGGGGGGGGGGAATTGTCTCTTGTGGTGTTGTTCAGCCAAGAGGAGTAGTTGAAATTTGTTGTGATCAGTTTGACATCACTTTTGTTTGCTAAAATTAACTTTTTGAATGAATTGCAATTGGGAAAAGTATCTTTTAAAGCTCTAAATTGGAGTAATTGCAATTGAAAAAAGTGAAGTTTTCAAACTTAAGGTGGGGCAGAAAGTCATTCTAGATCTTTTCAGACAAACGAACATTGAAATTGTCCTGACCAGTACCTTTCCCCCTCCTACTTTCACTACCATGACACTTCTTTCATGATTCCTTTTCTCTCCCCTCTATGGACAATGAAGCTACTGGTATGTGCGAAGCCTTACAAAGTTACATAACTAACATAGCTAACGAGGACATACATCTGGAGTGTGCAAAATCTTTTTTAAAAAAACATTCTTAATTATGCCAAATGATGGGCATCACTCCAAGCTGATTCCTGGGAACAATTCTTTGTATGAGGTTAGGACCAAAAAAACAACAACAAGGAAAAACCCCCATGAGCTGTTCAGTATTCTGGCTGATGGCAGACAATGAACATAAATATTAGGTTTGTGCATTAGCTGCAACAAACCAAGGAGATAACATTTCCCCCCTCTCTCTCTACCTTATTTCTTCCAATCACAACAGTTTCTTGTAAATCACACTAAGGGGGAAGGTAACACTTTGCTTTCATTTGGCCAATGGCCAACCACCTTAGGCACAATTTTCTTCCAGTCGCCCCCCACCTACCCCGCACAGCATAACCATGTCTTCATCATTCTGGAAGAAAGCTTTGCTGTGTAATGAGCACTGCCAGTGGTTAACGCAATCCCCTCACACCAGGTGCTTTTTGTTTGCTGGCAGAGAGCTAGGTTTTACTTTGTTATCTGTTTGCCAGTATTTTGTGCAGCTCTCTGTATGACTGCAGGCACGTTGGTTCTTTACGAACAAGAAGGGGAAAAACCTCTCACTCTGCTTTGTATGCCTCCCTTTCCCAGTGCTTCACCTAAATGCTATAATTAAGCTTATTTTCCATGTTCCACATCTTCCCAGCATGGTCCCTTTCAATCACACGGATAACCGAGCATTGATTCAACTGGAACATTTTGGATCTTCAGCAACAGTATCTAAGGAGTTTTTCCACAAAGCAAATACAGCAGCTTTCCAAGAGTTCAGCAGCAGCCCCATACAAGATATATAAAGAAACCTTAAAAATATGCTATATTGATTTGTGTTGGGAGGGAGACAGCAGAGGGGAGGAGGAGAAGCTACAGGATTTTTTGATGCTTCGTGCAACACAGCTAACAGCTTTCAGGGGCCATCGATGAAAAAGTCATTTAAACCGTGCTGAACGAAAAAACTCTATCTGCTCTTAGTGCCCAATCCTGCAATTGGATAATGCTTCACTCAGATAGGTGTCTTCAGGCACCTACAATCTCAATACAGCTTTATGAGGCACTGGAATAGAAGGGGCATTTAGAGATCCAAGAACAGCTGCGATCTCAAGACCAACCAACCAACCAATAAAAAATGTCCTTCAAAAGTTGGGAATTAATGTTTGGTTCTCATTTCTGCAGTTTGATGTAGATGAAATATGTACAGTGTTTGAGGGCAATATTTCTCAAGTGTGTATCCCACCACCACCACTAAAATTAGAGGTACACTTAATTCTTATGCCTGAAAAGATTAAATTGCAGTAAATAAGAATTACTTACCCTCAGCTGAGTGTATATCTAGTACTTTTGCATGAGTCACTGTTCTGAAAATTACACAAATGCAAGAGTAGGTAAAACTTTTATTACTTGTGTTGTTGTGTGCCATCAAGTCACCTCTGACTTATGGCAACACTATGAATGAGCAATCTCCAAACTGTCATGTTCCGAACAGCCCTGCTCAGTTCTTGAAAATTCAACCCCATAGTTTCTTTTCTTTGTGGAAAAGAAACCTTGTTTTGGCTGTACAAAAGCAGCTTATTAATATATACCATGTGTGCTAGTAAGTCCCTGATTCTGTTCAAGCCTCTACTTATAGACCAGAATTTATGAATATATCCCAATTTAACTATTTCCTCCACAAGTCTCCTCTTTTAATTCCTTTCTTTTACAACAGTCACTTTCATATTAGCGACCAACCTGGGAGACTGAAATGTTCTAAAATGGGCTTTTGTGTGTTGCTAATGTGATAGTTAGGTTTGTTCCAAATTATCCTTTTGCGCAGAGATCGTCCCTTGTAGAATACCAAATGGTAATGCTGGCAGAAGATGGCATATCCTCTGCAGAGAGTTTTGCTGTTCTGGGATGTGTGAAATAGGGCTTTCCAGATGCTAGTGTGGGCATATGGTGGATACTGAAATAATTGCATAATGTACCAAAGCCTATAATTTGCAGAATGACTTCCATAATGTTTTTTTAAATCTGAAAGTGCTAGAACAATTGATCACCCTATTCTACTGTGGATACTGTAAAAGAATCAGCCTGGTAATGTACATGTTAAATAAGCTTCCCAGGAGCCTGGGGAAAAAAAAAAGGAAACGTAATGAATATCAGCTCATATGCTTGAGCACAAATGATTACTATAATGCTGTAGTGCTGCAGGCAATTAGCTTAACACTTTATTTAAGATTTACTTGTTCATAGTGAGCAGGGATACATCCCTCCTGGGTTGTGACCAGATGTTTTTAACATGCAGGCTGTAATTTCAGCAGTTATAACTGGGTCCATGCCTCAGTGGTAATGGAGCCATTGCTGTCCAACAAGGATCTGAAATAGGACTGTTCAAGGGAAACTGCAGAAGAGGCAACATGATTCTGTGGAGGATATCAGTGAATCTGGCACAGGCAGCTGACATAATGAATGGCATTGAATGATGCCCCTTTTTCACCCCAGGGACCACATGTGTTTGCACAGGCATCCGTAACCTCACCTTCCCGTTTCTTTTGTCCTGTTGAGCGCAAGATGATGCATTTGTGAATTTCTCCAGTGTAAGTCATTCCAGAGAGCTCTTGGAATGAGAATATTTCGTATCAGAGGGCAGGATACAGGTCATCTGATCCACTAGGATGCTGGCACTTCTATCACCAAGTTCTGTTATCATAAAAGCAAATCCTGATGCTTGTTAAGGATAGATTATAAACAACTCCAAAAGCCAGTTTGAGGCCCACTTTTAGAGACCAAAGGAGCAATACAATCCACAGAGATGGAGACAGTCTGGCTGTTCTCAGGAAGGAGTTGCACAACTGAGGGGCAGTGATAGAGGAGCCCCCTGACTTGTGTAGTAATGAGCTTGGATTTTCTAGCCTCTTTGGATGGTGGGTCACTGAGTATATTAAATTTCTCCTTGAGATGAATTCAGATATCCTTCTCCAAAATATTTAAGGACTTTGCCGTTCCAAACACTTTAAAAAAGTCTAGTCTTTTTGACTGAAAAAATCTGTTATCAAAATCTCTCTCTCTCTCTACCAGTGTGTGTGTGTGTGTGTGTGAGAGAGAGAGAGAGAGAGAGAGAGACAGACAGACAGACAGACAGACAGACACAGAGAATAGCATGGAGTAGCTTTCAGATCTGCTTCATTCACTCAATAATGCCAAAATCCTTCTCTGGCATAATGCACATTTTAGTCCTGCAACATGGGAGCATGGAGTTTGAATTGATGGTATAGCTTGTTTCTATGCTAGTTGCCACTCTCCCTAGTGCCTCCAGACATTCCCCTGTGTCAAAATGGAAGGCATTTTGGTATGCCTCCCACACTTTTAAGTGCTGCAGAGTGCAGGCAAAAGATTGGTAGGAAGAGTAGCCCCCCCAAATCTGTGGGACTGTAACTCCCATGGACCATGGCTACAGATGACAGGAATTTTAGTCCAACACAGGCGCAGGGTTGGGAAAGACTGGCAAGGTATTCCACAAAAAGTTTCATGTGTCTTGCCAAAGAAAGTGTCTCCTTGTCCATCAAAAAGAAGGAAAAGGGAATGAGAAGATCTGTCTACCTATCATCTATTTATCACACATCACCCATCTATCACCTATTTGAAGTATTTGTTACTTGCTTTTCTGCAGCACCCAAAGTAATGTGCAATAAACTAGATTAAAACGTTCTTTTTTTTTATTTTTTTATTTTTTTACCCTGAAGTCTGTTTGTTCCAATGTCACCTGAAACTTTCATTTCTAGAAGCTCCAATTAAAAATGCTAGAGGCACTCTCCTTAGGTTTTTTAATTTGAGAGATGGGATAGAACTGTCCAAAACATTATGTCTCTGATGACATTGGTGTTGACATGTTCAGATCTGGAAAGGGCTGCTTCCCTTTGTAACAGAAGGGAGGCTTCTCCCTCTGTATGGGTTCTGAGGTATATTTTGGCAGAAGCCCAATGAGCTTTGATCAGACCCGGGAGTTTTCTCCAGGGGATTTTACAATTCCCAGAACTGTTACAGGTTTCACCTTAACTGACACTTGAAACGTTTGGAATGAATTTGGAGGTCCTTTCTCAGGTAGAACATTTAAGGAATTTTAAGAGAAGGCAAAAGACTGGCATAATTGCCCTGATGCATGGGCCGAAGGGTCCCTCTTAGGATGCAGCTAGCTGTCTTTTCTCATAATGCTACAGTCCATGGCATTAAAAGGGTTTTGTTCGCTCCAGTGTCTCTTGACATTTCCTCTGACATCTTAATCATTCCTTTCTAGGAAGCAAATGCTTTTTGTTGCTTATTTCAAAACACGTCCATTGCATAAAATACATTTCTGGACCATGTTAAAGTTCCCAGGGACAGAAGTTTCTAACTGCTACAAGTTCCCATATTTTCCAGAACATTCCCTCTTCTATTATGTGTCTGTTCCTCACACTGAGCCAGAACATTGAGTGAAACACCTGCTAACCTTTCCAGTGGCTGTTCATAGGACCAGAAGCCATGAGCTGAGCAAAGACCAACAAACGAGGAAGAGGTAAGCATGTCATGCCATGTAACTGGATCTGACTGAATGTGCAAACCATTGTGTAAAGTTGGCAAGAAGATGGAATAAGGCTAGGCAGCAACAAGTGAGACTGAATAGAGAGGGTGGGCTGGAAGAGGGACTCCTTCCCACCCTCCTCCAAGAAAAAAAAAGTGTTCATCCATGTGTTTTTTTTAATGGGCATTTCTGGTTCCAGTGTAGTCTGCAAGGGATCTGGGGGCTTAAATCTAGCCTCCATGTCCTCAGCCCTCACCTGCCCCTGTTTTAAATCACACAGACAGGCCAAAGAGGAACGTCTATTCTCTGGTCAGTGCTATGCAATCCCACCTCTCACTGAGCCAGCCAGTCACCATTTAGCTCAGCCTATCTAGGGGCTTCTAGCAGCTAGTGAGGCCATATGGACTATGGCAATGACCACAGGGGAGGCCAGCAGGACTACCCATTGCCCAACTCAGAGCCACACAGGGTCCAAATTGTTGGAGTTTTAGGAACCTTCATGTGCTGCCTTTAAGAAATCCGATTGCAAGGGATCTTTCTGGGCTGGGATGACTGTCAATCGATCCAGCAGTAACCCATTGTTCCCTCTCTGCCTCAGATTTTGAAGAGAGCCATGTGCAGCCTTATGTAGTAGTCAGTCAGTATTCAGTACATAGTCAGCCAGTATCAGTCATATAGTCAGCTATGAGTCACTTAAGCTCTACACATGTAACTAGTCATTATTTTTCTACAATTTGCTGTTATTTGAACTATTCAGAACTGTGAATAAATTGAACTTTTATTCTTTCTCTTACCAATGTCTCTAAATGAGTTATCTAGACTGTAAGTACCAGATGATGAGACAAGCAATAAGGGGTGGTCTACTGTGGGGAGACTTGAAGCTAATTCTGCTCTGTAGGACTCTGTATTTTGTCTACGATGTAGTCAGAGGATTTAGTCACAAAATTCCACACTCTGCCATGACCACAGTGGAGGCCAGCAAATCTACCCATTGCCCAACTCAGAGCCACACAGGGTCCAAATGAGGGCTGTACAGGACTGTGTTTAGGAACATTGTGTTCCTCATAGACCTTCCCCATTTCACAGGTAACGTTTATCACATAGAAATGTGGCACATAAATTATGAGGGGCCCCAAGCTATCTCAAAACATATTCTGTTCCTAGTGTTCAACAGTGTGGAACTGTTGGTTGGTTCTTACGTTATTCAAGATCTATCAATCCCTACTGTTTCTCACACCAGGGCTCTGCATTGTAGTGGAACTTGTAGAACAGGCCTATCATAGTGGACATACGTGTAGATGGTAAATTGCCCCAGGTTTTGAGAGCTTTAGAATAAATCCTGTTGGTTAATATGAGCATCTGCTATCTCCAAACATCACCGTTCCATAGTGGGGGAAAACAGCCAGCTTTTCAAATAGCTATATTTTGAGATCATGTGCAGCAGAGCAGGGTAAAGTGTAGTCCTTTGTCCAGCTCTTTTAAGGCCTCCTGGCTCCTGATGTTGCGGGCTGGCTCCTTTTTTTTCTTTCTCTCCAACAAAAATGTGTTTTCACATCGTGAGTGGTTTCTTTTCCTACCGCACCCTCCCCAACTAAAAACAGAAGTAGATGTCTCTGTCTAACCATTTCAAGTTGTGACGTTTTGCAAATCCTGGCCTTTTCCAGGCCTGGAGTGTCCCACAAGGTGTGGGGAGGGTCTAGGTGCAAAACGTTGCCCACCCCTGGTATGCAGTGAAATATTTTCCTGTCTATAGGCGTGTGTGATTCAGGAGTCATTACAGAGCATCATTAAAGCTCAACTGGACTTCTAAGTAAATGTTTGGAACATCTGCCTTTGGCTGTCAAAGTTTGCCCCATTAGGTCAATAAGGGACGAATTGGGTCCTTCACTGTACACGCCATATTTACTGCCTTTCTTTAGCTAGAGGTATGGCTGTTAGGGACACCACGTTTCAGGAGTTCTGATATCTCCAAAATGACAGAATGGTTGATAAAAGGTATCTACAGAAATGAGATGCAGTGGCCTCTGACATCTAAGACAACTAAGAAGAAAATCCCTGACATGCAGTGATGAGCACAATGAGGTGGTGGCCTTCACGTGCATTGGCCCACGAAGCTGACTGAACTAGCTAGCTTTTGACTAGCTTTCATCTTCTCAACTTAGTTGAAGCTCAAGCTCAAGAACAGGCTTCTTAGCTGCTAATGACACATTCTCATTTCTGGACACAGCCAGGGAGTATGTAGGAAGAGTTGCTTTTTTTAAAAAAGGCAGATTTATCAAAGGAAGACAGCAATAAAAGACTGCTGCTCTGCACAATAATGAGCAGCTGTTCTCTGCTAGCACCACTGGATGCAATTGGATGCTTCAATTAGAGCAGCTTCAGAAAGAGAAAAGAACAGTCCTTCTGGACCCCAGGGGTGAGGATGTAACAGGCATTACTATAAGGGATACAACTAAAGCTATAAACTGCCAGTAGAATTTGAGGCATATGGCTCCCTATGACAACTGAAACTCATTTGACTGTGATATTTGATGCTGAAAATTATCTAAGTATGTGAATATTTGGCAAATATTCCCCAAATATTTTGTTTCTTCCTTTAATGAACATTTGCATTGAATTTTCAGTATTTAACAGCTGATGTGTAACACTGCATGCTAGGCAGCATGTGATGGCATTTTTTAAATTTCACATTATTCAATGGCTGCACAAAACAGCACTAAAATTAAAGTACATGATGGTAGACATGTAATGTCACTTGTTACCTGACAGCGGCTGATCAATGTTATCCATCCTGGAGTTAAACATGTGACTGACAACAGTTTGTGAAATTTGATCATATTATATGCCTGACTCAATCAATCACAGGATGTCAATATCGTAATTCTAAGGTAAAATGTTGCATTCAGACATAATATTGAACAGCTGAATGGCAATATTATCAGTCTGGAAGATTTATAGATACTTGGTTCACTCCATCTCAGTCTGGTTGCAGCAACCCTACCATAACATCTCCCATAGAAAATAAAGAGATTAATTGGGAGAACTAGGAAGACACATAAACCCTTTATAGGATGTGGAATTGTATCTTTGGTGGCTTAGCAGTTTCTTATATCTATTAGTCATTAAGAGGGCAAGTTGTTCTGTGCTGGGATCTCAAATCATTACCCCCTTGCAGCTAACTGATGAGGTTCAGGGATACACCTTAGTTGTGCAGTTCATCAGTTAGCTGAAATTAGCTGTGGTACATCACACAAACCTTACCCAAATGTCAATAGGACCCCATTCAATATATTTTTTGAAGTTCAGAATTTCCAGGGTAGTTTGCCTTAATTAAGAAAAACACAATAAAATGGTAAGAAAGCTGCTTCTGGCAGAAGCATTCAGAGAAGAAAAGGATTAAAAAATCATGGCAGGGAGAAAAACTTCAGAAATTAAAAACCAGGGAAATTAAAAATTATTTGCCTTACAACATATTTTTATGGATTGGAATGAGGCTGACCCAGAACATGCCATTTGCAGTATACTATCTCTGGACTGGACATTCAACTTGGCATATTGAGATTCCCTTTTTCTAAATGCTACCCTGATAGATTTCATTAATGCTCTTATTAAGATATAGGCTTCCACAGTAATGAAACAGAGAAAGGATCTCTCTGGGACCAGGCACAAATTAATTTTAAAAAAATTATAAAATATCTCACAATATAAGAGGAGATTATGAAGAAATCAGAAAGCAGAGATACAGACACAACACAGCAAAACATATTTTCATGCTTTATCCCCATTTATCAGTTCTTGTGAGGAAGTCTGTAAGACTGATTTCTCTTTCAGTTGTCTGTCTACTTCATATTCACAATACTGAATCCTGTAAGCAACTTACTATCTGCTACCTGTGACTGGGTGTCAGTCCCAGAAATGTATTTGCTTGTTTATTAAGTTGCAGAGCATAATTATATGTATCTGTGGTGTGCATAAAGCAAGGCCTGTGTTTGATGCAGCAGATGTTCCTGGATCTTAGTTCAACAGTATAGTGTTTTATGGCTCTTGTTTCAAGGAGGTACAAGAAACTTACTATTTCTTATGCTTAGTTCAGCTTTAGCATCAAGCGCAAGCCTTTGCTTAAGATTTCTGGGGCACATGGTCCAATTAGTTGCTGCAGCTGGTTGTCAGAGAAAGAAGGTGCTGATTTGGCATCCATTTAAGAAAAGAATTAAATGCCGACTACTGTAAAGTAGTGCAACTTACTTCTCTTTAATATACGTCTGAGTTCTTATTTGTAAATTACTAAACAATTCCAGTTTAACTCCTTTTATGAACAGCTCGTTTTGGTTTGAGAGAAACAAACTAAAAATTTCCTCAGCCCTTCTGAGCATCTGAAAATACACATTTATGATAGCCTGGGACAAAAAAAATTATATAGGCACCAGATTAACATCCCTGGGGAAAGAATTCTGGACTTGGAATACTAGAGATGAAAAGACCCTTTCCCACATAGCCACCTGCCAGTTGGGATGGCAGATACATTCAGAGAAAGGCCTTTGAGGTAGACATTAATGTGCAGGGAGGCTGAGGTGACAGGATATTTTCACAAGGTATTCAGGGTCAGAAAAAATTAGGGAGTGAGAATAACAAAGAAAGATCCTCTTCTGACATCTCCAGCCTTGGATTGGTGAGGAATGCAGCAGGTCTCTGTTGTCCTGCACTCACATGTGCACTGTGAGTCTAGTGAGAGATTGTGCTGCCATTTGATACTACTGAGGAAAGGGGTGCCCAGCAAGTTGGGAAGCTGTGTGCAGTGGGCCAGTGCAGTGGGGATCCTCTTCACTCATTCCCTTACCATTGAAGAATTATGAAGTGAGAGCATGTGGTGATGCCAGGTACAATGCCTTTTCTTAGAAAAAATCTCTTCGTTTCTTCTTGTGTCTCCCTCCACATGGCAGCAGGAGGAAGTCTTCAGTTTTTTAAAAAATTGTTTTAGAGTTCTACAGCACTGAATTGACTTGCTCGGTTATCAGTTCACCACTGGGTTCACAAGGCTTTTAAAAAACTTCTGGTCCTCTTGTTTCCCCTTTCACAGGGGAGTCGGAATAAGTTTTCAGTGTCCCAAGATCCTGAAGCAGCTTAAGCAGACAGCTTACCCATCCTCTTTGGTTCAATCCAATAATCACACATGGTAGAACCAAACAAAAATTCAGCAATCCTCCCAAAAAAAATAGCCCCTGACAAGGAGCCAGAAAGGTGCACATAAGAACAGATCAGGGATAGGCTGGTGTGCAGTGGCCTGTATATCATGTGGTCACTGGGAAAAGGAGTGAACCAGCTCCTTCCCAGCCTGGACCAAAGCATGAGACAAATCCCCATCTAATCACACCTTCAGTCTCTGTGGTCCGTTAAAAGTAAAAGTACAGATATGCTTGGCTGATTTGCATCCTTTCTGGAGACCACATGAAAGGTGCCAGCAGACCACTCGAATCACAATTTGATGATCTCAATTATTATTACTTTAAAAAAAAGTGCCTATGCACATTTAGGGTTTTTTGTAGATTTACCCTCAGAGATATCAAAGTGACTTACTGTTATTAATTAGGAGTAAAGGAAGCTGCCTTATACAGAGTTCAGCCATTGATCCATCCACCTCAATATTATCCACGCTAACTGACAGCAGATGTGCAGTGTTTCAGACAGAGGTCTTTCTATAGCTGCACCTGAAAAGGGCAGGATTGAACACAGAATCTGTTTGTTCCTGTATGTGTTGTGAATTTCTTTACAACAACCTCATCCAATTAAAGAGAATATTTTCATTAGAATATTCTTTGCAAAAATGCACCCCTGTATCTTATTTACCCTTTGAACAATGTGGCAGCAGCATCATCCTGAACAATCCAATTCATCAAATGTCAGGCTTCTCTACCATAGCATTTCAAACACCAAATGCCCAGCTCTAATGAGCTCTTCCATGTGTTCCCATTAGCAGAAAGCAATTCTGTTTCTTTTGGAGCTTCTAATTACTATCTTTCTCTTCCTCCACATGCATACATTGGATTTATAATTCATTTGTGGGATTGGTCATAATCAGAGGGCAAGGTTTCACTTTGAAAGTAGGTGCTGTTATCTACTCTTCCTGAGTGCCTGTGTAATGATTAGTTTAAAGGCTGGCATCAAAGATGGACCAAACTCACTATCTCACCTAGGACAGCATTGCAATATGCTTAGCAGCTTAGATGGGAATATTTTTCACCCACCTTGGCTGTAATAACGCTATAGATATCTCGGGAAAGGAATTAATAAGTCAATTGTAAGCAGATTTAAGGGAGCAAGGCTGGAGGACTAACTCTTAGGAATGGTAGGGTTTTGAGCAAAGCAGGAGGTCTGATAAGAACATAAAACATCAGGTTCCTGGTGCAGAAAAGGCCAGGAAATCTGTAGTGAAATTGCATTGTAGGCAGAGACACAGATGTTAAAAAATAAACTAAAATAGACAGTCAGACTGATGAAACGGCAGATAATTAAGAGAACAACTTTGGGTATGGGGGAAACGATTCAACCCAAGGCAGGACCGTTAATCCTCTTAGGAGTCCATCAGCAGCTTCTTCCTACTTTCATGTTGTTGTGTATCTGACAAGCAACCGTATGGCTACTTTGGTGAAATTAATTTTGGTCCAAATGTAATAGAAGTGAATAGTCTACATTGGCTTGGGCATGTCATGAGAATGGCTGACGGTCAGATTCCAAAAGATCTCCTGTATGGATAATTAGTGCAGGGAAAGCACCTCAGAGGGAGACCACAGCTGCGATACAAGGATATCTGCAAGCAGGATCTGAAGGCCTTAGGAATGGACCTCAAGAGATGGGAAACCTTGACATCTGAGCGTTCAGCCTGGAGGCAGGCGGTGCATCATGGCCTCTTCCATTTTGAAGAGACAATTGTCCAGCAGGCCGAGGCAAAGAGGCAGTCCCAAAACCAGCAAAAACCAGCTGGACAGGGGACAGACTGTATTTGTCTTCAGTGTGGAAGGGATTGTCAGTCTCGAATTGGCCTTCTCAGCCACACTAGACGTTGATCCAAGAACTCTATTCAGAGCACGTTACCATAGTCTCTTGAGACTGAAGGATGCCTACACTCTGCCAGGATGCACCTTTGATACTAATTTTCTTTTTCAGGAACATCCATGCCCATAGAGGTCCATGTATCTCTTAAGAGCTAGTGAGTGGTTACAGTGACCATCATTCCGATTGCAAAGTGGACTGGCAACACCACTATAGCACAAGCACTCACCCTTTTGGGGTGTGACCATTTCTGCATAGATAGGCAAAGGTGCAGGACAATGTAGAAGGGGCCAGGACAAGGTGTAAGAATGAAGGTGTGCAGCATGTTCCAGCTGTGCCAGCTATTATTAAAATGTTTTATTTATGTTTCTATATTATTTATATGCCTCCTTTCTCCCCATAGGGGATCCAAGGTGGCTCAAAACAGCTAAAACTATGTAACAGCCAACAGTTTTAAAATAAAATAAATGAAAAAGCAAACATATATCAAGATTACAAACAAGATTAAAATCAGTTTTAAAACATTTTAAAAATATTTAAAAATCTCTAGGTTGAATAAATAAAGTATTCCTGTGACACTTATTGCTTAGAAGCCTGCCTGAAAAGGAAGATATTTGCCAGACGATGGAAGGACAAGAGGGAGGGGGCCAATGCACTCGGGGGCAGTGCATTCCAAAGCCTGGGAGCAGACACTGAGAAGGCCCTTTCTCATGTCTTCACCAAGCAAGCTTAGGAAGGTGGTGGAACTGAGAGAAGAACTTCCCCAGAAGATCTTAAAAGACAAGAAAACCCATATGGGGTGATACAATCCTTCAAATAGCCTGGTTGTTCTGCTGTAATATTTTGTCCACTAATTGACTGAAACCTTACTGACCCTTTGAAACAGTGTTCAGAATCAGTTGAGCAACAGATTTATTTATTTGTTTTGAATAGAACAATTCGTTTTGATGACAGAAAACTGAATGTCACAGGCCTATCTCAGAGAAAGAACATTTTTTCCTACGCTGTTACTTACTTGCGATGACATGGGAGTATAATGTAAAACCAAAGATGTGGATGTTTTCGATGTCTTATACTAAAGGTAATATGTGTAGATATAGACCTTCAATGTTGTTGTTTTACACAAATACCAAGAGATACAGATAGAGTCAATTAATTATTTGGTTCAATTAAAGCTCATACAACTAAGGAGGAAAATTTGGTCACAGCCCTACTGAAATGAGAGTGCTGGCAAAAAGCCATGTGCCCATTAACTCCCACTGAAAAGCTGTAATTGTATTTCCTTTATTGCACAGCATAACAACATGGATCCATAGGCCTCACAAACATTCAATTTCATGTTATTATTTCTATCCCGGCTTTCGTCCAGACGAATGAAGATGCTTTATGCTAAGTCAGACTATTGGGACATTTAGCAGTAGGCTCAGTATTGACAAGCAATGTCTCTATAAGACTTCATATGGGAGTGTTTCCCAGCCCCACCTGGAGATGTCAGGGATTCAACTAGGAGAGCTCTGGATGGAATGTGTGTGCTTTACTATGGAGTCCATTTCATACAGAAGGTCATACCAAAAAAAGGTCCAGACCCCAATTTGGAAATGTGGAAAAGAACTCCATTCAAGTCATATATTTGGAAGCTGTCTGACTGCAGTGTGACCTGAACCCAGATCTACACTTGGAGGTCCAAATCTTCATGCATCAGTCAACCAGTGTTGTTAGAAATCAAGAGATAGTCACATTTTCTTTTTTACCTGGCAGAACCTTGCTCTTGGTTCTTGTTGAAAAATTAGCCTGTTGCAATTAAGTGTTACAAATGGAGTGACTGTTAACATTTAAAACTGGCATTAATCATTGGATTAATGTTTCCGAAAAGACAAAACAAACTACAAGTTTATAATTTAAGAAGCTTGAAAGCCTTTAAAATTGTCACAGAATTCAATTCCTGCTGTAACAAAGCTAATACAATAAAAGAGTTACCTCTCTGGAACCTTCCCTAGGGATAGCTACAGTCAGAGGAAGGGCCATGCAAGTCATTCCAGCATAATTGTCTACTTGAGGTAAGAGGCCATTTTTGCTCCAAAAGCAAATTCTGAAAGTATTTGCCAAACTACATTTTCCATGAGGAACTGCAAAGTAGTAATTTTCTGAAACATAGTAATTGTGTGAGTGTCCCATGGATGTGGTGAACATGGTAGGAAATTGATTGATGTGACCTGTATAGGCATGAAGAAGAATAAGGTGGGGGTAGGGTTGAGGCACTTTTACACCAGATATTCTGCTTTTAGGGATAACTTCTGTAGCATCCTGTGGATCTAAATTTTATAATTCCCAATAATGTGTTATTTTCAAGTTCTGGTAAGAGCTAGATGAAATTTGAAGGAACAGTTTGATGTGGGTTACTCCAGCCGTAAGTTAGAGAGTTGGTACATCCATGGATATTTTAGACATATTCCTTTATATTTTGAATTATTTAAAAGGCAATGCCTGATAACTCTTTGTTATTTCTTGGTAGAAGAAGTATCCCTAAGCAAGAAACCTGCAACATTCCAGAAAGGTAAGTATAATGTATTTTGTGGGAGAAGCATTTATTCCCCTCCATAATGTTTTTTTTTTAATTGCATAAAATGGCATATTCCATAGAGGGTGTTAGGCAACATGTTGCAGAATTTCTGAATGATAGAAGAACAGATACAGGGGGCTGTGTAGTTATGATGAATGAAATACGGTTTAAGACTTCTTTGTTTTCTGCTCATTTGGGAGCAGTGTCACAGAGAGTGCAACAAGAATGGGGTAGATGATGTCCATGGGCAGTGCAGCATGACAGAGGCAAAAAAATTTGAATATGCAGCTCTGAGTCTCCTGACCTCTGTTAGGTTTACAGGGTTCCTCCCTTCCATTTTCTGTTCCGTAAATGTGGCCAAAGGAGTTTGCCATGAAACAGGATTTTTTAAACTAGAGGGGGATTTATGAACAACATTGAACTGTTCTGAACTAGTTCCTTTCACTGATCGGTTAAACAGTCCTGAGTTTTTTCCCTCCAGATCTGGCACCCTTGGCGTTAACCCCCTCTAACGGTGTGTTTTGTCCAGGGTTTGCTGGAGGGATCACCTTGGTTGGGATATACAAGGAATGGCACAGCAAGGGTGGCTTATAAGCCCACACTGGGAACAAGCCTGCTGATCCCCATCTCCTGCTCCCCTCCTGGTCACTGATGGTTGTGCCCCATAAGCTCCTCATCTTGACTTCTGCCCAAGTCTGTCTGGGGATTGTGTCAGTTCCGTCCTTGGCTTAGTGTCATTGCCCCCTTCTTTCCCTCTCACCTCAGTAAGATGGCTTTGGGAGCAGTTGTGGGTTGCAGTGCCTTTTCTCTTTAGGCACCCTGAGTTGGACTAGCATCCCAGTCCAAGGGTCTTCCTTATAGATATATTCCCAGTTACCCAGGGGTTTGGATTCTTCTGAGACCTCAATATCTAAATGGTAGGATACTTCCCCATGGATTTCCAGAGCATCACCCCAAGTTTCCTCCTCTTCCAATCTCCTTCTCCTCCCTTTACATCTGTGAGTGAGACGTCAACTTGAACAGTTTTATCTATGTTGCTCTCATTCTCCCTCCTTGTTCCTCCTCTTTCTGCTGCCTTTAAGCTGTCTTTTATAGTCTCCATTCCCCATAGGTCTTTTTTTCTCTTCTCTTCTCTTCTTTTTTCCTCTTCTTTTCCTTTTCCTGTGTTTGCTTCCTTCCCTGGGCTTTCTTCATTTCCCAGGCATTTTGGTTCCCCCAGAGAGTCATATTACATGGTCTCTCACAGCTCTACTAGGGAGTTTGTAGTGTGAAACTCAGTGGGTCCCAGGGAAAGATGAGACAGCCCACTGACAAAGGCCTCTGTGTCACTGCCTCCATCTTTACACCAGCATTTTCCAGGCAAGAACCCATACCTGAGGCCCCAAAGACTCACAAAGGCTTTTTAAACATTTGTATCCATGAAAGAGAGAATTAGCAAGGATCACTAAACACTGAAATTATTCTGGTATTTATATGCCCACTATCTACTGTTGGTAGAAGCTAGAGCTGTCAGTCATGAAATTACCACTCTTCTGGTCCTCCCTTGTCCTCCCTTTAAGATTTTCATTTGTATACAGGGGGAGAAATGTATCAAGTGTTGGCAGAAACCTTGGCTGAGTCTCTCCATCCCTCCACATCTGAATCTTTGGAGCTGTGCAGCTTTGGAAATGTGCAGGTCTGTATCTGGCCTGCTTCAAATGAGTTTTGATTTGGTTTGGAGTCCTTTTGAAATCTCTCCAGATCATTCAGATTCAGCTTGGAATTTAACCAAATCTGAAGCACTTTCATACTGGTAATGTCCGTATATATTCAGCCCTATGTTTTTAATTAAAATTTCTCTCCAGTGACAGTGTTCTAGTTCCAAAACATATCAGTCAACGTTGGAGAGGTAATTTAATGTTATATTGCATTTTGGGGGTTTTGCTGATGTGTTTTTGAGCTGTTCTGGAATATCAGCAGCTGTGTTACATTCAATCTGGAAGCCAGTCTTGCTACAAAAGGTAGCCAATCCAGATTTCAATTGCCTGCATTTTTATTTAATGAATTATGAATTATGAACTTTTTTTACCTAAGAGAATTAGGAAAGATCTGTTCTCTATACATTTTTGGTATGGAAGGTTATCATTGTCATTTAAGAGTGAGTTATGCAACTCTCCGCTCTCACAGTACATTGGAACAAAGGTCACTTATAACATGTAATGAGTGTTATTAAATAGCCACACATAGTTAGTTAATTTTAAACTGGTTTGACATTATTTATTTGTCCTCTTGCTAATTTTTTTTAAAATGAATTAACATATGCAAATGAGGATGGCCTTTTTACTCTCTCTAATGCAAGTGGCACATTCAGTTGTGGATAATGAAATGGTTATCATCAGATATTAAGGATGACATGAGTACAAACACTCTCAAAATTAAGAAGCCTTCAATAATTTCCCATCTAAATGGTCTTGCTTTGTAAATCAAAACAACAAAAGAATAACTTATAAAATGTAAAGCCAAATTCTGTGTTCTGTATTGCAATTTAGGTGGTACGGGTGGTTCAATGCATAAAGTGAAGTGGTAGATCATCCGCCACTTTCACCACCCTGTTAAGTCATGCCAGCCATGGTGGGAGGTGATGCAGTGGATGCACCTTGCCTTTTCACGGTACTGCATTTGCTCCCTTGAACAACTCACTTAGATTCAATCATAGCTTAGCTACACCTGCAAAGCTATCTCAGAATCTGGAAATGTTACTTATGGGACTGCAGTCCTCAGAATTTCTCTACCAGTGTGGCCACTGGGAGTTGTAGATTTAAAAAAACTATTATACCTAAGCTCTGAGTGTTCCATAGGTGTCTCTGATTTGAATATCCAAACCCAACTACTGATATGACTACATTTCTCTGAGAGAGGGCCCTTAAACCCTATCCATCCACAGATTTGGAATTCAGGTTTGCTTTTCTTTATTTTACAAAAGACTCTCTCTTTCTCTTTTCCTATCTATCTATCTATCTATCTATCTATCTATCTATCTATCTATCTATCTATCTATCTATCTATCTATCTATCTATCTATCTATCTATCTATCTATCTATCTAGTTTCCATGTTTAGAATGCATTAGGAAATACTCAATTTTACATTTTTAGCACATGTATTGAAAATAAGCAAGTAAAATGAAATAAAGCTATTCTATAATTGCATCTTTATGTGTATGATTCTAATAAGGACAGAAACACTACTGAAATCTCCCCTTTCTAGTATCCTCTCACATTTTGGAATTATTTTTGAAGCACAACTGATAATTTAGAAATCTTTCATTGTTCCTTAGAAAGAAAACTGACTTTTTAAATATGGGGACGATAAAAGATTTCTGCAGATTTTTTTTAAATGGAATGCATATTTCACTTTGGAGCCCTATGATGCCTCAGGCGATATCCCAGGGGCCATAAGGGCAACGTCTATCCTTGAAGGCAGAAATATAATATTGGATCCTCAATCTCAGTTTCCCTGGAAACACCTGCCCCCCCCCCCTGCTTCTTTAGTGCTGGAGTTCCATCTTCAGACAGGAGAGACAGGAGGCAAACTGGATGAAGTTCAGGAGCCCTCTTGGCTCCCAGTCACACCTCCAAACTGGTCAGTAACCTACATCAGGATGAAGCTGGTGCAGATTTATTTGCTTCCACTGAATTAGGCCAATGGAAAGAATCCATTGAAAGAAAGAAAAATCCCAGATAATTGTGGGAGAATATATATATATATATATATTTTAAAAATCATTCCTCCCACCCTGTTGGTGTGAATCAACAGAACTCTTGCTAGACTCTTCATGGTGAGAGTTAGTATTGATTCATGTGTGTAAGGTAGCAGAAAGGATCCTGCATTCATCACCACTCATATACCTCTGAACTTCTTTGTCAAAAAAAGAAAGACTAAATGTAAGAGAGCATCATTTTCTCAATCTCCATCAGAAAGGGAACCACACTTTCACATTTTGTGATGATCCTTAAGAATTTATTCAGAGAAAAGATGCATTAAATCCTTCATACACAGTGCACTATGAAAAATATTCCCAGATGGATCATAATGTCCAAATACCTTATTACTCTGGGCCCAAAAATGGAAGAATCTAGAGATACCAACGATGGATGAGTTATTAAAGAAGCTATTGGACACTGCAGAACTAGACATGCTTTCAGAGGCACTGCGGGATCAACCAAGAGACTTTGTAAAGCAAAGTTGGAAGCTGATACATAACTGGGCCCAGAAAAGGACAGGAATTTAGGGGGAAAATTAGTTTATAGCGAACTAGTGCTCACCGGAATCCACTTGTGGATATGTCGATGACCAGACGACGGTGAAATCTCCGATCCATAGGGGAAGGAAGGATGCTTAGATGTGTTTTTTTTTATTATTGTTGTTTGTTGTCTGTCTGTTTGTTCTGTTAATTATCGGTTAGATTGTTAATGTTTTTAAGTTTGTATTGTTTAGATATGAATAAAATGATTTAAAAAATAATAATGTCCAAATACCTTACAAAATCAGGAAGAACTATAGATAGCATGGAAAATATGGGAGAATGTAAACATGTGTTTATTAGATATTCATGATTTCCTTTTGAATGAGTACTGCATTTGACTAACAAAAGAACACATATTTTTGGAGCGATTAAATGGAGGCTACTTCTGTTCTAAGAACAGTCAATATCCTTGACTTCCTTGCAATGAAGTCAGCTTATTCAGTAAGGGCCAATTGATGCTGGAATCCATTTGAAAACAAGTTGGCATTGAAGCTTCTGGGTCTAAACAAATTCACGAATCTTATTATGTGAAGCAGCTAGTTTGTGTGGGTAGCCAGACAAAGCAAATGGATAAATTAGATTATTTTGTCTATGCCGAAGTGCCAGTTCTAAAGTGATTCTGAGAAATGTGAGACCTATTGAAATTTTTTTATGAACGGTTCAGCAACTAAAGGAGGAGGTTTGGCAGAAATCACTCTGTTTTATTAATGCTAATATAAGATTAGTGGTTTGTCCTTGATCTTCCACAATCAGTTTCATTTGCTGTGATTAAGTGCATTTTGCATAAACTGATAAATCTATGTGTCTCACAGAGTTATGATTGGCTGTCTATGCTGGATTGTATTCCAAATGTACACAAAATAGTAGATGGATAGATGGATGGACCGTGATATGGAGAAGCCCTCTTTGGGCATTATTGCCAGATTCCATGGCAATGTATTTGGGCTATGTATTTCCCTGCATATGCCAGCTTCATTCCAGCCTTCCTGCATTAGGTAGTAGGATCTAGTAGGGGACTCTAAGTATGCCTTCGCAGACCATGCTGGGCAGGCAGAGTAAACCTGCCCCTCCTTTCACTGGCTCAGGCAATAGTGACTGACTGATTAAGGCTGCTCCCCTTCTCTCCTCTCTCTCTCTGTGGATTTGGATACGTAACAGAAGGGTACAGATTTGTGTTTTTGGACTGTAACTCCCACAGTTCTTCAGGCAGCATGGTCAGTGACCCTGCAGTTTGGAGAGTTCTGAAAGTTATAGCCCAAAAGCACACATTTGGACACCTCGCGTCAGTAGGTCAGTGGTGGACTCAGGTGGTCTGGAAGGAGACACAGGGCTTTCATAAGAATGACTAAGAATCTGCTCCCTGCAAATTCTGCAAATATGATGTGCTAGGATTAAGCAAAGCAAAGTGTGCTGCTTCTATACTGCCCCATAGTGTTTAAGGCACTCTCTGTGTGGTTTACAGTTTAATTATGCAAGCTATACATTGCCTCTGCCCCAGCAACCTGGTACTCAGTTTACCAATCTCCATTGGATGGAAGCCTGAGTCAGCCTTGAGCCGGCAACCTGATTGAGTTAGTCGTGATCAAATTCAGGTTGTGAGCAGAGGCTTGACTGAAGTACTGCCAATTTAACTACTGTGCCAGGAGACTCCTATTGTGTTTTTCAGTTTCCACAGGAGTAACATTTCTACTAGGGAGCACCATTACAATTTTGAGCTAGTAATGAAATTGTCATTTTTGAGGGGTGGGGGTGGAGGTTATCTTCAACAAAACTACACAGGTTTTATTTCCTTCAAACCTATCTATAAATGTAATCTATTAACATAAAATGTAAACACAATGTCCTTCTTGGAAAAGATGGGCAATCTGTTTCTAATAAGAAGGAACCCATGTTGATTCATAGCATGATTGTTGAGCATAAAATATGAAAAGCTGAGACTCAGTCATCTGGAATAACTGGAATTAGCAAGATTTTGAAACACAAATGGATAAGGCCTATTTCTAATGGTTGGACCTATTCTCCTCTTTATTATGAGGTAAAGGTAAAGGTTCCCCTTGACATTTAGTCCAGTCGTGTCCGACTCTAGGGGGCGGTGCTCATCCCCGTTTCCAAGCCATAGAGCCAGCGTTTGTCTGAAGACAGTTTCCGTGGTCATGTGACCAGCGCGACTAGACACGGAACGCTGTTACCTTCCCACCGAGGTGGTACCTATTTATCTACTCGCATTTTTACATGCTTTCGAACTGCTAGGTTGGCAGGAGCTGGGACAAGCGACGGGAGCTCACTCTGTTGCGTGGATTCGATCTTACGACTGCTGGTCTTCTGACCTTGCAGCACAGAGGCTTCTGCGAACTAAGAGTGCAATAAATGTTGTATATTCATGTTTGGAAATCTCATTTTAACAAATGCAGATAAATGCCATGAAGACAGCAATAAGTTTCTGAACTGTTGCAGAACCTCAGAGGAGAGAAGTGAATTGTTAGGGGGTGGGGGAAGAAGGTGGCAAGAGGACGTGTGAGGTATTGGGAATGATAAATGCTTATTCTAAGGTGCAAATGGACCTTGCAGATAAACTGTCTACAGCTTTTGCTGGCTACAAAAAAACAGCTGACTGTGTTTTTGGTGGCTATGATATCCCCCCTCAAGCAATGCTACTTTTTAGTAAGGAAGGAATATTCACAAAAAATAATAAAGAAGGTTTCACACTTCTCTATTAAGCTCTCATCCCATAGCGGTCCCCATTTGGAGCCTGTAGACATACTGTATGATGAACTAATTCCTCATCAAGCTGTGCACTCTGTCAGATTTCCAGTAAATTACATAGCAAGGTAGCATTCAACCTGCGTCACAGCAGGAGACATCACAAATGGTCAGTACACCATGTAAACAGAGCCCATAATAAGAGAGTGTAAGCAACTATTATATGGTAGATATTATGGGATTCCAGCTGGTATCTCTGGCCAAAAACAAAAGGAAAAAAATAAAGGTAAAAACAGGCACCTTAAAGACTAGCTTATATTTTGATGTGAGCTTTTGTGGACAAATCTACTTTCTCAGACAGGCATCTGATATGCTAGCACAGACTAATGCGATTACTTCTTCTAAAACTATAGCTAGTATCTACTTCATACATAAAGGGTGGAGGCCCAGCTTCATCAAGGGTACAAGCTGGATAATTCAGAGTGGCAAGGAGAGCTCAGTGCTTCTAGGACTCAGTATTTTGCAATATTTATTGCACTAGTGAGCAGCATCTTTATGCAATCTTTCCCAAAACATAATGTATAGTTTGGGGCTCGTGGGATGCATATGGTGACAGGGAGGGAAGGAGCAGGCACCAAATCTAAAGCAACATAGTGATAAGTGATAAAGAGAACAAAATACGTAAAAAGACTCATGAGCAGGGATCAAGGGAATGAACTTTGTATATTCTAAAAATGGATGAAACTCTAAAGGGAAGTGTTGAAAGTTTAGAAATACCTTCCAGGTAACAGTCTAAATGAAGGAAGGGAGTTATTTACAATTTCTGAAGTGGGTTGTAGAAAGAACCATAGCCTGAAGCTATGGAAGAACTATGTAGGTTAGACAAAGAAAGTCCTTTAATAGTTAACAGCTGGTAGGTAGATGAGTAAGTTCCCCAAGGAGATGGGGAAAAGAACTGCAAGGATAGTAACTCAAAAATCAATGTTTTAAAAGAGGTTAGAAAAAGTGCTGAGCTCCTGGAACTTATTTTAATTTATATATTTTTTTAGCCCAGTTTATGTTTAGAAATAATGGTACTGCTATATTTAGTGATACAGTAATGATAATACCATCATCATCATCATCATCATCATCATCATCATCATCATCATGTGCCATCAAGTCAGTTCTGAAGTATGGCAAGGCTTTTCAGGGTTTTCCAGGTAGAGAATACTCAGAAGTGGTTTATCATTTCTTTCTTCTGTGGTCACACTGGATCACACAGGCTGGCTCTACTTGTAGGAGGCACAATGGGGAATCGAACTCACAACTTCTTGCTCTGTAGCCAGATAACTAAGTTACTGAGCTACCCAGGCAGGTTTCAGTAATGATAAGGATAGTTTTATTTTTAAATTCATATTTAAAAATAAGCAGCTTCTTTAGTGCAATTGATTCTTACCCATTCCATTTATGGCTGGCGGATACTCTAGTCTCAAAAAGTAACTTTTCAAAACTCTGCTTTGATGATCTCTCTGAGCATTGAGATGCAGGTTAGTTATTAGGATGAAAACTGGACAGTGAAGAAAGCTGACAGAAAACATTGATTCATTTGAAATATGGTGTTGTAGGAGAGATTTGTAGGTACCGTGGACTGCCAGAAAGACAAACAAGTGGCTCCTAGATAAAATCAAGCCTGAACTATCTCTGGAGGCAAAAATGTTGAAGCTGAGGCTGTCCTACTTTGGGCACATAATGAGAAGGCAGGATTCTCTGGAAAAGACAATAATTCTGGGCAAGGTGGAAGGCAGCAGGAAAAGAAGAAGACCAAATATGAGATGGAATGATTTCATAAAGGAAGACACAGCCTTGGGTTTACAAGAGCTGATCAGGAGTGTTAAGAATAGGACATTTGGGAGAGCACCCATTCATAGGGTCACTGGAAATCAGAGGTAACTTGACAGCACATAACTACAACAAATTATGTTGAAATACATGCTGATAGATTATTTTTTTCCTTAATTTATCAAAATCCTGCTTTTTAACAACAAAATAAACAACAAACAGCAGCAGCAACAAAGGCCATTTAAGTAATCTGTACTGCATTTTACAGTAAACAATTCATAAAACAATTATGTGCTTTGTTTTAAAAAAGGATTTTCTTTTTTCAGCTTTCAATTTCTTAGTAATATAAATGGGTATGGATTAGACAAAGGGACGAATATAAAAACAAATCACGATATTAATTGAATATCACTGATTTGTCGGATATTTGTCGCTTCAGATTCATGAGTTCCGGAGACTCCGATGAATACGAAGGGATGAATATACCCTTTTATATTCGTCAATTTGTCAGCTTCCCTCTGCCTATGCCCCTACAAATCAGCTGTTCCTTGGGGGCATAGGGAGAGAGGTAAGGCTAGGCTGCCAGAAGGGAAACCCAGCTGCTGTTTGCAAAGATGGGGGGGGGCTTCCTTTGAGGCAGCAAGGCTGGTCCTGTCTGTCTATGGCCTTCTGAACAACTGATCAGGACGTGTATAGACAGACAGGGCAAGCTTGGCTGCCCAAAGGGAATCCCCCACACACACTGTTTGCAAAAACTGCCCAAGGGGAATTCTCCTTTGCAGACCGGGGGAGGATTCCCTTTGGGCAGCCAGGCAGCTTGCCCTGTCTGTCAGCTGATCTGTGGGGGGCACAGAAAGACAGGGCAAGCCACCTAGCTGCCCGAAGGGAAGCCTGCCCCTGCTGTTTACAAAGACAGCAGAGGGGTATCCCTTTGGACAGCCAGGCTTACCCTGTCTGTACACCTGCTGGACAGCTGATCCGTGGGCCATAAACAGACAAAGCAAGCCTGCCTGCCTGCCCAAAGGGCAGCCCCTCTGCTGTCTTTGCAAACAGCGACGGGGGGTGGTGGCTTCCCTTTGGGCAGCCAGGCTTGCCCTGTGTGTCTCTGCACCTGCTGATCAACTGTTTGGTGGGTGCATAGACAGACAGGAAAAGCCTGGCTGCCCAAAGTGAAGCCATCCACACCACTGTTTGCAATGGAACAGAAGCTAGGCTGCCGGAATAGAAACCACTGTTCTGGCAGCCTAGCTTCCGTTCCAGCAGTGGCATGGGGACTGCTGTGGTGATGGAGGAGACAGCAGGACAATGTAGTCAACTGATGGGGCATTGGGAAGGGGGTTTGGGGGCACGCTGTAGTGGTGGGGGGGCTCAGCTTAAAAAAAAGACACAGGCATTCTAAAAAATAAAGACTTGACAAACTGACAAACCAATTAGTGGTTCATCAGTTCACTGTGGGGAAATTCGTGGTTTGTGTTTCATCAATCTTGATGAACCATGAACTAAGAAAAACTGCTATTTTGGCAGTCCACCCCCATCTCTTGTATGGATGATCGTAGCCTCAAAATGAACTGTACTATTCATTTTCTTAACTCTGTTTTAGAGGTTCAAAATTTGATTTTAGCAATGCATAACAGAATGTACTGATATTTAAGGATAGCTCTTTAAATGCAGCTAATCAAATGGGCATTGATTATGCTCATTTAGGATCAGGCAT
This sequence comes from Intellagama lesueurii, assembly GCA_037013535.1. NCBI lineage: Eukaryota > Metazoa > Chordata > Lepidosauria > Squamata > Agamidae > Intellagama > Intellagama lesueurii. The sequence goes on from JBAJHW010000001.1 coordinate 263,971,492, forward strand.
TTTAAGCTGGAGGATAATAGTAGTCATGATAACAAAATCTAAGCATTCAGTTACAAAGATGTCCCTTTTTCTTCCTGACCAGCTGAGAATAAGCTGTGTTCTTTGAAACTGCACATAAAACACGATCATTACTGGAACTAATGGACTGAGCACCTCAGAAACCTGCTAAGAGATGACCGTTCACTGGGAAGAACATATGATGAAAATGAAGAGCAGGATGGAAATGACTGATGGGCAAATTGATGGGGTTGTTTCCAAGTGACCTTAATAGGGTGTTTAGCAATGATTCCCAATCTTGGGTCCCCAGATGTTCTTGGGCTAAAACTCCCAGAAGCCTTCACCACTAGCTGTGCTGGCCTGGATTTCTGGGAGTTGTAGTCCAAGAACATTTGGGGACCCAAAGTTGGGAACCACTAGTGTAGAAGGTGGATCCTCCTTAATCTGGACACTAGGCAGTTACTCCTGCTCAAAATTTGGAGAGGTTCTAGGCTATAACTCCCCCAAAACAACAGCCTGCAGCCAGGCAAGATGGGGAATTTTACCAGAAGTTATCCCAGAAATAGCTGGCTGGATAGCTCAGTGAATTAGGTATCTGGCTGCAGAGACAGAGGTGGTTGGGAGTTCAGTTCCCCATTGTGCCTCCTGTGAATAGAGGCAGCCTTTGTGACCTTGGGCTCACCCAGAATAAGGGAATGGCAAACCAATTCTGTGTATTCTGTACCTGAAAAACCCTGAAAAGAGTCACCATCAGTCAGAATTGACTTGACATCACATGATTAAAGAATCCCAGAAATATTTTTTCCAAGCTCTGCTCTCACTACAGCTGGATAGACATTTCCACCCTCCCTGCTATCACCAGCTGCTCTGCCAGCAGGAATAAGAAAGGCAGAAGTGAGTTTTCAAAAAAGAGCCATTAGGATAGTATCCTCCATATCCTCAGGGCCATCTATGACTAATGCTCTGTAGGAATTATTCTTATTAGTTTTTGTTTATTTGTATTACCTTTGTATTAATGTGTTTGAATATCTTAGTGAGCTGCCTTCAAACAGTGATGTAGCATGGGTGAGGCCACAGGGGAGGTTGCCTGGGCGCAAATTCTTAAGGGTGCAAAATTTCAGCACTGCCACGGAGCCATTGGGTGAGGCAGAGTGCACAACAGGTGAGAAAGCACGCAAGCCTTGTATCCTCTCGCCTCCCCTCTGCCTCGTTTGTCTGTTTTCTTTTCTGGACAGGTGGCAGCAGCAGACCCACCTCCTTGGAGAGGGTGGATTGGAGCAGCCCAGCCTTCCTCCCCCAGCAGAAACAAAGTGGGAGGGAGGGAGGGCCATGTGGAGGGGTGGTGCAGGGAAGGGGCTCTGCCAGTGCCAAACCCCCTCCCCTGCCGCTTCCCAAGGTGACCTCGAGGGGGTGCAATAGTTGCCTTGCCCCAGGTGCTGGCAAGCCATGCTACGACATTGCCTTCAAATCCGTTGCAGATAAATCTTTGAAAACTTTTTTTCTGTTTTTCTCAACCAGGAATGGCAGGGTCTTTGACCTTTCTGCCTGTCTGGCAGGTATCTTCCAGCAATTCCCAGGACCTAGCTCCAACTGGATTCAAAACCAAAAAATGAACAAAATGGAAAACTAGACTGGGGTCTCATTTTGGCAGGAAGTCAAGAGATCTTGATGATGTAGGAAGAAGTTTCAGAAGGGTGTCAGGACGGTGAGACTCAGAAAATCATAAAGAAATTTAGCAAATACTAGTCACATCCCCATAATTGAAAACTGGATGTTCATATGCAAAACATCAGAATCCAGGATATATTGAGGGGGAGGGAATGTGCCTTACTCTATGCAACATGCAAGTCCCTTTAAAAAAACCAACCTGCTCTAGGAAGCTGGGGGACACCCCCAAGGGTTTTTTCAGTGCTTTATAGACCCCTGTTTTTTCTCCTTTACTGGCCAGACAGAGTTTTTTTTACCAGCATCACTCGGTGTTTGTTGCTTATGTGATTGTGACAGGGATAATCCTCAGTGCTAGAAAGTGGAGGCTACAAAGAGCACTTGTAATAAAAGAATGGTTAGAAAAGACAGGGGATTTTGCCACAATGGTACACTAAAGATAATATATTAGACTGAAAGAAAGAAGAGAAAAATGGAATACAGTCCTAAAAAAACCCCACAACCTCCCCAAAGGAATATCTATCTAATGATACAAGGATATTTTCAATAACCTACTGAAACAGGGAGAAAACAAAGAAATGGAACAAACAATATACAGTAGCTTAAAATGCAAAGGAAAAAAAAGGGTTCAGGTCTGAGATTCATTTTTTATTCCTTTTTCTTTATAAAATGTTTGTATTGTACAGCTAACAGAAAGCCATAATCATATAGTGCATAATTATGTTGCGTTTTCCCCCTTTTACTAATAAAATGTGTGTGCCTTTTTTGTGTAGGTGTTTGTAGAAATTCATGTGCCTGTTTTATAAAACCATTTGTTAGCAGATGCATGAAATAATATATATTTTAAATCCTCATGCACTGGGATGAAAAATAACACTGGTCTTATATGAATTGTGAGCCTTTTCTGACCGCCCTGAGAAAATCAATGTATTTCAGCGTACAAATATGTCCGGTGTCCAAAAGTGTGTTCCTGTGTGTTGGATCAAGTGTGTTCCACTCAAACAACTAGATCCAGGAAACACAAAATGGAATAAAAGGAAAGTCAGATAAACAACGTATTATAAAATTGCATTGTATTTCGTGACCCAGATTTTTCCCTGTCCCCATCACAGAAGGGTACTTTAAAAGTGGATGACTACAGAGCTTAGAGAATATCACTTCTGATTCACTGCATCATGACTGGCAGAAAAATGTCTGGTGCACTTTTTCTTCTTCCATCACCATCATCACTGTCCCAGGATATTACATTGGCTGGGGCAAAACCATACCCTACAGTAAAAATCAGTAGATTTTCTGGGACATTTTTATTGCCACTGTGGACTACAGTACCTAGGGAAACTGTTTACAACTTTACAAGTAACAAAGCCATAAGATGTCCACCTTACAAATCTCGTTGTGTGTGGATTCTCACTCCAGGCGGACAGCTATCTACTCTACCTCACAGAGCTGACCAACCAGCTACACTCGGGAGCAAGCGGCACTGAATTCAAGAAGATGTACTTCTGAGTGCACATTTACAAAAATGATTTCATTCTCCAAAGTCCTGCTTATATATAAGATTAAGAGGCTAGTAACCTCTTTGATATGCACACAGAATTCCAACTGCAGAAGCTGCCATGGTGATTTGACAATGTGCCAGTTATGTGACTTGTCATGCACAACTGACCCTCATTAGATTTCTGTGTCATCTTTAGAGATGGGCATAAACTGCTGGTTTGGTGGTTTGGCATGATTCATTTCCCAGCCAAAAAGCTGATTTGTGGTTTAGAGCTCCACCCACTCCAGCAGGCGCCCATTCAGCAGCAGTACCCAGAGGAGACAGGGGAGGGTACTTCTGCTGAATGGGCACCCTGCTGAAAGGGACGGGGCATTGAACCACATATCAGCTGTTTGGCTGGGAAACAATCCACACCATACTGCCAAACTAGAGGTTCATGCCCATCTCTAGTCATCTGGTGTGACTGGAACTCTATTTGCTCATAAATATTGAACAAGATACTGGCTACTTAAGTTTAGTGGGCCTTATTCCCATATAAGGGACGTGGTGGCGCTGTGGGTTAAACCGCAGAAGCCTCTGTGCTGCAAGGTCAGAAGACCAGCAGTCGTAAGATCGAATCCACGCAACGGAGTGAGCTCCTGTCGCTCGTCCCAGCTCCTGCCAACCTAGCAGTTCGAAAGCATGTAAAAATGCGAGTAGATAAATAGGTACCACCTCGGTGGGAAGGTAACAGCATTCCGTGTTTAGTCGCGCTGGCCACGTGACCACGGAAACTGTCTTCGGACAAACGCTGGCTCTATGGCTTGGAAACGGGGATGAGCACCGTGCCCTAGAGTCGGACACGACTGGACTAAATGTCAAGGGGAACCTTTACCTTTACCTTATTCCCATATAAGTGAGTACAGGATTGCAATTTAATATTAAATCTTTGCACATACTTCAATATTAGGAATAATGAAACATACTTCATAATAGTTTACCAGTTCTGCATACTTTTTTTCCTTCCAAATTATCTGCATTCCCCTTAGAGAACATTAAATCTGAGTCCTTTTGTAAGATACAAAAATTGGATTTTCTACATAAATGTTTTATAGAGCCCTGTGGTGTACAATAAATAGTATATCAGAAGAAACATGGAATTGCATGGTTGTACTCTACTTTCTCTCTGAATCTCCTTGAGCAAATCCCAGTGGGATGGTGTAAGGGCCAAAATCAACAGCAGAGGAGTCAAGTTTCTGTTCAGCCTGGATCAGTCAGTCATCCTTCCTCTTCACAACTCTGGAAACAAGGGAGCAAAACAGATCATCCCATAGTGACACTTTCTGTTGTACAGAATTAACAATATATAAGAGTGTTGAAAAGCCACAGATGTACTTCCAAGGAAGAGCCATAATAATACATTACATTTATGACCTGCTACTGCTGCTGTATAGGATGCTAAGCAGCTATGTTTATGTTATATTGATTGCTTGATGTTTTGTTTATGATTTCTCTTTTCTGATAACAAAAGTATGTAGAACAAAGTACCAGTTCAATAGTATTTTATTTAGACAATTTATCTCCCCCTTTTCTTAGATGTAATGTGGTCCTTTTCACTCTCTGGGTTATTGCTTCCACTTGAGTTTTCTCTTTAAGGGCATTGGCAGCTATATAGGTCATCTTCTCATAGATCTGTCGAGACTGACACACTGTGTCATACCCAAAACATTGTCCAATGGCTGTTCTGATATGACGTTAGAAATGTGCCTGCTCAATTTTTGGAGATATTCCATTTCATGTGAAAATTAATTAGGTGATTTATGTCATGTTGTTAAAGATAAGTGAGTTATACAAGGAGGGTTTTTAGCAGTCCCACCACTCTCCCTCTCTCCTATGAACTTCCATGGCAAAGCAGGGATTTGAACCCTGGTCTCTTGATTCCTTCCTGCCAACCTAGCAGTTCGAAAGTATGTAAAAATGTGATTAGATAAATAGGTACCACTAAGGTGGGAAGGTAACGGCATTCCGTGTGTAGTCGTGCTGACCATGTGACACGGAAATTGTCTACGGACAAAACGCTGGCTCTATGGCTTGGAAACGGGGATGAGCACCGCCCCCTAGAGTCGGACACGACTGGACAAATTGTCAAGGGGAACCTTTACCTTTTACCTCTTGATTCCTAGAACATCACCATACTGGGTATCTAGCTGTCTAGCATTGATAATAGACTGGATGAGGGCCAATAAAATGAAACTGAATCCAGACAAGATGGAGATCTACTGTTGAGTGGATCATCAGATCAGTCAGAGGCATATTTATCTGACCTCAGTGGGTTTACACTTCCCCTGAAGGATCAGGTTCGCAGCTTGGGTGTACTCAAGGACCCAGCTCTTTTTATAAAGGTGCAAATATCTGCTGTGGCCAAGAGTCTCTTTCATCAACTTGGTTGATTGGCCAGCTGCACCCCTACCTGGAGAAGAAATATCTAACAACAGAGGTCTGTGCATTGGTAAACATTAAAATAGACTACTGTAATGCTCTCTACATAGGGCTGCCCTTAAAGTTACTACACAAACTTCAACAGGTCCAAAATGCAGAGGTCAGATTTATAACAAGAGCCAGCAAATATGAACACATATCCTCAGTCTTGGTATGCCTTCATTGACTTCCTGTAAGTTTTTGTGCCCAATTCAAGGTGCTGCTCAAAACCTATAAAGCTCTTAATGATTTAGAACCTCAATATTTATCACAATGTCTCTCCTACAAAACAGCTACAAATCCCACCCATTCCTTGCAGTCCATGGTTAAAAATGGTAACACGGAAGGAGGCCAAAAGAGTCAACACAAGGAAGCATGCTTTTTTTATTGTACCGCCTTCCCTTTGGAAAACACTTCCAACATAGGCTTGTCAGGCACCATCCCTCTCTGTTTCTTAAGAAATAAGAAACACTGTACTATTCAGTGTTGTCTTTTATTAACTACCTAAGATGTGCAAATTTGTTTTAATCTGTTTAATTTTATGAAAAAATAGGTTTTAGCTAGCTTTATGTATTTTATGTGTTTATTCCTGAATATTTGTTCCATTTATATGTGTTGTTAACATATTGTAAACTGTCCAGAAGATGTGCACTATGGGGCAGTATGCAAACTTAAATAAATAAATAAATAAATAAATAAATAAATAAATAACTTGACATACCAGCAGAGGCTTGCCTTCACACAGATGTAACAAGTATAGTAGTCCGCATAGTATTCCACTGGATAGTGTTCCACCACATTTATACCCATTTGGACACAATTTTCAGCTGGAAATATGCAGATTTTATTTCCACATGCACATTTCCAGGCTTGTAGTGCATTCCAAGCAAGAAGCAAAATGCATTCCACAAATGTTGTTAATTAATGTGTCCAGAGGTGGGTGGGAATCCACATGGAACTGACACAGAAAGGACTTCAAGGGGAAAAGAGGAGGCCCACAGACATAGGCTTGACATATCCGATCCCACATCAACCCTAACCCCTGTCCTACTATGATTCAAGGGGACATGGTGGCGCTGCAGGTTAAACTGCAGAAGCCTCTGTGCTGCAAGGTCAGAAGACCAGCAGTCGTAAGATCGAATCCACGCGACGGAGTGAGCTCCCGTCACTTGTCCCACCTCCTGCCAACCTAGCAGTTCGAAAGCATGTAAAAATGCGAGTAGATAAATAGGTACCACCTTGGTGGGAAGGTAATGGCGTTCTGTGTCTAGTCGCGCTGACCACGTGACCACAGAAACTGTCTACGGACAAACGCTGGCTCTACGGCTTGGAAACGGGGATGAGCACCGTGCCCTAGAGTCGGACACGACTGGACTAAATGTCAAGGGGAACCTTTACCTTTACCTTACTATGATTCAACTGGAGTAATTAGTTTATAATAGTGGTTTTCTTCATCAGAGTGGGTCAGGGTGAAAGAAAAACTAGGACCAAACCTTTTATTTCCATTTTTGCATATACTTATCGACAGCAATCCCTGTTTCACCCCATAAATTGATACTGCTTTTCCACATATTTGATTTCTCTTGCAATGTAAAAATCCCAGTAAATCAAGTTTCAGAGAATTGAGTTGGAAGAGGCCTATCAGGCCATGGAGTCCAACCCCCTGATGAATGCAAATCAAAGCAGATCTGACCGATGGTTGTCCAGGCATTCAAGAGAAAATTGGACAACCATCTGACAGAACTGCTTTGATTTGGATTCCTGCATTGAGCAGGGGATTCAACTAAATGGCCTTAACTTCTGTCAACTTCTGCTTTTTATTTTATTTTATTTTATTTTTTGGTCATCTGTTATCATTTTCCAATTGCCATTGAGTATCTGAACCACTCTTTCTTTTCTCTCTGTCTTTTGCTATGCATGTACCTGAAGAACGTTTTTTGTTGCTTTTAGCATCTCCAGCTCATTCTCAGCTTTTGCCTCCCTAACACCATCCCTGCAAATCTTTGCCACTTCTCTGTACTCTTCCTTTGTAGCTTGGCCTTCCTTCCTATATTGAGACTACACAGTACTTGATATGGTAACCAATTAGATTTCTTTGTGTAGAGTCACCTCTGAAGGCAAATGAAGTGAGATATCTTCACTTTGGGATGGGACAAGTGAAAGTGTTCTTATATACTGAGGCAAGCAGGAGATACTTGCTGTCATTTCACACTTCCTCACAAGGGCATTTTTGTTCATAACACAGCATGGAAAAACAGGGAAGCACAGAAAGACAAGGAGCATCATGCAGTTGCCCTTGTGAAGCAGGCAGGCATTCCTCTTTCATCTATCTCACACACTGGCCAAACATTTTTTTTGCCCCACTTTTGTGTACCTTTCCACAGGGACCCTTTCCATACTTTCTCTCCCTGTGCATGTTGAACTCATGGAGAGCAATTGTGATTTTACACACTGACCTATTGCTCACGTTGTCCTGGTGTGAAAGGGACTTGATGCAGAGACAAATGTCCATGTGACAGGTCTTCCATGTTGTGGGGGCAGGCATGATAGTTCAGTGGTAGGGACACTGGCATACCCTACCCCATGCATTCAAGATATGTTTGGAGCGAGCAAATGAACACCCAGAAGGAAAAAGTGTTCACCAAAAGCCCCCATCCCACCATCCTGGTTCTGCTGTAGCTAAAAGGCCTACCTTGTTCTTTTTGTGTGTGGAACCCACATACACTGAAGCAAGGATACAAGTCCTGCCCCATCTTCTGTCACTTTAATCATAGAAACAAAGCAGACTGAAAAGAGAGAGGCTGCTCTATTCAGGTAGCCTCTTGACATGAGCCAGAATTCCAACTTTTGCTCAGTTTGAACTCATGTGGAAAAGCTACCTGGACCAGCCTCTCTCTGTTCAGGTGCTTTGCTCCTGTGATTAGGGCAATAGTGGATGAGGATGTGCCCACTGCAGTTCCCCCACCCCATCAAATGTGGGCTCCTAGAATTCAGAAAATAGGGGGATGCTTAGGGATCCTTAGAGAACATTGAAATCTCATTAGATAAGTGGGCCATCCTACATTTATTCAGTATAGCTTGTAGCAACCTGTCAAAATTGTAAAGGATTTCTTTTTTCCCTGAGAATTTATGTGCTGGTTTCTCTTTAACAAGAAATACTATTTAATCCCTCATTCCTTCTGTATACATCAACCACTGAACAGCCTTGAAGACTTGTGTGTGTTTTAGCCCACGAGGGCTTCCTCCCACCCAGTGCTGCTTCAATTATTCTGAATCAGAACATCCTTGTTATTAACTTTGGTGCTGAACATATAAATATAGTCTTAAGGGTGCTCAGGAAAGTTTCTGTTCAGATGAGGTTTCCTGATGGGGTAATCCCTGAAATCTGTTCCAGGATTCCCTCTGAACACAGCATACAAATGGTGCATTTCAATTCTGGTAGACATTGTGTCTCCACTAATTTTACCAATCAATATCTAGACATTGGAATGATGATTTATTGATGTTCTCTCCCTCCCTCCCTCCCTCTCTCCCTCCCTCCCTCTCTTCTCTCCTTTCGTATATGTTGGAGCAATGATGGGGCGGGGAATTTTTTTAAATGTGCATAACCTTCAGATGTGCAAACATTGTGAAATGAAAACAAGAAATACCAATCTAAAAATGTGACGATGGCTCCACAGCTCTGCTTTACTGAACCAGCACAAACAAGTACTGTTGGTGACTTCCACAAAGAATCGTTCTTGATACTGTTTTCTATGCAAATGAAAGCCACAAAGCACACTGCAAAGATCCATGTGTGCTATGAAAAATGACTGGGTAGTGACTTCTCACTGATACAAGACAAGCAGTGTGAAAAGAATATAAATGCAGAGAGTGGATGGAACAAAGCACTGACCTTGAACTGCTTTGGGGAGATACACTGCAAGCCGTCTCTCTCACAGAAGGAAGTTTCATGGGAACCCATTAAGGTCTTTTGATAATTCTGATAAATCAGCAAAACAGGTCTCTATAAACTGAGAAACAGACACTGATAGTTGGCATTTATAGAGCACACTTTAGGTGTGAAGTTATAAAACACTATCCTTTTGCTAGCCCTAACTAGAGTAAACCCATTGACTGAATGAGATTTATGTAAGAGTTGACTTATCACTCAGCAATTGATTTTAATCTTTGTTGGGACTAGTGATAGAATGCTGGTCTTTGCCTTCCCAACCCCGGAATAAAGACGCGAGACAAATAATATGGGTTAAAACACAGGCCACACTTTATTGATTGAAAATTCAAATTTGCCATCCTTTGGCAAAGGGGGGCCTGCTGTAGTGCGGAAACGGGTAAATCGCAGAGGCATCCAAATACCCCTTAATCAACAGATGGGCGAGTCCCCGGCCCCAGGTTCTCACGGTCTTAAAGACAGCAGGAACCCGGCCGGCTGCTAATAAACACCCCCAGACCTCAAGCCATCTTTAGTTGATGACTGTTGGTCTGGTAGTGGCCCAGAGCATCTTTCCCCCCAATCACTGTTATCACATGATCCGCAGTGCTGGGAGGTCCGATGCGCTGTTAGCTTACCTGATCTTACAGTGGAACTCACCGGAAAATACCTGTTTTTTCCGCACTACCTGCCACAGCATAGGGACTAGCATAGCTAAGTCTCATGCCAGCCATCGAGCCGCTCGAGCTCAGCAAGCAGGCCCCCCCTTGATGTCTTCCAGGAAGACATCCAAACCCAAATCAGACAGATGGACTCCATCTTTCAGAAAAAATTCAGGCCTATCCAATCGGATCCCCTGGTGACCAATCACCGATCCAAGGCCGCTGCAGACCGCTCTGCAGACCTCTCGGTTAACACCCCTGCATGCCATGTTAACGTCAAGAAAAAAACTGGCGTCTCTCCATGCCAACCGAGGAATGATCGTGGACCACACGATCCGCATAGCAGGATACCTGGCATTCAACCATTTCAGGTCACTTATAATGTCCAGGATCAATGCCTTACCGGGATACCTGGCCAAATCATTGCCGCCAAGGTGTACCACCAACACATCCGGTGGAGACTGGCCAAAGGCCGCCAACCTGCATAGCTGGCTCCACACCATGCCTCACAGTCCTTTCCATGTGACGTGCGCTCTGGCTCCGAGACCCAGGTCGCTCCCCCATGGGGATGCAGCAGCATAATGCTCTGCCCAGTGCACATAACTGTGGCCGACAATCACAATATGCCATCGTCTCACCGACCCTAAAGGACCTGTAAAGACACAACAAGACCAGGCCCCTGCCTATACGTTAGGTAGCGCCCTTATATATCTGCGATAATTGGAGGATGACCACCGGCCTAGACGCTTGATCTCCTCTGAGCTATAACCCAGGGCTGCTGCAGTGGAGGCTGCACCGATCCTAAATGAATGGGTGCCAAATCTCATACCATGGACGCCCACTCTGTTTAATGCTAGGTTCGTTAATTTCCAAAACTGATATTTCGTCAGAGGCGACTTATCAGTATGTTGAAAGAAATATCCGGGGTCCTGTCTTCTAACCTTTAAATATACCTGTATGGCTCTAACAGGGCAGATGCTGCTTATGCTACACTGACCTAAGGTGATTTGGGTACCCTTGCCTAGTTGATCGGCCTTGGATCGCCAGATAAGTATTTGTACCTTTTTTTCTTCAACCTTAACATCCTGCCATTGCAGGGCTAGCTTAGACTTATCATTCCCCCCCCCCCCGCAACCAGTTCGCTAATTCTAAGGGCACCGAAAAAAGCCATTAATGACGCTGCTTCAAATAGGACCCTTTCATATTCATCCCTACATAAGAGCGCCCACTGCTTATAAATATGCTCTAATAACGGAGGTGATATAGGGGCTCTAGTGTCTTGAACTCTACCCCTCTCTTTGGACCATCCTTCAATCATTTTCTTTATGCGGTAATCCCCTGAGAAGTCACTATAGCCGTTAATTTTTGCGTAAAAGGCCAGTGCAGACAGCCTTGTATAGTGCCTGGTGCCAGCCCTTTTCTATTTAGATGTACGATAAATTGCTGCAAATGTTCGACTGGTGCCGGCCAAACCGGCTCCAGGTTGACCATTTTCCTAAAATCCTGGAATTCTTTACTCACTGATCAAAGGTTCTGCGCGAAAAATGCTTTGTGCTCCCCTTCTGCCAGGATCCTAAAACCATATTTAAAACCATCTAACAGATAAATAGCGTCCTCCCTACGGGGTAAGAACTTAACCAAGCTTCCAAAACCTCAACTTTAATTGGGCTGGGTCCCTTTCCCAGGGGTACCCCCACCACTGTTGGGCTTTTTACCGCCTCCTGAGCCCTTGTTCTGGTGCTGGATGCCAGCTTTAAAACATGATGAGTTCGGGTACTGACCCCCACAGGTAGTACATTCGTGCCTGAATCAACACAGCCTCTTTGTACAAATGCCCTTGGAGTTGTACTCCCAACAGAGCAGGCGGGGTTGAACCGCCTGCCCCACTCCAGGGCGGGGATTCTGATTAAGAGCAACTTTCCTATTTAAGTGACCACTATCAAATCTATCGCCAATATTTGGCCTAGCAGGGGTCATGTGCTGAAGCCACAGACCCGGCAGGGGCTCATCCCAACGCATATTTGGGTGAATCACGCTCCGCATACGGAACGATTCATTGTAATGGAGCCACGCCTGCCCCGTGAAGTCGATGCATGCCCTGTATATTATATCTAAATATTGGAAGAGTGATTGCACCCTCCACGGCTGTGCCTTGACTATCACCCCCACATAGATCAAAAACCCAGGAAGCCAATTGGCCCATGTTCTATCGGGTTTCTTCCTTCTATGCTGTTCCTTTTCCTTGTCATCTTCTTTGTCCAATTCCTTCTTCTCTACATCTCTGTTTAATAATTCGAATACGTCTACGTATTCGCCTTACCATTACTTTTCTTGTGTTGCTGGGGTGAGGTGGTCACCTAAAAGCATGGAGTAGTCCCCATACGGCAAGGCACGTAATGGGACGGTATTGTAACCCATGTCAGATACAGATGGGTAGGGCCAAACCCCTGCATTAGCCATATTATTAGGTTGGGCTGGCAAGGTGAACAAAGCATAAGGACATACTGTCCTTAATCTATTTAATTTCCTTTTTGTTTTCCCCTCTTTCTTTTTCTTTTTTTAATATATTAATCCTTATGTGGTATGGCCTAGTCGTCCCTTCAGTCCGCTAGTTTCTTGCACCGCCGTTACAACAAAAGAATGAGGGGGAGGGACAAGTGGCTAAACTATAACAAGGAGGCTTGAGAATCAGGCAACCGTTCCCGTTTAAAATTAATTCAAATGTTGGGGGCCCCCCGAATCGATAACCGTCGCCAAAAGACTGATACCAGGACCCCGAACCTACCACTTATTCAAATTTCTTTATAATTATTAATTAAATCGTTGTCTCGTCTATTATTTATTTTCTTCTACTATCTTTTCCTTCTTTTTATTTTATTTTATTTTTTAAAAACAAAAACTCCTTTCACGCCTAAGCGCGGCCGGTGCGAGCCGCACCATCGCTGTCTCCCCCTTCACTTCTACTTATTCCACAAACTCTATAATTAATAAACAAAACTTATTGCATGCGATAATAAAGTAGTAACAGAACCCTGGGAGGGAGCCGATGCTACCCTCCCCTCCTTCAGGAATGCTCGTAACTCTGATGACGCAGTTCAAATCACCGCCAGCAGCAAAGCTCTCTCTCTCTCTCTCTCTCTCTCTCTCGGTGCCCGAAAAAGAAGAGGGCGGCTCGAGGGGGGAATGCCCCTTAAATAACCTGGCATTCCCCCCTCGCTCTTTAGAGCTCTCGAGAGACCTTCAAGGTCTCGCGTTATCCAAGGGTGGGAGGCAAAGAGCTAGCCGTGCTGCCCGAAGCCTTAGCTCGTCAGCGGCTCCAGTATTATCTCTGTAGTTGTCATAACAGCCTTCTAAGGTAGGCATATATTATCCTTCTCACATTGCAGATGCAGGACTTGGGAAATTATTTTCCTGAGTAGCCATCTTGCTACTTTAATCACTTGGACATCTCCTCCCCTCATTCATGAACCTGCTGGGAATTTCGGACCTTCAACAGATGTGCTGTTAGAAAGCTAGCAACCTGAGAGGCTAGCTTGGTATCTGCATGAGACAGGACTTTTTCTTAGCAGCATTTCAACTGTGTAACTCAGTTCCAGGAGACAGATGGCTCCATCTCTGATGAGCTGCTGAAGTATTATTCTGGGTTTAAAAAACAAAACAAAAAAAACTTGCTCTTCAAACTGCCCTTCACCTTTAAGATTTTTATAATGTACTTTTAAGGATTGTTATCTATCTATCTATCTATCTATCTATCTATCTATCTATCTATCTATCTATCTATCTATCTATCTATCTATCTATCTATCTATCTATCTATCTATCTATCTATCTATCTATCTATCTATCTATCAATCTATCTATCTATCTATCTATCTATCTATCTATCTATCTATCTATCTATCTATCTATCTATCTATCTATCTATCTATCTATCCATCCATCCCTCCCTCCCTCCCTCCCTTTGTGGACATAACTTGAGCATTGTCTGACTAGAAGATTGCACCAGCTTATTTTTGGGCCTTCTGTTTGCTGTTGCCATTGGTAGTTACTTCCATTGCCTGGTTGCCAAGGTTCTGAATTCCAGTGACAATTATGGTTGCAGCACATTTCGCAGCTGCTGAATTTCGGTGGCCATGGCAATTCGGCCTCCTGGTTGTACTTTAGGAGGATCCATTAAGGCCTTCAGTCCCCCAGACATTGGCCAAGCATTAGCACATTAGTGTGAAGTGATGTTGCTGTGAACTACTTTGCCTATTCCCCCCGTAACTCTCTCCTGGAGCATAGTTGTTTCCTGGGGTTCCTCCCTCCTCCAGGGACCTCCTTTCTTAGGGTAAACCAACACTGTCCATTCTATTCCCTCTGGTTCTGCCAACTGTAACTCCTTCTCCCTCTTTCTTTCTTTCTCAATTGCTTCTTTTCTCTTTCCCCCCATATGTTGGTTTTGGAGGGAGCTTACACCTCTGTCTTTTCTCTATTTTTTTCATTAGCAAGTTTCATTCAAACCATCTCCTTGGTCCATGGATCTTCCAACTCGATCCACCCTCATCCCCTTGGGCAGTTCCTCAGTCCTTTCTTCCTTCAGCTCACCTTCCTCTTCTTCTCTCTTTTTATTTTCTCCTCTTCTATCTCCTCTTCCTTGATTTTCACCCCTTTCCTCTTCTCCTGCCACAAGATACCCTTCTGTTATTGGTGGTTCTTTTCCTGGTTTTCCACCTAAATCAGTCTCTGTCTCATTGGTGGTCTGACTCCCAGATTCACTTCTTGTCTTGATGTCCTCTCTAGATTGGGCTTCTCCTTCCCCAAGTGCTCTACACCCATGGCAGCAACTATAGGAGGAGTTATCCCTAGGGCTTCAATTCCTGGTATTATGGAGTTAATTGTCTCTTAAGCATTGGTGTGAGATGAGGAGGGGATGGCATATGGATAGGGATGCTTGCTTGCCTGTCCACTTTCTCACACTGTTACATCTAATGTCCAATTTAGCTCTGGTAATATACTGATTTATGTGAAGAGAACTGGGGCAAGAAGTGTAGCAGCCTATCTCTTCCCCTTCTCTGCTCACATATAGACTAAAGGAATGCTGGGAAGAGAGCAAAATGGCAGCTAGTGCTTTTGCTGTGGAGGCTTTACTGTATATGTGGAAGGCAAGGGTTGGATAAAGAAAAGTCTACACCCTTTTTTCTTTTTTCTTTTTGTTCTCACAGATAATGTAAATTAAACTTCTTCTTCTCTGGAACCAGATAATCTTATTCAATCCCTCCACCCTCTAAAAACCTCCATTGAAATCAATGTGCCCAATTCATCACCTGTGAATAGGCAGCACAGAGGCAGCCATTGCAGTACAGGCCCAATTTGAATTAGTCATTAGACTGAAGTTAAGTAATGTTGCTGAAAGTTGTTATGACTTGAGTTGGAATTTGCCCAGCTGGAATGCTGGCTCTGTTGGACAGGCCCAAGTGATTTTACACACATCCGATAGAAGTGTTGCAGAAAAAAAGATGCTTCTGGAAGGCTGTTGAGTGTTGAGCATTTTATGCATGAAGTGATTTAGCTAATAAAAAGAATAGTAAGCTAATAACCAAGCTGATTTTAACAGCCAGAATGCTTATCGCATATAATTAGAAATCTGAAAAGACACCTTCCCTGCGTGATTGGCTTTATAAAGTATGAGATGTTATGTTTATGGGGAAACCAACTCCTGTTGCTCAAAGGAGAATAGGAAACCTGAATGCCATTTCATTTGTTCAGTTCTGTTAGTCTTTTTTCTCACTGTGGAATAATAAAAACAGAGATAATAATGTCAGAATCCAGGTATCCTGAAGGAATTAACTGATTTAATACAAACATCACAGGTCTATTGTTTTCAGTTTTGGGGTAGTTGAAATTTTTGGATGAATCTTTGGAGCTTTTTAAAAGTAATTGTTTTCCTCCTCTCCTCTTCCTCCCTTCTCTCATTTTCAATATATATATATATATTGTTGTGTACTACCATGTACTCCAGGTTAGAGAAACATTGTAGTAATCATATATATATATGATTATATATGATTACTATAATGTTTCTCTAACCTGGAGTACATGGTAGTACACAACAATATATTACTTCCATGTGCAATGTTGTGCCTGTACTAGCAGGAACATTAGATTCCATCCTGTTCATTCTTACAGGAATGTAAGGAATTGAGAGAAAATCCCACTTCAGCAGTCCTTTTCCATCCATTGTCATGGGTCTTTAACAGTCATTAACAGTGGACTTTCTGGTGGGTGTGCTCCTGATCTTTCTGGGGATGGATGAAAGGGCAGCAACATGGAGGATATATTAGGGGTCTCCTACCAACTCTCCTCAGACTGAAGAAGCTACTTGGATGAGTAGCGAAACGTTTCAACCTAATAAGAAAGATGTCCAGTTGCCATAACTCAACTTCCAGATAACCTCACCTGGATGACTGAAAATCTTCACAGAAACATGACAAATATTTACACATGGCATCAAAGTTGTGGTTGGTTGCTAAGAAAGTCAGTGGGTGTTAAACATAGTGATGATAGTGTCTTTGATATGCAGGTCTTTAGTAGAAACTGTAAGGAATGTGAGAACCTCTGTCATAGATTAGCAATGGTAAAATAACAATGGACCACACAACACTTTGTAGTGTCTGTGGCTAACAATGGTAGAGTAGCAATGATGTTAATCAAATGGGCTATTTACAGTTATTGATGAACCTTTCCCCCTATAAGCTTTGCTTTGTAACCAGTTGCAATAGTGTGTGAATTACCCCAGACAGTGGATGACCATGAGAGCAGAGTAGAATCTGTATTACTTTAGAAATTTCTAAGGTGGATCTGTTAAGGTGCGGGGGGGAAGTATCTGGGAGATGCAGCACAGTACAATATTTGTAGTGTTTATATCTGGTAGTGCCCTAAAAAGCATTCACTTATATTAAGTCCTTTGATATGTGTGTCTAGCATGAGATGAGATGTCCATGTTGTAGTTTTCCAGTGGTATCTAGGAAATGCACCTGTTGTGTAGATTGTTCCAGGGTGAGGTTGACACTGAAGTTATTAAAACCTTTGTGGAATTTTTCTAGGGATTCCTTTCCATGGATCCAGATTAGAAAAATGTCATCAATGTATCTCAAACAGAGGAGTGGGTTTTGGATGCAGCGGTTAGGAAAGTGTTGTTCTAGGTCAGCCATAAATATGTTTGCATATTGTGGGGCCATGTGTGTGCCCATAGACGTTCTGTTGATCTGGAGGCAGGTTTTAGTGTCAAAGGTGAAATGGTTGTGTGAGAATACAAATTCACAGAAGGAGTTGCAGTTCCATCCAAGTTGTTATTAATATCACTGTGGAGAAATGAAATACTAAGTAATGTGTAGAGAAATGGTTTGTTAAATATTAGGGGAATTAATTAAACATGCTCTCATTTTACTGCACCAAATGGGTGAGGAGGTGTGAGTTTCCCCAGCCTCTAGCATCCTGAGCCTATCAGAGAACATCCTGTGTTCAAAGGACCTTTTGATGTCATGAAGATGGAGATGCCTGCTTTCTTTGTAGCCTCACAATGTCACCATATCCTCAGGTCGTACCTGTGAAGTACCTTTTGGTCAAACAATACAGCCTCCCAACTGAGTTCAAAAGCAGCTTACAAGCTATTAGCAACAAGTACTGTATTTAGAGCAGAGAGAAGGGTATTGAGAGCAAGAGAGAGAGGGAGTGTCTCTCTTCCTGGCGCTATGAACAGAGAAGGAAGCTCATCTCAGCTAGGTCAGGAGCAGTTGAGAAGTCATTTGTCTGTAAGTTAGAATCATGTCATTTCCTGGAGTCCTGCTTTTTCTCTTTGTATCTTATTTCTATAACCTTGAAATGATTATCTCCCATTGATAACAATTGGCTTTTTCCTATTAGTTTTCCTTATATGCTTTCTTTTAATAAACTTTATAAAGAATTCCACATCTGCTTTGTCAGGTGTCAGAGAGAGAGGGGCTGGTTCTAAATTCAATAGTTTTGGCTCTTGGACACTCTGCTAAGAAATACATATCCAGGACAAGCATTCCCCAAGGCCCTTTTTGTTCTAAATTGGGGTGGTGGCAACAAGGAGTGTGCTTGAGCATCCTGACAAGGATCTGGACATGTTTTTTTTTTAGAATTGTGAATGATGGCAGTGGATCTAGTGATCCCTCACTTGGAGGTGGACATTTAGCAATTCCTAGAAATCAATAACATGGGCAAAAAAGGCAAAATGTTAAGGGGCAGTAATCAATAAGCCTGATGATAATGGCCATCATTAAAGGCCAATTTAGGACTCAGGACAAATCTGTATTACTCTTTTTTTAATGTTGCCACAATAACCTTAGAATTGCTGATGGGAGTAGTGCTTACCTTCAGATCTTCCGACAAGTGGCAGAAATGCCCTCTGTTGGTGGAAAGGAACTCTGGCCTGAGAACGGCCACAACCACCCAGACCCCCAAGTTATGCCCTGAGAAAACTCTGTCAGAAGATAGGCAGAACTTGCAGCATTTCTGTGGGCTTCAGCTGCTGTTTGGCTTCAATATCCTGGGTAAGGTAGATCTACTGGATCCAAAGCCCCTTCCTTCACCAGAGAGACCTTGGTATTGCACTCCCACCTCCCCCCCCCCAAAAAAAGGCACACTGGAAGTAATACAAATAATCTTTTAATATTTAATTTATTGTGTTTTTAATTGTGTGAATTTTAATGTTGTGAGCTGTTTTGGGTCCCTTGTTGGGAGAAATGCAGCATATAAATCATCATCATCATCACTGGAACTATTGGCACAGGGATTTAAAAAAAAGAAACTGCATGAGGTAGGAAAAGAAAAAAAATGCATCACACACCTTGCACTCAACTTGACAGAAAGCAGCAGGGATTTGGAAATGGTGAGTGATCATCACTTTATTCCCCCCACCCAGCCCATCCTTGAAAATTGGACTATTCATCCTGAATCAAGTAAGGAAGTTTTGTCCCCTCACATCTTGTAGTATGCTATTGATGTTCAGTGGGAAGGAAAAGTCAAATTATGTCCTTGTTCATCATGACTTTGTGATAAGAACTTTCAGAATTGAAAAATCACATTTTCTTTTCTTGACTCTGAAATATCGTTGGGTAGTAAGAGAGGACGAGGTTATCATTTCTGTCAAGGTTCCCTCTGAATAAATGGTCCTCTCTTTGCATAGCACTGAATCTGTTTAAATACAAATGAAAATTGTCACCCTTTATATTCTAGGAATGACCTTTTGGGAACTGACTGGATCCATTGTGCTAATCTTCTTTCACCCCCCTGGCTCTTCCATGTCTCTCATTTCAGCCTTTATCTCTGAACTTCTTATTAGTTTTCTACATTGTAGTATTTCCTGGAGAAAAGTAAATCAATTGCTTCAGCAGAACCCCCCTGCAAACGATTAGGGTCCAGACTAAATAGTACACCCTAAAGGAAATAATTTGAGCATATTATGCAGGAAAAAAAATTGCAAAGATTTGGTCCCAGACCAAAACTTAGATTCTGTTGAAATCAGTCTGAAATGGACAATGCAGATCTTGTTGAAATGCATGGGACTTAACTGTAATTAACCAAAACTAAGAAAGTTATTTTTAAAAAGTAGATGACATGTAACCTGTTATAACCCCCCCCCCTCAAATTGCATCTGTAGTGTTTCCATTACAAAACAAATGTTAGTAGCTGCTATACTATTGAGACTTTCTCTCTCTCTCTCTTTTTTTTTTTTAAGGGGAGGGGGTCAATCTGGAAAAGCAAGGAAAATTGCCTAAAATGTAAAAACATTCCTCCCCCCCGCCCCAAATGCATTGTGCTGGCCCTCCCAAATAAGAAGGAAAAAATGAACAAGGTCAGTGGTATGATAATACTGCTTTTATGAATTTCAGTCATGTCTGCCAGTTTAGTAGTCTAAATACAAACTTGTGAAATCCATGGTGCACACCGTAACACTTAATTGTCATATGGCTTCTTATACACAGAATGGGTCATAGAAAAGTGAACCCTTGAACATGAAGATGAAGAGTGCAGTGGGGCCACTCCTACCCCAATCTCCATAGGTTGTCCATAGTAGCCCTTAGATAGAACATTCTTATATTTGAATCCAAAGATGCAGGACTATGTGCATACGTTACAAGGAAGTAGGCACATACATTTGGATAGGTCATCAGTGAGCAGAAAAACGGGAACAAAAAGCAGAGCAACATTCCTTTGGATAGGGGAGCTTGACACCAGGAATTGTCCTGAGAAAGCAATAATTAATAATTTCATGTGGGAATCTCTGTTTTGTGTTTGTTCCAAAGGTGTACTTCCATTTTTTTTTCTTTATACCATTCTGGCCTATGCCATCTCCTACTCTTATTTAGCTCCAATTCACCTCAGACTGCAAGGAGTTGCAATTTTAACAATGTTTTCTTGAACTGACACATTTTTTAGAAGTAATTTCATACATTTTTCTGTTTTGGTTTTCTCTGGTACCATAGTCCAGTTGATCTAATGTATACATGCTACGGAAAACCCTGGCCATAGAAAATGTAGCTTTCAACAAAATAAAGTTTCTCACTGTCAGAAGAACCTTTATCTCAATGGATCTGGAAATATCTTGCTGGAATTAAGTTCACCTCTATTCACCTCCCTCTCTCTGATCTAATCTGTCTGTTCATTTGATGTTTCCTTCTCTGAGAATTGCATTCCCCTTCAGTATAATTCTAATAGATCCATTCATCCCATCTGAAATCTTTTCTTGCTGTTGCAAAACACTACCCTAACTGGAGAATCACTAAAACACTTCTCGCCCAAAGACTTCTTATTTATACTTCTCCTCTTGGGTATTAATTCACACTCAAAAATTTCAGCTACTGAGGATAGGTTTATAGTACATCCTGTGCAACGCTTCTCACGCATAGCTAGTTATATTGATCATTGTCATAGTTGGTGAAGCCTAGTGCATGGCTAGGCTTCACAGATTGCTGCCTTGTCGTGGCGAAGGGGCTTGAGTAATTCAGAGAAGCTATGGGCTATGTCGTGCAGGGACACCCAAGACGGACAGGTCATAGTGGAGAGTTCTGACTAAACGTGATCCACCTGGAGCAGGAACTGGCAAGCCACTCCAGTATCTTTGCCAAGAAAACTCCATGGACAGAAACAAAAGGCTAAAAGTAGACTCTGTCTAAAAGGGAGGGATAAAAATCGAATAAATAAATAAATCAATAAATGATGCTGGAGGATGAGCCCCTCAGGTTGGAAGGCGTCCAATATGCTACTGAGGAAGAGCGGAGGACA
This sequence comes from Intellagama lesueurii, assembly GCA_037013535.1. Classification (NCBI taxonomy): domain Eukaryota; kingdom Metazoa; phylum Chordata; class Lepidosauria; order Squamata; family Agamidae; genus Intellagama; species Intellagama lesueurii. Next base: position 263,992,994 of record JBAJHW010000001.1, read on the forward strand.
GGTACAAGTAGCTCCAGAGCTAATGAAGTGGTTGGGCCAAAGCCGAAAGCATGCTCAGCTGCGGACGCACCTGGAAGTGAAAGGAAAGTCCGAGGCTGCAAAGAAAAATACTGCATAGGAACCTGGAATGTAAGATCTATGAACCTTGGTAAGCTGGATGTGGTCAAACAGGAGATGGCAAGAATAAACATTGACATCCTGGGCGTCAGTGAACTAAAATGGACGGGAATGGGCGAATTCAATTCAGACGATTATCATATCTACTATTGTGGGCAAGAATCCCGTAGAAGGAATGGGGTAGCCCTCATAGTCAACAAAAAAGTGGGAAAAACTGTACCGGGATACAATCTCAAAAATGATAGAATGATTTCAATACGAATCCAAGGCAGACCTTTCAACATCACAGTAATCCAAGTTTACGCACCAACCACCGATGCTGAAGAGGCTGAAATTCACCAATTCTATGAAGACTTACAACACCTTCTAGAACTGACACCAAAGAAAGATGTTCTTATCATTATAGGGGACTGGAATGCTAAAGTAGGGAGTCAAGCGATAAAAGGAACAACAGGTAAGTTGGGCCTTGGAGTTCAAAACGAAGCAGGGCAAAGGCTAATAGAGTTTTGTCAAGAGAACAAGCTGGTCATCACAAACACTCTTTTCGAACAACACAAGAGGCGACTCTACACATGGACATCACCAGATGGGCAATACTGAAATCAGATTGATTATATTCTCTACAGCCAAAGATGAAGAAGCTCTATACAGTCAGCAAAAACAAGACCTGGAGCTGATTGTGGCTCTGATCATCAGCTTCTTATAGCAAAATTCAAGCTTAAACTGAAGAAAGTAGGAAAAACCACGGGGCTAGTCAGGTATAATCTAAACCAAATCCCTTATGAATACACAGTGGAAGTGAAGAACAGATTTAAGGAACTAGATTTGGTGGACAGAGTGCCTGAAGAACTATGGATGGAGGCTCGTAAGATTGTACAGCAGGCAGCACCAAAAACCATCCCAAAGAAAAGGAAATACAAGAAAGCAAAGTGGCTGTCCAACGAGGCCTTACAAATAGCAGAGAAGAGAAAGGGAAACCAAATGCAAGGGAGATAGGGAAAGTTACAGAAAATTGAATGCAGATTTCCAAAGAATAGCAAGGAGAGACAAGAGGGCCTTCTTAAATGAACAGTGCAAAGATATAGAGGAAAATAACAGAAAGGGAAAAACCAGAGATCTGTTCAAGAAAATTGGAGATATTAAAGGACCCTTTTGTGCAAAGATGGACATGATAAAGGACAAAAATGGTAGGGACCTCACAGAAGCAGAAGACATCAAGAAGAGGTGGCAAGAATACACAGAGAAATTATACCAGAAAGATCTGGATGTCCCGGACAACCCAGATAGTGTGGCAGCTGACCTTGAGCCAGACATCCTGGAGAGTGAAGTCAAGTGGGCCTTAGAAAGCATGGCTAACAACAAGGCCAGTGGAGGTGATGGCATTCTAGTTGAACTATTTAAAATCTTAAAAGATGACGCTGTTAAGGTGCTACACTCAATATGCCAGCAAGTTTGGAAAACTCAGCAGTGGCCAGAGGATTGGAAAAGATCAGTCTACATCCCAATCCCAAAGAAGGCTAGTGCCAAAGAATGCTCCAGCTACCGTACAATTGCACTCATTTCACATGCTAGCAAGGTTATGCTCAAAATCCTCCAAGGTAGGCTTCAGCAGTATGTGGACCGAGAACTTCCAGAAGTACGAGCTGGATTTCGAAGGGGCAGAGGAACTAGAGACCAAATTGCTAACATGCGCTGGATTATGGAGAAAGCCAGAGAGTTCTAGAAAAACATCTACTTCTGCTTCATTGACTACGCAAAAGCCTTTGACTGTGTGGACCACAGCAAACTATGGCAAGTTCTTAAAGAAATGGGAGTGCCTGACCACCTTCTCTATCTCCTGAGAAATCTATATGGGGGACAGGAAGCAACAGTTAGAACTCGATATGGAACAACTGATTGGTTCAAAATTGGGAAAGGAGTACGACAAGGCTGTATATTGTCCCCCTGCTTATTTAACTTATATGCAGAATACATCATGCGAAAGGCTGGACAGGAGGAATCCCAAACCGGAATTAAGATTGCCGGAAGAAATATCAACAACCTCAGATACGCAGATGATACCACTCTGATGGCAGAAAGTGAGGAGGAATTAAAGAACCTCTTAATGAGGGTGAAAGAGGAGAGCGCAAAAAATGGTCTGAAGCTCAACATCAAAAAGACTAAGATCATGGCGACCGGTCCCATCACCTCCTGGCAAATAGAAGGGGAAGATATGGAGGTAGTGACAGATTTTACTTTCTTGAGCTCCATGATCACTGCAGATGGTGACAGCAGCCACGAAATTAAAAGACACCTGCTTCTTGGGAGGAAAGCGATTACAAACCTAGACAGCATCTTAAAAAGCAGAGACATCACCTTGCTGACAAAGATTCACATAGTCAAAGCTATGGTTTTTCCAGTCGTGATGTATGGAAGTGAGAGCTGGACCATAAAGAAGGCTGACCGCCGAAGAATTGATGCTTTTGAATTGTGGTGCTGGAGGAGACTCTTGAGAGTCCCCTGGACTGCAAGGAGAACAAAACTATCCATTCTGAAGGAAATCAACCCTGAGTGCTCACTAGAAGGACAGATGAGGAGAAGGGGTCGACAGATGACGAGATGGTTGGACAGTGTCATTGAAGCTACCAACATGAATTTGACCAAACTCCGGGAGGCAGTGGAAGAGAGGAGGGCCTGGCGTGCTCTGGTCCATGGGGTCATGAAGAGTCGGACACGACTTAACGACTAAACAACAAAGTGCATGGCTATTCATGTCTTAATAACATTTGAGGTTAAATACTGCAATACGCAATATGTGGACTTGCCATTGAAGGCTTCCTAGAATGGACCATTGGTTCAAATGCAACAGTTCAGCTGTTGAGTGGTATGGACTGCACCCATGCTGTTAACCTATAAAGCGTAGTGCATCTTGGGACCAAAGTATTTCAAGGTTCATCCATTCCCCAAGCTTGACTAACAAATCTCTCCTGTAGTAAGATGGGGATAAAACTATCTGCATGTCTTCATGTTTGCCTTCTCTTTGATCAGATACATATATCAGAATGACAGGCTGGGTTTTTCTGTAGTAGCTTACATGTGTGGAATACTCTTGCTAGTCTGGTAGACACGGCACCGATGCATTTTTGGAAGCAGGGAATATATTTGAACCTCTCCAGGCTTTGAATCCACACTTTTATCAGAAATTCTGTGATGAGTCTATGTATAATAAAAACTTCACACGAGTATGTTCCAGTACCATAGTGGAGCCAGGCCATGGAGGGTTGAAGAAACTGGACTTTTCAACTAGCAGAAACAGTCATTATTCCATTGAACTAAGTCTAGCTTTCTAACCACTGTGCTGCTCTTTGTCAGCTAACTATTCTATAAGTATTAGCTGATCCTTAGCTGTCTTAAATAGAAAATTGCCCTGCATATTTAGATTTCCCTATGGAATGTGATTGTAAGGACACTTAGGTTGAGTTCTTGAAACTTTTAGCATTCAAAATGCACCATGACACTATTAGTAAACTCTCTTCTCGTGATCTGTGCACTGTACCTCACCAGGCACCAAATGTGTGCATGGAACATATAGGTTCAGTACAGATGTTTAGATAACTATACAATAATAATTGTATGGCACCAAGTCCATTCTGACTTATGGTGGCCCTTTTCATGGTTTTCTAGGTATGGCATGCTCAGAAGTGGTTTAACATTACCTTCTTCTGAGAGCATTCTCAGCCTGTGCAGCTTGCTCAAGGCTGGCTCTTCTCCCTGGAGGCATGGTGGAGAGTCTAACTCCCAACCTCTGGCTCCACAGCCAGATATCGAACTCACCAAGCTATCCAGCCAGCTAAATGACTATATAGAGTTCAGAAATGGGCTAGCAGGCAATACCCCAATACTCTTTAATGTACTCAGTCTATATGGGTATGCCTCATGGTCAAGGCTGATACTGAAAGGCAATGGAAAAAACATGCACGGTATGTATGTTTCTGAGCCAGTCTCAGATCCCTAGCAGTTATGAGTGTGATATGTGTGCTTGCAAAGAGTTGTTTTGCATGTTTGCATTTTACATTATTAGATTGCCTTTTAAACATCTGAGGGGCATCCATCAATGTAATATGTCTAGAGATGGGGAAAATACACAGCTTTTATTACAAATAATATAAGAAAAGGAAAACAACTCTCAGAAGCCAATAATTTTTCTTTGTATCAGGAAGTTTTTGTGTGAATGGCCTTCACAAAGCATTATGTGAAAGTGAATGACCAGAACGGAAGGTATTTTTGCTGAAGAAATTGCAGTGTCATGTAGTTGCCATTATATGGCATTCCAAAACTGACCACAAATACATTGAAAACAAGTATAACCTGCACACTAAGATCTGCTGTTAATGAAATGTTGCCTAGGTCATTAGAATGTTGATTCGTTAAGATTTCATCCTATGTTACAAAGTGTTAAGCAGAAATCCTCATGTGTGCCATAAAGTTAAGTTTTATTAGACTGAGCACTTTTCAACGATTTAAAAAAGTAATTTTAATTACAGAGGCGGCACTTTTTAGGGGATAAAACAATATTTCAATGTTGTAACAATATTTCAATCTGTCTGTCTTTGCCCTCCCAACCCCGGAATAAAGACATGAGACAAAGATTATGGATTAAAACACGGGCCACACTTTATTAATCATAATCAATGTTGCCATCCTTTGGCAAAGGGGGGCCTGCCATAGTGCGGAATCAGGTTAAATCGTAGAGGTCTCAAAGGACCCCCTGAGCAACAAATGGGCAAGTCCCTGGCCCCAAGTTTTTGCGGTCTTGAACGACAGCGAAAATCCAGCCGGCCGCAATTTGACCACCCGTGGACCTCAAGCCAGCTTGACTGTTGGTCCGGTTGTGGCCCAGTGCATCTTTCCCCCCAAGCACTGTAATCGCATGATCCGCAGCGCTGGGAGGTCAGATGGGCTATAGCTTACCTGAATTTAGACTGGGACTCACCAGAAAACCTGTTATAACCGCACTACCCGCCAGTGCGACCAAATTTCCACCTTATAACATGCCAGCGCCCCATTCCAGTGTGGGATAGGCAAAAAATCCCTGCATCCAAAGGCCAATCAGGGTACAGGTCAAAAATTCCTATCCAGCCCCAGAGGCGACCAGATAAACTCACACTAGAATATTGGGCGGGCGGGCGGTTGCCAGGAAAGGAAGAGGGTGGGGAGAGGGGGGAACATCCTTAAATAACCTAACGTTTCCCCCTCTCGCCCACAACGATTACCGCAAGACTAGGAGTCTCACGTCATCTGGGGAGGGAGGCAAAGGCGAGCCGCCCTGCTGAAGCTTCCTGCTCAGCAGCAGCTCGATCATTGCCCTCCCAACCCTGGAATAAAGACACGAGACAAAGATTATGGATTAAAACACGGGCCACACTTTATTAATCATAATCAATGTTGCCATCTTTTGGCAAAGGGGGGCCTGCCATAGTGTGGAATCAGGTTAAATCGTAGAGGTCTCAAAGGACCCCATGAGCAACAAATGGGTGAGTCCCTGGCCCCAAGTTTTTGCGGTCTTAAACGGCAGCGAAAACCCGTGAAAAAACTCAGGCCTATCCATGCGGATCCTTTGGTGCCCAACCACTGATCCAAGGCCGGCGCAAACCGCTCTTCAGACCTCTCGGTTAACACTCCTGCGTGCTGTGTTAACGAAGAAAAAATTCCTGGCATCTCTCCATGCCAACCGAGGGACGATTGTCGACCATACGATATGCACGGCCGTATACGAGGCCTTCAACTATCTCAAGTCGCGCAAAATGTCCAAGATTAAGGCTTTTCCACGATGCCTGTCCAGGTCTTTGCCACCGAGATGTATGGCCAATAAATCTGGTGGAAATTGGCCAAAATCGACAGCCCTACACTATTGGCTCCACAGCATCCCACGCAGCCCCTTCCATACGATGTGGGCTCTGGCTCCAAGGCCCAGGTTGCTCCCCCATGGGGATGCAGCCACATAACGCGCTGTCCAATAAACATAGCTGTGGCCTAAAATCAATACATGTCGCCGTCTCCCCGTCATCGTGGAACCTGCGGAGATACAATAAAAACCAGGCCCCCGCCTAGACATTAGGAAGTGTTCTGATGTACCTACAGTAGTTGGATGAAGACCACCTACCCAAACATTTAATTTTGTCTGTATTGTATCCTAAGGCAGCAGCTGTAGATGCTGCCCCCGATTCTAAAAGAGTGTGTTCCAAATCGTGATCCCTGTACGCCAACCCTATCCAACGCTATGTCTGTGAGTTTCCAGAACTGATACTTTGTTAATGGGGAACTATCTCTATGTTTAAAGAAATAGCCTTGATCTTGTCCCCTAACACCCAAGTATTCAATCGTGGCCTTCACAGGGCAAATTCTTTCTATATGGCAACATGCTAGCGTAAGTTGCGCACCCCTCCCTATTTGGTCAGCCTTGGATCATCTAATAAAAATTTGTACCGTTCCATCCGTAACTCTAACATCCTGCCATTGCAGAGCTACTCTAGACTTGTCATTCTTTCCAGCAGCAACTACCTTGCTAATCCTAAAGGCCCCCAAAAATGTCAACAATGATGCTGCTCTAAATAAAATCATTTCATACTCATCCCTACACAGAAACTCCCACTGCTGACAGATGCGTTCTAGCAACACAGGTGATATGGGAGCCCTGGTGACTCTTCCTCTTTCTTTGGACCACCCTTCAATCATTTTCCTAATGCGGTAATCCGAGGAATAATCCTGGTACCCATTAATCCTAGCATAGAAGGCGAGCGCTGATAACCTACCTTGAATAGTTCCAGGTGCCAATCCCCTTCTATTCAGATACACAATGAATTGTTGAAGGTGATCCACCGGTGCAGGCCAGACCAGCTCCAGGTTAACCAGCTTCCTAAATTCCTGAAACTCTATACTCACAGCATAGTACCCTTTTCGTGTCCTTGGTGCCAGGGCCAAGCCTATTGCTCTTTCCACGTCCTCACGCCAATCTGCCAAACCTCTGGGGGCAGAATCTTCGGGAACTCCTTGGCTCCTGGATCTAGCTCCCTGAACCGCCCGATCTGTTGACGTGACAAGGCATCAGCTAAACTATTGTCTATCCCTGGAACGTGTCGTGCCTGAACCAAAATGTTGAATTTCAAGGCCCACAGTGTGAATGCCCTAACCAATGCCATAACTCTCTCTAAATGAGACATAAGGTTGTTTACAATGTAAATAACTGCCTGGTTGTCACACCAAAAGCACACGACAGAGTTTGACCACTCTTCTGCCCATAGCCACAGTGCGGCCACTATTGGGAAGAATTCCAGGAATGTTAGATCCTTGGTAATACCGGACTGATGCTAATCTTCAGGCCAAGTGCCAGTACACCATCTCCCTCTGAAATAAATTCCGAACCCTAGAGAACCCGCAGCCTCCGAATGGACCTGGAAGTCCGCCTTAAGCCCTATCTCACTTCTCCAGAAAGATAATCCATTAAACTCTGCTAAAAACTGACACCAGACTTGTAGGTCCTCCCTCATACCATGCGTAACCCTCGTCCTATGCCATGGGCGATGCAGGCCCTTCATTGCATCACACAGCTGACGCAAAAAAGGTGCGACCTGGCGCCATGACTCTGCAAGCAAAGTTTAAATGGCCTACAATCTCCTGAAGCTCTTGCAAAGACACCTTTCTTCTTTGTAATAGGGATGCTATCCGAATCTTAAGATCAGCTAATTTGTTGTTGGGCAGCTTCGATGTCTGTTGTACGGTATCTAGCTCAATGCTGAGGAAAGTCAGGGACGTAGCAGGTCCTTCTGTCTTTTCCTCCACCAATGGTAAACCTATCTCCTCTGCCATTGCTTGAAAGGTGTTTAGAATAAATTGACACCTCCCTGTGTTACTTTCACCACAAAAAAGAAAATCATCGAGATAATGGGCCTTAGTCTTATGGCCCACCCTGCTCCTGAGCTTCCATTCAATAAACAAGCTGAAACACTCAAATGCCGTGCATCACTCAGAGCAACCCATGGGCAAGGCTCTATCAATGTAAAAGGATCCCTGAAATTGAAAACCTAACAGATCAAAATCTTGCGGATGAACTGGCAAAATCCAGAAGGTTGATTTAATATCACATTTTGCCATCTCTGCCTCTACACCACACTTCCGTACCATGCGAACTGCCTCATCAAAAGAGGTGTAGCGCACTGTACATAGTTCTGGAGGGATGGCACCCTTGACCGACTCTCCCTCTGGGTAGGACAAATGATATATCAGTCTAAACTCACCTTAGACCTTTTTGGGAACTATTCCTAAAGGTGAGACCCTTAAGGTTTTTAAAGGGGGCGTCGCAAAAGGTCCCAGTACTCTCCCTTCTCATACTTCCTTGGCAATTTTTTCCTGAACCACGATTTCCATTCCACACACGGACTTCAGGTTCTGCGCAAAATATGCTTTGTGCTCACCGACAGCCAGGATCCTAAAGCCGTACTTAAAGCCATCTAATAAATAAATAGCATCCACCTTGCAGGGGTAATCGTGTAGCCGGGCTTCCAAAACTGCAACCGTAATTGGACTGGGGCCCTTTTCCAGTGTTACCCCCTCCACTACCGGGTTGTTTACCCCCTCCTGTGCCCCTATTCTGACGCTGGGCCCCGGCTCTAACACATGATATTTTGGGGTGCTAACCCCCACATGCCGAACACTTATGCCTGAAATGGCATGGTTTCCTGGTGCAACTGCCTTTGACATTGTAATCCTAGCAGAGCAGGTGGGGTTGAACCACCTGCCCCGCTCCTACACGGGGATTTTGAACCTGGGCAGCCTTTCTGTTCAGATGTCCACTATCGAACCTATCCCCCAGGTTGGGTCTGGCTGGAGTCATGGACTGCAGCCAAAGACCCGGCAGGGTTTCATCCCATCTGAGATTCGTATGAATCACGCTGCGCATACGAAATGATTCATCATAGTTAAGCCAAACCTGCCCAACGAAATCCATGTACGCTCTGTATATTAAGTCCAAATATTGAAATAGGGATTGCGCCCGCCATGGTTGTGCCTTTACAACCACACCAGCGTAAATTAAGAATCCTGGTAGCCAGTTGGACCATGTCCTATCCGGCCTCTTCCTCCTCCATCTCTCCTTGTCGTTCTCATCCTCCTTGTCTATATCCTTTTTTTCCACATTTCTGTTTAACAACTCAAATAGATCTACATATTTACCCTCCAATTTTTTTCCTGAGTCGCTGGGGTGAGATGGTCACCTAAGGGCATCGCATAATCGCTGAATGGTAAGGCTCGCAAAGGCACGGTATTGTAACCCGTGTCTGGAACAGATGGGTATGGCCAAACTCCTACACCAGCTGTAGTGTTCAACGGTGTTGGAAACACAACCTGGGGATATGGTGCAGCCCATCCGCCAAATTGCATTCTAGAACAGGGCCACAAAGTGTTCAAGGCCCTGAAACCCTGTGTGTCAAACGGCGTATAAAAGGGGGAATTAAATTGTCCACTGCCAGCCCAGGGCCTGGCAGGGATCGGTGATGTAGTGCTCGGTGCAGCAGCTGACTCACCAGTGGAAGGCATCCCCAGGCTTGTGTCATCCCTGCCATACAGCTGGTCTGGGTCATCCACATCCACCACTTCCTGCCTGTCTTGAACCACAGCTGTAGAACCAGATGCCGCCTTGGTAGCTGATCTTCGCCCTTTGTCAGTATGCCAGGACCGTGGTGTTGCCGTTGCCCCGTCTGCCTCACATCTGGATGTCCCTGCCGACTGTTGCTCCACCTCAAGAACAGCAAATCTGGACATTAGGTCATCCGCTATAGCTTTAAGTTTGGCCCTACGATGGCTCTTGGCCTCTCTAGCTGAGCGGCGTGACTGAGCCTCGCTGTACTGAGGTGCCTGCTGTGCCAGCCTTTCAGCCTCCAAAGCAGATATTTTTTCTTGCAGTTGCTGCCATACAGGTCAGGATTCCTCATCCGATGAGGACTGAGGTGGAGACACCTGGGGAACTGGCCGTTTTCTGGCCGGCTGTTTCCCTTTCTTATTCTCCTGACTCTTGCGCGATGCCATTATGCACTTAACGCTTTAAACAATCAAAAGGCACCAAGTAGCTAACCAGTTTAGTTGTCAATTATAAATGGTCAGCCCACGCTATTTTGACTAAGGAAAAAGGATTAAGCTTATAACTCACTACTGTGACTGCTACAGCGATGCCACCCTACCCTTGCATTCAAAGCGCTTAGTTTGGCTCAATGTAATTACTGTTAATCACTTTTAATTATCTATGCTATAATTACAATGAACTATACTACCCTTGATCATTTGCAATAATTATTTATTCAGTTTAGTATTATTAAGTAAACCGATGAATTCAGTTAATGTTAATTATACAGATGCTAGCCCGATTACCAATTTATACAATTATAGTTAATGTAAGATGAATCTAGAAGCCCCTTGATAAGTGATTAATAATCCTCAAATACATATAATAACTCCAACAAACTATCTATACCTTAATTAATTAACTATTTATTCATATATGCAAATAATATTCTATCTATAATCAATTAATTAATTTATATATTTATTTATTTATTTTATTTTATGCTATTTACTGTGATTTTACTATAATTTTATTTTATTTATTATTATTTTTTACTGATCTAGAGAGGCTGCTGCCAAAACGTCTGACCGATTCACATGCGGTGCCTCGTGGCCTGGACTGCTTTGCCTAACCACTAAGGTGGCGCTGTTCCAACAAGGCACCAATGTTCTAAACCCTGATCCCCGAGAGGAGGGAAGATGGGAGGGGGAAAGAAGCAAAGTGCTAACGGCTGGTAAACCAAGCAGCCGCGCTGCGCGCAGCCAAATGGCTGCAAATCCAAAAGGCCGTGCCGAACCTCGACTGCTGCCTGCCTACCCGACCCTCACAATTGTAAGTTATCAGGCCGGCATGCACATGCAATGGTCCCGGCGCTGGATCCTTCTATCTTATCTATCCCTTCTTTTGCTTCTTTTTTCTCTCTCTTTTTTACAAATTTATTTATTTTAGAGCTAGCCAGTAATTCCCCCAAGCTCCGCTTGCGCCGCAGCAAGCCGCGCGGTCACGACCCCCCTTACTTGAAAAACCCCCACTCCCAATAACACAAAATTAAAATTAAAATAATTAATTAATTAAATAAATAAATATACAGAAGGGTTAAGGTAAATTTGTAAACAATAGCACGGGTTAAAATAAATATTCAGTGATCAAACCGCAGGAGGTAGCCTATGCTACCCCCTTCAGACTCCTGAGTGTTGTTCCTGCAGGCCTCTGACTGTGACGCAGCTCGAGACAGCGCAGAGCAGCAGAGCTCTATCCTTTACCGATGCCAGGAAAGGAAGAGGGCAGGGAGAGGGGGGGAACGTCCTTAAATAACCTAACGTTCCTCCCTCTCACCAACAACGATTCCCGCGAGACTAGGAGTCTCGTGTCATCCAGGGAGGGAGGCAAAGGCGAGCCACGCCGCTGAAGCTTCCTGCTCAGCAGTGCCTCGATTAATCTATTCAAAAACCTCCAGTTTATAAATGTGGAATATTGCGCTTCTGTATCCACAATTCAAAATGCCAGAAAATGGTCCAATATTGTTGCACAATTTTTCCCTGTGTTGCCAGCACCCATGGCAGCAGTAAAGATGGTCTACAGAATAACCTCTTCTATTCACCTTCACTCACAAAGAGATACCAAATAAGAGGAAATTCCAGAAGCTGACTCTTGTTTTCATCAGTTAACCACTTCTCATCAAACACAAAACAATTAGGGCTCTTTCTCAACAAATATGAATGGTAAGGAGCACAAGAGGGTATCCTGTAGGCCACCTTGACTGCTGCATTGATGTTGACAACATTCAGGCTGCCCTTTGCTATGTAAGGCTTGGCATCCTTTTGCTGCTGGCAATGAGGGCATGATGTTGTGTAGCAATATCAAGCCATTTTCTGATATTTTGAATTGTGGATACAGAAACACAATATCCAACATTCATAGATCAGAGGATTTTTTGAAGAACTGAATTTTCTGGCTGTTTGAAAATAAGAAGTTTAAGTATACATACACAACACACAAATTCCAACAGAAACTTCCCTCATGTAGAATTACCCAGTGCTAGAGGATCCCAGAAGAGAAGCACATGATCTGTACTAGAGTTTCTGGGAGAGGACTGAAGCAAGAACAGATGGGATGTGGCTGTAGTTCCTCTGTGTAAAAATATTTTGAAGGGCTGTTTTGGATTTAATGAAATGGTGAAGCAAAGATTTGAATAAGTGCAATACAGAAAATAGAGACAGATATCTAGATCTAAATCTAGATAGATAGATAGACAGACAGACAGACAGATGATAGATAGATAGATTATCTGATAGATAGATAGATAGATAGATAGAGAGATAGAGAGATAGATAGATAGATAGATAGATAGATAGATAGATAGATAGATAGATAGATAGATAGATAGATAGATAGATAGATAGATAGATAGATAGATAGATAGATACCATAGACTGCCAGAAAGACAGAAGAGTGGGTGCTCAATCATGTCAAGTCTGAACTCTCACTAGAGCAAAAATGAGTAAACTGAGGCTATCCTACCATGCACATATAATGAAAATACAGAACTCACCAGAAGAGACAATATTGCTGGGAAAAGTGGGGGAATCAACATCTGGAGGACTGCATATTATCCATACATATTTTATTGATTTACTTCATTTGATACATGAAGTGATCACCCAGGTAGGTGGAAGAAAGTAGATTTTTTGGAAAAGTATTTTTAAAGCCCACATAATAATAGATAAGTGTGTGTCATAGTATAATTAAGAAAACAGGTACATGATTCAAACAAATGAATAATCCGTCACCTTGGGTCTAACCTATGTCTGACTAGCAACCACTGAGAATAAATACAGTGGTGCCTCGACTTATGACCATAATCCGTTCCAGAAGATGGACGTAAATTGAAATGGTCGTAAGTTGAAGCACCATTTCCCATTGAAATGCATGGGAACGCGATTAATCCGTTCCAGCATTTTTTTAAAAAAATAAAAAACAAAACACTGCATGCCCCATAGGAACGCGCTGGGGCTGCAAAAAACAAAACAAACCCAAAAATAAACATTGGAGCAAGTCCCATGCTGGGACTGCAAAAAAAAAAAAAAAAAAATCACCAAAAAACAAAACAACACAGCACAGAAACATAACCCCAGCGCAAACCTACCCTGCAAAAGCCACCCAGAACAGTTTAAAAAAAGAAAAAAGCAGCACCTTACCTTACCAGTCCGAAGCCTCCTCTGATCGCACTCACTCCCCGGTGGGGCCGGCCATGGCGAAGGGTGAGGCCAGGGCGAGCGGCCGGAGCATCCCGGCCAGGCTCAGCCTCCTGGCGCTGGGTCCCCGGGATGGTCCCGGCCAGGCTCAGCCTCCCGGCGCTGAGTCCCCGCTGCCGGGTGAGGCAAGCGGCCGGACCATCCCGGGGACCCAGCGCCAGGAGGCTGAGCCTGGCCGGGACCATCCCGGGGACTCAGCCTCCTGGTGCTGGGTCCCCGCTGCCACCACCACCGCCGCCGCTGCCAGGAGGCGAGAGGCCGGACCATCCTGGCCAGGCTCAGCCTCCCAGCGCTGGGTCGCCGCCGCCGTCTTCCCCCGCCACTACATCCCTTTTCCTAACCGTTGGGGCGAAAGAGCTACAAAGAAGCAGCCTCTTCTCCACCAACAGTTTGAATTTCCTGCTTTTTCCCCCTGCCTTTTTCTGTTTGCAGGTCGAAGCTCCGGCCACAAGTTGAAGCAAAATTTTGCAGCCGGAGCTGGTCGTAACTCGAAATGGTCATACGTAGGGGCGTTCGTAAGTCGAGTCACCGCTGTACTAGTATTTAAGATGCCACAAGGCTTTTCTCTGTTGAAATTGTCCATTTCCCAGAATATACAACAATATTATATATTTCCCAAAAGAAAGCAAAATAAAAAGAAATAGATGTTGTGGATTGCTCTGTCTATTTTTAACACCTCCTTTGGGGAAAAAAGTATAATTTTTTTGCTGGTTTCTTTTTGGCAAGTTAATGAATGCGAAGTCCTTTGTATGTCTTCTCAGATCAATGAGAACATACTCCCAGATAACTGTGTTTAGTCTTCAAAAGCTGTTGAGTAATTTGCCAAGCTAAATACTCTCCTCTTGATTTTTCTTTGAGCTTTTTTTTAATCCATCTAGAAATGTATAACAGAATTGGAAGCTATTTCCAGCTGTGTATTTGGATGGTTCATCAAACTCCAGGATTACACATACAAGTAGAATCCAATCATCCATGGCAGGACTACATTTTAGAAGCTTATATTTTGTCAGCTGGTAACAGTGTTTGTTGTATCAAGATAAGCCAAGAGATGAAATGCATTCATCAGGCAACAAATGGAAAATTAACTTCTATCATTCAGGATATCTAGATGAACAAGTTCTGGATTGCATGAATATATGTGATTATAGGCTCTGAGACAGTGGAAGGAAAATTATATTTGAATGATCTTAAATAACAACAACTCACTAGAAATGATGAGGTGTTTCAGTGTTCTTAAGAGTACATGAATGAGTTTGCTTCCATAGAGTACTCACTCCATCTACAGCAAATGAATTTTCCACTTAGCACGAACATGATATGAGCATAATAAAATGCATGACCTGGGTGCAAAAACAAGGAAAATAAGGGAGCAATCCTATGGTACACAGGAAGTTTTTGCAAGGCTTATAGGATATAGTGCAGTTCCCTCCCTCAGGCTGAGAAGGAAATCCACCATTGGAGATCCACCTACAGCCTAAGCTACCAGCTGTGCCCCAATTTCCTTACACTGATGTCAGAAATCTCTGTGGGTCTTCCTCAAGAAACAAAAGGAAGTGTTCCAGATATGTGCTGGGAGTAGATTGGGAGAAAACACTGGGACCAAATCAAATACCTCCCTTCCACAAACAACCTGTTGGAACAGAGAGAAATGTCTGAGGACATAGTCAGGACAGAGTAAGGGCAGAGTCAGAGTGGTTTTTACTCCTCCCATTATGAAAAAGCAGTGATAAAACATAAGCAGGCAAAAATGGCTGAATGGAAAGACAAAAGAAAACATTGCCCTCACTCTCTGCTCTACTGGCATGAACCTGGCAGAGCTTTGGATAGGACACTCTGCCCTGGCTTCTTGTCCAATTCAAGCCATAAGATTCCTTTACAAGTGCTGTATAAGTGTATAGTTCATTCTGGTTGCAAAATACTGCATGAGAAACAGTCACATGAGAGGTAAGAGTTCAGTCAAAGAACTTTGAACAGGGTTTCTTTTAAAAGTAATAGTACTGTTTTCCAAATGCCTCCATAAAAATTCAATAGGTAGGTTACATAGCAGTTCTCCAGCACTGCTACTTATTGCAAGCAAAAGAACAAGTGCAAGAACATCTTTAGATTCAATTTTTTATTTTCATGAAGTGATCTCTGTACCCATTTTGTGAATAAAAGGAAGGGCAAGTTTCTTTCTACAACATGTTCAGATTCTGGAAATTAAAAGCAAACAAAATGTACACAGGCTCAATATCTGGAAAATTAGACCCTGGAAGAATGTGCAGTCCATGGTGCTAAAGTCCCCTGCACATTTGTAACTGTTAGTAATGCGTGTCTCCCCTCAGAGATACATGCTAGGAATTTAAAGTAGCCAAAACAGAGTCCGGAATTAACACAAAATCACAATTAAATCTGGGAAGAAAGTATGGTCCTGTTACGGCTCACAGCACCCCCATGGTAACCCAGACCCCCATGCTCTGATTTGGAAAAAAAAAAAAAGGAAGCCAACTCTCCACCACCTCTGGAGCCAGGAGGCAGTTTTGATATGTTTTTGTCTCCCCGTATTCTGTTTTGGGCCAAGGCAGCTTTTTTCCAAAGCTGGGAAAGGTTTCCAGTCACTTCTGATTTTGGGAATAGGCCTCTCCTGGGCCTCAAACCCATCTGAGCAATGAAAAACAAAATTGCCACACCATAAACTGGAAGACATTTGGGGAGTTTTTTTTTGTTGTGGCAAGGGGGTGGAGTCAGATCTGCAAGGTGTGAGTCTGGGCTTGTGTGACTCCTGGAACTCCACAGGTGGTAAAGAGAGGCAGAAGCTGCCAGCTGCCATTGCTTCTCATGAAGGAGAAGCTGAGGCTTTCACCAGAGACAAATCTGGGAGACTTTGCACACTTAGTTATGTCTAACTTTATTACTGGACTCCTTCCCCTCTTATTGTTTTACATAGAATCCTATATAGATCCCAGCTGTTTCAGCAATTTCCTCATCTTTTTTCATTTCTGTCCCCCACCTTGATAAATTTCAAGCAGTTTCCTATTCTTATTAGCCCCTTTGCTTTTCCGATCCCACTTCATGAAAAACTGGGGTTGGAGGCATCACATATTATGTGGGATTGTGGCATTGTTAAATAAATCATCACAGAAGCCTCTGAAACTGAATTCTTTTAGTTCTCCAACACCATGACGGTGGCTAGTAGAGAAGTGGGGATATTATCGTCCATTCTTGAAAAATATTTATGCATTGGTTTACATGAACAATCATTTCCTCCTTGTAACGTTTATAAAGACTCACACAATATACGTGGCTGACAATTTTGTTAGTGGATGTCTGACACAGAAATGTGTCAGTTGACCTCAAATGTAGATGTATGGTGACTTCTTAAATACCTCTGATTGTAGGCTGCTGTGCATGAGATTTTTCAAAGAAGACAGGAGAGAAATTATAAGCACTGCCTGACTTTTAGCAAACTGCCAACATGCCTTAACAACTAGAATTTAGAACGTCAAGGATGAACAATGCTGGATTACAGAGGCCTTCAGAAATCCTTTGTATATGACAGGAAGGATTAAAAAAAAGACTAAGAAGGAAGGGAAGTATAAAAATGAAATGGTGAAGTGTGCTATCTTTATGAGGAAATATCTCAGGGTTGATTTATGCCTGCATTTTTTCCAGGATCTTTTGATGATGATCACCTGTCAGACCCCAGTACCTAATACTGATCACTAGAGCACCAGAGACCACTTCTTAGTGCTAGAGACCCTCCTACTTGAATGCTCTGAAGGTGTAATTTTTCTTGCATTCTGAGTGCAGATACTTAGCCCTCCTGTCTAATCTGTCATATTTCATATTTTTCCCATTCTTCTCTTGCCGAGTCAGCCGCTTATGCTTCCTGTAGCACTGATGAGAGAATCATTGGAGTTCAGCATGACAGGCTGAGGCATCAACAGAAAAAGAAAGTTTCATTTACTCTGATTGAGTCAGACTCTTTTGTGCTGCTACTCTTGTAGATGCCTGTCTTTGGCGACCTAAGAAAAAAAACAGGGGAAAATAACAGCCTTGGAGCCAGGTGAAAAGCTCATCAAGATTGACTAGATATAGAAATTGGTATGGGGAAAAGGGAAGTGAAGAAGGAAATAAGTACAATTCCACATCCCTTCTTCATAATACAAGTGCAGAAGCTGGTGATACCTTTATTAGACCACTGAAATAGTCAAGTAGATAGCTGGCTTTCAGTGGTAATCCATTTTCATCACGCCGAGTCCCAAAGTTTCATGGCATGGTTGTTATTCATCCCAGGCAAGGATTTTGGAGCAGGATGCAAACAGCTTGTGGGGGGTGGTTGCTTGGAAACCCCTCCCCAAGTAGCATTCTGGAAATTATCTTCCACCTCTTCAAACAAGGAATTGCCAAGCAGTCTGCATCGCCCTTTCTCTCCCCACAATTGCCTTCTTTTGACACTCAATGTTTCTATTTAACTGGGGGTAAAAAGGGCAATGCAGCCACATGGCTTTGTTCAAAGATATGGGAGATAAATTCCAGGATGCTACTTGGGGAGGAGTTTCCAACCAACCAACCCTCACAAGGTGTTTGCATCCTGCTCAAGAATACCTGCCTGGCATGAACAACAACCATGCGGTTTGGGACCTCGATACCTGCTAGAACACCTCCTTCTGACTAGATCCGCCCATCCAGTATGATCCTCCCAGGCTGGGCAGTTGAGAATTTCGACCCTGAGAGAGGCCTGGAAAGTGATGACTAGAAACTGGCCCTTCTTGGCAGTCGTCCCGCAACTGTGGAATAGTCTCCTGCCCAAAATCCACCTGGCCCCTTCACTGGGAACTTTTAAGAGATGACTAAATACAGGATTGTTCAGACAGGCCTTTCCGGACTTTAGAACATCTTGATACAGTTGTGCTTTTAACAATCACATTTTCAAGTCCTCCACCATGCTTTTTTATTACTTTAATTATTTTATTATGCTGTTGTTGTTGTATTTTTGTCGTTAATTTTGACTTTCGTTTATTTATTTTTGTTATTGTTGTTTTATGATGTTGATGAATTTGTAAACCACCCAGAGTGGCCTTGGTAGACAGACAGGCAGTATAAAAATCAAATCAATCAATAAATGAAATAAACTGTGAAGCTCCCAGATGCTCCGAGACAGAATAGACAGTGCCCACACATGAGAGTTGCATCCAAAAAAGTCATGTTTTCTGTTCCAGTGTATCATCATCATCATCATCATCGAACTGCAGAGCTGGAAGGGACTATTGGTTGGACTCATTGTGTTTTCTCAGGCTTTTATTCATGGTGAATTGCTGTTTGTGCATGCTTTTCTTAAAATTGTAAGTACATTTTAAACAAATTAGGAATAAATACTAAAGGGACAGTAATCCCTTTTATTCCCACTTCTCTTTGGAGCCTACATTTTACATGTCACACTCTACCAGGGGTCCCCTGACTCAGAGAAGAGGTTTTGTGGGAGAATAGCACAAGAAATGACAGAGGGACAAGGCTGTAAGACTTTTCCTTCTAGGAGTAAATATTGTTCTTAAAAGAGAACCCCTCTCAGCTGAGGCTTTGCTTTTTATCCTATTGCCAAAGGAGATTATATTGGTAGGAACATGGTAGAAGGGTTTTCTTTCCCCTGAGGTGGCATTCTGCCTATGAAAATCTCTTCCCAGAGAACTCAAACTGAATTCTTTCATGCTCAACTCTTGGCGAGCAATGAAAATATTCTTATTTGGTTTAGTTAAGGAATAACGAATGAAACCCATAAAATAATGTAAAAAATACCACTCAGTTTAGACCTCTCTATTATTTCACTCTGAACATTTCCTCTTATTTGCTTTATTGCACAAGTCTCTACTCCCATCCCGTCCCCATAAGCCCCAGGCATCCATTTCTATCCTATAATTTAGTTTGATGGAATATTTCTTGGGGGAAGATTATATAACTAAATGTGTGCTTTTATTGTAGAAAAGACAGGATAAATAATTGGTTTTAAATTATGTAGTATAAACCACTGCCTGTCAAACTAAAACAATATAGATTGCTGCTTGTCAAAGGAGGGAAAAAAATGCCTTTGTGGCTTCTTGACTGATTAAGCTCCCCGAAATAACAAGAACAAGGCTCCCTACTGGAAAAAATGAAAAGTTAAAGAAAGTGACTTAATTACATATCAATGCTAAATGACATGCATTAATTTCTAATAAGTTGTAATGCACACTTAACAAAAGAGGTAAAAAGCTATAATCTGCTCGAAAAAATGTAAAGTGAATTCCTTAATCAGAATATAATTGCTTTACACTCATCCTTTTGACACGCTCTGATGGCAATGTACAAATCTTGATTGGTTTCTCTAGACAAAAATCATGCCCATGGAAGAACTACACAACTTTAGCAGTGACTATGAGAATGAAGACACTGAAACAGTTAATGATTTTGTACACCTTGACTCAGTCATCAATGCAAATGGAGACTGAAGCCAAGAAATCAGAAAACGACTGAGAGTCAGTCTTGATGAGTATATAGCTCTCGCTATTTGGATCGCTTTTGGTGCGATTTGGTTTGAATCAAATTACAGAGTCCACACATGTTTTGACTTAGAGCATTCCATCCTGCCCGTTTTTAGAGCTATTCTGCTCCCTTCTGGCATAGCACTGGGACTTATGTTTTTTGTTTGTTTGTTTGTTTTGGCACAATTCAGTGCACTCCTCATCCTGTTGTGTAGCCTGTTTAGATCATTAGTTCTCGCCTATATGGAGTGGTGGCTGGTGTTATCTAAGGAGGCAACCTGGTGACATATTAGGTGGGTTGTGTCATATTAATGGATGATAGGATAACTGCTGCTCCGTTATTTTCATTTTCTCTACCCCTTTTTTTTTAAAAAAATATTTCCCTATTGATGCAGCACTATTCTAGATAAATGAGATACATTGGTGGCACGTAGACCATGCTAGGAAAATACATTCCTGCTTTGCTATGCCACTTACTTTATTTGAAAAAGAGAGAGGAAGTCACCATGGCCTGCTGAATGACTATGTTGGCCCCACCCCTCCAAATGCATTGGGAGATGACAGTTTCTCTCCTTCCCCCCAATGAATGTTGGCTTAGTAGTTGCTGAAGAGGTGGGGAGGAGATGTGTGAAAAGTAAATAAAAGCCACTGCTGGGAAAACCAGCTGGATTGAAGACTAGCTTTCATCCACCACCCCGTCCTGAAGAATAAACCACCTATCTTTGGGTTGCCTGCTCAGGCTCTCGCCCCCCCAGCAGTCCATCAGAGGTAGAAAGATAGGAAAAAGTGGGGGTTATCTCCCTTACGCTTCCCTAATCTTCATCCCAACATTTTGCTGGCTCTGCTGCCTAGCTTGCTTTGGTAACGCGGAACGCCATTGCTCCCCTCCCGGGATATCGCGAGACATGCTTAGTCTCACAAATGTGACCTGGGAGGGGAGGGGTAGAAGTGCCTTATTTAAGGGGCGATCCCCCCTCCCAACAGCCTCTTCCTTTTCGGACACAAAGGAGGACGGAATTTCGCAGCTAGTGGCTAATTTTTACTGCGCAGCTCCGATTGGGCGATTGGAAGGGGGGTTGCATTGGCACCCCCTCCCCACGGTTTGAAAGCAGCATTTCGGCTCCTCGATTAAAGGAGCCAATTCGTGGGAAAAGGGGCTTTACTTTATTGTTAAATTTAAAATAAATAAATACATAATAAATACATAACAAATAACTATATAAATAAATAAGGGGAAGAGTGGGGAAGGAGTGCAGCAGCGGGAGCGTGAGGCTCAGCCACCAGGGCCTGGCTGGGCCAGGCCTGGGCATGACATAGACTTATTAGGCAATAGGGGAGAACAGTTTAATCATTAATTCAAATTGTTATCTGATGGTAGTAGATAAATAAATGAAGAACTAATAACATAGATTACTAATATTAATTGTTTATAAGGAATAAAAAATTATAATATTAATTTAAATAAGGCTGTCGTGTGGAGTAGTGGGATACAGCTCTGTGAGTTGGGCACCTTGCCCACCCGGCCAGCAGGATTAGGCGTGTGCTTTTGAATTAGTAATAAATACATATATATTGATATATAAATATATAATTAAGAATATTAAATTTATATACAGATTGTACATATATCTTCTGGTTTAGTAAAAAATTTAATAGTTACTGCTTGGATAGGCTTGACCTTGGGATTTTGTTTCCACACTAAACCCCATAGGGTGGTGTTGGGAGCATTTGCCCATAGTGTTCTATTCCAGTTTAGCAGAGTTAATTGGATGAGGTAGTATTGTGGTTTAGCAGAGAAAGTGAAAGGGTTTCGCTTTGTATAGGCGGTATGGGGCAAGCCCTGGGAGTGAGGCTTTAAAGGCTTTTACAGAGCAATTCAATTGTAGAGCCCTAGGTTATTTGAGTACTAACTAATGTCAGCTGATAGTAATTTTCTCACTTTCTAGATATCCAATCATAATTAAGTTCAACTGAGTTTAATTGCAGGTGACAGAACAATTTTGGAGTTTAAGTAAAAAAAGAGAAAAGACAAAGGGGACAAGCCTGTGTAGTTGTAATGGCTCCTAAGAAGGGCGAAGGGAAAAGCAAAGGCAAGCAGCCTGCTAGGAAGCGAGCAGCCCCTCAGGTCTCACCACCGCAGTAATCTGCGGATGAGGAGACCTGGCCTATTTGGCAGCAATTGCAGGACAAGATTTCAGCCTTTGAAGCTGAGCGAGTGGCGCAAGAGGGTGTAACACATGGGGAACAGCAGCCACATTGCTCAGTCAGAGAGGCGAAGAGCCATAAGCATGCTAAGCTTAAATCTTTGGCGGAAAATCTAATGTCTCATTTTGCTGCCCTAGAAGCCAACCAACAGGCACCGCAACAGCCAAACCAGGCACCTGATCCCTCGATGACCACACCACAGCACCAGAGCAATGAGAAAGACCAAGGGTTGGAGTCAGAGGAGGTTGCAGGGCCATCTGTGGGATGCAGGGGTCGGCAGGAGGGAGTCTCAGACATAGCAGCAGGTTAGCAGCAAGACAGGGTGGAACAGGACCAAACACTGGTCGCCACAACAGGTGAGTTAGCGGTTGCACCGGACACCTGCCCATCCTTGGCTGCTTGGCCCTGGCTTGGCAGTGCACAGGGTAGTACACCTTTTAACATGGCAGATGACTTCCATGGGCTTAGGGCCCCGGCCAATCAATGGCCTAGTACAAGCACACCAGCAGGAAGCTGGATGGCTCCCTACCCACAGATCACATTCCCTGCACCAATGGGTTGAACTTCTGGGGTAGGGGTTTGGCCCTACCCATCGGTGCCCAACACAGGATATAACTTGGTCCCTTTAAAGGCTTTGCCTTTCCGTGACCACACCATGCCATTGGGGGATCATCTCACATCAGCCACTAAGGAGAAAATATGAAGGGGTAACTATGTAGATCTGTTCGAGCTTCTCAATAGAGAAGTGGACAATAAGGATTTAGATAAAGAGGATGAAAAGGAGAAAGAGGCATAGGCAACGCAGACCGGGATGGACATGGGCCAACTGGCTCCCCTCCAACTGGCTCTCCTAATCTATGCCGGGGTAGTGGTAAAGGCCCAGCCTTGGAGGGCACAGTCAATGTTCCAATACCTTGACTTCATTTATAGAGCATACGTTGATTTCACTGGGCAGGCTTGGCTGCTTTATGACGAATCATTCTGTATGATAAGTGCTATACGCCCAAACTTGCACTGGAATGAGCCTCTACCAGGCCTCTGGCTTCAGTCTATGATGCCATCCAGGCTGAATTCAGGTGACAGGTTCGACAGTGGACACCTGATTTGTAAGCCGGGCCAGAATTTGAATCCCCATATAAGCACAGGGCAGGTGGTCCAACCCTGCCTGCTTTGTTGGGATTTCAATTGAAAAGGCACATGCTCTCGCAAAGCCTGCAGATACAGGCATGCGTGCTCAGTGTGTGGGGGCCAGCACCCTTGCACAAACTGTTTTAGAGCCAGAGGACCAACAATAAAGAGACAGGTGGGAACAGAAAGTCAAATGGAGGTGGTGGCCACTCTGCTAAAGGGACCCAGCCCAATTAAGCTTGACATGCTGGAGGCATGGCTGCAGGATCATCCTAAAATTGCCAATGCAGTTTACCTGTTAGAAGGTTTTTGGGATGGTTTTAGGATCCCAGCTGTTGGGGAGCATAAGGGATTCTTTGCCTAGAACTTAAAGTCAGTGCAAGGGATGGAAGATATAGTTAGAGAGAAAATAGAGAAGGAGGTTAAGGAGGGCCGTGTGCTGGGTCCTTTCCCGCACACCCCGATGGATAATTTGCGGGTTTCACCATTGGGAGTAGTACCTAAAAAGAACCAGGGGAGTTTAGGCTTATACACCATTTATTGTATTCTGAAGGGGACTCAGTAAACGACGCTATCCCCCCCGAGTTATGCACAGTGCGCTATACCTCCTTTGATGAGGCAGTGCATATGGTCCGTAGGTGTGGCATAGGGGTGGAGCTTGCGAAATTTGACATTAAATCAGCGTTTCATATTCTTCCGGTTCATCCACAGTATTTTGATTTGTTGGGTTTCCATTTTCAAGGTTTTTACTACATAGATCGGGCCCTGCCCATGGGATGCTCTATCTCATGTGCTGCATTTGAGCATTTCAGCTCGTTTTTGGAGTGGAAACTCAGGTGCAGAGTAGGACTCAAGAGCACTGCCCATTATTTAGATGATTATCTCTTTTGTGGAGAGAACCACACTGGGCATTGTAAACTCATATTAGAATCATTTCAATCGATGACAGGTGAGCTGGGGTTGCCTTTAGTGGAAGAAAAGATGGAAGGACCATCCACTTCCCTCACTTTTCTGGGGATAGAACTTGATACGAGGACGCAGGCTTCCAGACTGCCAGACAACAAACTGAAGGAGTTCCAGGCTCGGCTCAGTGGTTTGTTGAGAAAGAGAAAAGTTTCACTTAAGGAGTTGCAGGAGATCGTAGGACACTTGAATTTCGCATGTAGGGTAGTTGCACCTCGTAGAGCCTAATTGAGAAGATTATGTGATGCCATGAAAGGGCTCCATCACCCATTCCACAGAACTCGGGTGATGTCAGGCATGAGGCATGATTTATAGGTTTGGGCCCAATTTTTGGAGAAATTTAACGGAGTCTCCTTTTGGAGATCTGAGACGAACTTCAGGGCTGATTTCCAGGTCCAGACTGATGCTGCAGGCTCATCAGGCTTTGGAATCTATTTTAGAGGAAGGTGGTGCACAGAAGTATGGCCAGAGGAATGGCACCAAGAGGGGAATCACACGAGATCTAACGTTCTTAGAATTTTTCCCTATAGTAGGTACCTTGTGGTTGTGGGCGCACGAATGGGCTAACTCAGTCGTGCACTTTTGGTGCGACAATCTGGCAGTGGTTTACATCATAAACAACCTCACGTCGCATTCTGAACATGTTATGGCACTAGTGCACGCATTTACGTTGCACGCCTTAAGATTTAACGTTCTAGTTCAAGCAAGGCATATACCTGGCCTCGACAACAGCTTCGCAGATTCCCTATCACACTAACAGATCTATCGGTTCAGGGAGTTAGATCCGGGAGCCAACAAATTTCCAGAGACACTCCCCCCAGAGGTTTGGCAAATTGGCAGGATGGCGCATAAAGAGCGATAGGTTTGGCCTTGGCCCTGAGGACGTGGAAAGGGTATGCGGCAGTGAGTACAGAATTCCAGGAGTTCAGGCTTGGAGCTCATGTGGCCCACTCCGGTTGAACACCTGCAGCAGTTTATAATTTATTTACATAGGAAAGGGCTGGCACCTGGTTCCATCCAGAGCAGGATGTCCGCGTTAGCCTTTCATGCACAAATTCAGGGATATGTACCCTGTTTCCCTGAAGATAAGACCTAACCTGAAAATAAGCCCTAGTATGATTTTTCAGGATGCTTGTAATATAAACCCTACCCCAAAAATAAGTCCTAGTTAAGTGAAAGCCTGCCCTCCACCATTGTGCAGCAACCAGAAGAAGATGACATGACTGTATTTGAATAAACGTAGATTGTACATGAAAAAAATTAAGCATCCCCTGAAAATAAGCCCTAATGAGTTTTTTGGAGCAAAAATTAATATAAGACCCTGTCTTATTTTCAGGGAAACAGGGTAGATCATACTTCTGACTTCCGCATTTGGAAGATGCTTGAAGGTTGGAGCAAAGAAAGGGGCCGGGTTAAAGGGCACCTATCTCCCCGGCATTGTTGGAAAGGATCTGCCAGCAATGGCATTCCCTTTGTAGGGACGAGTATAAGGCAACATTATTTAGGACTGCATCGTTATTGACATTTTTTGGAGCATTAAGGATAAGTAAAGTGGTTCCAACAGGAAAGGGGGACCGGTCTAGGCTAGCCTTACAGAGGTATGATGTGAGGCTGGAGGATAATAAAGTGAAGATTCATATTCGCCGATCCAAGGCTGATCAGTGTGGCAAGGGAGCAGACATAACATTAGCCCCATGCTCCTTGGTGGAGATATGCCCTGTGAATGTGGTGGAAAGTTACATGCGAATTAGGGGTCAGGGACAAGATTACTTTTTTGTGCATGAGGACTGTTCCCCCTTAACAAAATACCAATTTTGGAAACTGACAGACCTGGCATTGCAAAAAGTGAAAATACAAGGCTTAAGGTTTGGAACACATTCATTTAGGATTGGTGCAGCTTCAATGGCAGTGGCCTTAGGCTATCATCCGGAGGATATTAAACAGTTGGGGCGGTGGTCATCAAACACTTACCGCAGATATGTTCGAACCTTTCCTAACGTCTAGGCAGGTGCCTGGTTCTTTTCTGTCATTGCAGGTATGGCAGTGGAGACGAGGCGGAGGCACATTATGGTAATCGGCCATAGCTATATTTTTGGGGCAGTAATTTGGGCCTTGGTGCCAGAGCCCATATTGAATGGAAGGGGCTTCGAGGAATGCTATGGGGCCAATTGTGCAGAGCTGCTGCTTTTGTTTCACTGCCCCCAAATGTGTTGTTAATACATCTTGGAGGAAATGACCTGGCCAGGTACGGTGGCAAGGCTTTGATATTGGATGTGATACGTGACCTCAGATGGCTGAGGTCAGAATATCTGGAGATGCGGATCGTATGGTCCATGATTATCACTCAGCTTGAGTGGGAAACAGCTTGCCATGCACAGCGGGTTAACACTGCGTGGAGGAGTGTTAACAGAGAAGTGTGTCGGGCAGTATGCAATGGCCTTGGATCGGTGATTGGTCACCAGGAGATCCGTCTACATAGACCTGAGCTCTTTTGGCATGATGGCGTGCACCTCTTGAATAGAGGATTTGATATATTCCTTAAGGACATCCAGGGGGGCTTGCTTATGGAGCTTGATAGGATGGATGGCGGGCATGGGACTTAGCGTCGCTAGTCCCTATGCTATGGCGGGTAGTGAGGATAGAACAGGTTTTGGTGAGTCCCCTTTGCTATCACAGGTAATGTATAGCTCATCTGACCTCACAGCACTGCGGATCGTGCGATTACAGTGCTTGGGGGGAAAGATGCGCTGGGGCCACACCCGGACTGACGGTCACCAAGGGGAAGATGGCTTGAGGCCCGGGGGTGGTCAAATTTGGGCCAGCCGGGCCCTCGCTGTCTTCATGACCGTGAGACCTCAGGACTAGGGACTCACCCATTTGTTTGGTAAGGGGTCCATTGAGACCCCTGTGCAAAACCTGATTCTGCACTACGGCAGGACCCCCTTTTTAAGGAGGGCAATAAGGAATATTCAATAAAGTGTGGCCCATGTTTTATCCCATAATACTTGTTTTGTGTCATTTTTCTAGGGTAGGGGGACAATCCCCTTTCTCTGGTCCTGCCATTAGCAGCACTGCAAGCTTGCTGCACCACTACAGTCTTCCATTGCTGTTCTACTTCCTCCTTACTTGCAAATAAATCTGGCAAACCTTACTCATGAGTAAACTGGGTAACTCTAACACGTGAGTACACCAGCAAACCAAAGCTGGACCCTTCTCATAGAACTAAAAACATCTCTGTGAGGACTTGATAGCATACAACAACAACAACAACAGCAGCAGCAACAACAATAAACTTATACACCACTTGTTCTAATTTCTATAAAAAAAATTCTAAGCTTCTGGCAGTTGTGATGGTAAACAAGTACGGCAGGAATTTTGTGAGCTTCTGTGATTGCAGCAAGCACTGCAAAAATATTGTGATTTCTAATGCAACTGTTGTCTTAAAGCAAGCATTCAGATGCTCCAAGAATACTTCATTCTATATAAAACTGATGGCATAGCATTAGAATTGGGATAGGTGTCATTATCCACTTACCAAAAATGCCCCATTTGATTCAGGCTCTGTCTGTCATCGTAATGACGGAAATTTTTCTAGTGCTATAATAATAGTGACAATTGGCCTGGGTCAGCAACAGCATTTGGTAAAAAGACAGAGGTTAAAAACCTGCTGCTAGCTCTGGTGAAGGTTCTTTAAGTGGAACCTGCAGGGATTGGACTAGAGATATTTGTGTGCAAAGCATGACTTGTAATTCTGTACTGTAACATCTGAAAGATAAATTCACTGAGGATCTCAGGATGTAGCAAAGATTCCCCTATAATACTATAAATGGCCCTCTCCCACAATGAACAATTATTACTTCCAGTGTCTATGACATAAATTTATTTTAAATACTCATTTCGTTACTGTATTACTAATATTTTCATTTTTCCCCATATCCACTGTATTTCTCTACACTATTTGACAGATGGGATAGTACTTCAACTGTATGTTCCTTGTACTAATCAAGGCTCTTCCTGCTGAGTTAAAAATTCCTCACCATTTCTCCCACTTGATCATGAAGTATAGCTGGGCTTCATGTTTGAATGTCATTTTAAAAATGTCACTTTGTTGAAAACTGCTTCTTTTCAGAAAGTGTTAGGAGTCTTCTAAAAACAACACAACAAATCCCAAACAAGAGATAGCAGTGAGAGGCATCCTGTACCCAATTCATTTAACACAGTCAATGTGACCAAGAGTCTCATGGCACCTTAAAGTCCCTACAAATTTTATTTGCAATAAGATTTCACAGAGTGTAGTGCACTGTGAAAGGAAAGTCCGATGCTGCAAAGAAAAATACTGCATAGGAACCTGGAATATAAGATCGATGAACCTTGGTAAGCTGGATGTGGTCAAACAGGAGATGGTAAGAATCAACATTGACATCCTGGGCGTCAGTGAACTAAAATGGACGGGAATGGGCGAATTCAGTTCAGACAATTATCATATCTACTATTGTGGGTAAGACTACCATAGAAGAAATGGAGTAGCCCTCATAGTCAACAAAAGAGTGGGAAAAGCTGTACTGGGATACAATCTCAAAAATGATAGAATGATTTCAATACGAATCCAAGGCAGACCTTTCAACATCACAGTAATCCAGGTTTATGCACCAACCACCAATGCTGAAGAGGCTGAAATGGACCAATTTTATGAAGACTTACAACACCTTCTAGAACTGACACCAAAGAAAGATGTTCTTCTCATTATAGGGGACTGGAATGCTAAAGTAGGGAGTCAAGAGATAAAAGGAACAACAGGTAAGTTTGGCCTTGGAGTTCAAAACGAAGCAGGGCAAAGGCTAATAGAGTTTTGTCAAGAGAACAAGCTGGTCATCACAAACACTCTTTTCCAACAACACAAAAGGCGACTCTACACATAGACATCATCAGATGGGCAATACCGAAATCAGATTGATTATGATCTCTGCAGCCAAAGATGGAGAAGCTCTATACAGTCAGCAAAAACAAGACCTGGAGCTGATTGTGGCTCTGATCATCAGCTGCTTATAGCAAAATTCAAGCTTAAACTGAAGAAAGTAGGAAAAACCACTGGGCTAGTCAGTTATAATCTAATCCAAATCCCTTATGAATACCCAGTGGAAGTGAAGAACAGATTTAAGGAACTAGATTTGGTGGACAGAGTGCCTGAAGAACTATGGATGGAGGCTTGTAACACTGTACAGGAAGCAGCAACAAAAACCATCCCAAAGAAAAAGAAATGCAAGAAAGCAAAATGGCTGTCCAACGAGGCCTTACAAATAGCAGAGAAGAGAAGGGAAACAAAATGCAAGGGAGATAGGGAAAGTTACAGAAAATTGAATGCAGACTTCCAAAGAATAGCAAGGAGAGACAAGAGGGCCTTCTTAAATGAACAGTGCAAAGATATAGAGGAAAATAACAGAAAGGGAAAAACCAGAGATCTGTTCAAGAAAATTGGAGATATTATTTATTTATTTATTTATTTATTTATTTATTTATTTATTTATTTATTTATTTATTTATTTATTTATTTATTATTAGATTTTTACCCCGCCCCCCTAGACAAAGTCTACTCGGGGCGGCTTACATACATAATAAAAACATCATAACATTAAAACATCATAACATTTAAAACAGCATAATTTTAACATTTATATTAAATTAAATCAGTACCAAGATGATAAGAGTAAAATCAGTTATTGACTGGAGGGAAGGCCTGCCTGAAAAACCAGGTTTTCAAATGAGTTTTAAAAACGCCCAGCGAGGGTGCCAGACGAATTTCAGTGGGGAGGCTGTTCCATAGCCGAGGGGCCACTGCCGAGAAGGCCCGGTTTCTTGTTCTTTCTTTCCGGGCCTCTCTCGGCGTTAGGCCCCTCAGCCGTCCCTGCTGGCTATTCCGGGTGGTTCGGGTAGATCTAGGTGGGAGAAGACGATCTGCCAAGTATCGAGGTCCCAAACCGTTTAGGGCTTTATACGTCATCATTAACACTTTGAAGTCAATGCGGAAACGAATGGGCAGCCAATGCAAGGCAGCCAGAGTGGGAGAGATATGCTGATATTTCCTCACCCCACTAAGGAGCCTGGCTGCCGCATTCTGCACCATTTGAAGTTTCCGCATCAATCTCAAAGGCAGCCCCACGTAGAGCGCATTACAATGGTCTAATCTCGAGATTACGAGCGCATGGACAAGAGTAGTGAGGGCCTCCCCATCAAGATATGGTCGCAGCTGGGCAATCCGCCATAGATGGAAATAGGCGGAACGGGCCACGGACGCCACCTGGGTTTCCATGGTAAGCGCCGGGTCCAGATGTATCCCCAAGCTGCGAACCTCACTCTTTGCGGTAAGGGTCGTCCCCCCAAAAGAGAGGGAGTCGCCCAAACCGCCGATGGAGGGACCTCCCACCCTCAAGACCTCCGTCTTGTCCGGGTTCAGCCTCAACCCATTCAACTGCATCCATTGCAGTACAGCCTCCAGGCAGCGCTGAAGGGACAGAACGGCATCCACTGAGGTAGATGAAAAGGAGATGTAGAGCTGCGTGTCATCAGCGTACTGATGGCACGAAGCACCACACCCCCTGATGACCCCACCCAGCGGCCTCATATAGATATTAAACAGCATTGGGGAGATGATCGACCCCTGCGGAACCCCACAACTGAGACTCCATGGGGCCGAAGCATTCTCCCCAAGCTGTACTCTCTGGGGACGGTCCTCCAAGAAGGATCGGAGCCAGGCAAGCACCAGGCCACCGATTCCCAACTCAGAGAGCCTCCCCAGGAGGATACCGTGGTCGACGGTATCAAAGGCGGCTGAGATATCGAGGAGGACCAACAAGGACATATTACCCCTGTCGGCCTCCCTCAACAGGTCATCCAACAGTGCGACCAGTGCCGTCTCTGTGCCATAACGCGGCCTGAAGCCCGACTGAAATGGGTCCAGGGCGTTAGTTTCGTCCAAAAGTGTCTGAAGTTGGTCTGCCACCACCCTCTCCACCACTTTGCTAAGGAAAGAAACATTGGCGACGGGCCTATAATTTCCAATATCATCCGCCGCCAAATTTGGTTTCTTCCTTATGGGCCTAATGAGTGTCTCCTTGAGGGCAAGAGGAACCTTGCCCTCTTGGAGAGACCCATTAATTATTGCTGTGGCCCATTCCGTTGTTACAGGCCTGGCTGCTTTGATTAGCCAGGCCGGGCAAGGGTCAAGGGAGGAGGTGGTGGCCCGACAGCGATCAAGCACTTTGTCCACCAGATCCAGCGTCACAGGCTGAAAGAATTCAAGAGTCACCGGGCAGGGCGGAGCGCTGGACATCTCTGCTCGATCCACTGTATTTAAAAAAGGAGATAGGTCCCGGCGGATGGCCTCCACTTTTGATTTAAAAAATGCTGCAAATTGGTCAGGTGAGATATTAATGGGAGGCCCATCACCCAGACCAATTCCGGATAGATCGCGAACTATACGGAAAAGTTCCGCCTGCTGATTAGAAGCATCGCTTATCCGGTCAGCGATGTATGATCATCTGGCAGCCTTTACCTTAGCCAGGTAACGGTTAGTTGCGATCCTGACAGCTTTCTTATTATAATCCATCGGTTCCTCTCTCCAAATGCACTCTAGCCGTCTCCTATTTCGCTTCATTGCTCGTAGGTCCTGGTTATACCAGGCACCTGGCCGAGCTCTGCTCCTGAGAGGGCGTTTAGGAGCGATCGTGTCTACAGCCCTAGTGGCGGCGGCAAGCCATCCGTCAACCAGAGCTTCGACAGGAGCGCCAGACAGCTCAGCTCCCTCTCATGGTATCCTGGAATCTCAATGGATCCAGTAACCTTCGAGGGCGGACCATCAAAGTAGGTCCATGCTCCCTGCGGGGAGGGAGTGCCACTGAGAGGTTACATTTTATTAGATGGTGATCTGTCCATGACAATGGGACTGACACCAGGTCAGTCACCATCAGACCACACTCGCTCCGTTCAGTGGAAAATACCAGGTCTAGCGTATGGCCGCCCGTATGTGTGGGACCGTTAACATGTTGGGACATGTCCAAGGAAGCCATGGTTTCCAAGAACTCAAGAGCTGGACCGGAAACCTCTGCCTCCGCATGGATGTTGAAGTCACCCAAGACCAAAAGCCTCGGGGACTCCAACAGTGCCGCGGAGACAAAGTCCCCCAGCTCCGGAAGGGAGGTGGCTGGGTCGCGGGGAGCGCGGTAACCCAGCAAGATCCCAATACCATCCCTGGCCCCAACAAACACGTGGAGGGCCTCCAGACCTGGCTTTACCACCTTGGAGCGCCTAGTAACCTCAAGAGTATTTCTATAAACAATGGCTACTCCCCCCCGCCCCTCCAATCTACCCTGGTGCTGGACTGTATAACCAGACAGACAGGCTAGGGTCAGGGGAACCCCCCCTTCCCCGCCCATCCAGGTCTCGGTTATGCATGCCAGGTCTGCGTCCTCCTCCAGAATAAGATCTTGAATCAGCTGGGATTTGTTGGACACAGACCTGGCATTCAACAGCACCAGTTTTAGGGTGGAGGGCCGGCTGAGCTGGCTACCTCGAGACTGGTAGTTGGACACAGTGCCAGAACAGTGAACAGCCTTCAAACATCTGTTCACTGTTCTTCTAAAACGAGTAGGCACTGAGCCAACGTCATATCTCCCTCTACCCGTAATCACCCTGATGTTAGACCCCTCGCTGGGGGGGCAGGCCCTCCTCTCCATGTCCAGAAAGAAGAAAGAAAAGAAAAAACAAGATGCACTAATGTAATACAATAAACAATAATAAGGTCACATAATAATCAATATTTGAATTAATCAGACTATCGAATTAAACAATATACCAAAATAACAATTTAACAGAATTTAAATTAGGCAACTAAAACATAAAACAATTAACAATCAGGTGGACAAAACATAAATTAAATTATCGTAAAAATAAACCTAAAAAACAAAAAACATGAATAAACAATTATAAAACCAAAGTTTTTTCCCCAGAACTCCTCCCTCCACTCACTGTCCTGCTCGTGAGGTTGGTTTTAATGTTGGTTTTGATATTGAGGTGAGTTTGTTTTGCATACGGTGAGAGCAACAGTAGCAAGAAAGCTGGAAAGTAAAATGAGGCTACTGTTGCCCTTCTCCAGGCCAGATGACTATTGAACGTGTCCTCGCTGGTCCACTTAAGGAGAGAGGCAGGGGGAGTTGTTGCCGATGGAAATTGGGACATGACAACATACAGGGGAGCAACCAGCAGGACCCCACAACACATGGGACCCCACCGCCCACCCCCCTGCTCCAGACGCCCCGAAGAAGCCGCCACTCCCCTACCAAAGCCGGAAAACGCTCTGCACCTCCAGTTCTCCCGGCAGCCTGCCAAGCCCTCCACACTGGGTCCCGCCGACATCACCGGAGTTCCAAATGAGCTCCCCCAGTTCGACCTCCAGGCAGAACTCCACTGGCACCCCTTGCTCTCAGCTCCCAGCGTGCTGTTTTCCGGGCTCGGCCAACCTGCCTCGAACTACTCCCTCCGTTCGAGCCTCTGTGCCGGCTGTGGGCGCGCTGTTCTCCTCCTCGTCTCTCCCGTCTCGCCCCGAACTACTTCCTCCATTCGAGCCTCTGTGCCGGCTGTGGGCGCGCAGTTCACCTCCTCGTCTCTCCCGTCTCGCCTCGTCTCGCCTGGCTTCCTCCGCCGTTCACTCCTGCCTCGAGAGAGACTCGCTCTACCAGCCCCCACGGACTCAAACAGCACAACCCCCACGGATTCAAACAGCACAGGTCGGGAAGGAGTCGACCCAGGCGAACAAACAGAAAAAAGAAAGAAGAGAAAAAAGAAAAGAAAGAAAAACAGACCAGGGCGGCGGAGAACAACGCCTCCGACCCGCTACCGATCCGCCATCTTGGTACTCTTAAAGGAAACTTTTGTGCAAAGATGGACATGATAAAGGACAAAAATGGTAGGGACCTCACAGAAGCAGAAGACATCAAGAAGAGGTGGCAAGAATATACAGAAGAATTATACCAGAAAGATCTGGATGTCCCGGACAACCCAGATATTGTGGTTGCTGACCTTGAGCCAGACATCCTGGAGAGTGAAGTCAAGTGGGCCTTAGAAAGCATGGCTAACAACAAGGCCAGTGGAGGTGATGGCATTCCAGTGGAACTATTTAAAATCTTAAAAGATGATGCTGTTAAGGTGCTACACTCAATATGCCAGCAAGTTTGGAAAACTCAGCAGTGGCCAGAGGATTGGAAAAGATCAGTCTACATCCCAATCCCAAAGAAGGCTAGTGCCAAAGAATGCTCCAACTACCGTACAATTGCACTCATTTCACACGCTAGCAAGGTTATGCTCAAAATCCTACAAGGTAGGCTTCAGCAGTATGTGGACCGAGAACTCCCAGAAGTACAAGCTGGATTTCAAAGGGGCAGAGGAACTAGAGACCAAATTGCTAACATGCGCTGGATTATGGAGAAAGCCAGAGAATTCCAGAAAAACATCTACTTCTGCTTCATTGACTACGCAAAAGCCTTTGACTGTGTCGACCACAACAAACTATGGCAAGTTCTTAAAGAAATGGGAGTGCCTGACCACCTTATCTATCTCCTGAGAAATCTGTATGTGGGACAGGAAGCAACAGTTAGAACTGGATATGGAACAACTGATTGGTTCAAAATTGGGAAAGGAGTACGACAAGGCTGTATATTGTCTCCCTGCTTATTTAACTTATATGCAGAATACATCATGCGAAAGGCTGGACTGGATGAATCCCAAGCCGGAATTAAGATTGCCGGAAGAAATATCAACAACCTCTGATATGTAGATGATACCACTCTGATGGCAGAAAGTGAGGAGGAATTAAAGAACCTCTTAATGAGGGTGAAAGAGGAGAGCGCCAAAAATGGTCTGAAGCTCAGCATCAAAAAAACTAAGATCATGGCCACTGGTCCCATCACCTCCTGGCAAATCGAAGGGGAAGATATGGAGGCAGTAACAGATTTTACTTTCTTGGGCTCCATGATCACTGCAGATGGTGACAGCAGCTACAAAATTAAAGACCCCTGCTTCTTGGGAGGAAAGCAATGACAAACCTAGACAGCATCTTAAAAAGCAGAGACATCACCTTGCCGACAAAGGTCCGCATAGTCAAAGCTGTGGTTTTTCCTGTAGCGATGTATGGAAGTGAGAGCTGGACCATAAAGAAGACTGACCGCCGAAGAAGTGATGCTTTTGAATTGTGGTGCTGGAGGAGACTCTTGAGAGTCCCCTGGACTGCAAAGAGAACAAAACTATCCATTTTGAAGGAAATCAACCCTGATTGTTCACTGGAAGGACAGATCCTGAAGCTGAGGCTCCAATACTTTGGCCATCTCATTAAAAGAGAAGACTCCCTGGAAAAGACCCTGATGCTGGGAAAGTGTGACGGCAAGAGGAGAAGGGGACGACAGAGGATGAGATGGCTGGACAGTGTCACCGAAGCTACCAACATGAATTTGACCCAACTCCGGGAGGCAGTGGAAGACAGGAGGGCCTGGCGTGCTCTGGTCCATGGGGTCACGAAGAGTCGGACACGACTTAACGACTAAACAACAACAAAGTGCACTGTGTGGACTAAAGTTACTGAAAGTTTATGCCAGATACAAATTGTTTATCTTTATGATGTGGAGGCTAAAGTCCGTGAAAGCTTATGTAAACTAAAGCTTATTAGTCTTTAAGTTGCCATGAGACTCACTCTTGTGTTTGCTGCAGCAGACTGATCCCCTAGAAACTTCTACAACTAGCATAGCTCAGCTCATATGAATAACATGCAAAAACAAACAAACAAACAAAAATTAAAAAGCAACTTGACCAGTACCATAACAGTCCTTGTCTGATCTCCACTGCATTAGTAGTCTTTCAACTGACTATTCCGGTAAATTGACTAGGTGAAAAAAATGAGACATTAGATCACGATACAAATTTTAATACTTCTACACTGCGGGTTAAACCGCTGAAGCCTCTGTGCTGCAAGGTCAGAAGACCTGCAGTCGTAAGATCGAATCCACGCGACGGAGTGAGCCCCCGTCGCTTGTCCCAGCTCCCGCCAACCTAGCGGTTTGAATGCATGCAAAATGCAAAAATGCGAGTAGATAAATAGGTAGCACCTCGGTGGGAAGGTAAATGGAGTTCCGTGTCTAGTCACGCTGGCCACGTGACCACGGAGGATTGTCTGTGGACAAACGCTAGCTTTATGGGTTGGAAACGGAGATGAGCACCGCCGCCTAGAGTCGGACACGACTGGACAAATTGTCAAGGGGAACTTTTACCTTTACCTTTATAAATTAGAATTTTATATGCGGAGCCTCATGGCACAGTGATTAGACTGCAGTACTGCAGCCAAAACTCTGCTCATGGCCAGGGTTCAATCCCAGGTAGCTGGCTCAAGGTTCATTCAGCCTTCCATCCTTCTGAGGTCAGTAAATTGATTACTCAGCTTGCTGGGTAGGGGACAATGTGCAGATTGCATAACTAAATTGTAAACCACCCAGAGTGTGTTTTCAGCGCTATGGGGCGATATATAAGCAGCACGCTTTGTTTTTTATGAGCATATAAGGATAGTGAAAATATGATAACTAGGCAAAGCACCATGAATCATAGAGGAAGAAGTGTTCTTGGCCAAAGCATATAATACCACTAATTCCATTTTAAGGACTTTGCCCAGGAATGGGGAATGCATGTGTCTCCAGATGTTTTCCACTCACATTTGTCACTAGCCCTAGCCAATAGTGCAGGACCAGGAGATTTGAACTCCAACAGGATTTGGACTGTGAGGCCCTGATTTAGCCAGTGCTAAAGAGGACTGAGAGAAGGGAAAGGCAGGTGGGAATTCATAAACCAGAGCTCAGAATGTTACGTTTTAAAAAGGACTTGTTGCATTACAGCAGAATACTAACTAATAGACATGGGGATGAATATAAAAATTAATCACGATATTCAATGAATATTGCTGATTCATCAGGTATTTAGTGTTTCGTATTCTTGAGGTCCAGAAAGCCCGAAGAATATGAAGCAATGAATATAAACCTTTTTTTATTCATCCCTTCATCTATTAGGCTTCCCCCCTCTTCCTATCCCTGGGCAGGCATAGGAAGAGGAGGGAAAGGATCAAAGCGGGATCAAAGCGATCCCCCAGCCCCAATGTCTTTGCAAAGGCAGTGGGGCTGGGAGATGGAGATTGCTTGGGTCCCCTTTACTAAACTAATTCAATCAACTTTATTCGTTATTTATTATCTAAATTAAGTAAGTTAATCAACTCTATTTGTTGTTTATCAATCAATTAATTACTATTAATACCAATATATATATATATATAAAACTTTAATTTATTATTAGGTTATGGTACTCGAATTGTTATGTAATTTAATTTCAATTTATTATATATATATATAATAAATTCGGTTCTGGACACTGGTTATAATAGCGTGCCATTACAAGCCTTGCCATTTGGGGGATCGCGTGACGCCCCTGGGTGACCACCTCACCCCCGCGACGATAGAGAAAGCTTGAAAGGTGAATATGTAGATTTGTTGGAGTTGATGGCCAGGAATGTAGAAGAGAAGGATCGGGATAAGGAGGACAAGATGGATAAGAGAGACATAGGAAGATGAGACCTGACAGGAATTGGGCAAATTGACTACCCGGTTTCCTAACATACGCTGGGGTGATAGTGAGGGCCCAGCTTTGGCGGGCTCAACCCTTAATTCAATATTTAGATCTCATCTATAGGGCATATTTGGTCTCTGCAGGGCAGGCATGATTTCCTATGACAAATCGTTCCATATGTGGAGTGTGATTCACCCAAATTTACGTTGGGATGAGTCGTTACTGGGTTGCTGGCTGCAGATTATGACTCTGGCCAGGCCCAATCTAGGTGATAGGACTGACGGAGGGCACCCGATTAGGAAGACTGCTTCGAATTTACCTCCCCGTGTAAGTGCGGGGCAGGTGGTTCAACCCCGCTTCCTGCCATTATATTTCAGGGTTCCGAACTCTGACTTGTACATGCTGCCACCAGTACTTTAAAATTTCAGCAGTGGACATCCGGGTTTTGGTGGTGGCTGAGTGCATTTGTACAAAGTTGTGGCACCAGCTGCACGCATTTCTACAGATGTCTAGTCTGGCCATAGTGACACAGGCCTTAGTTATATACTGTTTGGATTACTCTAATACGGTATATAGGTGGGATGCCTTTAAAAAGGTTCAGAAACTTCATCTTGTTCAAGAGGGTTATGGTCAGAGAGCTGGTTGGGACCAGCGCCAGGGTAGACACCACCCTCATCCTACAACAGTGTCTTTGGTAGCAGTCTGTTTCTGGGCACAGGTCAAAGTGATGGAGATCTTCAAACGATGTCCCTCTGTTAGTCTCACCAAGTTATACAAGTATGTGGTGAGGATGCCTGAGAGCACCTTCTTGGTGGCTCTCCAAGCTGTGAAAGCTTGGTCTGCCCCCTGCTTCTTTTTGGCTTTCTGCTTTCAGGCAAATAACTTTTATTCTGGGAGCCTTTCGGCAACCAAGTGTTGAGGAAAGAATTTTTCATAGATTCATGCTGTGTCTTTTGGATGCATTTTAAACTTGCTCTTCATTATCATTATCATTTTAATGATATGGTTAACGGTGTTTCAACATGATAACCTTTTTTAAGTTTATAAGTGGTATATAAAACATTTTAGCCCTTTAGACCAACTAAAAAAGTGAAGTACCATAAGAGTAGCTTGTTGCTTTTGCTTTTATTTATAGCTGTTTTATCTATTTATTGTTTTATCGATTTTAATTTGTGGTGAACTACCTTGGGTACTAATTCTGAGAAGGTGGCAGATTCTGAATCAAATAAATTAAAAAAAATTGCTTGGTACTGTACGTTTAGTTGTGAGATAAAGGACTACCACCTGGGACAATCCCAAATGTTAAAGAATTTATTAAATAGGCACAATTTTGCAGAAGAGACTTGGGTTATTAAAGGTTGCTGTCTTCAATAAATACCTGTCAGTAGCCTCACAAACTCTGTGAGGAGAAATGGCACCACGTCAGGGTCACCGGAGACCTGACATTTTCGAGTCTTTTTCCCATGGTTGGAGCATTATGGCTTTGAACAAGCGAATGGGCCAACTCTGTGGTACATTACTGGTGTGACAACCTGATGGTGGTCTTTATAATCAATAACCCCATGTGCATTCAGACAGGGTAATGACACTGGTCTATGCTAGAGGCATACCAGGTGTAGATAATAGATTAGCCGAGGCATTATCACGCCAACAGATCAAACGGTTCAGGGATTTAGACCGAGGAGCCAACGAATGCATGGAGGCTCTTCCCCCGGGGACTTGGCAATTTGGCGTGGTGATGTGAAAGGACTATAGGGCTGGCCCTGGCACTGAGGACAGGATAAGTGTACTCGGCAGTGAGTACAGAGTCTCAGGAGCTTAGGAACTTAGTTGATTTAGAACCTACAAGGCCAGGACCTTTACAAGGTAGGTTATTGGTGCAAGCTTTCTACCCTACAGCTTATGGTATTAGAATTATTGTTCAGACTACCACCTTAGCAAAATGATTGAAGGTTGGTCTAAGGAAAGAGGCAGATTTAAAGATTCAAGAGTTCCTATATCATCATGACTAGTAGAAAACATTTGTAAACAGTGGTGGGTTATATGTAGAGATGATTATGAAGTTGTTTTATTCAGGGCCGCATCCTTAATAACTTTTCGGCGCCATCAGGATTGGTGAAGAGGCAGCCACTGGAAAGAGAGACATAACTGGAGTGGCCCTACAATGGCAGGATGTTTGGGTAGTTATCGGGACGGTGTAGATTCACATCCACCGATCCAAGGCCAATTAGCAAGGCATCCCCTGACGTCTAGGTAGGGGCCCGGTTTGTTTTATCTTGCAGATACCATGGCGATGATGAGAAGGAAGGACATCATGATCATGGGCCGCAGCTATGTTTTTTTTTGGGCAGCTCAGTGTGCTGCCATGTCCCCATGGGGAGCAGTCTTGGATTTGGAGCTAGAGCCCTTACCGAATGATAAGGACACCATAGGGTGCTGCGAGGAAAACTTTGCCGTGCGGCTGCCTTTGGTCAACATCCCCCATATGTGTGGGTAATACACTTGGGCAGCAACGACCTGACCTGGATCTGCAGAAAGGCCTGATCTTCGGGGCGATTCATGACATCACACGGTTGAGGGTTACGTACCCTGCTACGGACATCATATGGTCAATGATCATCCCGCGGCCAGCATGGAGGGATGTGAGGCAATTTTTGGCCCGCTAACTCTGCATGAGTGTTAGCACGGTGGTCTGCAGAGCTGTCTGCAGCAGCCTGGATCGGTGATTGGTCACCAAAGGATCCACGGATAGGCTTGAGTTTTTTGATCGGTGA
Source organism: Intellagama lesueurii (assembly GCA_037013535.1). Lineage (NCBI taxonomy): Eukaryota > Metazoa > Chordata > Lepidosauria > Squamata > Agamidae > Intellagama > Intellagama lesueurii. The sequence goes on from JBAJHW010000001.1 coordinate 264,033,669, forward strand.
TCGCACGGTAACTGCTATGAGCAGTGTATGGCCGATGACCATCCCTCGGCTGGCACGATGGGATGTGAGGCAATTTTTGGCCCGCTAACATTGCATGAAGGAGTGTTAGCTGGGAAGCCTGCAGGGCTACCTGCAGCGGCCTGGATCTGTGATTGGTCACCAGAGGATCCACGGATAGGCCTGAGTTTTCTGATCGGTGAAGGCACCGTATCATGCTATGAACACTGTATGACCAACAACCATCCCTCAGCTGACATGGAGGGATGCGAGGAGTTTTTTGCCCGTAAACACTGCCCAACGGAGTGTTAACAGGGAAGTCTGCAGAGCTGATTGCAGCGGCCTAGGGTCGGTGATTGGTCACCAGAGGATCCACGGATAGGCCTGAGTTTTCTGATCGGTGAAGGCACCGTATCATGCTATGAACACTGTATGACCAACAACCATCCCTCAGCTGACATGGAGGGATGCGAGGAGTTTTTTGCCCATAAACACTGCCCGACGAAGTGTTAACACGGAAGTCTGCAGAGCTGATTGCAGCGGCCTAGGGTCGGTGATTGGTCACCAGAGGATCCGCATGGATAGGCCTGATTTTTCCGGTCAGATGGCATACATCTATCCGAACGAGGTTTGGATGTCTTCTTTGAAGACATCAAGGGGGGCCTGCTGTTGGTGCTTGGTGAGCTTGATGGTGGGCATGGGACTTAGCTTGGCTAGTCCCTATGCTGTGGCGGGTAATGCGGACTAAACAGGTATTTTGGTGAGTCCCATAGCAATATCAGGTAATTATAGCTCATCTGAACTCCCAGCACCGTGGATCGTGTGATTACAGTGCTTGGGGGGGCAAGATGCACTGGGGCCGCACCTGGAACAACAGTCAACAGGCAGAGGGTGGCTTGAGGTCCGGGGGTGGTCCCATTTTGGCTGGCCGGGTTTTTCGTGGTCTTCACGGCTGCGAAAACTTGGGCCAGGGACTTGCCCAGTTGTTTGTTTGTTAAAGGGTCCGTTCAGACCCATGGGTTGAAACCTGAGTCCGCACTATGGCAGGACCCCCCTTTGCCAAAGGATTGGCAACATTGATTGTTTTCAATAAAGTGTGGCCCATGTTTAATCCATAATTCTGGTCTCGCGTCTTTATTCCGGGGTAGGGAGGGCAAAAATAATTAGTTATAGATAATTGTGTTACATGTAACCATTTATTCCAAACTCTGTCATAAATATATTCACACTGACAGGTAAGTCACTTTCATTTCTTACTATTTGGAATGGACAGAAATATTTTCAGAAGAAATTTCCTCATACATTGGTGTATTTATTAAAAGGTTTTGCCCATTACTGGACAGCAAAGAGACTGAATATTTTTTAAATACATACAAATGCACAACAGTATGATTAAAAAAGAAGATTATTTTAATGCACATTAGCATGTATATTAGCGCATACTGACAGACTTGCAGTGTTTTTGAGTTTCACAATTGTTTTTAAGCCCAGACATTTATGTGCACCAGAGCATAGCAAGGTAATTCTAGAAGACTTTTAATACATCCATTAACATGTGCAGTATAGGCAACATCCATTTTTATAAACAGAATGGTATTGAAGAGATTTGGGGAATCATGTCTGAGAAGAAATGAATAAAAACGTGGAGAAATGTGGGTTATGAGCATTTTTCTTTGAATTTTTTGCACACATTGACATGATACCTTTTGGATCATCACATATATTAGCTGCAGCAGTATATTTATTCACACTCCTAATACTTTTTAATATCCCATTTATTTAAGCATAAATGTTCAGGACATAACTTTGAAATGTCAACCACTGAAGCCAAAGTAACATAACGAGGACTGATTGCACCCTTGCTTATCAATGTTTGAAGTTGTCTTCCAAGTATAGGCATGATGCAGCCAAAGTTAAACCCTTATTCATTACATTGCTCTCTGTGGGAGAGCTTATAATAGTTGACTATCAATTCTCATACTGATATAAACAAAAAAGGAACCAACTGCTGAAGTCTATGAATATTTACTCAAAAGTACATCCCACTGAGTTCACTGGGACTTAACTCTCCATTATGTTGCTTAAGGATTACTGCCTTAGCCAAGAACCCAGATTTTATACCGGGGATCCATAAAAAAGCTATGCAGAACAAATGAATAGGCTTACATTTCTCTATCCCTCTCTTTGTCACCCCCTTGAAGCTCACAAACCTATTGGTCAGTATGATAATAATTCAACATGGGCATGGCTAAATCTGGGGACCATTAAGAAAGAAAACAAAGACTTGATTTTTGCTGCACAACAACAAGTACTCCAAATCAATGTGTGCTTGTTCAAACCAATGTGTGATGAAAGTTAAGGTCCAAGGAATTAGTGCTAACAGCAAATGTCAACTCTGCCGAGAAAAAGATGAAACTGTGTCACAACTAATCTGCGAATGTTCAAAGGTTGCACAAACAAATTACAAAGTTAGACATGGTAGAGTGGCAAAATTAGTGCACTATGCAAAAAATATAACTTGCCAGCTTCCAAAAACCCATGGGAAGATGAGGTAAAGAAGGTGTCAGAAAATGATGACATCAAGATCTTGTGGAATTTCCAGATCCAAACTGATAGACACCTTGAACATAACACACCAGACATAGTAGTAATAGAAGGAAGAAATGTCTGGATCATTGGCATTGCAATTCCAGGGGATGCCAGAGATGAAAATAAAGAACTGGAAAAACTAACAAAATACAGAGATCTGGCAATTGAAACATCTTGCTTGTGGATGAAACACACCTCAGTGGTCCCTGTAGTCATTGGGGCTTTGGGAACAATATCAAGACATTTCAGACAGTATTAGAAGCAGTTGCAGATCTTAGAAATAACACCATCAGAGCTACAAAAAGCCAACAATATTAGGAACAGCATATATACTACATTGATATTTAACAGATACTTAGGTTTTTGGCTAAAACTTATATTTGTTATGTAATACCAGTCAATGTTTTTATAGTTTTGATTGACTGGGTCTGATATTTTTAACAACAACAACAACAACAACAACAACAACAACAACAACAACAATAATAATAATAATAATAATAATAATAATAATAATAATAATAATAATAATAATAATAATAATAATAATAATAATAATAATAATAATAATAATAATAATAATGTGATATCAAGTCAACTTCGACTTACTTTGACCCTTTTCAGGGTTTTCCAGGTAGAGAATACTCAGAAGCAGTTTACAATTCCTTTCTTTTGGGGGTGTACTGAGACTGTGTAATTTGTTCAAGGCTACACAGGTTCGCTTTACTCCCAGGAGACACTGTAGGGACTCAAACTCCAAGTCTCTGGCTCCTCAGCCATATACCTAAACCACTGAGCTATACAGCCAGCTACAATCCAGAGTGGCCTGGTTGCCAGATGGTGTGGGGTATAAATCTAATAAATAAATAAATAAATCCTTAGAATCTGTTAATTCAAGACTGCCTCTATTTTTGTGGCATAACTCTCAATCTCAGAATTTTTAACTAAGTACTACTTCATCAGCCATGCCTCATATCAAATATGTATGATTTATTTTCGTTCTTGGAAATGTATCTCCCTTGGATTGCAGGTTCTGAATCTCCAAGTCAGACTAGATATCCCAAGAGCTGAAACATTTCTCCTAGTTTTCCAAGCTCTGCTTCCCCTGGATTAAGTAACCACATTTTATATGTGACTAGATTTATACACAACTGGGAGAGGGAGGAGAGATTGTATACTTATAACTTTATTTAATTTTCATTTGAGTCCATGGACATAATGCTATTCAGCCAATGTGTCTCCATTAAAATCAGAAACTAACTCCATGACTGGAGGCATTCAAGAAAAACTTAGATAATCACCTGGCAGATATGCTTTGATTGTATTCCTGCATTGAGCAGGGGGTTGGACTTGATGGCCTTGTAGGCCCCTTCCAACTTCACTTTTCTATAATTCTATGATTCTATGACTCATTTTCTTAGGATGTGAAATGGAGAAATGAATAGAGAGGCAGTTCTGTACACTGTCAGAAAACCCCTTATACTTATTCATCAGACCCCAAACCCTTAAAAGCAATGAAATATTTGGTAAGATGAGAAATTTTACTGCATGAACCTCTGAATGCTAAAACTCCAATCAACCTTCTTGACCGTGTGACACAATGCATTGCATACCAGTTCTGAGACAGCCTTTCAATAATTATATTAGTAAATCTTTATACTATAATTAGAACATGGCTCGCAGCAGGTCTGTTTCTTATCTGAAAATAAAATTAGGCAAAGCAATAGAATTGCTGACACTAATTTCTTTACAAGTTGGCTTCCCGTATACCTGTGGACACTATTAGAGAAAATGTTGCTTAAGAATAGAAAGGTCAATACTGGTAAGGGTGTTCCCATTAGAAAACATATTTAGGAAAGGAGATTATCACTAAAGAAAGCATGCTTTCCAATTTAGCCCCACATAGGAGGTAGCTGAGGCTGTTCTTGTATGCCATAGAAGCAACATGTATGGGGTAAATGTCACTTCAATATATCACAGACAGCCAGAGACAAGGGGAAAAGAAGTGAAAATCAGGTCTGTGTTTGTCTCTATCCTTCAAGCAAGAGCTCAGCAGGGCCATGGTTAGATCAAAGAGACTTTGAGATGGGAACATTCCATCTACAACCTCCTCACTTAGGACAGTTCCCTGAAGCATTAATTATTTAATGTGTACATGTTATGTAAACATTGCAGTAAAACAAAGAAGATAAGAATAAAAGCTAAAATATAAGAAACATACCCTGATTATGATATCCCAGGAAAGTTCTCCCCAGGCACCTAGAGACACCAAAATCACAGAGATGTTTCCCCTGTCTCTCCTCTACAATCCCTCAAAGTTTGGTGAAGATTGGGTTTCCCCAAGCCAGCTGCTAAAGGGCACTTTCCTTGTGGGATCCACTCAAAACTCAAACTTCACCAAACTTGCTGGACATGTACAGCAGAGTCAGTGGAAGCTTCTCTGCAATTGTGTTTTCTCTAGGTGCTGGGGGGGCATCATCATTGTCATCGTCATCATCATCATCATCATCAATAATAATAATAATAATAATAATAATAATAATAATAATAATAATAATAATAATAATAATAATAATGTTGTTGTTGTTGTTGTTAATTTGATTTATATACCGCCCATCTGGCAGCCAGGGCCACTCTTTATAGGGTTTTAAAGGCAAAAACGAATTGACAAATTGATACATCAATTCATCAGAAAAAAATCATAAATTTGTTATTCATGATTTGTCAACCTTGATGAATCATGAATCAAAATGAGTCACCATTTTGTTGATTTGTGCCCATCTCTAGTGGTAATATAGAGGCCAAAATCTTATTGATTATTATTCCACCATAAGTGCTATGGTGGAAACGGCAATTGTGAACTGTTGCTTGTCATCATTCATATCCCTCATGCATCAACTCACAAGATTGGGGCACAATGAAGGATGCAAACAGCAACTCATTAGGTAGCTTCCCTTAGCTATTGCAATTATGCCCATCACACTTAATGCAAGCATAACTGATTAATAGGATTCCAGCCATAACCTAAATATTTGATAGAATCTCAAAGCATGAATTTTGAGCAACCACTGTGTATCCATAAATAATTACTCCTTTTCATTGCCTCAGACACTCCTGTTAAGAACAGAAGACAAAACATAAGAAAACTTAATTTATCCTAATTCTAGTTGTCTAGTCGCGCTGGCCACGTGACCACGGAAACGGTCTTCGGACAACCGCTGGCTCTACGGCTTGGAAATGGAGATGAGCACCGCGCCCTAGAGTCGGACACGACTGGACTAAATGTTAAGGGGAACCTTTACCTTTACCTTGCCATTTAATTCTACAGTTCTTACACAATCTAAGGATCAAAGATGCAGTATCCAAAGAATAATGGAACTTTGTTTATTATTAAAAAGTCTATCAAATAAATCTTGAAAGGCTAATTCACATTTGGCTGCTACCTAGTAGCTTCAAACATGGTGATCCTATAGTAACACACTAAATCATTAACAGATTGAACAGATTTAAACATCCCCCCATTACACACCCTTCCTCCATATCCTATTCATTCCAATTATGTTCCTGTCCTCTATTTGATTTGGATAAATGAGGTCTGACAGATTTAGTTGCGAAGTATTTTAGAAAAGTCTTTCATTTAGTTCATACAGATTACCTCTTCTTCCTTCTTAATTAGGATCTCCTGCTGTCTACTTTGATTACTATGCTCTTTCCTAATTTTATTCCATAGCATGAAGAGGATTACAGTATATTTCTGCACAGCCAGTAGTGACAATACATTAGAGCTGCAAAAACCCTCAATTTGAATAAAATCTATAAAACAGACTACACAATTAGAGTCTCCTTGTAATCCTGAAGTTCACTTTGTGTTGGAAGAAGGAAAGATTTAAAAGTATTTTCATACTGGACATACAAATGGTGGCTACCATCTTCTATGCTGGTCACCATTTCAAAACAGATTGCTTTAAAGAGGCTTTTCCCTCCCCAATACTATATGGTCAAAAGAGTTTAATGTACAGCTGGGGAACCTTTGACACACTAGATTTTTCTGAAACACAGCTTCCAATGTCTGCCACCTTTGGCCTTGCTGGCTAGGGCCTCTGCTAGTTACAACAAATTTTCACCAAAAGTAGAAGAGCTTCTGGGTGCTGAGGTCTAAACCCCTGGATTGCAACAAACTCCTCACACCTGCTTAAATGCTGCAAAACCCCTATGGTTAACAGAGATTTTGGAATAGAGTAGTGAAGATGTTGAGAAGATGTCAGTAGCAACACTCAAAAAACTGAGCACCTCTGAATGGTCATAAGCAGCCAATGAAGTGAGCAGGTGAACTGCAAATCCCACAAATATCTTCTCTTTCTCCTGCACTTAGACAAATTGGCCTACCTTGATTGGTGGAGGAAGACATATAAACATTATCAGCAGGCACTTCCCAGAGCCCTGATGGGGCAATATCTCCCACCAGGAATGAGATAAGAATGATATTACATGGAGGGAAATGACACTGTTTGCTTCACAGAATCATACCACATGTTACAAGGCTGAATTCCAGTAGCACAATGTATGGGAGATGATTTTACTAGCGGTGATGATTATAGAAATATAAGGCTTTGCCTGCCACTCTGCAGCCCCAATGACTTCCCCACAATGAAAGAGATACCAAGAGGACCTTGGGGCTTTTGGGGAGGGGAATGATAATTTTTAATTAATTAATTAATTATTACATTTACACCTCATCTTTCCACTGAAAAAATAGCAGTCAAAGCAGCTTACAAACTTCTTAGAAGAATAAAAACCAACAAAATCACATTTAGCTAAGAATTGTATAACCAATCCTACTGCAACACCATCAAAATTGAGTAAATTCATTGAAAACAGTGAAACACTGACAAAGGATACAGTTACAACCATTTCCAAAAGATTGTCACAGCTGACGGCATCATCACCCTTATATGGTGTAAGTTGCGCTGCTAGATTTCAGCCAAATTGTGTTTAAGTACAACATCTTCCTGCTAAGTGTGCTATTCCTTCAAAATCTTCATGATGAAGCAAACTTGCACATGAAGCCTGTCATTCCTTCCCAATGACTACTCACAAAACAAAGAAAGCTAATTTACAACATGTAGGTGAAACAAGTTCATCCTAGAATAAACTGGCTGCTCCACCAGTGAGATGGCTTCGCCAGGCAAAGCTTCTTTGCCCTCCCCCCCAGGACAGCGCAAGACAGGGAAGTCTCACAGATATGACCTGGGATGGGAGGAGGAAGGAGCGATCTATTTAAGGTTGCTCCCTCCTCCTTTTGGCCTCTTTCGAAGCTCGCAACCGAAAGAAAGAGATGCAATTTTTTTTGCTGCTGGCTCATCGTGCACTTTCACTTGTGGAGGGGGGCTGCATTAGCAAAAAATCCCCCCAACAGTTTGGGACTTCACTTGGCATTATTTAAAAATTTGTATTATTAACAAAAAAAGGGAAAAAAGAAAAGAAAAGAAAGAAAAGAAGCAGGGGGGCAGAGAGGGTGGTGGGCATACAGGGCTGGACCCTTGGGGGCCTTGCCATTGGCAGAGGCAGCCCCATTGCCTTAATTTAAAAATAATAATTAAATAATATATACAACAACAACAACAACAACAACAACATACGGGTGAAAAGGGATAGGGAGAAGCGCTGCAATCGCCTCCAGCACCCCCCTGTACTGGAAGCTATTGGATTGTAGGAGGGGGCGGGTTTTATGTATATATATAAAATAAATAAATAAAAAAGGGAAACAAAGGAATAGAGGAATTGGAGCAACACTACAACATAAAGCTTTGATAGAACAATTGCAGGGTTGGCAGTGGCATATAGCAGGCCTTTGGGCTGAACCAAAATTAAAATAATTAATTAGATAAATATTAAGAAAGAAGGAAATAGGAAGGAAAAGGTGGGGGGCAGGCCTTGAGTGGCAGGTGCTCACCAGGGCAGGTGACTTGCAGGCTAGGACCAGGGCAGCGGTCATGGCACCCAAAAAAGGCCAAGGGAAGAGTAAGAGCAAGCAGCCTGCCCAAAAGGGCACGGCTCCTCAGGTCTTGCCATCCCAATAATCTTCTGATGAAGAGAGCTGGCCGGTGTGGAAGCAGCTCCAGGCAAAAATTACTGCTACGGAGGCTGGCGTGCCTCACAGGCAAGCCCAGCGAGGAGTGACCCACAGCCGTGTTGCTCAGCTAGGGAATCAAAGATCCAGAAGAGGGCATAACTAAAGGCTTTAGCAGATTATTTTATGTGTCATTTGCTGTGCCAGAGGCAAGTCAGTCGGCAGTTCCAGGGACATTGCAAACTGAGTCGGATCCTCAGGCTGTGAAGTCACAGCGTCAAGTCCCCAAATTGGTGAGCAGTGCTTTGATGGCTGAGATGGCAGGTCCATTGTCAGGTCGTCTAGGACAGCATTGCGGGGCAACGGAGACAAACTTCGAGGATGAGATGGACAGGGCAGCCCAGGATGCAACTCAGGCAGGAATATCAGGAGAGCTAGCGGTTGCACTGGACACTTGCCGGGCCATTGTTGAGTGGCCTTGGTCTAGCAGGCAATAGGCGGGCCCACCATACAGCACACCACAGCAGAACACACAGATGACAGGGTTACAGGCTAGCCAATGGCCAGTTCCTGGAACACCAACAGGGAGCTGGATTGCTCCTTACCCTCAGGTCTCATTCCCCAAAAAAGGAGATGCTGCTTACTTGCTGATGGGTTTTAAGGAAGGTTTTAGAATCCCAGCAGTGGGAATACATAAGGGGTTGTTCACACAGAATTTGAAGTTGTTTAGAGGGATGGAGGATATAGTTAGGGTCAAAATTGATAAGGAAGTCAGGGAAGGATGGGTGTTGGGTCCGTTTGAGCACCCCCCCGGTCGTTCACCTTAGGGTCTCTCCGTTAGGGGTGGTCCCCTAGAAAAAACAAGGAGAGTATAGGCTTATACATCACCTATCATACCTGGAAGGCGTAGGGGGGGGGGGACTTTAATTTGCTGGTGTTTTATTTTAAAGGTGCCTTTTACACTGACAGAACTCTGCCAATGGATTGCTCCGTATCTTGGGCTGCTTTCAAGCATTTCAGCTCATTTTTAGAGTGGAACCTCAGACGCAGGGTGGGGTTCAGGAGCATGGCCTATTATTTAGATGACTATCTTTTTTGCAGGGAGAAGAATTCAGGGTGCTGCAAATTCATTTTAGAGTCATTTCAAACAATGGCAAGGGAGCTAGGGCTACCACTAGCAGAAGAGAAAACGGAGGGCCCCTTCACCTCCCTTGTATTCTTGGGAATAGAACTGGATACTCGGATGCAGGTTTGAAGATTGCCAGACAAAAAACTGACAGTGCTTAAGCAGTGGCTGGGCAGCATGGTGGGGAGAAAGAAATTTTTGCTAAAGGAACTGCAAGAAGTTGTGGGACACCTGAACTTCACATGCAGGGTAGTTGCACCTGACTGGGCCTTCTTGAGAAGGCTCCGTGATGCCATGTGTGGCCTTCGTCTACCATTCCATAGGATGCGGGTGACCTTGGGTATGAGGCAGGATTTGCAAGTGTGGATTCAGTTCTTGGAGGGGTTTAACGGTGTCTCCTTCTGGAGATATGAACTGAACCTCAGGAAAGATTTTCAGGTACAAACAGATGTGGCCAGTTCCCTTGGAGATGGGATTTTTTAAAAAAGGAAGGTGGTGTGCTGGCATTTGGCTGGATGCATGGCATCAGAGAGGCATCACCCAAGACCTGACGTTCTTGGAATTTTTTCCTATTCTAAGAACGCTCTGGCTGTGGGCACAAGAGTGGGCCAGTTCTGTCATCCGTTTCTGGTGCGACAATTTAGCAGTAGTTCACATTATTAATAATCTCACCTCACGTTCAGAACGGGTGATGTGTCTGGTGCAAGCTTTCACCCTCCATGACCTGCAATTTAATATTATGGCACAGGCCAGACACATTCTGGGCCTTGATAATAGCTTAGCAGATGCACTATCCCATCAACAGATAGAGTGGTTCAGGGAATTAGACCCAGGAGCCAGTGAATACCCCGAGACACTGCCCCCCTAGGTTTGGCAAATTGGTGGGATGACACTGAAAGAGTGATAGGTTTGGCACTGGCCCCATGGACACACAAGGGTTATGCGGCAGTGAATACAAATTTCCAGGAGTTTAGAAGCCTCATAGGTTTGGATCTCCTATGGCCTGCGACAGCAAAACATCTGCAACAGTATGTAGTTTACCTCCACAGAGAGGGGTTGTCCCCAGGTTCAGTTCAAGGTAGGATGTCAGCATTGGCATTCCATGCCAAAGTACAGGGCTTTCAGGACCACACCTCAGACTTCTGCATTCGGAAGATGACAGAGGGCTGGAATAAGGAAAAAGTTTGGGCCCCTGACACAAGGACACCCATCTCCCCAGCAATATTGGGAAAAAATTAGCTTGCAGTGGCAAAGCATATGTAAGGATAGTTACAAGGTGACCTTGTTTCGGACAGTGACTCTAATAACATTTTTTGGAGCATTGAGAGTGAGTGAAGTGGTGACAGCTGGTAAAGGTGACACATCCAGGGCCACATTACGAAAGCACAACGTGTTGCTGGCTGAGAATCACATCACGATACATATACATAGATCCAAGGTAGACCAGGCAGGTAAAGGAGCGGTCATTTATTAGCCCCTTACTCAATTGCCGAGATATGCCCAGTTGGGGCAATTGCGAGTTATATCAGGCTTAGGGGAGAAAAACAGGAATACTTTTTTGTTCATAAGGATGGCTCCCCATTGACCAAATATCAATATTAAAAGTTGACAGACTGTGCTCTTCAACGAGTAGGAATAGAGGGCTGCCGGTTTGGAACACATACTTTCAGGACTGGTGCAGCTTCTACAGCAGCCTCTCTAGGATATGGCTCTGAGGCGATTAAAAAATTGGGGTGTTGTGCATCCAATAATTATCAGAGATATGTTCGCGCCCTCCCTCAAGTCTAGGCTGGTTGCTGGCCATGTTTCTTTTTTGCAGGTACGGCGGTTGCAAGGAGGCAGCAGCCTATCCTGTTGATTGGACATAGCTACATCTTCTGGGCCGCACGTTATGTGGTCGCATCGGCTTGGGGGTGCAATCTCAGCCTCGGAGCCACAGCCCAGATTGAATGGAAAGGGCTGAGAGGCATGCTGTGGTGCAAGTTCTGCAGAGCTGTTAACCTGGTACATCATGCCGCCCCCCTGATGTGCTGGTAGCGCATTTGGGAGGTAACCATTTGGCCCAAAGGAGTGGCAAGTCATTGATAATGGATATTACATGGGATCTACAAGTGTTGAAGGCGGAGTATCTGGCAATGTGAATTGTATGATCCACAGTGATCCCTCGACTGGTTTGGAGGGCAGACTGCCACCCACAGAGTATTGAAACTGCACAAAGGAGGGTAAATAGAGAAGTAAGTTGTGCAGTTTGCAACGGTTTGGGATCAGTGATTGGTCACCCTGGGATTCATGGGGACAGGCTGGAGCTTTTCAGGGGCGATGGTATACATTTGTCTGACATGGGCCTAGAGTAATTTCTCCTGGACCTTCAGAGGGGCCTGCGTCAGGTGGTGGAGGATTGTTGGTGGGCATGGGACAGCATAGCTAGTCCCAGTGCTGTGGTGGATAGTGCGGAATGAAGATGATTCGGTGACTCCCCTTGCAATAACAGGTAACACTATAGCTCAGCCAACCTCCCAACACTGCGAATCATGAGATTACAGTGTGTGTGTGTGGGGGGGGGAGGATGAGCTGGGGCCACACCCAGGCTGACCATCACCAATGGGATGGGAACTTGAGGCCCGGGGGGTAGTCAAATACGGGCTGGCCGTGGTCCAGCTGTCTTCAGGACTGCAAGACCTTGGGGCATGGAACTCACCCATTTTCTGGATTAAGGGGTCCAGTGAGACCCCAGCTGCAAACCTGATTCCGCACTATGGCAGCCCGCCTCTATTTCTTTGGAAGCTGATGTTTATTATAATGGTTAATAATAAAGTGTGGCCCATAGTTTACCCATAAGACCTATCTCGCCTCATTATTCTGGGGTGGGAGGGCAAAGACTTTTTACTTCTTAAGGGAGTTTGTTTCCAGAGAGAAGGTCCTCGGGGGGTTTGCTGGGCTTGTTCTGTCCTTCACTTCACTCATTCCACATTCTTGTCAAAACAGAAGAATGTCTAAAATTCATTCTATATTGGAGAATGTACAGTCACCTTCATTTTCAGTTCTTTTAATTCATTTGTGTCACTTTTTCTCCTGTTCTTTGCCCGTGTGCAGAGCACTCTTGCAGAAGGTTACTTGGAAGTAAGTTTTATTGAATTATGGCCCTGTTAAGTGGGCAAAAGATAGCAACCTGAAAATAGTTCCCAGTGTGCCTATATGCAGGATGTGACTTTGCCCCTGCATATTGTTAAAAATACGCAGAGCTGCTGTGCAATCATATTGAGATGGCCTTGTTGCTGCGTTTTATGAATGCAGGTGTACACATTCATTGGGGGAGAAATACGTCAGAAAGCAAGAGAATGAACTCTGCAACAAACAACTCATGCACACTGAAATCTGGAAATCATAAAAAAGAGAAATGGAGGGATCCATTCCTAACTCATGGATTTTACCTCAGAAACAAGACCAGGTAATTCAGAATGCCAAAATCCAATGATAAATGGGGTGAATTTTGGAAGTTTTAGATGGGGTGAATTTTGAAAGTTTCTCTGGTTTATGAATATATGAGATACTGTGCTTCTGTATCCGCACTTCAAAATTCCAGGAAATGACCTGATATTGCTGCACAATATCATGTCTATATTGTCAATAGGAAAAAGCTTTACATAGCAAAGAGCAACCTGAATTTTGACAACACCAATGGCAGCACTCAAGATGGACTACAGGATACCCTCTAGTGTTTACCCTAGATGACATACCCTCCATATCATTTTGTGAATGGTAGTAGTACCATCCCCTTGCTTGAAGTGTTATCAAGCAAGGGGAAATCCCAGAAGCTGTTAGCTACTTCTCACCCAAACACAAAGCAATTATCAGGACTGTTTTTCTGAAAAGCACAAATGCTAATGAGCACAATTTATTTGATCTGTTTAAATCTGAGGATATTTAAAGGTCATTCATTTCTTAAAGGTAGTTTATTTCTGCACATGGGGTGGGTGGGTAAAACAGCTTTACCTTTTAAACATCGTAACTTGAAAACTATTTGCCCAAACTTTCACAAATTTGGCACAGAGCAAGAGCAGACTATCTGCTGCATCTGTGTCAAATTTGGCACAGATCTGATACCCAGTTTCAAAATTATATTTTTTGGGGGTGGGCGCCCCCATTTTTAGAATTGCCTTGTAGAATGTTGATTTGCTCTGCCAGCACAATAACATCACTACACTCTCATGCAGTAATAATACAGAGCAGTACCATAAAGCTTTCAAACAGGGATTTATCCCAGAATTCCATAGCCTGCAGGCATGACAGTTACAGTGGATACAAACTGCTGTAGCTGTGTAATGTAGACACACTTAAAGGTGTTTAGTGTTATGTTTCAAACTGCTTTAAACTGCTGTTGCTTTTTAAAGTTGTTAGGTGTTTTCTTTGTGGTTCTAGACCCTGCTTCATGGTTATGTACTTTCTGGAAAGTGCCTTGGGAAGGCTTTCCCCTGAAATGCAGGGATATGAATACTTTAAATAAACTACCTACCTAACTAAAGTAAAATCAGGTAAGGTGCCCATCCTGGAGACAATAATGTTGTGGCAGATGGGAAATAATAAAGCTCCCACAATTCTTCAAATGAGTCTCGCGAGGTGCCAAAAGAATTTGTGGTTGAGAACAAGAAGGTGGTAGAAGGAAGAGTTTGTGAACCACTTCGGAAGAACAACTCTTTATAGTGTAGATGTAAGCTTTAAAACAATGGATGCACAAAGATATTACCATACCAAAGCCATCTGACTTCTTAAGTGGTATAGCACGTCATCTGGAGTGTTTGTGGGATTAAAACATATACACAGTCACATATAGATTATGTATCACTTGATAGATTTGCTGTTGTTTATAGAATTGCTGATTGGTTGTGCATATTTCCAGTGCATAGATAGATATTTATTTGTCTGTCCCTTCCAGAATGAATTTTCATCTAACAAGCTATGTGGCAACCAATCTGGACTGAATCAAACCTTGGGAGAAAATGGTGTTAATGTAATCTGCTTTTGCTAGACTGTGCAATTAAATTAAGTTGGAAAGGTGAGCCAGAGTTACAATATGAGGAAGAAAGAAACTCAGCGGGTGCCTCCCCATCTAGTGGAACTCTCAGTGGAGGAAGCTGACATCCTAAATTAAGATCTGTTGATTTGAGCTACCGAAGTATTTGCACAGATCAGAAAATAATGTATTAAAAGCAAGGCAGGTTATGTGTTATTATTCTGTGCCTTGTTCCTTTAATAACACATTGCTTACAAGATAACATATTGCTTTATTCTGCATCCCCAGAGATGCTAAGTTATCATTCTACACATCAAAATATGAAAGTGCAACAAAAACATCCATCTAGGAATGCAGAAATCTGTAGGTTTTGCTTTCTCCCATGTTCAGTTTCCTAAAGCCATCAGTTATTTCTGTCCCAAATCTGAAGAATTTAGTGATTCTCATGTGTTCTTCAAAAGCCATCTAAAACAGAACTCTCTCCCACTTACATTGGTCAGATTCAATTGAAACAGCATTTTGGAGCACTACACACACTTTCCATATGGGTATTCAAGATGAGGAACATTTCAAGTTTTTAAAAACCCAAGTTCTTTCCATTCTGCATATGAAGAAGTGAGAGAATCCTATGAAATTGTAATCAGAAACTACCCCAGTTCCCATTCCCTACTCAAAATGAAACATACATCCAGTTGCATTAAGTGCAATTGATACCACCAGGAGAGATTGTGCAGAGCTTTGGGGTTCGTTGTCAGCAGTATGTGGATGACACCCAACTCTATCTCTCCTTTCCATCTAAATCTGAGGAAGCTGTTTTGGCTCTAGATCAGCATCTAGTGTCAGTAATGAACTCAATGAGGGTGAATAAACTGAAACTTAATCCAGGCAAGAGAGAGGTGCTACTGGTCAGTTGAAAGGCAGATCAGGGAATAGGGATGCAGCCACTGCTGGATGGGATTATACTTCCCCGAAAACCCAGGTGTGCAGCCTGGGGGTATTTCTGGATTCTCTGAGTCTTGATGCCCAGGTTTAAGGCTGTGGCCAGGAGTGCATTTGCATAGTTAAAACTAGTGCGCCAGCTGCACCCGTTCCTGGAAAGGTCTGATTTGGCCATGGTGACGCATGCCTTAGTTACATCCTGGCTGGATTACTGTAACGTACTCTATGTAGGGTCGTGTTTGTAAAGTGTCAGGAAACTACAGCGGGTCCAAAATACAGCAGCCAGTTTGCTAACTAGGGTTGATTACAGGGATCATAGAACAGCAACTCCACTGGCTGCTGATCAATCCCAGGCAGAATTCAAAGTAATGTTTCTAACCTTTAAAGCCCTAAATGACTTGGGAACCAAGCTATCTCAAGCACCACATCTCCCTTTATCAGCCTGCTTGAGTGTTAAGATAATCTTGAACCTGCCACCTTCACAGGTGCATTTGGTGGGGACACGGGATAGAACATTCGTTGCTGCTCCCAAACTCTGGAACTCCCTCCCACAGAAGGCTAGATCGGCCCCATCTTTACTATCCTTCCTCAAGAAGGTGAAGACCTTTCTCTTCAGGCAAGCTTTCCCAGAGTGAACAGGTGCCCAGTGGTGTGTTGTTTTTTTTAAATTGATTGTTGTACCTTTCTTCATTGAATGTATTCTGGTGTTAATTATGTTTTTTGGTATTGTATTCATTGATCCTTTTAATATTGTATAATCATTGTTGTTGTTGTTTAGTCATTAAGTCGTGTCTGACTCTTCGTGACCCCATGGACCAGAGCATGCCAGACCCTCCTGCACTGCCTCCCGGAGTTTGGTCAAATTCATGTTGGTAGCTTCGATGACACTGTCCAACCATCTCGTCCTCTGTCCTCCCCTTCTCCTCTTGCCCTCATACTTTCCCAACATCAGGGTCTTTTCCAGGGAGTCTTCTCTTCTCATGAGATGGCCAAAGTATTGGAGCCTCAGCTTCAGGATCTGTCCTTCCAGTGAGCACTCAGGGTTGATTTCCTTCAGAATTGATAGGTTTGTTTTCCTTGCAGTCCAGGGGACTCTCAAGAGTCTCCTCCAGCACCACAATTCAAAAGCATCAATTCTTCGGCGGTCAGCCTTCTTTATGGTCCAGCTCTCACTTCCATACATCGCTACTGGAAAAACCATAGCTTTGACTATGTGGACCTTTGTCGGCAAGGTGATGTCTCTGCTTTTTAAGATGCTGTCTAGGTTTGTCATTGCTTTCATTCCTAGAAGCAGGCGTCTTTTAATTTTGCGGCTGCTGTCACCATCTGCAGTGATCATGGAGCCCAAGAAGGTAAAATCTGTCACTGCCTCCCTATCTTCCCCTTCTATTTGCCAGGAGGTGATGGGGCCAGTGGCAATGATCTTAGTTTGTAATCGTTGTTACTAACTTAAAAAACAGTCTTTTAATTGCTGTAAGTTGCCTTGGGACCTTTTTAAGGAGAAAGGTTGGCTGAAAATATTTTAAATCACTTTACATGGTGGCAGAGGCTCCTTGGCACCCACTGTTTTGCATATTCCCATGAAACTGTCTGAAATGATGAGCAGTTGCATTGGAAACATCTCTGTCCTTTCAAAAAAGAAATCTATTCTAAATATGCTAGCTGGCTAGCTCAGTGACTTAAAGCACCTAGCTCCAGAGCCAGGGCTTGGGTTCAATTCCTCATTGTCCCTTGTAAGAGAAGAGCCAACCTGTGTGTTCTTGGGCATGCAATATGTTCCCAGAGTGCCCCTAAAATGGTAAACCAAACCACTTCTGTGTACTCTATAGCTAGAAAGCCCTGGAAAGGGTTACATAGGTCAGCAGTGATTTCTGGGCACATAATTATTATTTATAATTTGTTGGCCATCTCTAGGTGTCACCAATTTCTCTGACATTCTTTTTGCCTGAATGTGCCTTTAATTGGATGCAAAGCTTTCTAGTTTTCTGTCAGTTCTGCATGTCTAATAGGTTTTTTTTTACTCTTTTCATTTAAATAGCATTCCACTAGCCATATTAATGGTCTTGTCTCTCTCACATGGGGCCCTTGATCCAAAGGGTAGTACAATGGACAAGAAAGCAGCCACAAGAAATTTCTCCCATGCCACTTTGGCTCATGTAGGAGCTGGCTAAACCTTTAAGTGGAGAATCTGGGAGTAATGAGGCTTTCAGGGGAGAGTGAGTGTGAACAGGAGAGCTATTTCAACACATGGAGCCTCTCCACTCAATTGGAAGCTCTCAAAAAACCAAGCAGGATTCCCAATCATGTGGAAATCATCCTTGTATAGAAGAGGCTTTCCTCTTTAGACTGTCACTCTCTATGTGAAGAGAGTGTGGATGGGGCAGGATGGAGCTAGCATGCTCCCTTCCCCACTGTGTTTACTAGAGATGGTGAAATGTTGTTTATTTATTTAGGGACTCTGCATTTCAGAATGTGCCTGCCAGGAAGACTATGCTGGCTGGGGTGCAGTTCAGAAAAATGCACATCTATCGGTTCTGGTAGTATAGAAAATATGAAGAGTGCTAATGTAACATTCGTTGTGCTGTTGCTTTATAGTGTTTCATACACAAAATCCCTTTATGCCTCTAAGGAGCTCACAGACACAGTTTTTTGATAGTCAAAAAGATAACAAAGGGAAGACAAGGGAATCT
This sequence comes from Intellagama lesueurii, assembly GCA_037013535.1. Classification (NCBI taxonomy): domain Eukaryota; kingdom Metazoa; phylum Chordata; class Lepidosauria; order Squamata; family Agamidae; genus Intellagama; species Intellagama lesueurii. The sequence continues at coordinate 264,052,091 of JBAJHW010000001.1, forward strand.
TTTGTAGCTCTAAGTGATATTCTGGCAAATGCCTATGGTTTATGGACAGCTTTTGAATAGGAGTTCAAAGCAGTGCTGAAGCAAGAGGGCTACAGCACTGTATGCAGAAAAGCCAGCAAAAAATAATAATATTGATTGATTGTGTAGAAGAGTAGTCCCAAGTATATTCTTAGATTTGGTTGATGATCTTTCAGCAGTACTAGAAATAGTAAACATAATGAACATTTTTTTTCTTCTAAGTTCGTCAAGGCACAGTGGAAGGTTGTTGTGTATGGATTATCTCAAGAGATTGCCTCCTATACTATATCATTAATTTCACTGAGTCCACTTATGCACACAAAGACTTTGGCCCCATTCAGACTGAAATAAATCAGGGCTTTGCCAATGGATTCAACAAAAGAAGAACTCTAAACCTCATTCTTATCAGCTCGTAACAAATGGGTTCATGGAATGCTTTGCAGATACACTTAAAAAGCAATAGGAAAGCATATCAGAAGAAGCTTGGAAATGTAACATTTCATCAAGCTCTCTAAAAGCTACCACTGTCTGATTTCTTCAGTGTTAGCAACAGTTTAGATCTAATTTTGTGCATGAGGCTTAGCAGAAGTGTTGACAATTGAAACAGTGTAACATTTTCTATTAGAACAATGCCAACATTAAGTTAGCAGAGAGTTCAGGTACATCTTAGAAATGTAACAAATTGGAGTGTTGTTATTATATTGTGATAATTACAAATCTTGGAATTAATTAGTTAAATTTAATTACTTGCTGACTAGTTATTCCTTCACTCAACAAGATATATAATTTGCTGTTGAATACTACTTGTTGCTAGAACATGAAAATAACTAATGGATTTTTCTTCTTCTTCTTTACCTCCTCCTCTTCCATCATGACTATTTCACCTTTAGATGCATTTATACCTGATCTATTTCTGTGGGATCCTACTGATGTATTCAAGAATCCCTTCCTTAAGAACAATATTTGTGATTAAATCACTAAGTTGTATCATGGCAATGCTTTTCCTGCTCATATGACTTTCAGATTTTCTTTAGTTTGAGGCAAATGGTGAAGATATAATGCAGATCATATCCAAGGATCAATACAGCCTCTAAAGATCTGAAAGGTCATCCTTTTCATTTCTTTTATTCTTCTGTTACTCTATTGTGGATTTCCATGCTGTTTGCACACTTCACACATCCCAAGCTCCTAATCTAACTTTCAGCCCAGGGATTCTTAGCACTTTTTGGTCATACAGTATAAAGCTTGCCAAAAAGAAAAAAGTTTTTTTTACATTTCTATCTAACCATATTGAGTGAGCATGAAATATATAATGTGGTGATTGCTGTTGCCTTCCACATCTTAGTGCTATAGCAGATTGTGATGGCTATCATCACACATGCAGTTTTCCATGCCAAAACATAGCTGACATCTGTTGTCTTTGGCTTCTGGTTCATAGTGATGTTGCCGCTGCCTAGGATCTGATAGGGCTTAGAGGTGGTTTTGTCCCTCATGGCTCCACAAAACTCCAGGGCAATGTTCTCCACCACAGATTCTGGGTTAATTAACCACCTCCTGATACTTGGCAGGTTGTGCTGGTTATATGTAAAAATTTACAAGTTGTTATCTCTTTTCTCCTTTCCACAATGAGACTTTAAAAGTAAATCTGCTGGTTAACAGCATTTGCTATTCCTGTGGTACAACTGATAAGCAGTTTGGCCTCATTATCCATTGCAGAGGGTGGTCTCAAGAGAAGGAGGATCATTGAAGATTACTGGCATTGTTAGAAACTGGAGATGGAAGATATTGAACTTATGACTCCTGGCCCGCATGCATGTGCTCTAGCACTGATCTTTGCAGGCCATGCTTTTAAATTCTAAGTGATAGGATAGATAAATAGAGGAAGTAGAAGTCAAGCTACGTTTACCCATTAAATGGGGCAAGGGGAATTAAGGACACAGGGAGTGTTCTTCTCTTTGATGTACTGCTTCTTTCTTCAGATCATGTAGCCTTTCAGGTCATTATGGGATGAATAGAGAGACAGACAGATAGGCAGATAGTAAGATAGAAAGACAGAGAGAGAGAGAGAGAGAGAGAGATCAGAATATGTTTCATATATTTCTTATTAAAAACTTTCCACACTGAATTATCTTGGTTGCTTCTTACTGCTACACTTCAGTGTTCTAGTGGACACTTGAGGAAGAAGTTGGGCCCAGTTTATCCCTTCCACGGGGAAGCAGAAATTAAGGACACAGGATTGTATACTGTTCAATGTGCTGTTCCTCTCTTTCAGGCCAGCATGGGAAGAAACATAGTCATATCATTCATCCTTCTAGCCCAGTATTGCCCAGTTCTAACTGTCAGCTAGTTTTTAGCATTTTGGAAAGAATTCCCCCCCCCCCACTACAGATACTTGGTACTCCCTGGTGGTCTTCCATCCAAGAACTAGCCACACCCAGCCCTACTTAGGTTCTCAAATCAGACAAGATTAGGCATGCTCAGGGTGGTATCAAGATATATGAGATTGCAAGTTCCACTAAATATCTATATTCTCTACAGTTGTCTTACCAGAAAAGGACAAGTTGTCAAGGTTTTGATATTGTAATACGGTTAGAATTTATTAACACAAATAGATGTGTGGTAAAGGTCAAGCACAGCAGGTCCAACTAATGAGGAAAAAAGTGAAGAGTCATGCTGTATAGGCAGATGATGCAAGAGGTTGATGTAATGTCATTTGCCATTGGCCATTGTGAGTATAGGTTTGGATGGATGCATGTACAATTTGGTTCAGTTTGAGAGCCTATGCTATCCTGAACTCAACTGCTTTGAGAGATCATTTACTCAGACGCAGGGATGCTGCTGGTTTGTCTATTTGTCTTTGTATATTTGTAAATAGACTTTGATGATGGGAACTATGTTGTCTGAGTCTTTGTTCCACTAGAACTGGAGAACTTGGAGAACCCTGGACAAGCTATGCACTCTGCAAGTTCCTTGACACAAGGGTAGCCTAATTTCCTACCTAAAGTGTAGATGCATTGGTGCATTTACAGAGCTTTTCCTGAATGTCTTGGAATCCTCCTCAAGTACACATGGAGGCCTCCCCATTTCAGGCTTTTGCTCTGTACCTATGGATGGCTGTCAAAGTCAGGGCTGGCACTATTCCTGCCTGGTTGTGTGGTGAGTATTGCCCATTTTAGTAACACCTGAATTGGACTCATTTCCATGAGACTTCCATGTGGCATGTAGGAAAATACAGGTTATACCAGTGCATACCTGATTTTTCATCTTCCTTGCCAAGGGCTTTTGGGAAGCATAATTTTTCAGCTGAGGAAGGATTGGTGGGAGGCAGCACCAAATCTTTCCTTTATTAGCCACTTTCCCCCTGACAATTTTGTCCAGCTGCTTATTGACCACCCTCAAAGTACTTCCAATCTCATTCACATGAATCTGGTGGATGGCAGGGAGAAGGAAGCATGTGGTGGGGTTGCAACAAAATGGCTGTCAAGAGAAGGGCAAGCCCTTTGTTCTCTTCACCTTTTCTTCCTCAGCTTCTTCCAGGCAAAAAGGGACTGTGGGCTCCTGTGTAAGGTGCAATTTGCTCCACAGACTTGAAGCAAGTTCTTAAAGCAATAGATGCTTCAGTCATCCTCTCAAGATATGGTGCTTGTAGACTGGAGATGGATGTCCTTGCCAAGATGTACATACTTCTTCTATCCTTTCCTCCTTATTGCAAAATTGGTTCCAGGCTAATAGCTCACAGCCCATTTGCTTCGAAGCAGTGTGTCTAAGATATGTCTTTGTAGTCTGTGCTTTCCCTTTAGGCTGTCCAGCTATATTTATTATTACATTTGCAAATCTCTGGTATCATGAGCTTAGCAACAAGAATAATACAGACATGCTGCCAAAATTGGAGTTGTCAAATAATAAATGCTGTATCTGATGTCCTCTCGTGCTGGAAGGTGAGATAATGTGTACATTAAGTGCTGAGATTAGACCATTAACAGATGACAGATTGTGTTATATTGACATGTCCATGTATAGTTGCTGTGGGTACACTGCACTAATACAAGTGTTCACAGCTCCTTCCGGTGATACTTTTGTTTTTTTATACATACTTAGATTTTCTACAGAGATGACCGAAAATGTTCATGTGACTGGTGCTATTTGCAGCAGACAACAATTAAATAGTCCTATTTACCATTTGTGTTGTTTTATTTAAAGATTTTCAAGTTGCCTTTTCTGACCAATTGCCAGAACTGCTCCACCAAAGGAGGCAAACAAAAGAAAAATATGCATTTATGAAAATATAGTATTTCCATATTACAACCAATTATATGATAGTATCCTATTTTTAAAGCATGGGGTGGAAAGACAATTGTGCTCCAGCAGGCTTCCCATCATGCAGGCAGTTGCATTACCAATTTGCAACCAATGCAAGGGTGGGCACAAGGTGAGGAGACTGCTGGGGTGGAGGGGACTGTCATGTAACTGACCTTCCCCTCTTTATTTAGGGAACAAGAGACTTGGCACAATATTGTGAAATTATATTGCAGTAATAATACAAGGTCATAAAAGTCATCAGCACAGAAAACAAAGGATGCATTCAAATATAATGTAGCCATTTAAAAAATATTTCTAGGGCCACAGCAATTAAGCTTCAATAAACCAATGGTGTGACCAATTAAATATGTGTTTTGAAAGCCTGTCAAAACAGATCAGCTTTCAAAGTCTTTTAATTCTGCACCAGCAGAAACTTCTGCATCGTTTTCCATGAAAAGCCCACACTGATTGCATTAAAATCTAGTGGTTACTACTTCATTACTGAGGCTACATTCTCTAGAGAGAGTTAAAAGGTACTCCCAGCCAGACACCTTTACTTTAGGGGAAATTTATTGAGTAGAACAAATGCTCTTTACCCACACAATGAGGAAAGGAGTTTCCCCTCATTTATCCTTGAAGGCCATCTCCTTTCCCAATCATGGAACACCCTCCTCTTCTGTCTGCTTTTGTTTTATTTTTCTAAGAACAATTTCATCTTTCTCCCCCTCTTCTTTCAGTCTCAAATCCAAGCCATGCAGTATGGGTGCAGCTATAGACATTTAGGGAAACCTCCCAGAAGTGCTACTGGTGTCCTTTTGGGGAGTACACAGAGCAAAACCTTTACAGAGCAATTGTATAAGAGTGCTGCAGTGCTATAACTCTGAAGTTCCAAGACTGCCCCATTGAAACATCCTACAGTTTTATTTCTAGAGTGTCACTCAAGCCCAACCATCAAAGAGAAGAGAGAGGGGAAATGGAGATGATGGAGAAGAAAGGCGAGAAAGTAACATCTGCTGTCCTGGCTCCTCAGCGAGTAAGGGTGTGTGTGAGTCCTGGTCACAATGTGAATTAATGGGATCCAAAAAGATGGGGAGGGACAAAGAAAGCAAGAGTGCTGGCAGCAGGCATTGCTGAAGCACTCAAGGTCCTGGGCCAGGATTTGGAAAGAGGGACCAAAAAACCAAGCAGGAGAAGAGATTGAGTGGAGATAGTAAGCAGGTAGTCAATCGTAACCAGGAGTGACAATGTGTACCCAGATCAGATTATTGTTTTAATTATATGCTCACATTGATTGTGCACCAGTCACCAATGGGTGCAGTGAGATATCCAAAAAGAATCAAAGAAAGATTTAATTTTTTTTTTTTTTTTTTTTTTTTTTTTTTTTGCTGGGAGTCTGAAACCATGCAGATTGTTCATCTGTAAATTAAATCCTGCCCGGGGAAGGGTTGTGCTGCCTGGGTGATTCTGGGAGTTACAGTTAAAAAATAAAAAATAAAAAACCAGACAGACCCACTGTAGACATCTTACCTTAGGAAAAGTCCTACAAACATGGAGCACAGCTGCACAAGTTAAACTGCAGACCTTCTTCAACTGTACTTCTGGTTCTATCAATCAGGGCAGCGGGCTTTAAAGTGACATACTTGCTATGTTGTTACTGTAGGCTTTAGGGCTCTTATGCCTGACATAACTCAGTGGTTAGCTTTTAAGTTCCTTGGTTTATTTGTCTTTATAGTGGGGCAACTCTTATTGATATCATGTCACTCTGACATTGATTTGCATTGACTTTCGAATATAGATGGTGATTATCATCTCAGTGCTATGAAGCCATTTCCTGGACTTTACTGACATAGCACAAAGGATGAGGCTATATATTTCCAGTTTCACATAAATACTCACTGACAGAGGGAAACATGTTCAAAGGAGAAAGCTGGTATTGCATTCTAACTAAACCATCTGGGGCGTGAAACAGAGAGGAGCTGACTGAAATCTCACCCAGCCACAAAGTCTGTCATTAGGCAGAGAAAGCAGCTGCCTTGGGAGAGATATTTGGGTTTTTTTTTATATATGAAAGGGCAGGAAATGGCTTGTTACTTAATTTGTTTGTAATTTTTTCCTCGCTGCCAGGAAGGGGGATAGGTGTTCGTGTGTTCTTTTCTACTCAAGACTTTTAATAACGTGGCCTGCTTTGGGTACTGTGCAACCTAACTTGGGATGGGGAATATACTTACTGTTTTCTCCTTTGCCTCAGGCAGCAAGATCTCTTGGACTGTCTCAGTCCATGGCTTTAGACATATCTGTCCTCTTAACAACATCCCTTCAGACCCATTTCTCTCCTTTGCATGCTAATTGTATAAACCCATACAAAGCACTGTGAATATTCTCAAGAGCTATAGTAAACAGGTTAATTGCTCTTTCCACTAAAATAAAATATGTTCTACCCCCATTTGGAAAACAAGCAGTGTTCAGGAATATCTATGAATAGGCTGATAGCAATTTCAGGCCACAAACTTCTCATATACTGTATGGTTTTAAAATTATTCACATGTCACTTTTGCTTCATGAAGAGCTTTGCAGTTAAGTTAAATGCCAAAGAAGACCTTGGTCAGCTACCACCTAGGGATGGAATTTTTAGGGTTTGGAGAACTATAAATCCCATAATTCTCCATTTTGGATGTTCTGTCTAACAGAGAGACACCTTGCAGACATCTAATGTGGCTCACCTGGGAGAAAGCCCTTAACTGGAAGACTTTAAGGCCAAGTCAGACCTAATTCTGCCTAGCTTCCTTTTCAGAAAGAAAGATTCCAAATAGCACTGAAGCAGGAAACTTGGGTGGTCTTCCAGTTCAAAGACACATGATGTTGGGCCATAACAGATTCTGTTACTCAAAGAACTGCAGGAGAAAGGAAACAGGAGGGGGAATGAAAATATCTTGTTTCATGCCTGAGTTGGCAAAAGGTTGGGCAGAATGAAAAAAATATTGAGACTTGACGAATTTACTAAAACTACTTCTGGCAGTCCAGAGAATTATATCACCACAAGTGTAGCTCATGTTCTATTAATGTAAAAGTTGAGTTGCAGTTAACATGACAAAAATCCATAACGTTCTAGCTTCTCTGTCTGTATTGTGCCCCAGCAGAGCCTGGATTTATTGTTTTCTTCCAGTGTAGTTCCCAGAACCACCCAGCTAACAAGCTTGTGTGGGAATTCTGAGGTTTGAGTGACATGTCCATGTTCTGTTGCACAGTGTGGGAATCACGCTTTCAAACGCTGTAGCATCAGTTATGTTCTACAGAAGTAGACTTTGTGTGCATATTCTAGCAGCATTCACTGAGCAATTTGAGTTACAAGTTTTACTAGAAGCAGAAAGTGTTGCATGGACTCCCTCTCCTTTGGACTCACCATCCTAATAACTCCCACAGAGAAATTCTTTTTAAAAGGATTACTAGATTCTATCTCGAAAGAATGGCAAGAGCACCAAATAGTCTCACTGATTTCTAAAGCCATTTAGATATGGCAGGATCAATGGCATTCTCTGGATCTTGTTCTTTCCCTTTTTATTTTATCTTTGATATTAGTAGAGCTGTAGAAGGCTAACTGTGGAGACGGGCTGAATCATCCATTTTGTTTTCTTCGGGGTCTTTCATTGCCATGGGCATTTAATAAAGGTGTCTGATTTCCGATCTTTTTGGTACAGCTTGCCTCATTCCTTAAATTAAAATTAATCTCCTAACAGGTGCAAAGGTCCGCTCATTCCCTGCACATCAGCTATGCATTGTTACAGTTATCTTTCCCCCCCCCCTGGGGGTGCTGATTCAGTCTCAATCACCCTTAAATATAAGCAGCTGGTAATGTAGGAAGGCTTGGCGCTGTCCCCTGAATTGATGTGAAACATTGCCTCTGGTTAACAGCAATAAAATGTTAATTTAGTCTTTGATAGAACATATTAGCATGATAACTCACAGAATAGTTTTGGTATGCTAATTCTAAAGTTTTTCTTTTTCTTAAGTGTTCTGATTAATGCGCAAATCAATATAAGCCACCGGATGCCTGACATGACACAGCCAATCAAAGCTGCCCAAATTGTGCGCAAATATATTAACAATGATAGATGCATATTTTTCTCCTGCCAGAAACTGTGTGAAATTTAATTACAAAGTGGAGCCTGCTTAAATGAAAGCATAAAAAAATGTGGGCTCTGTTCTTTACCTTAATGCATATGTTATTGGTCCTGTCAACACGGATTTTAGAGCTAATCCTTCTAATGAGTTGTCATGGGATGCTTAAAAAAATCTTATCTTGATTTTAAACAGTTTGTTGTGAAGTATAGAGAAAGGAATATTCACAAAGACTTTTTTATATATAATTACATAATTGAAGCCAAGCCCCAGCCCTACTTCCCCCATGCCCCACTTACTATAGTTGGAAAGCTTTACGTAGTTCCATTATGTGGTTGACAGCATAGAAATGATTCAAATGACATGTGTGAGTTCTTGACATAAAGATATGAGAGACATCCTCTTCCGGCATAATATTTTGTTTCATTTTGGTATTCAGCTTTGTATCATCATTGAAGTGCCAACTATGCAGAAAATTCAAAAACTAAAATATAAATACATCTTTGGCCTGGAAAATATAAAACTGAAGTGCAGTCAGTAAAAAAGGAGGAGGAGGCAAAGACTTTGGAATAATCTGCTTACTCAAATGTTGACACAACCAGATACAAAACAGAAGCTATTTTTAAATTGAAACATACATATAAGGAAGTGAACTTACTCCTGCCTTATGGCTGCTAGATAGGAGACAATCACTTTTAAATCCCTGAACACTTGCAGAGAGCTGTCTGGGTAGCTCCATGAGTTATATATCTAGCTACAGAGGCAGAGGATGGGAGTTCAATTCCCCACTGTGCATCTCAGAAGAGCCAGTCTGTGTGGCCTTGAGCAAGCTGCAGGGTCCCAGGATGCCCTCAGAAGAAGGCAATGGGAAACCACTTCTGAATACTCGCTACCTAGAACTCTCCCAAAAGGGTTGCCATCAGTCAGAATTGACTTGATAGTACACAATTATTATTATACTAGCAGAGAATAATGTTAAGTCAGTAAAAAAGATTGGGACAAAGTACAGCCCTTGAGGAAGCAAGAAGCTGCTGTGGGCAGCAACCTAAATTGATAGACCCATCAAGGTCGAAAACAGTCAGTAGACTGTCTTCTTAGGACCTTTGCAAGTGCATATCTCAGAATGTTAGATTCAAATCTCCAGAAAGAATCACTGTTCCCCTGCTATAACTGGGGCTGCAAGGCTCCCTCCTCAAGACAGATGTGTGTCTTCCCGGTAATACCGTGGTCCCCAACCTTGGGCCTCCAGATGTTCTTGGACTTCAACTCCCAGAAATCCTGGCCAGCAGAGGTGGTGGTGAAGGCTTCTGGGAGTTGTAGTCCAAGAATATCTGGAGGCCCAAGGTTGGGGACTACTGCGGTAATACACCAAAGAATGTTGCTATTGTGAAAGATGAAAACTGAGGAGGTTAATTGAGCTGAATAAAATGAAAGGTATTCTGATGGCTTAGTCAATTATCTGAATAAACCCACTGACTCTTCCATCACTCTGTCTGATTCTTAACTGTAATGTTTCACTGCCTCAAGCACGTGGATGTTTCCTAAGCCATCCTGCCTGTGAGGACATGGCCAAGGATTGATTCTGGAGTTTACACCCTGGACCTGATCCCCACATGGAAGCCCTTTACATTTGTTCTACAAGGCCATGTTTTCTGAGGGAGGAGGACAGAAAGGTGTGTTGGTCATATGACTACAAACATTCCTTTTTGTGCCTGTCTTTTGTTCCAGTTAGGAAACTGCCCAGTAGTAAAGATGGGTTCTGCTACATCTTGCAGCTAAAATAATTCTTTTGAAAATGGAGGAAACCAATAAAGCATGTAAAAAAACATCTTTCTAGGAGCCTCTTCAGAAAGAGAAGCAGGAATATGAGAAACAGGTAGCAAAGGTAGCAGCCAATGTGGAAGTTCTGTCTGCCTGACACTAGCAGGGCCTGAAACCAATTTTACATAGACAATATTGGTCTAGATTAGAGGTGGGTCAGTCCATTAGTTCATTCTATCCCATATTTCAGCTTTCTTCTCGAAACTCTTTTTAAAACCCTTCCTACTGAATTTATAAAGAAATGTATAAATGGAGGAACATTTGTACTTTAAAAAAGGAACCAAACATAATTCTTCCAAATCTGCAACGGCTGAATTCAATAGGCAGAGCTATTCCTAGCATGAGGAGGACCCTGTAACAGCCGACGAGGTAGTTGCTAAAAATGAGGAGCCTCTCAGAAACAACAAGAAGGGATGGCAGCCCCAATTCAGCACCTCATTGTTGAAATGACAGGCATTTAAGCATGCAGACAAAACCTTACTGTCTAGAGGGACAAATCTAAACTTTGCCACTTTTGAAATTTCCAGGTTTTCCTCGTTTATAAAGAAATTTGATTTTTCATCACTGTCATCAATAGAAGAGAAATAGTTGTGTGTTTTTTTCGTTTTTGTTTTTTTAAGGGAAGAATGTGACTGGGAATGGAAAAGGAAAAGTTTTATATTTTCATCCTGCCTTTATGAGTCTGGCAAAGGTGTGGACATTTTGAAGTCTCAGATCTGAGAGTTGCCAGCCCTCAGTGGTAGAACTGTACCACCTATTGCAAACTGATTTACTGTTATGGCAACCAATTCCTTAAGTTCATTTGCTCAAAATATGTATGAATTACAATGTGAAAACTTAATTTAAATCAAACCACTCTGCTTAATGAAAGAAGAATGGATTATAAGGATCTTTCTTTCTTTTTTAAAGAGAAGATAAACTGGTGTGCCATAAGAAAAAAACCAAGAACAGCCCTTTATGCCAGGAATATAATGTCTTTACACTCACACACAAAACCTCAAACCCCACTATAATACTAGGTTTAGTAAAACTTAATGAATTGCTCTGGTGAACAGTGAAGGTGATAAGTTGAGCTTGTATCAGAAGTAATAAGAGAAAGCTGCAGTCTTGAAGGTCTCAGTACTCCACTGTACTAAAATGTTAATATGTCTGGTGCCTATTAATCCATATGTCAAACGCTTGGGGAGCTGTATTAATTACAGCTTGGTAGTATGGAGGTATTCATTAACATATCTACTGCAGAGTTTATTTTAAACACAAACTTTTCCACTGAGGACTTCTCTTGTAAAAGACGTCACTGTGGATCTGCTCATAGAACTGAGGAAAACAGGAAGTTTGGGATCCTGTGACTCCTTCTAAGTGACAGGGTCTTGTCAAATCTACCCTTTTACAGAAGAACGTGTCTGAATGTCTGGAAGTTTCCCTGATCATTTAGGAGCCATGTCACAAGTCAAGGTTTCTCTTTCTTTCAATTCTTGGTCAGATAAGCTACTGCTGGATGAGCTTCTGCTAGCAATATCAACTCTCCCTTTTCCCCTCAACTACATTTGTCAACTCCTGACCCTAGGACTGCTCCCTACCTATCATGGAGGCTCATGGAATTTGTGGCCTGGGAACTGTCACGCAGAAAACTAACTTTTTGGGCAAAAGGCCCTTTTCCCTGGTCCCCATTCAGATCACCACTGAAGGCTGTGAGAGACACCAATGATCATTTAGGGTGATCAGGGAAGGTGAGCCTTTAGAATGATCCTTTAGAGTTTAGAGCCATTTAGCATCTTCAAGATGAAGACCACAATCTTACATTTTGCTCAGAGCTGGTGTGGTTGTTGCACTTGCATGGTTCCAGTTAGTAATCAAAGAAGATACCAAATGTTGATCTAACTGACATCAGATAACTGATGTCAGTTAAACAATTGGTATCTAGATTACTGGGGCATCAGATAACAGGCCACGCTTTCTCTGCCTAGGAAAGCCCACAGCTTACATAAGCCTTGGATCAAAGAAGGTATTTTGGACCATAGATTTCTCCTGAGAAGCTAACCATAAATTTAGATCTAATTGTACCTCTCCAAGCTGCAAAACGGGTCCTTTTGGAGAAGCATAACATCATCCATAGCAGGCTGAACATGAACTCTCTAGTGCTCCTATACAGGAACTTTTCATTTGAACTTTTACAAGTGGCCCCCTAGGATCAGAGCACAGATTTCTTGATTCAGAAAATAGTGCAGAGCACATTAAATCTAAATCATTCAGTTTGTAACCCTATGTGAAAATATGTGGAGTAGCTTTCTTTGAGGTCAGTGGCACGTCTCTGTAAACCTAGATAGGAGCACATATTTTTATTCAGTTCTCACTAATTAGGCAGGAATGACATTTGTTTTAAGCAGAGCTATATTTTTATGGTTTGAGTCCCAGCAGCAAGTAATGTATAGCTTTTAAATGGGTGAAAGTTATATTAAGAAACTAAAAGGGAAATAAATGCAGCTTGCATAATGAAGGGATACATGGAGAAGTGATTTATGGTTCCAGAGAAAATTAAAGTGCCAGCTACTTTTCCCCAAGGAATATTCTGATATCCCAGTTTTATGTATGATTTGTTTATTCATAACTTTCTAGGCCTTTTAAAAAATGTGCATTGTAATCTCTCCCTTTTGTGCTTTGACAAACAACTGTCAGCCTAATAGTCTTTGGTGCTGACAGAATGCCAGGGAACAGATGCTTGGAATGAAATTTAAGCAACTAGAAGCTGAAGCTAACATTAGGCCTTTAACTTTTTCTTCCTTCCACTTTTTGAAGCATTATGTCCCCCCCCCCCCCCCCCGCAAGTCTTTTCTTCTCAAGGTATGTCCAAAGTACAATTATTCAGTCATTCTATGTGACAGCTCTTATTTAGAGATGTGCATGAAGCACTTTGTGCTGGGTTGTCTTAAGTTGTCAGTGTGGTACCACAGGTGCTGTGCGTTCCCTACCCCCACCCCCTGCCAGCTCACCCATTCACTAGCTGGAGTGCACTGATTGTTCCCTCCCTGCCGTGCAATCTTTCAATCCCAGCAGGAACACGGACTTCCCTTCCCTACCTCCTTGAGCAGCTGGCCACTCACAGGCAGCATTGCAGGAATTTCTGACCCGCCTCCTCGTCTGAGTGGGCAGCTGCTGGAGGAGGCGAAGGGAAGTCCGTGCTCCTGCCAGGACTAGAAGATTGTGTGATAGGGAGGGAATGAGCAGTGCCTGCCAGCTGGCGAATGGAGGAGCCAGCAGGGGGTGGGGGTAGGCAACACGCGGCACCTATGGTGCCATGCTGACAACTTAAGACAACCCAGCACGAAGTGCTTTATGCCCATCTCTACTCTATTTGGATAGCCTTTTAATTTCTATATCTGAGTTTCTGGATGCTGCTTTTTAAAATGTATTTTGTTCTTCCAAGTCTGTTTTTAAATTTTCAGATGCTTTAAAATTAATTAATGGGTTTTTAATTATTATTGTACATTTAATTGCTTTTTAAACTGTAATATATTATGCTTTTACTATCACATCTTGCACTGTCTTGGGTTCCATCCATATATTTTGAAGCTGAAATCTGCACATATTTGTTTTGATGTAGTATTAGAATGAATGAGATGGCAATTCATGACAAACCATTTCTTTTTCTCATCCAGTATAATATAATAGAAGCTAAAAGTATGAGTTCAATACTAACACCTCAATCATGATCATGTTAGTTGTTCATTGATATTTATTTGCAGGTATTGAATCAGTATAAGTTAGCCCATTGCTAAGCATTATAAGCATTATTGTGAAGCCAGGAAAAGCTTGTTATGTAGCTTTTGGATTATCCTGTTTCTAACTAGCCTCCAAACCACATCTCATCTCAGGTCAAAGTTACCTCAGACAATGCTTTCTTTCTTTCTTTCTTTCTTTCTTTCTTTCTTTCTTTCTTTCTTTCTTTCTTTTCTTTCTTTCTTTCTTTCTTTCTTTCTTTCTTTCTGTTATATTAACCCAGATTATCTCTCAGGGACTGTATTTGTCAGGATGCTGCGACTGTCAAATCTTAAGGCTTACCTATAGTGCTCCTGACAATGGAAAAAAATAATAATACTTCTATGTGTAAGATTAAGTCCAGAGAAATGGGCAATAAAAATTAAAAATGATAGTGATTATTGTGATTTGCATTTCAATATGAATTAAACATGCAATATTATTGTAATAAATGTGTTTCACAAAATAAATAAATATGCTTCCCAGCAGAATTCAGATGAATACACTGTTGTGAGCATGCACACACACTCACACTAAAATGGGTGAATCTGAACTATTTTTTACTGACAATAAAGTGTGTGTGTGTGAGTGAGAGAGAGAGAGAGAGTGAGAGAGAGAGAGAGAGAGAGAGAGAGAGAGATCAAAGCAGTCACCAACAACTAAGGCCAAAGGGACAGGTGGGGAAATAGAGTATATTTCACACCGAAACTACACAGACTCACATAAAAGAAGCAAACTTCACTACGCAAATGAACAAATAGGAAAGGCAGAGAGAAAAATGGGTAACAGGCACCTGCAGTCCCATTAACAAAACAAAAGGCAGGAAAGGACTCAATTTGGAGTGTGATTACATGGTCAAATATCACAGGATTTGCTTCGCTTATGAAATGGGTGATTTTGAATTATTTTTTACTGATTGCATAATGCAAAGGTTGATTTAAATTTGTCCAGCCCTTTTTGCTTCCAAAGAACAGTGATTTTAATATGAGGGAATCAGGTGTCAGTCCTTAATCCTGTCAAACACAGAATGCTTCAGATCATGTGGGAAGGCCCTTTTTAATGAAGTAAAAGCTTAGTGCTGTTAATTACTTAATTGAGAGGTCTGAAAGTGGACTTAAAAAGTTTAGCATGCCAATAGTTTAAAACCATATGTGATCAGAGACGGGGTAATTCCTGCATGCATTACTTGAAAGTAATGGAAAATATACCAGAACAAGGTATTATAAGAAGGAGCAGAAGAAACAGGAAGCATGTTCAGATGTGTCAGTTGTGACTTCTAAATGTCAGGAACTGCATAAAAGCTTTCGCCCCCACCCGCAGCCAATCCAAAGCAGAAGCAGAAGACATAAACAGCTCCATTTTATTATGTGTATGAGCAGACTATTCATCAATCTAAATGAGCTGCCACGCAATTATTACTGGTGGCCTGCCTGTCTTCTGAGGCATGTAGCTGGATACAGCCCACTGATGGTACATGCAAGGGAGTGTGGCGAAGTTGCCAGAAACTCTGAGCCACAAGGGAAGACCTAATGAGGTCACAGGGTTGCTGACTCTTTTATGACAACAGCCAAATGGGAGGGCGAGATCCCTTCTCCCTTTTCCTTTCTTTTACTTCTAGAACAGGCCAGATGGGATAAGCATAGTCATTTGTTGAAGTGATATATGGCGCTTTTCCCTTCCCATGACATTTCCCACACTGAAATTTCCATGCCACCCTGTACCAAAGCTGCTACTGCCCTACTGCAGGAGAACTGCACAGAAATAAGAAGGGATAAATAGCCCAACATCTCATTCTTTAAGACATTTTGGGAATTGTGATCATGGATCCTCCACGTATCTCTGGTCCGAGCCCTCAAATACAAATGCCCTGGTCCCTGCCCCCCTTATGAGTCCACAAGCTGTCTCCTTTTCAAAGATCAAGAGTTGTGGCTAGGCATAGCTGGCAGAATTAGTAGGCTACCACAACTGCTGCCTTTGCCCCACTTTTGCAATGCCATTTGATGCTTCATGTTTGCCAATGGTCAAGGTACAGTATGTGGGGAGTTCTGCCAGCTGTTCTGAAATGTAACTTTCCCAAACTCTGCAAATTCCTTCTGATCCTCTGGAAAGCCCTTCCTAGAGGAGCCTGGCCAGCCCCAGTTCTGAATACTTTTCAGTACTGGGTAAAGACATTTTCTCAAACATTTGGAGCTAATGAGCTGTTATTTTGCATCTATCTTTTTTTTAAACATAGCTGCTTTAACACACTGTTACTTTGCTGTCCTCCTCCTCCTCCTGTAATGTGGTTCTTAATCCCTTTACAGACTTCTCAGGGTTTGCAACTATTTTCAATTCTCCTTCCCCAACCTGATTCCCTCCAGTTGTTTTGGACTACAATTCCTATAACTGGTTAAACCTGTTTTTTTGGTTTTGTACTGGTGTTGTTGTGATACAAGATTTTATTTGTTATTTATTTATTTTAGAAAACAAGCTCCATACTCATTTTCATACTCATTTTGAATGGCATACTTGCAGCACAAACTAACTTGTTTGTTTTGTACCTTTTGTTAACCTCTTGTTCATGTTTCCTTAATGTCCTTATTTCTAAAACCAAGCATTTGCCAGTCACTTTAGTTCCTGTTATTCATACTAAATTGTCTCTGATCTTTACCTTTTCATAACTCATTGGCTGAAATCCTCTTGCTCAGCACAGTCAGTTGCACTAGAGTAGGCCCACTGAGTCAGTGGGGATTTGGTGAGTCACCTCCTCCATAAGCTTCATTGATTCCAATGGCTGTACTCTAGTGCAACTGACTATGCTAAGCAATAGGATTTCAACCAGTTAACACACCCTCTGCATGGAGCAAGAGTAATGTGGAAGGCCACTGCTTTTCCCTTTCCTTGGATTGGCCCTCATGTCCTCTACATCAGAGAGGGAAGCAGGGGGCTGACAGGATCTCCGCAACTTTCCTCAGCTAAAAGAAATAGAAAAACAAAAGTCAAGATAAAACAAACTCAGCTCAAGTCCCACCTCGAAATGTGCTCCCTCACATAACAATAACATTTAGCTACCATTCTCTGCGTTGGGAAGGCAGTCCTATACAAAAGAACAAACAAGTATTTCAGTGCATGGCTACAGTGCTGTCTCTCAGAAGAGCCTGAGATGAAGACATTAATATGTGATAATGATTGCCTTCATGCTATGAAGAAGACGAAAAAGCATCACCTGCTGATTTCTTCACAGAACACTACTTCTGAAGGGACAATAGCAGGCCAGGCATGATTTTAAATGATCAGTTGCCAACCATATTCTAGTGCTGGCTTAGAAATTTTCAATAGAGATCAAATGAAATACATCAACATAAAAGACCTGGTTGGATCTCATCTTTCTTCTGGATATTTTCATCAGATCTCAGTATTACTTCCAGCTCATTGTGCAAACACACTCTCACACACAGTAAGAGACTCATAATGTAAGACTGGTAATATACTCCAAAGTATTTTTTTTATAACTATGGTCAATGCATTTTAGTAGTAAAACTGGGGGGGGGGGGATTCTTAATTTGTTTCTGTCCTATGCAATTCTTAGGTAAAGAAAAATATATTGTGCTTTATTTTCATTTTCAGCAGAGTCATTCAAGCAAGTACTTAGTACCCTTGGTTTTGGTTCACAATGTGTAATTTTGATGACATGCGATTCTGATTTCAGAAGTCCTTCAAAATAAGGGAATCACTGGTGTCATCTAGAGTTTTTAAAAAAGAAGAAATTAGCAGAAATATGTTTTTAATTCTCTGTACAGATGTTTTTAAAATATGTACATTGTTTGCTGGATGCATTTTTAAAATTGATATACCTGGGATATATCTCCTAATAGCTATGGAATCAACATGTCTTCAGGAACACCACATTCCCAAACATTCTAAACAACCGTATTGGATATATCTCTTCCAATAATCCACCAGATGATGGTGTGCAACTCTCTGATTAAGTAACGTGTAAACTGACCAACAATGCAAAACTCAGCAGTTAGGGTTGGGTCTTGTATGATAGTACTGTTTGGTACAACAAAATATTGTGACAGAAAAACAGCACGTAGAATCTTGTGACTCTGCCCTTAGTTTTGCCTTATATATTGAAGGAGGGGAAGAAATGTGTGGAAGCTGGTTTTGGTGAATTTCACTTTTAAAAAATGTGCAGTACAAGGGTGTATTTATATACAAAGTATAGTTCAAATTTCAAAGAAGCTATTCAAGGTCCTGAACCTATTTTGAGGATTGAGTTCAGTACCTGTTGTAGGATAGCTCCTGTAAAGTTTCCAGTAAAGCCAGCTTCACTGTCCTGTTTGAAATATATATTTATTGTTTTGAAAATTTAAGGATCAGCTTGGAAATTTCAGTGAAGGCTCTTACATTTGTTTTTGGGTTCTTCCATCACTTCCTGAAGAGAGCCTCTGAAATACTAATCCGCTGTTTGAACCAATGAGAGGAACATGGATCTTTTGTGTTCAGCCATGTTTCCTTCATTCATCCCATGTTTGTAAAATCACCTTACAGTGATATTCTAATAGAACACCTCTACTGCTTACTCCTCTCATTCTCCTG
Organism: Intellagama lesueurii; assembly: GCA_037013535.1. Taxonomy (NCBI): domain Eukaryota; kingdom Metazoa; phylum Chordata; class Lepidosauria; order Squamata; family Agamidae; genus Intellagama; species Intellagama lesueurii. Next base: position 264,070,682 of record JBAJHW010000001.1, read on the forward strand.
GCCTAGCTGCTCTTGCTGCTGTTCACCTCCTTGCTAGTCAGCTTTGCTGCTCTTGCTCTTTCTTCCCACTGCCACTGCCATGAATGTCCTTTACCTTGCCCAGCCAGTCCTGTTGTTCCTTCTCCAAATGGTGAAAACGAAACTGAAATGGCCTAAAAGAGGCTTTCTCTTTCATGGTAAATGATAGGACTGGTGCAACAGAATCAGACAAACAAACAAACAACAACAACAAAAGAAAACTGGACAGGCATCCCCAAAATAAAACAAAACAAAATGAAAACTTCTGCCGTGTATATCCCTAATACTTACACCTTCCTAAAGCATGGAAAAATAATATTTTGGACCACATGTACCAACCCCTTCTATGTTGGTTGGGGGATCCTATTGCTTAGCCTAGTTGGTCAGCTGGAATAGGTTCATTGAATCAGTGTGGATTTGGTGAGTCACCTCTTCTGTAAATTCCATTGATTCAAATGGGCCTAGTTTAGTTGTGACCCTAAACAACAGGATATCAACCAGTGTCTAATTAATAAATCCTGGAATGAGCTGCTCATAAAAGATTTGGATACTTGGAGCTCCTGTTGATTTGTACATTGCTACCACCCTGTGATGTACAGCCTGCACAAATGAACCTGACAAAATAACTTTCACAGGACATGAGCTGAATGCCTTTTTGAAAATACTGTGTCTTCTGTAGGCTGCATATGTCATTTCTTTACCTGAGAGGGGTCTCATTTCAATGGAGGCTCAGTTTGTGAGCATGTTCCTTTGTCTGTACGAATTGACTCTGTCCCTTGCAATGGATGCAACCATGGGACTCTGTGTACACATCAGAGCATCTAGCGTTAATGTGAGCATACATCAGAGAATCCATTAGAGATTCCAATGAGGTTTAAACTAAAACTACCTCGTTTGCTTTCTCTGAAATCTCTTCATCCTCCTCCAGAGTGTGTGATTAACAACACCATTTTTGGAAGGATTTCCCCCCTCCAAGTTTGAATTCATTATAAGGCAGCAAATCTGTAGAGTTTGGGTAGCTGTGTGAGGGAGGCATTTGCTGATTGCTGAAACAGTTGTTCTTTACAGAACCAGTATAGGGGCCACTTCACTTAAGGAAAAGGAATTACCTAGTCCAACGAACTCATCAGAGGTTTTTAGCCAGACTTGTATGGAGGGCTGTGGCAAAAACATAAGGGAATATGATAGATAAATCTGTACATGTGGCAAGTGGAGACAGCCACCTTTCCACACACACTTATACATATAGAGCTACAGTACTCAGGAACAGGGATGGGAGGGGACCTAGTTTCCTGTTCTTCTGTGAACAAGGTTTTAAAAACTTTATGTTGCTTCCATCCTGAATATGAAGAAATTCACAAGCTGTGTTAAAACAGGATCTGAAATGAAATTACTTCCCATCTTCACCAACTAAGTTCAGTGAGTACGGCTGTTTTTAGCATGGAAGTATCAGGTCAGGATTCTGATGCCTGAACATCTCCCTACAAGGCCTACAGAACTTCATAGATCTCTAGGGAAAAATCAGAAGCTTGTGTTCATCACAGCTGGCATTTATCTCAATTAAGGTTTAATTCCAGAATGAAAGCAGACAATCATTTCCAATCATATCAAAATTCATCTGAGTGTCAAGGTATACATTTTTTCACTGTTACAATAATTTCAGGCAACATCAGCTTGCTTAATTCTACAAGCTTTATTTATCCACATTGCTTTATATTCCATATACACAAAAATACTTCAAAGATGTTGTAAAAATTCAAAAGCCTTGCAGCTTTGGAACAACTGTAGGCACAAATAGTTAAAAGTATATGTGAAAACTAAATTGAAGTTGCAGGCAAATACTTAAGTCAGAATTTAATTCAAAATACAGCAAAAAAAAAAAAAAAAATCTCAAAAAAGAACAACGGGAATGTTTCAGTTACATTCTAACTATGCAGTTAGCTTATAGCCTAAGAAGGGACTTTTAAAAGCAAAAGGCAGAGAATATCGAAGTTCTTAAAAATATCGAAGTTCTTAAAAGTAAAAAAGCATTATAACTTTAAATTATCTTTAGCCTTAAAGCCTATTAAATATATATAAGCTGGAAAGCTGGCTAATTGTTTTGCAATGATGATAGCGATGAGCCTAATGGCACAGTGGTTAAACTGCAGTACTGCAGTGAAGATTCTGATCATGACCTCAGTTCGATCGTGGGTTCAGGGAACCAGCTCAAGGTTGATTCAGCCTTCTGTTCTCAAGTCGGTAAACTGGGGAGGGGGCATCTTGTTGGGGGGGGGGCAATGTATAGCCTGCATAATTAAATTGTAAACCGCCCGAGGCAGTATACAAACAGCACACTTTGCTTTGCTTTTGCTTTTGTTCAAGCTTCAATTTTAAAAGCACATTCATTTTCAGGCTATTTTTTTCTATACCACCCCCAATTATTTAAAAGCTGCATACACCCAAAAAATCTTCATAGAGGGAACCATGTTGTACTTGCCATATAGATGTTGAAAATGAGGAACATCTCAGAAAAATCAGCTGGCAATCCTAATTCAGCCTTACTCTGAGTGAAGGATGGGGCTTATCCTGCCACTGTGAATGAGGTAAACCTCCTACTCAGACCACAGGATGCCAGTGACTTTTTGTCCTAATCCAGGGATTCTCAAAGTGTGTGTGGTGTGGCGCTCCTGCAGTCCCCGCAGTGCCCTGTGGTACCCTGGGATGCTGCCAAACCAAGCCAAGAGTGCCACAACATTTTCTCTCTGTTTCTTTGCTGAGCTGCCGGTGAAGCTGCTGCTGTTGCTGCTCCTCCAACTATGGTTTCTTTGCATGTCTTTGCCTCCATGGCCACCCCATGCCCCTCACTGCTTCTCCTGCTGCACTGCTGCTGCTACCGCTCAAGGCAGCTGCAAGTTGAAAAAGTTTTGTAACCACTGCCATAATCCTATCCTGGAGATACTGGGGCTTGGATCTGGGATCGTCTGCACTAAAAAAAAGCCTGTCCATTTCCTGTATTCATGTTGGGAGGAAAATATTTTTCCCTTTTTTGGAATATCCAGTTTGCAGGTGTTGGTTAATTCTTCAAAAACAATCTGAAACAAAACCCAACATTTGCAAAGGTCAAATTTGTTGGTACAGTTATTCTCAGCATAGAGAAGACCATCTTTCTTTTGCCTGCCTGCCATGTGGATGCTCTTAGAAAAAAGGCAGGATCGATCCTAATTCACTGCTACAAACATGGTTGAATACATGGAGATTCAAACCCACTACTTCTAAGTGTCAGGTGTTCAACGCTCTCGGCTGAGATGGAAGAATTGTCAGTTTCATCTCGTCCTACATCTGAACTAAAACTTCATATTCTGTACATTAGCAAATTTTAGACATTAAAATTAGACTCTTATGACATTCTTACCTGTCTCTGCTTAGGAATATTCAAAGGGCATGCTGGCCTGGTGAAAATCTGAGCGGCCATAGATTCCCCTCCGCTCCACTCCAAAAACACTTTTTCAAGACCTGGCCCCAATAAAACAAGGATGCTATCCATATTCTTGGCCCTTGCCTTATTCCTCCCACATTACGTACAGGAATACCCTACATTTATGGTTCTGTAGGGGCAATGGCAGGGCCCCCTTCCTGCCCATCATCTGATATATCATCTGAAATGCTGCTCTGTGCTTACCTAAGGGCATCCAAATGAAAACTACAGCCTTATCCATACTGAGGCCAGGAGAAAATCTAATTGAACTCAGTGAAAAAGCCTTTCCTCAACTCAGGATATGTTTCTGTCAAAATGGTGCCTTTCTGCTCTCAGCAGGAGCCCATTTCCCCCCAACTCTAATAGAGGCTGCTTCACCTGCATCAGAATCAGGATCCTTTCCCACATGTGACATATTTGTCTCTTATGTTCCTAATCTGTTTGCAGAGTTATCACGTTGGCTTTGAAAATGGTTCCTGCCTTCCTCTTTGAAGGACTCTTCACTAGCACTAGAGAGAAGCAAGCTGGCATGGAAGAGGAAGAAGAGAAGGAGCAGCAGGGAGCCCTTTAAAAAATAACAATAATCTGAGAGCTCCCTTCTGCGAATAAGGCATCCAAGGGAAAAAATAAATGAAAGCCCAGAGAGCACATCTGCCTATTTGCAAATGCTGCAAGAGAGTCCGACCCAGTGAAGCAGTAATTGGAGAGCAGTTCCCTATCTTCTTGTTGTCTCCAGGCAGTAGACAAAGTGTCTTCGCTACACACACAACTCCCAAATTGCAGCAGGGACTCTATTAGTCGGCATTTGCCCTCAGCACACAGAGAAAGAAATCAATATTTCATTTTCTTTTTTTTAAAAAAATTATGTATTTGAAAGGTATATTCCATGGCCTTTCTTCAGTAATACTCTTGACCACATTTTGGACTTACATGTCAGGGACTAGACTATAAATTCTCATGCTGGAAGCAGACTTGATTCATTAAGGGGTTTCCAGCCTAATGATCTCAGCCGAGTTTTACGATACTGTTACAGAGAGCTGGCCTCCAACTGCTGAAAGCGTTGTATGCAATTTCCATTTTAAAATGGTCCTTCACCCTTATAGTTGTGGACAGAACTATAATCAGTTGGTTGCAAGTGATGAATCTATCACAGTGTCAAAAAGGAAGTATCTGGCAGTGACTGGAAGAGTTGTCCTGTTATCATGGAAGGTCAGGGCAAACCGAAGATTTTACAGGTTTTTGTTGCCTTAGACAAGGTACCCATGATTTCCTTCACAAGCAAAGGCTAACATAAGAAAGAAAGAGATTGAGAAGCACTAAACCAATGATTTGGGAGCCAGGATCTTAAGAAGCAGAGATAGCATCAGAAGAACATAAGAAGACCCACAATGGATCAGATCACAGGCCTATGCAGTCATGGAATCATTGACATTGAACGGTATCCCTAAGAATCATCTAGTACTACACCCTGTCAAAGCTAAAGCATTGACAACTAAAGCATTCTTGTCAGGAAACCATCCAACCTCTGTTTAGAATGTTCCTAACAGGTAAAGCCCTATTAGAAACTTGTTAAGGCACTTAGGTCTGTTGAGATTAGCCTAATCACAACTTTGACCAATGCTTGGTCAGTTTCCCAGAAAGGGAGATGCTATCAAGCATTTCCTGAAAGAAGGGGCCAGCACCTAGCAAGGCAGCTGGATCTCTCTTCTTATTGAGATAAGGAAGAACAACAGACAAGCCTTGATTTGCAACACAAAGAAGTTTATTGAGCACAGGTTAAAGAACAAGCAAGCCAACATACAGGAAAGTGATAGCCACCTTACCCGAAAAGGTGTTCTGGTTGAAGAGAAAACCATCTAGGATGAGGCAATGCATGCACACACACTTCCTCTGAGGAAATCAGATGGAACCCGAAGGCAGGAAATGACCCATCTTTATTCCCCTTTCAAAGTGTTCACTTGCTCTCTTCCTCCTCCCACTATCTTTGTTCTAATAGCAAATAGGTGAGAATGTTCTGGCTGGAATTCCTAAAGAATATTCAGGATATTTCTTTGATATGACTAAGGTTGTAAAGAGATGTCATTTGTTCTCCTTGCTTATCAGACAATTTTAGTAGGGGTTTTTTTTCTAAACAGTTAGGGTCATTTACACTTTTCTTATCAACACATCCTCTTTGTGTCAGTGGGTTTGCAACTAATTATCAACATAGCCTTGAAGCAGTGATGCAGAACAGAGCATGTATACAATATGTGTTTCTGGAAAGAATTATACAGAATTCACACAATTATCTGGGATTCCATATGGCTTCTTTAGGCTTAACATGACTATAATTTGGTTAAGGAAGCAGTGTGATAGGCCTAGCCTTTCTAGCCTGTCCAACAGTCTGCCACCTTCCAAGGCAGTCCATTCCATGGTTGACCAGCTCTTATTATCAAGAGGTTCTTTCTAATGTTTAGTCATAATTTTATTGTTGGTAATTTGGATCCTTTCAACAATTTTGTTCCAGGATGACATGAATCCAACTGCACTTTCCTACAGATCTCACCATATCTGGCAACTGATCTACTCAGGTGATGTATGGCCATCCTGAGCAACAACCATTAATGGCCCCAACCTCCACAGAGTCATCTAAATTCCCTTCTAAAGTTATCCAAGTTGACAGCCATTGCTGCACAATTTATCAAGAGTAGACACCTGTAAAGAGCACACAGCCCAGTAGGGATCCACTGTGAAGGATTTCCAAGACTTGCTTCTTTAAATTCACCATTATAACCTTCTTCTTTGCTTGCTTGTTGTTCTGGACCATACACTTGTCATTGGCAGAGAAATGCAGGCAAATGCTCTCTGGTCCCTCTGGTGGCCATTCTGATATTGTTATTATGTGCTGTCAGGTCACTTCCAATGTATTGGCAACCTATGAATTAGTGTTTTATTTACCTAGCTGAATAGTTTAGTGAGTAAGGTAACTGGTTGTGAAGCCAAAGTTGTGAGTTCAATGGGGAAAGCCTGTGTAGCAATGGGAGAGCTGCACAGTCCCAAAAGGTCCCCAGAAGAAGGAAATGGTAAACCGCTTCTGAGTTTTCATTACCTAGAAAACCTTGGAAATGACTGCCATAAGTTGGAATCAACTTGAGGGTACAAGATTATGAATTAGTGCCCCCCCAATGGTCTTTTCCAAAGTCTTTTCCAAAGAGTCCTGTCTTGTCTGAAATGCCAAAGTAGGATAACATCAGTGTAGCGTTCACCCTGCTCATAAATATTCATGTTGATATTTGCATGCACCAATGGGAATTCGTGGGGGTGGAGTTAAGGAAGGAGAAGAAAAAGGAGGGAGATGAGAAGAGGAGAAGCAGTTAGAGTTTAGTTATGGGAGTTTGGAGTTTGGAGTTGAGAGAGAGTTTGGGAAGGCAGTAGAGAATAGGAAGGAATGTTGTTTTAGTTGAGAGTTAACGACACTGATTGAACTTGTATTTCTTGTCACAATAAACAATTTCTACTTGGGTTTTAAATGACACGTTGACTGGACCTCTATCTCCAATAGTTAATAACATTGATGTAATCAACTGGTGGCAGCTGAGTGACATGTAGCTTGTGCTTTTGTTTGGTGAAACAACCAAGGGGCAGGCGGGAATGTGACACTCAGTATAGCTATTTAAACATCAACTGAACATTCAGGCTTGACAAGATCTGGAGTATTTTTCTTTCTGGCAATCCATAGTATTCATAAAGCTCTCCTTCAGTAACACCTTTCAAACGAATCATGCCCCCCTCCCCCTCAGCTTTCTTACTGTCTAGCTTTCACATCCAATCATAGTAACTGGGAATACCATCATATGGATGATGTTGGCTTTGGTTCCCTGAAATACATCCTTGCACTTGAGTACCTTATTTTTCCCCATTCATAGCTGCTCTCTGAATATATTTGTAAAGTGCAATTCTGATACTATAGCTCAGAAATATTTATTTAAAAAAATAAAAAATAAAAACAGAAACAAAACCAAATTTTGTGCTTTGCTGCCTAAGCTTAATATCCAGTGTGGTGTAGTGGACAGAGTGCTGAATTAGGAGCTGCAAGATCTAGCTTCAAATCCCTGCTTATCCATGAAAATTCACTGAGGGTGGCAATGGTATCACATTCCTTGAACATCATATATATCTTGAAACTACTATTAGAGTTGTCATAAGTCTAAAGCAACTTGACAGGACATAAAAACAAAAGCTTAGGCTTTGTAGGAGAACAGCACAAAACCTGAAAAATTGCCCTCAATATGCATCTAAAAATGCTTTCAAATGTCCTTAAGAAGGAACTTTTCAAAGGTAGTAGAAAAGAAGGTGGCAGCCGAAATTTGCTGCCACAAGTGGCTAAATACACAAGTATTGTCTCCAAGTGCTAAACTACCTGGTTGGACAAATCTGTCATTTTGCTGTGTCCTGTATTCATTTTTTTGTATTTATTTTAAAATCCTCAGGTTCTTTCCCTCACTTTGATGAAGCAAGTCATGAACTTTCGAAAGTTCTTATTTTAAAAACAAACAAAGCAAACAAAATTGTGACCTGGTGGTTGTTGTAGGTTTTTCGGGCTGTTTGGCTGTGTTCTTAAGGTTTTTCTTCCTAACGTTTCGCCAGTCTCTGTGGCCGGCATCTTCAGAGGACAGGAGCCAGAACTCTGTCTGTGCTCTGGTGCAGTTTGTGGGATAGTTGAGTATTTATAGTTGTGGGATCAGCTTTTTGTCCTTTTCAGAAGATTGGGTGATTATGGTGATCAGCCTGCAAAAGGTCAACGAATTCCAACCTGCCACAAGAACCGGTGATCACTGCACACAAAAGACCAGCTAACGACACCCATCAATCACAGTGACATATCATCTCTCCCCCTTATCACAACAATACACCCACAACAACAAAAACACGCTGATCACCATAATCACCCAATCTCCTGTGCTTTTGGGGCATGGAAAGGAGTTTAGATGAAGTGGAAGAGGAAATGGGAAGGAAGGGAGTTTAGAAGGGGTGGAAAAGGAAATGGGGTGGAGAGGACCCAGGAAGGGGTGGAAAGAAAATGGGGTGGAGAGGACCCTGGAAGGGGTGGAAAGTAAAGGGGATGCAGAGGACCCTGGAAGGGGTGGAAAGGAAATGGAGGGAAAAGAGGAGGGAAAAGAGAGCAAAGCAATCCCGCAGCTGTGGCTGCGGCTGCAGCTGTAGCTGTGTGATTGCTTTGATCCCTGCTTTCCCTCCTCTTGCTATGCAAAAAAAAGAAGAAGAAGAAGAAGAAGAAGAAGAAGAAGAAGAAGAAGAAGAAGACCCAATGAATGACAAATTGATTCGTTGTTCGTTGGGTCACTGGGGGGGGGCAATTTGTGGTTCATTTTGGCACTTCATCCCCATCGCTAACTATGATCTATTTTGTCTTCTCTCTAGTTTGTCTTCACAACTATCTTAGCCTTTACCCTCCCCTCCCTCACACTTTAAAAAAAAATTACAGAGTCTGAGGTTGGGCAGGGCCTTCATTGGATAATTAACAAAGGGACCTAGTACAGGTGTTGCCCAGGCTTGGACTTTGCTGCTCTAGGTGTACCATAGAGCCATTTTTATATTATTTTTAGTTGAACTTATTGGATTGTTAAATTTTAAAATGTTTTAAAAATTATTTGCCTTTAAATAACTCTTATATTGTTTGATGTTCTGTAGTCAGCTATTGATGTAATAGTTGTGCTTGTATTGTTTTTGGATTGTTATATATATTTTCCTCCAATGTTTTGTGAGCTGCTTTTGAGTACTATTAGTGGGAAAAGGCAATACAAATAAATATCTGGATAAGTGATGAATGAACAAATAAATGCTGTCTGAGGGATGCTTTATAGTCCTACGACACACAAACAAGCTTGAAACTATTATAATGACCATTTTCCAGATCTGCACTTGTGACTGAGGGCGTGACTATATTGCCTAAAAAAATCAGAGGGTTATCTCGAGGTATTATTGCATTGATTTGTGTCATATGCTCTTTGTGTTCCCATCCTCATGGGGCTGCCTCAGTTGAATCAGATTGGTTTGGTGCAGTGGATCACACCACTCATATTAAATAGACCCAAGTTGGCACTTTGATCCACCCATAGGTCTATCCTGAGTCCGCCTGCATTCTGTCATTGTCCATAACTGTCTTGTCTGGCATTTATGTTTTTCTGAACCTTTGTAATGGGAATTTCTTTTTTTGTTCCTTTGAATTTCTGAGTATTTTCCCCTCTTTTTTATTCTAAGTAACATAGTGCTGTATCAATGTTTCAGATAGTGTTTTATTCTGCTATTGAAACTTCCCTCTTCCCCTTTGACAATCTACTATTAATGCAATAACAAAGGAAGACAGCACAAATTTAAAAATCGCCCAAAAATAATAAAGATGTAAGAAAAAGAAGGCAAAGAAAGGATCTGGCATAATGTTTGTACAGAGAGGTTAAAGTCACCAGATGGAAAGCAAACCACATATCAATAACAAGCTAGCAAGATTTCAGCACCTATGTGATACAGTGCTAAAGTTAAATGCTTTATTAAAAAATAAAAAAAATAAAAGGGAAACAATTCAGACAATTGGCATAATTGCTGATTTCCTGATGTGGCAACATCCCACACCACCCCAGCACAGGGACTGCCCCCCGCACACAGAATACAACAACATGGCCATTCAGCCAATCAAAAACAGGTAAAAAACAGTGTGATGCAGAGCAATTTAAAATAAACAGCCTCCTGATGGGTGTTCAAAAAGAAACAATTCCTCAAAGAAAAGTGCATGTTCTGCCCGTGCTTACCATAACATTGTATAGTTGGGAAATTCTGAATCGATTTGCATTGTGTTAAGCCCAGAGTTATTGGAGGAGTATATGACAATGTAGTTGTACCTTGGGTAGTAAAATCAAGATTATCTATGGGCAAGCAATCCACATAGGGCCCTTAAAATGTGTAAATGATAACAAATAACCAATATGCATGACTTCTTAGTTGTGCTTGTCCCTAATTTTGGGATCAAACTGGGATGTACGTACTACTTTGCTGACATCTGGAAGTACATGTGCCACATTTTCATAGACTTACATAGTTCTCTGTTTTCTAAAGATGAATGAGGTTATACTTGGAAAAAAGCTGGAACGTCTTCAAAACAGGGTTAATTTGCCCAAAGAGTGATGCCAGCTAAAGTCACAAGTAACATTTTTATCTCTGATAAATGAAAGCTATTGCCTGAACAACTGCTACAACCATCAGATTTGGTGAAAACAATAATGTGAACTGAAGTGCAGGTAGCAAAGAGCTGCTGTAAACTGTGAGGGCAGCTGGGAGATGATAATCTGCAGTGACATTTTGGTGCTACTGGAAAGATATAAAAAAATTATCTGCCTTGAGCTTTCCTATGAAGATAAAATACAATATCAGCAGATACGTAACATGAGTCTTTTCTTTATATCTTTTCCCTCTCTTTCTTTGCTTTACATAAAACTGCATTTGCAGAACTGATCAGATGATGCTTAGACTGCCTCAAAGATGAAGGCCTTTCATTTTATTTATAGTCATTGACACAAATGCTACAGCAGATAGCAACTAGGGATGGATCACTCCATCAGCTTTGTTGTCTCCCACATATGGCTTTTTTAAAAACTCAAAGTCTTTCCATGCCAGATGCAGAAAAAAATTGTAGACTCTGGTATGTTCTCATAAAAAATGAAATGACATGCCACCTTAATAGCAGCATGATAGATTTTTCTGCAAAGAAATTGGTGGACTATTGTTGGCAAGTTGCATCAGAAAAACCAAATGTTTAGCAGATGTATGGTTCATGGAGGACATGGGTTTGTCATCTTATTCATTGTGGTGCCCAAGGTCTCCCTAAGGAGTGCCTGGCACTTGGTCAGAGAGTTCGACAGGCCACTTACCTACCACCTTTGCACTGGGGCAAGTCCCAAGACCTCAGCAGTGCGTAGCATAAGCCCTTTGAACAAGTCTGACCTTAAAAGAACACTTTACTTTTACCCAGTACTTTGCAAGTACAGACACATGGGCTTTGTGATTCCTTAGAACTCACAACAACTCAGTTAAGAAGGACTCTTAAAGATAGCTAGTTTGTGGCCCTCTCCACTTCCTGGATTTAGCCAGACCCTGCTGTTCAAGAGACCAGTCCTTTGTAAGGATTTTTATAATTAATTTTTATTAGAAAAATAAAGTTTCATTAGAATCAGTTTATATTGCACAAGTTTTAGCATAAAGAACATATTCAAAGATCATTGCAGTTAAATAAAATAACTATTTCCCATTAAAATAATAAACACTACTAAGCTGGGCTAGCCCCACCTCCTTCTTTCTTTACATCCTCTCTCAATCAAGTTCCTTTCTCTCCCATCATCATGGAATCAAAATCCAGAACAGAACAACAGAACAACACAATAACCCATCATCCATTTTCTACCTTGTCTAACTCCTCCCTTCTTCTTGACAATTCTGGCTGTTAACCAATTAGCCTCAAGGGGCTGTAACACCTTCCTCCTTCCTTAATTCCCATGGAAGTCCAGGTGTTTTATCTCTTCTCCAATTAGCTTGGAATGTTTAGTCTTCCACGGGCCCCTTTGTCCGACCTTCAGCGCTATCTCGAACCAGGCTGTAACGGTCTTCAGAAAAACATTCTCATAGCACTTAGAAAAACACATTCCAATGTCTCTCAAATCATCTTCACACAGAACCTGTCTGACTCCATCTTAGATTTCTTTGACTACATATCCCATCATCATGACATTCGTGAACAGCATTAGGTAAACAGGAAGAGTAAACAGGGTGTTTTGCATGGGTTTTGTGTCAAAGCAAAGCAAGATGAGTTAGTATCTTTTATGTGACACTGGTTGTTTGAACACTTTGGTGGTTTGTGTACAGTGTGTACTTGCTTAGAGAACATGGTCTAAGGTAAGTGGCTACTAGTGAGTATTGAGAGAAGGTGCATCACTGCCTTTCACAGTACAAGGAAGTCAGCCCTTGGTTGGAGGTATGGCTAAACCGTCTTTTAGCTACTCTCAGTCCCTATAAGCTTATGAGCAGAAAAGGGTGCATAAGGAGAATAAACTAGGGCATTTCGCATGGGCATTTGGTGCAGGAATTTGAGGGAGAGTCCAGGAGTTCTTCAGCATTGCCTATTTTGAACAAAGGCATGGGAATGGTAAGGCAGCTGCTGCTGCAACATCCATGCTATATTTGTTTTCCTGGGTGATAATGTAGCAAGCCATACCTGCAGCTACTTGCAAGGTGGTTGCCTTACTGGTAGAGGAGATACAGCAAATTGAAGTCTGTCTGTCCACACTCCTGATCATCAGGGAAGATGAAGGTTAGGGAAGAGCAACAGAAAGAAGATGCCTGTAGGGAGGAAGAAGAAAATCAAATCCAGGGCCTAAGTAGTTGGAAAAATGTGACACAGAGAAACAAGACGATCAGTAATTATTATGTCTTTGGTGTTAATTAACTGAATCAGGTCCTCCCTATGGACAGTGATTCTGAGCCTCCGGTAGAGGGACAGCAGTCACAGACACTCACCTTGGATCATGCTTCTAAGGAGCTGGAGCAGGGACAGCAGAAAGCAGAGAGCACAGAAGAGACCCTGGATGAGTGTTGTGTCTGGAAGTATTCCTACCACTCCTTAGAAGAGGTGGAGAAGTACGATGGTGGTGTTGATTCCTTCCTGGAGGAAAGACTGAGGTAGCAGTGTGTGGCCCAGACAAGATCTTTTAGAAAGTGTGCTGTCTGCATGGTGTGAGGATCCAAGATGTGTCAGAAAAGTTCACAAGATTCATCAAGTCCACTGAGCATACACCCTTCCTTCTGATCCCATGGGGACAAATACCAGTGGGAAACACAGCCTTCAATGTATTTCAAGAGTCAATAATGTTCTGAGTAGCAAAGTGAAAGACCTTAGGGCACAATCCTTCCATTAAAGGTCATGGTACAGAACGAGAGAAGAGAAAACAAGAAATGAACAACAGGTTATATACATTGTGACACTGAGATGAATTTGACTTGGGCAAATTTCCTAGGGTGTAGATTAAGGCTTGTTGAGGATAATCACCCTGCAAGAAAGCCAGGGAGGTCCTTCCTGATGAGCACAAACATCCAAGACACTATGCAGGCTGTGTTTTCCTGAGCTGTATTTATTTACTTGGTTTGTTTTCCTAAATAGGCTTACTCCAAAGAATTCACCAGAATCTGCATATTCATTTGTATCTGGGATGGAGAGAATGTGAGATTTTTCAAAAATCAAATCTATGACACAGTTAAACTGACAAATTAATAGGGATGTGTGAGACAGAAGGCGAGAGGGATACCCCACTCGCTGGAGAGCTGTCCCTCCCCCACAATGAGGATAAGGAGGAGAGACCCCAGCCAGCACCAGAACCTGTGGCAGAAGCTCAGCAAGGGACAGAAATAGAGGAGCTGACTGAAGAGATACAGGGTGTAACGATGAGAGAGTTTCAGGAGGAAAAGGCGGGAAAAGAGAGAAAAAATAAGGTGGAGTTTGAGGCAGGAACAGGGGAGGTAAAAAGAAAAGAGAGTCAGTTGCCGCCCGGTTGGGAATGGGTGTGGATGGAGGATCCCTGAATGAGATTATGGGAGAGGCTAAGAGTACCTAAGGAGGAGGCGGATTACAGAAGGAGAAGGGAGATTCCCCCCAGACCCTCTTATTGGGGAGAAGCCGAGGCTAGAGAGTGGAGGAGGAGGTTAAGAGAAGAGAAAGAAAGAGTTGAGAGAGAAAGGAGAAAGAGGCTAGAATGGAGAATAAGAGAGATGAGGAAGAAGAACTACAGGGAGGACCCTGGGAGGATCGAGACCCCGAGAGACGAACCCTGTGGAATGGCGATCGGGATGACGAGACCGTGCCCTTGCTGGAAGGTTCGACGGGGCAGACCGTGAGAGACTGGGTCCCCGCTGATTTACTGGGACCATGGAACAATAGTTATGGTAACCCGTTCCTATTTTGAAGATTGGAGACCCCTTCCGGACCCGTTGGCAGAAGGAGAAAAGACTCATAATCATGTTACAGACACTTGTTTATTGTTAAATGCACCAATATTTATTTATTTATTTATTGCACTTATACCCCACCTATCTAGTTGAACGACCACTCTAGGCGGCTTACAACATATACAACTTATAAAATACAACAAAATTAAATACAACAAAATTATTAAACATCAATAGTCAAATTATCCAAGATGGAAAAAGAGAAAGAAAGAAAGAAAAATCAGGTATTAACTGGAGGGAAGGCCTGCGTGAACATCCATGTTTTCAATTGGTTTTTAAAGATACCCAGCGAAGGGGCCGCGCGAATCTCTGGAGGAAAGTTATTCCAGAGGCGAGGAGCTACCGCCGAGAAGGCCCGGTTTCTTGTTTTTTCCTTCCGGGCCTCCCTCGGCATCAAGCTCCCCAGCCTCACCTCCTGACTCGATCGGGTGATACGGGTAGATTTTGGTGGGAGTAGGCGTTCCGCCAAGTATCGAGGCCCTAAACCATTTAGGGCTTTATACGTGAGCATTAAAACTTTGAAGTCAATGCGGAACCGAATGGGCAGCCAATGCAAAGCGGCCAGAGTGGGAGAGATATGATGATATTTTCTCATTCCACTAAGGAGTCTGGCCGCCGCGTTCTGCACCACTTGGAGTTTCCGCATCAACCTCAAAGGTAGCCCCACGTAGAGCGCATTACAGTGGTCTAATCTCGAGATTACAAGCGCATGTACCAAGGTGGTGAGCGCCCCAACATCAAGATAGGGACGCAGCTGGGCTATCCGCCGAAGATGAAAAAAAGGCGGTACGGACCACCGACACCACCTGAGTTTCCATGGTGAGCGCCGGGTCCAGATGGATCCCCAAGCTGCGAACCTCACTCTTTGCGGTAAGAGTCACTCCCCCCAAATGAGAGAGAGTTTCCCAGACCGCTGACAGTGGGGCCACCCACCCTCAGTAACTCCGTCTTGTCCGGTTTCAGCCTCAGCCCATTTTCCTGCATCCATTGCAGCACAGACTCCAAGCAGCGCTGAAGGGACAGAACGGCATCCACTGCAGTTGGAGAAAAGGAGATGTAGAGCTGAGTGTCATCAGCATACTGATGGCACGACGCCCCACACCCCCTGATGACCCCACCCAGCGGCCTCATGTAGATGTTAAACAGCATTGGGGAGATGATCGAACCCTGCGGGATCCCACAATTGAGGCTCCACGGGGCCGAAACCCTCTCCCCAAGCTGTACTCTCTGGGGACGGTCCCCCAAGAAGGACTGGAGCCAAGCAAATGCCAGGCCACCAATTCCTAACTCGGAGAACCTCCTCAGGAGGATACCGTGGTCGACGGTATCGAAGGCGGCTGAGATATCAAGGAGGACCAACAGGGACATTTTTCCCCTGTTGGCCTCCCTCAATAGGTCATCATACAGGGCGACCAATGCCGTTTCTGTACCATAGCGCGGCCTGAAACCCGACTGGAATGGATCCAGGGCATTTGTTTCATCCAAATGAGCCTGAAGCTGATCGGCCACCACCCTCTCCACCACTTTGCTAATGAAAGAAACATTGGCGACGGGCCTATAATTGCCAATTTTGTCCGCCGCCAAACTAGGTTTCTTCCTTATGGGCCTAATGAGTGTCTCCTTGAGGGCAGGAGGAACCCTGCCCTCAAGGAAAGACCCATTAATTATTGCTGTGGCCCATTCTGTTGTTATAGGCCTGGCTGCTTTGATTAGCCAGGCCGGGCAAGGGTCAAGGGATGAGGTGGTGGCACGACAGCGATCAAGCGCTTTGTCCACAATATCTGGCGTCACAGGCTGAAAGAGATCAAAAGTCACCGGACAAGGTGGAGCGCTGGACATCTCTGCTCGATTCACTGTATCTAAAAAAGGAGAGCGCTCCCGGCAGATGGCCTCCACTTTAGATTTAAAAAATGCTGCAAATTGGTCCGGTGAAATACTAGGGGGAGGCCCATCACTAAGACCAATTCCGGATAGGTCGCGCACTATACGGAATAGCTCCGCCTGCTGATTTGAAGCTTCGCTTATCCGGTTAGCGAGATGTACTCGGCTAGCAGCCTTTACCTTAGCCAGGTAAAGGTTAGTTGCGACCCTGACAGCTATCCAGTTATAATCCGTCAGGTTCTTTCTCCACTTGCGCTCTAGCCTTCTCCTAAATTGCTTCATCGCTTGTAGGTCCTGGTTAAACCAGGGCGCAGGCCGAGCTCTGCGTTGGAGAGGGCGTTTAGGAGCAATCGTGTCTACAGCCCTGGTGGTGGCGGTAAACCAGCCGTCAACCAGAGCCTCGACAGGAGCACCAGCCAGGTCAGCCAACACACCTCTCATGGCATCCTGGAATCCTACAGGATCCAGTAGCCTTCGAGGGCGGACCATAGAAATAGGTCCCTGCTCCCTGCGAGGGGGGAGAGCCACTGAGAGGTTACATTTTATTAGGTGGTGATCTGACCATGACAAGGGGACCAACACAAGGTCGGTCACCATCAGACCACACTCACTCCAATTGGTGGAAAAAACCAGGTCTAACATATGACCACCCACGTGGGTGGGGCCGTTGACATGTTGGGACATGTTCAAGGAAGCCATGGTTTCCAAGAACTCAAGAGCTGGCCCAGAAGTCTCTGCCTCCGCGTGAATGTTGAAATCACCCAAAATCAATAGCTTCGGGGACCTCAACAATGCCACGGAGACAAAGTCCGCCAGCTCTGGTAAGGAAATGGCTGGGTCGCGGGGAGCGCGGTAACCCAGCAAGATCCCAATACCATCCCTGGCCCCTATCGTCACATGGAGGGCCTCCAGACCCGGTTTTACCACCATGGAGCGCCTAGTAACCTCCAAGGTGTTTTTGTATACAATGGCTACTCCCCCCCGCCCCTCCAGTCTGCCCTGGTGTTGGACAGCATAACCGGGCGGACAGACGAGTGCTAGGGGTGGACCCCCCTCTCCGCCTATCCACGTTTCGGTTATGCAAGCCAGGTCTGCATCCTCCTCCAGAATAAGATCGTAAATAACCTGGTATTTATTGGATACAGACCTGGCATTCAACAGCACCAGTTTTAGAGTGGAGGGTTGGCTGGTCTGGCTACCTCGATCCTGACGGTTGGTCAGAGTCCCAGAACGGTGAACAGCCTTCAAACATCTGTTCATCGTTCTTCTAACACGAGTAGGGGCCCTGCCAACGCCATATCTCCCTCTACCCGTAATCACAGAGATGTTCAAAGGCCCCTCGCTGGGAGGGCAGGCCTTCCATTCCATATCAAAAGAAAAGAAAAAGAAGAAGAGAAAGAGAAAACAAAAAACCTAAAATAATACAAACAAATTAAATAATAAAGTAAGTACATAAATCAAATACAGTGTAATAAAGTAGTAATCCCACACTATAAAATAAATTTTTTAAAAATTAAAAATTTAAAGATAAATATTTCACCTGTTTTGAAGCAACAAAAATCTACTGATGTCTTTGAAACGAAAGAGGAGCCAAAAGTCGAACCCTCACAGGATGGAAGAAATTTGTCAGTTTAAATTTCTCTTGAGAGAATTTTGCGATTAAATAAAGCTTGCAATTAAATAAAATTGCAAGCTTTTCCCAGCCCAAGCATGTTGTTTCTGAATAAGTCAGGTGGAACTGAACTTATTCCCAGGAAAGTGCGCACAAGATTGTAGCCTGAGCTGCAGTTCACTGCAGTTGACGCAGTACCAGGAAGTGTACTTTATGACTGCAGGATTTTTTCTGACTACTCCATCACCCCACCCCTAAAAATTTGGGGCAAAAACCTTTGGGGACTGAATCCAACTAGTTTCCCTCTGTAGCAGAAGTCGTCTCGTCTGCGCAATGAGGTAGGTCAGGATCTTCCATTTCTCTCTCTCCATGTAGCCCTTCAGGATGCTCCAGAAAGGTTTCCCATGCTCTGGAGCAGATTTGGGGCATTGTGGGAGGGAGGCTGCAGGGAGGGGAGGCACTGCAAAAAGTCATAGTTTGCCTTCTTTGAGTCGAGGGAGGCAAACTGGATTCTGGTCTTGAACATCAAGAATGATCTCCAAGAAATCAATGCTCTCATATTCTTTCTAGTAACTGTGTGTAATATTTTCCTTGAGAAAAATAACTTTGAAAACAATAGGAACTGAATTAAATAAGTAATCTGATGTTTAGACTCTGGATATCTGTATTTTTGTTGTTTTGGTTTTATTTTGCCTCCAATGCCTGCTTATAATTACCACACAAATAGGATATTTTGTGCTCATGACCTTTGCAGATGGAATATACTTGGAATTCATGCCTCACTGTGCTCTGTCAGCTCCTTTGCATGCATGTAGCTTCTGTGTGGTTTAATAAATGTGAGTTTGAAAACTGACTTTTCCGGCTGTGGAAATTCACCCCATAATTTTATGAGAGACATGCTGGCAAAGCAGCCTTTTTTTTTTTAATCCTGAGAAGGAAGCACAATCTTTCTTTTTTTCAGTTGCACTATTTCTATGAAACATCATAGTTCAAGACTGACCTTATTAAACATCCTTAAAGACAGCATGTCACATGTGATAGTGTCACCAAACATTTACTTCCCCAGAGTAGCAAAGGCTTAATTAGGAGTTTTAGATGGCACTCACTGCACAGAGTAATATATGAAACATAATCAAAGTGGCTTGGAGCTATTGCTAGCCAGGCCATGCTTTTATAAGCACAACACAAAATGCTGTTATGCCGCAGAAGCCAAGCTAATGAAAATCACTCAGTGACCTCTTTTCGTAGTGTAAAAAGTCAGAAGGAAGATGGTCTCCTCATCTAACTCATATATGTAAATAAGACATATTTAATAGAGGGTTTACATCTGCAGATGTAATAACAGCATTTCATCCCCTTTTCTAGCCTGAAGCCCATTCACCTGCATCCTCCCTCTTGCCTGACAATCCCACATACTGGTCATGTATTTCCCCCATCCCTTTCATGTGCCTGCATCAGAGTTCCCCTCTTCCACCCATGGGCCCAAGTTGTCTTTCCATGGGGAGGTAGCCCAGCTGGACCCTTATTTTCAGACCGGCCACAACCCATGCTAATACCAAGGCGCAGGTGGCTTGGGATCAGGGGTGAAAGTCTTGGTAGGAGGCCTGACCCAGGCAGTCCTGCCACAACTTGCCTGAAAATATCATGGTTCTGGATCACTTGGAGAACCTAATACATTACTAAAACTTCCCTTCTTCAAATTAACATTTTTGCATGACTAAAGCAATGCTGGAGCAGGACAGGACTCACATCCTCTTCTCCCATGGCTTCCACATAATGGAAAAGATTACAGAGGAGTTGGAAAAGCTGTGGGATGGAATGAGGAAGTTTTCAATTACTCAAAAATTGTCCCCTGTCCATGATGTCATCACCCTTCCACTGGCATAAGTAATGCAACAGGATTTCAGTACATGTATGTCAGCCAGTGTCTCAATAATTTTTTTTATGTTCTAAAACCCCTATAAAGTCACATCAACCAACAAAACTACCGAAAATACTAAAAGATGCTGCCTGTAACTCCTTGAAATAACATGTCAGAACATGTTGGTAATCACTGTTGCTCTTCACAGACAAGCAAGCAAGCAAACAAACATCTTAAGTTACTTGATGAGTTGGTGGCCACCCTTTGTTGGGGTCCGTGTGATGTTTAAGAGAAATGTATTTTGAGTAGGGACAATATGCGTCTTCAAAATAAAATTTGCTTGGCAGTCTGGCCCAGGTCTAGCCCACTTAGCAAAGCATGCTTAGTCAGGGTTATCTTTGACCTGAGAAAGAGTGAATAGGAGAAGTATTTATTTATTTATTTATTTATTGTATTTTTACCCTGCCTATCTGGTCAGACGACCACTCTAGGCGGCTAGTACAACCAGCAATTAACCTTTGTAGTGGTGGTGGCAAAGGGGCAGGGAACAGTTGCAGACTATAAGATAGAGCTGAGGTAGACCCGATGCTTTCTTAAATTGTGATTCCTTCTAACAAAACAGCACTAGACAACAGCTGCAAGGACATGATAAGGGAAATAAACTTAAAGTGGCTATTAGGAAGGAATATTTATTAAGATGAAATAACTGCTGATGGAGGGGACTCTTATGAATTTCCAGAACAGAAACTGGACAAAATGCTCAAAAATAGGCAGGGAGAAACATCTCCACTGGAAAGAAGAGAAACACAATTACCATAGTGTTCCATGCCTCCCAGTTCTTCAAGCAGTGTGAGTTGGTGCAGCTTTTATCTGGGTTCTGTTTTCTTCCTGGAATCAGACCACTAGTAGTTTGCTGTCATTTAAAAAAAAAAAGTAAAAACTTAACAAATATACAGGCTGAGTATGAAGGGTCACGTCTTAACACTGCAAGAAACCACCTCAAATCTTCTAGAGCTCCAGCAAAGTTTGTTCATCCTCCTTTGTTTTTTTCCACTCCAATTTTTCAAAATACAGACTGCTTATTATGGCTCTGATTTTTTTTACAGATCTCACACCCCCCCCTTCCCTTTTAAGGACAAAAAGATGAATTATCTTCCCACCTTCCTGTTTCATTCACAAAGAAAGCAGCTCGTACTCATGAAATAATACAAAGCAGGTCCGGGCAAGCAAAGACCTGTCAAAATTGGTTTTCTGTTGAACAATACACTGAATCTTTTACAGTCAAAGTCAATGAAAGGAAAGAGATTCCCAAGGGCTATGTTGACCCATCAACCAACCAACATGCTCTAGCAATATACTCCTTCAAACCTTGCCCATATGCCACATTTTGGAATGCTGTGATGCAACAGTGACCTTTTAACCTTGTTGTACCACTACAAGTGAAATTAGATCCTTTCCATTTCCATTTCAGAAACAGAAGTGCATACAAAATGTCATTTGTGGTTCACAGGAATGTGATTGAATATGAAGGAGATCAATTTCTCCCAGAAAAGTGAAGAGGGAGAAGGAGAAGGAGAGAGAGTGAGAGAGAGAGAGAGAAAAAGAGAGAAAGAGAGAGAGAGAATGCCCACACACCTTTCCCCCCCTTTGAAACATAAATAATTCAATCAGTTCCTGGATCTAAAGAAAATGGGCTGTTCATCAAAGTGTATAAAATAAAGTATGCACACAAGAATATGTTCAATTTATTGGAAAGCACGGTTTTCCAGCAGCAACTTGCAATTAGGAGATATTGTACAATGAGGATGAGATTACTTCTCCCCTCCCTGCCATGACTGTTTTATTCAGTTTTAACGAGGTGAGCATTGTGATCCTTGCTGTAGTAGACATCCTCCCCATGCAAACGTACATAGGATGGCAGCATTAATCAATGTTATTTGTTCCTTGCAAGCTTGTCAGTTTCCCACACATTCCATCCTTAAAACACTTTGAGTTTCACAAAACAGAATTTTTTTCAAGGATATAGGTTCAGATATGGGAAGCAATGTGTGAAACCAGAAGGGAAAGCCACATACCTTTTGTAGTTTTTGGAAAAAAAAATACCCAGAATGAAATATTACACCATTAACTTGGATGAATATAAATTGGGGGGCTGTCATTTGTGAAGCCCTGTCAAATTTTCCACTTAGAAGCAAGCTGAAATTTGACAGCAATTCAGGGATAAATTGGCAATGGTTTATCCTCGTCAAGATCATGCCAGAGCAGCATTAGGCACGCAAAGCTACATATTTGCTACTAGCACAATCTATGAAGTGTGTATGGTACCACAACAAGGCTGTCTGCAAAATAATTGAAGAGTGGCAATAGATCTTGCATTGCAAATGTCCTTCCCCCCCATAGTTTTCTTATCTCAGTCTATGTCTGTGGCCTGCCATAAGTGATACATGTTTGAGACATTTTGCATTGCTTTAACCATGAAGGCTCAGGCTTAGCACTGATGATCTTCCTTAACACTAGAGGGGGGAAAAAACCCCAAAACCAACATCTCCGAAAGGGTGACTGAACGTTGACGTTTGTTAAGTGGCTTAGGGTGCAGTTACACTGATGAAATAAATCGACAGCTAGTTTGTTTGTTTGTTTTAAATTGAGATAACATCACATGTTTTTTGTTCCGGCGTGTGCATCCTCATGGTCACCCACAGCAATCAGCAGTGGCAGCAGCATCAAGGGCTTTATTTGAGTTCAAGTAGCAAGAAGGCTTGGTTGACTGGGAAGGAGCTAAGCTGCCACCTTTTTTGCTTGGTTGGCTGAAGGAAGGCCTCCCCTCTCTGCCTTCAGAAGCTGTGGTGGCAGGTTGTGTGGATAAGGAAATTGGGGCAGGCGGCTGGGATTGGAGATTCCCACAAGCCAACCAAGTGCCCACAAATCACCAGGTCTTCCTCCTCATTACCAGTGTGTGCATGCACACATACATGTGTGTGCCTGCCTTCATGACGCCTCCTGAATTTCTACCTTCCCCTTTCCTTCTGCTTCACCTTTTTGCCTCTTGGAACTGCTTTCCTAGTGGCCGTCTGCATTGTCTCCCCTTCCTCCACCCTGGCAATCTCTGGTTTGAATTCTTGCCTGATGAGGAAAGGGAGAATAAAGGAGAGGTGGAACAATTTGTTTCCCCCCTCTGTTGGACTTGGCACTCATTTCGGCAGACCACCAAGTCAATTAATACTCTGATACAGGTGTTCACACATGCAAACAATTCAAAATAAATCAGATTCAGTATTGACTGATTTTTTTAAAAAACAAACCCTCCTGGCTATTTAAAATAACTCACTTTCCAGCCAAAAAATGTATGCTGAGCTGTGTGTTGTGTAAATAGATATTTTAAAACCGATTTCAGACCTGCTTAACCCAGTTCAAAACAGTTCCCCCCCTCCCCCCACATATATAACTGCACTTTTAGTGAGCAGCATCCATTCTTAGCTCAGGGCTTAGGTCAGTGAGTGTAAAAGAAACAGAAAAAAATATAGAACAGGTTTACACTGTAATAAGAGCCCTCTCATAAATTCTGAAAAGAACAACTGAAACAATGAAAGTAGTAACAGCTAGCTGCCGCCCCCCCCCCCATTAAAAACGTAGGGCTAGTCTGCTGATCATAGTATCCATTGATGGAAGCTACCCATAGGTTCAAAATTGGATGAATCTGTACCTCTCTGTTCATCCAGAAAAATAGTCTTTTCCCTATGGAAGACCCCGGAGTAGGGTGGCCACATGCCCTCTTCTATGTAGGACATGCCACCATGTGAATACCTGCCAAAGGAGGTATCCTCCCTTTGAGGGTGCAAGTGACATGTAAAGATAGACAGCCATAGAAAAGAAGATCAGGAGCTTTGGAGTTGCCCATCCACCAGTAGTACCTGCATACCAGATTCACCATTCAAGTGACATGCATTGTTATTCTATTCAAATTATAAAATGAGGATATGCAATCTTATGTCTACCTCTGTACCCTTTTCTCATGCAATTATCAGTCTCCAACAAAAGTTCAACAGGCTGACCAAAACATTGTGATTTGCCAGCTCCCTGTTCTTTGACAATCAATGGATGCTAGCCTGTGGAAAATATAATGCCATGTCCCATTCAATAGTTCCAGAGAGGCCAGTGCTAAACCAGATAACTAATGGAAAGGTCACTATCATAGTTCAGGCAATCTTCTTCCCTCTCTTCTTGTTTTGAACCCCACAGGGAGCCCCCATGTTTTTTTTCCTTCTGCAAGGGCCTCTCCATGAGGCATGAAGCTGCCGGGCAGGGCTCCTTTGCCCGCCTGAATGGATGAGGCAGATGCAGCCATTGCTGTATCATATGGGGCGAGGGGGCTGGGTGCTTGCAAGCCTTGAAGAAGGCTGCCCAGCTCCTCCTCACCCTCCTTTTGATCTCCGTCATTGGAAGAAGTTTCGTTGCTGCGGGTCCAGGCAGTTTCGGTTTTGGCCGTGTGAACCACGCAGAGCTTTGAAAGGCACCTGGGATTAGGTCAGGCTCAAGGGTTTTGGGTTAAGGGACAGCCTTTTGCAGGCTTCACTCAGCTGGATGTATATATATTTTTAAAAAGGAGGGAGAGAGAGAGAGAGAGAGAGAGAGCGATGGGAAACAGATGGAGAGGAGTTTTTTTTTAAAAGGCAAAGGGGGGAAGTAGTAGAAGAAGAAAAGGCTGGGTTTTTTTCAGGGTTTAAAAAAGGGGTAAGGTAGGTTGGGGCTGGGGCCAATTTCACAGGGGCAAGGTTTTTTAATTTAATAATAGTAATAAATAAATTTACAAATAATATTAATAACAACAGGAAATTAATCACTGGTCATCAGTGAATCATTGATCTTATTATATAAAAAAAGGGACTGCAAAGTAGCCTGACCCACTCCCCCTTGGGGGGGATTTATATCATCATCATCATCATCGACAGCAACAGAAGTAATTAGTAATTAGCATTGGGTTGTGGCACAGTTAACATAAAAAATGGGGGGGGGGCTTGGGAGATTAAGCCTGCGCACCATTAAGACCTACAAGTTTTGCTATAATTATAATTATGGGTTCCAAAAAGGGCAAAAAAGGAAAAAGGGGAAGCAGCCTGCAAAGTGCAAAGCTTCTCCATGTTCTCCACCTGCAATTTCCTCATCTGATGAGGAAGAATGGCCAGACTACAGGTCTATGTGGGAGAAACTTAGCAACCTCGAAAGGGAACATGCGCAGGCCAGAGGGGTAGAGGGCTTCTAAAGTCAGACAATCACACAGGGAGTCCAAGGCACAGAAATTGGCAGAACTTAAAAGGATGGGGGACATTATGCTGTCTCACACTGCTCTTTTAGAAGGGGAGCAGTCCAGCTCTTTGGGCGCCTCTTCAGTGGCAGCTACCCCAGCAAGCTGGAGGAGTGAACATCAGGTGGTAAGCCAGCAGCAAAACCAGCTACAAATGGCATCAGCGTGTTCACAGACAGAAGAAGATGAAGCAGATGGAGAAACCAGCAGCAGACAGACAATGCAAGGAGAGGAAGGGCCTACCAGCACACCAGTGGCATCATCAATAGGGATACGATCAGGTGAGAGTATCACTACACCGGGCACTACACAGCCTGCGAGTGCTTGGCTGTGGGGTACTGGGAGCCAAGCAGTGTTGGTCCTCCCAGCCTCGCCTTTGCCGGCAGCACATTTAGGAGCACAAATCTTAGCAGGACCAGTGGGGAGTGGGACCCCGGGTTCTGTTGCAGTTACCCAGGCTATGACAGCCGTGGGTAGTGGAGCAGCCGTTTCCATGGCTGTTCCTGACACTAGATATAATTCAGTTTGAAGGGAAGCATTGCCTGAAGGCACTCAGTCTCTACCACTGGGGGATCACCTTCTGCCCTCTACAGTTGAGAAAATTTGGAGGGGTAAGTATGTGGATGTATTCGAACTCCTGAACAGAAAAATTGAAGAAAAGAAAAAAGACAAGGAGGAGGAAAGAGACAGGGAGAAGGTGCGGTGGCGTAAGCCAGACCGCTGTTAGGAAAACTGGTTGCCGGGGTTCTTTATTTATGCAAGGACAGTGGTTTGTGCCCATCCAGAGAGAGCCCTTTTGTTAATCCAATACATGGATATAATTTACAGGGCATATGTGGATTTCCCAGGGCATGCGTGGTTGCTCTATGACAAGGGGTTCCATATGTGCGCTGCGCTGCACCCCACCATGTGCCGGGATGTGCCACACAACACATTATGGCTACACCCATCCAATTCTTGGAGATAGGTTTGACAGTGGCCATTTAGTACAAAGAGCACAAACAAATACATCCCGCTCGGTAGTGGGCCACATAGTTCAATCCTGCCTGGTCTGCTGGGATTTCAATGTCCGGGGTGCCTGTAGCAGAAAGCAGTGCAGATTCAGACACCAGTATTCCATTTGTGGGGGCCCCATCCATCGGCAACATGTGCCAAAGGTCAGACAGGGGGAGTGGGAAATAGGGAAACTGGAAGTGGACGCAAGCCACCCCCTGGTGGCCCCAATATTAAAAAAGGGACTCAGTCCAATTCAGATAGCTGTTTTGGATTGTTGGTTGCAGGATTATCCCAACAGGGAGGCTGCCAGATTGCTAAGTGATGGTTTTTGGCATGGCTTCCATATTCCTGCCATTGGGGACAGGGTGGCCACTTGGTCGAACAATTTACAGTCTGTTAAAGGGCAGGAGGATATAGTTAGGACAAAAATCCATAAGGAAGTTCAAGAAGGAAGGGTGTTGGGATCTTTTCAGGCCCTGTCCACTGCGCACCTTTGGGTGTCCCCCCTGGGGGTTTGTCCTGAAGAAGACGCCAGGTGAATTTCGCTTGATTCATCATTTGTCTTTACCGGCGGGTGAGTCAGTAAATGACAAGATCCCCCAGGAGTTGTGCACAGTATGATATACATCATTTCATGCAGCAGTGCGCATGGTGCGGAAGTGCGGGATGGAGCGGAGCTCGGGAAGTGCGACATTAAATCTGCATTCCGGCTCCTCCCCATTCATCCCAGTGATTTTGACCTATTAGGATTTGCTTTCGAGGGGAGTTTCTATATGGACAGGTCACTACCCATGGGGTGCTCAATTTCTTGTTCAGCTTTTGAGCAATTTAGCACATTCCTAGAGTGGGTGCTCAAGTGATGGGTCCGCCAAGCGTGGGTCATCCATTATTTAGATGATTTTTTTATTTTGTGGGGCACAAGGCACAGCACAATATGCATGCCTTATGATAGCCTTTCAGGATATGGCTTGGGAACTGGGAATCCTGTTAGCCAAAGAGAAAATGGAAGGTTCTTGCCAAGTTCTAACCTTCTTGGGAATCGAGTCGGATACTGTTTGACAGTCCAGTCAGCTCCCAAAAGAAAAATTGTGCGACTTGAGAGCTAGGCTGCAAGGTTTGTTGGCACAGAAGAAGGCCACACTAAAGCAATTGCAGGAAGTTGTAGGCCACCTTAACTTTGCTTGCAAGTGGTGCCCCCCGGCAGACCTTTTATATGGAGATTATGTGATGCTATGAAGGGCCTTATAAGACCCTATCATAGAAGATTGTCTCGGGGAATGAAAGAGGACTTGAAGGTTTGGTTACAGATTTTGGAGGAATTCAACGGAGTTTCATTTTGGAGAGAGGAACTATGTTTAGGTTCTGACCTTCAGTTTCAGACCGATGCTGCAGGGTCACAGGGATATGACATATTCTTTAAAGGAAAATGGTGTGCTGGGACATGGCCAGTGGAATGGCGTAGTTGGGGCATAACCAGGGACCTCACTTTCTTAGAACTTTTCCCAATTGTGGGAGCTTTATGGTTATGGGCAGGCGAGTGGGTTAACTCGGTGGTCACTTTTTGGTGCGATAACCAGGCAGTGGTACACATTGCTAACTCATTGACCTCTAGATTGCAGAGGGTAATGGTGTTAATTAGGGCCCTCTCATTGTGTTGGTTACAATTTAATATATTGTTTTCAGGCTTGCCATGTCCCCGGAGTAGATAATTCCTGTCCCATCAACAGATGGACCGGTTCAGGGTGTTGGCTCCGGGGGCATGGTTTCAGCTGGACATCCTACCAGACGAGGTATGGAACCTTGGAGGGTGGAGGCTAATAGAGCCATGAGCTTAGCAGTAGCCCCAAGCACTGCAAGAAGTATTTTGCTTTCTGCGAGAGGGAGGGCCTGGGGCATGAGTGGCCTGCATCAGATGAACAACTTATGCAGTTTGTAATTTATTTACATAGGAAAGGATTGGCCCCTAGATCTATTCAAGACAGGATGTCTGCCTTGGTTTTATATGCAAAAGCACAAGGGTGCAAGGGTTTTTCAATTGATTTTCGCATCAAGAAGATGATCGAAGGATGGAGTAGGGAACAAGGTTCCACAAGTGATACTCGTACACCAATATCGCCTGCCATACTAGCTAAGTTAGGGAGCACATGGGACACAGTTTGTGAGAACTATTTTGAAGCCTGTCTCTTTAGGGCCGCAACACTTATAGCATTCTTTGGGGCCCTGAGGATAAGTGAATTGGTGGCTGTATCTTAAAAAGACACGCCACTACCCTCTCTGCAGAGGAAGGATGTGGTAGTATCAAAAAAATAAGATTGCACTTCACCTGTGCAGATCCAAGACAGATCAGTTGGGGAAAGGACAGGTTATATTGTTAGGACAGTGTTCTGAGGTTGAGACTTGTCCAGTAAGGGCTATGCTAGAATTCCTGCAGCTTAGAGGAGATGGAGCAGGCAGTTTTTTGTGTCACAAGGATGTGTCACTGCTAACAAAGTACCAGTTTTGGAAGGTTACTTCCCAGGCCTTGTGCAAGGCCGGGATACAAGGTTGGTGGTTTGAGATGCATTCCTTTAGAATTGGTGCTGCATCCATGGCAGCTGCAATGGCATATGATGTTGAGGATATAAAACGAGTGGGCAGATGGTCATCTTGTAAATATTGCGCCTACGTTCTCCTATTACCACAGTGTTAGGTGCTGCTGTAGTGTTGTTTTGTTATTTATCGTTCCAGATCTGGAGAAGCCAGTGGCCTGAGTTCAAGTTTTGTTGTGCGGGCACAGTTACATATTTTGGGCAGCCAGATATGCCAATCGGAGCAGTTGGGGTCGCAATCTGAGCCTCAGAGATGTGGCTGCAGTAGAATGGAGGGGACGGAGAGGCATGCTCTGGGACAGGTTCATGGAATTGGCATCCCAGGGTACTCCGGATGTGCCCCCTGACATTCTGGAGATTCATTTGGGAGGCAATGACTTAGCCCAAAGGTCGGGCAGGTCGCTGATCCTCCAGGTCATAGCGGACCTACGGGCGTTTGTGGCATGGTGCCCAAAAACACGCATCATTTGGTCATCAATCATTCCATGTTTGGTCTGGAGGGATGCATATGACCCTAGGTGGATCGACAGGGCCCAGAAAGGTGTGACCAGATAAGTTGGCTGGGCGGTCCGGCAAGGTCTGGGGTCATTTGTCACCCATCCTCAAATTCCGGTTTCCCAGCAGGAGCTATATAGGTAGGATGGTGTGCACCTTTCGGAGTTGGTTTTAGATATGTTCCTCAAGGATTTACAAGGGGGTCTTAGGGCTGAAATTTTCAGCTTGGTGGGGGGCATGGGACATACTAAGTAGTCCTCATGCCGTGGCGGGTAGTGCTAAAAGATAAAGGTTAGCTGAATTCCAAAGAAGGCACCCAAGGGGTGCAAAGCACACACACCCTTAGAAGGGCAGCAGCAGAGGTTTAGCTGAGGGGAGGGAAGCTGGGGACCCCAAGGGATGCTGAGCACTTAAGGTTGGAGGCCCAGATGGGGCAGAATTGGGGTACCACAGCTAGTGGAGACATGGAGGCATGCAATATGGTAGGACAGTGCGCTTCCGGTATAGGAACTCGATTGGCAGTCTGGACTGGAAGGTCAAGGTCGAATCCGCTTACAGACCAGTTCTAGCACTATGGTAGGCCCCCTTGTTAAAGGGAAGTTCTAAGTTTTAAATAAATTAATAAAGTTGCGGCCCTAGTTTATTCCATATATTTGTGTCTGTCTCGTTATTTCTGGACTGGGCAGGCGAAGATGCCTTATCAGAAGGATAATACATTAACTCCTTGCACTTCAGTTGAACCTACATGAATTTCTACATATGTAAGCTGTTTGTGAGCAATGGAAATTAATCCTTATTGGTGATCTTACTAAAGACTAAGTAAAAACCCTCTTGCCCCCTTTTTTTGTTGTTGCTCCGAATACATAATAATGCTTTTAACTATCCACATGAGAATAGCTACTGTATATGAGTGCTTCCATATAATTCTGTGGGTTTCACCAAAAAAACCAGTCAGCTATCAGGCTGCTCTTTGGTGTTTTTACATGACATGCACACAGAGATCTACACAACTATCTGCGTTTTTTACTCCTCTTGGGAACTATTTAGAGGGTCACTCATAGTGAGCACCTACATTTATGCCCCAAACCCCTAGAGATGACCCCCAAAAAGGGTATCAAATACCAAGTGCGTCAGGACTCAAGTCTAGATAGCCTTCAGACCCTGAAGTGCTATTTTTCTTGAGACCTAATGCTGCTGCTCTCTTCATGTTTTCTCCTCCTCTTTGTCAGCTCCCAATGGAAACATATTAATAAAAAGAAGGGAAATATCATTAGGAAGTCTTTCAAGTGTTTTGTATTTGGGCACACAGAATAATTGCACTTCTGGCTTTTGTTCAGGGAGCAAAACAAAGCCTAAGATAACTTGAACAAATGTCACTATTAATGCTAGATGGCATCAGAAAACCTTGGATCACTTTGAAATATTTCCAGACAAAAGCACATTAGAGCTTAATAACTAACTACCTAGCATGTGAAGGAAGGTATTTAACTTTTACCTCAAAATAAAATAAAATAAATGTTTTTAATGACTTCATTTACTGGTTTCTTTAAAAACTGTAAAATTGTCATGTAGTAATCTACCAGAGCTACTCCCAGGTGTTCTGCCGAGATGTAATTTCAGAATACCAAGGACCTTATACTGTAATATAACCTGTTGTGCCTTGTAGCTTAATCAAAAAATGGCATTTAGGAATCATTCGTCCTGGCTGCTAATATGTGGCTTGCAATAACACTATTATCAGAACCTACACTTTAATAGTGAATTTTATTTCATAGGCAACCTCATCAAAGCCCTCTACAAAACATTTTCAGCACTTTGCAGCTTTGCAGCCATGAGGCCACAAAATAGCACTGCTTCCATTCACACAAGCACCATACCTTGCCCAATAAAACTAGATCACTTTTTCATAAGACTCTGTCATAAAGCAGACATATGTTTTTAAAGTGGTACACAAAACAATTTCGTATAAACAATTTCCTCAAAGCCAGAGCTGTGAAACTCATTGTCAATTACTTAGCATTATAGCCAGTTCACAAAACTCGAAGTACAAGTTATGAAGAAATCTCTCTAAATTACTCGTTCTCAACAAAACAGGCTGTTTTAACTGGGCATGTAAATCCTTGTTGGTCCTTTCTTTGTAAACAAGGACAAGGAACTGCAACACCCTTGTCCTTTTCTGCAAGGACAGTGAGGAATTCCCTTGCACGCTTAAGTGTACTATCACACTGAAACAGTGAGCCCTGTTGCCAGCTGGGAATGGATGGAGTTGGATGTCCAGGCTTTAAAGCCACTTCAAATGCAAAAATCACTTTCTCTGCTTTAGTCCCACTCATTCTGAAATCTGACTCTCTAGCTGGAGAACCAGGAAGCACAGCAGTTTTCTGAGACTCTAGCTGGTGCCCTCAGACTTAGCAATCCTACTCCCCCAGATAGCACTATCGTTAGCTAGAGTGGAAGGTTTCCTCAGTCAAGAAATATTGAAGGGCAATAGTAACAGTTATATGATTAATTTCCTAAACTCTCGATTTCCTCTCTGTGAGAGAAAACAGCTATGTATGCCACACAATCTCGCCCTGAGCCCCTCTGTACTAGCTTCCTGTTTCAGGTACAGTGGAAAATGCATTCTGCTACCAATGTTTCAACTGTGAGGCCCATGAGCTTATATGCATAAAAGGGAGTTTGTATGTGTCATGTTGTCCTTTCACCCAGGTGGCAAAAAGCCCTGCAGTTAACCCTTTTGATTTCCTCTTTTTCTTTGGGTGTGATCACCTGCCACTGCTGTTCCAACATGGATGTAGTACTGTAATTCCCTCGCAGATTGGTATGAGCATAGTGGAAGAACCAAGACTGTTCTGCAAGAACCTTTTATATTCTAGGCTCCTTAGTCTGAAAGAGGTGGGTTTGATCCTGGGGGGTGGGGAACAAACCAACCAAAAAGCAACATTTGACTGAGTTATCTTTGTGTCTGACCACAGAAGAAAATCTGTGAGGATGGGAGTGGGTAAGATCAAGGCAAAGATTGATATGTCCTTGTATTCCCGTGCATAGAGCAGTGCAAATTTTAAAACTCATATTCTTGGTAGAAAACCTTTTTATTTCCAAATAAAATTGTATGTGGCTGGATTATACACCCTCCCCAGAGAGACTCACAAGGTAGTTTCCTTATATTCTTTGTAGTTTTAGAGTCTGCACACTTTTCCTCTATGAGAATGAAAACCAGTGGTTTGGGTCTCTGACTGTGGAGTCAGAGGTGGGGAATTCAATTCCCCACTGTGCTTCACAGGGCTGGACTTGATGATTCAGAGGGTTCTTTCCAGCTCTGCAGTCCTAAGTCAGTTTTAGCTTCTGGTCAGTGTTGTACAGTCTTGGAGATCAAAGTTCAAGTCTTGGAGATCAAAGTTCAAGTCTCTGCTTCAAATTCCCACACATATATGGAACTGATAAGGCTATCTTGAGCCATCTATTCTTTCTCAGCTTCATCTACCTCACAGGATTTGTGTGTGTGTGTGTATGTGTGTAAATTGAGGCAGGGAAGAATGTTTTCTACCTTTAGCTCACCATAAGAAACATGGGATAGAAATTAAACCAATCAATAAAAAATTAACAAATACACTGGATACTCAGTTCTGTTTTTACTGATACTTATTTTATGGGTTTTGGCTAATTCTTGGATTTTATTTTTTTATTGTTGTACATCATCCAATAAACACTGTTTCTAGTGACATATGCATACAATGTTTGTTATTAGTAGTAGCATTTTCCTTGTTTTAATCCTCCCAGATAAGACTGTTTCCTCAGTTGACTAACATAATGTAAGGTTTAGACCAAGTTTATGTATTCATTTGGTTTATGAGGAACACATGAATCAATAGTTGCATATTGCCTATCCGCAGGCTTTTGGCAAATACTCATCACTGTTTTAAAAGATAATGCTTTGCAAGAATGTCACACCATTCTGAAGTCAGTAAAGATTACTAGTCACTGGTAGTCAAAGTCTCAAAGCACCTCCTCTTCCATTTTAAACTGGTAATTTATTCACAGAAACACTGCAGGATGCATGATTTCAGATTACAATCAGCTCCTTCTAAACACTGCAGTGCACAAGCAGCAGCGCTGATAAATAATTCTCCATAATGTGAGCCTTGCTTTCAAATTCACAAAACTGCTGCCTGACCATCAGAGGTCATCTTATCTACAATATGACTTAAAAGCCAGCACCTCCCCAGCCCAGTAGCTTTTTTATTTTTACCTTGAAATAGGTTCTGAGCTGAGCCAGTTTTTAAGCAGATGCTGTCCAGGATACATGTTAAGAGGAAATTAGGAACCATGTCTTAAAATGGAAGCTTTTGCAGCTGCAATCTGATCACTGCATGTAGAAAACCAGTGATCTAACAACCAAGTGAAATTAGATTATGGTAAACACAACAGAGAGTGTATTTGGCAGGAGCCCTGGGCTAGGCAGAGAACAACCAACAGATCTGGCTTTCTATGAGACTCCAAGGTTATACATACATGAATATATATGCAAATGTTTGTAGATTGGTCTTAAAACAAGAATCAATAGAGAGTGCTGTAACATTAAATATAACATTGTGGCAGTGACTGGATATCAGAATATGTCAGGGAAGTACAGGATATAGGATGTGCAGCATTTAGGTACATGGTGGCCAATTTATTCCATTTAGATGGCTCAGGGACATGGATGAGGGGTTTCCTCACCTCAAAATTTCAGGAGGTGGTCACAAGCCACTGGGTTGCAGACCATCCTTCCTCCCACCAAACAGTTCCTGGATCCCAGTAAGTCTGTAGTTTGTTTACTACAAGCTTGGTAGGAGTTGGCTATTCTCTCCTGACAAGCCAGAGAAAGAATAGATTCTTCTTTGTTCTATGGCTTGTTAGGCATGGGCCACAGTGGTGTCTCCTGCCAGATCTGGATGTCACAGTAACCAGCCTTATGTGGCCCATCAGATACTTTGGTCTGGGGCTGTTGAAATCTTAAACATCTGGAGGTCACAAACTAAGAAGTATTACTCTATACTACGATGGCAAGCTTTTGCAGAGCAATCATATGCTGCCATTCTCTAAAGTGGGCCTATGTTGTTCACTCAACCTTACTCCCAGGTAAGCATGTACAGGTTTTCAGCCTTAACTAATTGATAGCTTCATAAAATTATGGTTCTGTTTGCGAATTGGTAGGATCCAAGTTTATTCAGCAATGGCACTTCCTTAATCCAAGGGTAATGAGAGTTGTGTGTTTATCTTTTGAAGCTGTGTTTATCTTTTGAAGCTGTTTTCAGTGATTTCCTTTAACACCAAACAAGAAGAGAAAGATTAAAAATGGCCTTTCCTTCTGACATACAAGTTATCTCTCACATCCTTTGTTGTTTAGAAAATGCACTGAATACTGAGGGTTTGGCTGCACATAAATGTATTTAGATCTAATTAATTGATTTGGCAGTTAAGAAAGGTGAGCAATCAGCTAAATATCCTTTAATTGGTGAACTGCCTTATATCTACATATATCGAAAGTCTGCAGGGGAGACTAGTGGAAAACAGTGTTGGAGAGATCAGTCTCTGAAAAATGAAGAAGGTTATCTCTCTCGCCATTTAAATCTGTACCAGAGCAATCTGACAAAGATGCAGAATATTTTGCCTTTTTAAATTTTGATCTTAAACTTCTCACTCTTTCAGGTCACACTGCAGTTGGACTTGTCTCCTCTTCTGCTTTGAAAAGAAGCAGAATAACTTCTGTGATTATCATGCCAAAATCCCCATGTTCAATTTCTGGCATTTCTAGTAACAATGTCAATATTTGATTGCTTTGTTCTTACAGGTGAGAATGACAAAAATTAGTTTCCACAGGATGAAATCACAAAAGTTATTGTGCAATTTTTTTCAGCACTTTTTTTGCAAAACAAACAAACAAACAAACAAAAAACTGAGAAATTTGGTTTTGTGCAAAAGACT
Organism: Intellagama lesueurii; assembly: GCA_037013535.1. Taxonomy (NCBI): domain Eukaryota; kingdom Metazoa; phylum Chordata; class Lepidosauria; order Squamata; family Agamidae; genus Intellagama; species Intellagama lesueurii. The sequence continues at coordinate 264,105,899 of JBAJHW010000001.1, forward strand.
TCCATTTTGCACATGAACTGTTGGGCAGAATACTGTTTGTTCATTCTGTTCCCTTGCATGAGTGGTTAGGCAGTTTCAAAGAATGTGTAAGGAAGTACAAGTGGATCTCTCTTTCTGCAAGCCTAAGAACTATCCAAATACACAGAGACTGGACTATTCCATAAGTGGAAAGAATGAACAGGATTCTGCTCCTTGTATTTTGTGAAGAACGCTTCTGCACAAAATCACTATTGTTTTTGCTAAGGTTGCTGCTGACAGAAATCCCCCAGTGTTTTTGCTTCCATACAGGAATGAAAAGTCTCACAGTGACTGTCAGTTTCTTTTTTCTGCCAATGGAGAGTCTTCTCTCTTTTTTTAAATTGAAGATGAGAAAAAAATGTGACTATCTGTTACATTCTTATACTGGGCTGGGCCAGGAATGACCATTGCCTTGAATCCTGGCTAGAGTGTTGGACCTAAGTTCAGACCCCCACTTGGTCATTAAAGTTAATGGGAGATTTTAACCAGTCAGTCTCTCAGCTGGAACTACCCACGACATAGGTTGTGAGGAAAGAACATTATAAGTTGCCTTGAGCTCACTAGAGGTAAGGTGGGGTATAAATGCAATAAATTAATATTTAATAAATGAATGGTCTGAGGGATCAATCACCACATTAATGTTAGCTTCTGAGATTTCTATGTTCTTTGCAATGGTTGCCACTTGATCAATGTGTTGCAATTGATATAATGTTGTCTTTATGCCTGCTAGTAGAACAGAAGGTTTCCAGCAGCAGTGTGGCAAGGATCATATTTATTAAGGGTGGCCGCTAGAAAATCCACTTATAATCTAGTTCCCTGCTTTCCTATTTTATATACGGCTATAACTTTGGTGTCTAACCTGAGGTCTCTTATCTTTAGTTTGTAGAGGCCACAAAAAAGAGTAGCCCTACAATAATTTTTGGCATTCCCAGATGGTCTGCTCCTGATTTTGATGACTGGCAAGGTGCCAAATGGTTACAGATTTAATACATTAAGGCAAATCTTCTTTTTATTGCATAGTCCATCCAATAATAATTAAAACTGCACATTTATTGCTCATCATAGCTTAAATTTAATTTGACAACCTTTATTACCATGAATATTAAAACCTTGTGCTATGTAGGGACCTCTTTTTAAAGTCCTGCCTAGGGATGGAAAAGAATCTGGTTGGATTCAACAGTGTTGATAGAAGTGATGTTTCTCCTGAAACTCTGTGCAGGGTGAAGTCCACCTTCTCATGAGAATCTGCACATTTGCAAGAATTAAGGGACATTTTCGGGAAATAAAGCATGATCAAAACTCTGTGCACAATTAAAAACATAAACGGCTAAAATGCCCGTTTGTGTGTTACATAGTGTCAGGTTGCTTCCAACCTCTGGCAACCCTATAGATTCGTGATCTTGAAAAAGTCCTATCATTAAATGGTATGGTCACATTTTGCAGACTGAAGGTCACTGCTTCCTTTATTGAGTAAATTCATCTCATGTTAGGTTTCTTTCATTTTCCTTTTTCCCCTACTGCCACCAACCTTTCCTAACATGATTGCCTTTTCCAGTGACTCTTCTCTTGTCTTTATATGCCCAAAGTATAACAGTCTCAGTTTAATCTGCAAATCTGATGAAAATTTTAGTTTCTAATGAGAGTTCAGGCTTGATTTGGTCTAGAACCCACTAATTTAACTTTTTGGCACTCCATGGTACTCTTAAATCTGTTTTCCAAAATCTCATTTCAAATAAATCATCCCTCCCCCCCCCCCCCCGACAGCTTTTCCAGCTTTCACGTCCATGCATGGTAATCTGGAATACCATAGTGTAATCTTACTTGGCCTCTAGAGAGGTATCTGTAGCCATAAGGATCTTTTGTTTCTTTCATGACTGCACTTCTGAGTCTCAATCTCTCTTTAATTTCTTGACTGCTGTCATCGTTTTGGTTAGTGATTGAACGAAGGCATAGAAAATCTTTAACAATTTCAGTTTCTTCATTGCCAGTATTAAATTTATGTATTCCTCTCTAGCTATTACTTTTTGAAAAAAAAAAAAGAGAAATGTGCCTCAGTCAGTGAGGGAAAGATGTGTAAATTTGGTAACATGAAGAAAATCAATGTGTATTGATAAGAACATATGTTAAGAAAAACGCACAAACAATGTGAACAATTGACAATGTGCAAATAAAAACTGTTTCTGTTTCTTGTTTTCCTCTGACAAATAATCTTGCAACTTGGTAAGTGATAGACATGCAGAGGAATACAGCATGCAAAGGACTAAGCAGTTTCTTCTGGTGCTTAGCATGGATCACCAGCAAGGAGAGCTGGGAAACCTAGTAAAAAAAAAACCTACAGTGAACCAGGCCACCAGAGATGAGAGGCATCTCTCCTTACCTCACTTTGCAGCCAGTGGAGCAGTGCCAGTGGCTGCACTAGCCTCCCCATTACATGAAGATCTTAAAATGAAAAGGCGAAGGAATTTGGTTGACCGAGGTCTGTGAGGAAAGGACAGAGCTAGAAAAAAATTACTTATCTTGGGATAGAACTCCCAGAATTCTCCTGATAGCATGGCTGCTGGTTGGAAGGTTCTGGGAATTATGGTCCAAAGAAAATTTTCAAGCTCTGGAAGGGGTTTGAGATGTGTGATTTCTTTTCAAAGAACAGCCCAGCTATTCTTTGGCACCAGTGCACAGTGAGCTTAGGGAAATTAGTCTGTCCCTAAATTTTCATAATACTCAAACCTTTCACTGAAGTACTAGAATCTGCCAGGCTTCTGGGCATGTGAAGGATGGGACTGTGACCCAGCCCAGTATATTTCTCAGAGTTTTTCTACAGTGTGAGGGTGGGTTGTAAACCAGAGCACATTTGCAAAGAGGAAAAATCTAGCTATGTCAGGAGATATTGTGTTCAAATACAAGAACTAGATTTAGCCATACATCCAGAAAACCAGAATGCGTTGTCAATATTAGCTGCCATTCACATTTATGGTCATAATGTAGCTCTAGACAAAATAAAAATGATTTTAAAAAATTATTCACCATAGGTTCCACATCATCATCCCGGAAACATAGATCCTGGACCTTGTATAGTTCAACATCTTTATAAATGACTTTATGGATCAATGAATAGAGGGCATGCTCATCAGATTTGCACATGACACCAAACTGAGAGGGTGGCAAGTGCTTCAGAAGACAGAGTCAGAATTGAAGATGATCTTAACATAATGGAGAACTTGGCCAAAACAAAATGAGGGGAAAATATAAGAACTTGGCCAAAACAAAATAGGGAAAAAATGTAATGTTTTACATTTAGGTGGGAGAAATCAGAAGCACAAATGATTCAGAACGTGGATTATCTGTCATTAGAGGTTTTTAGTATGGATGGCTGTCATTTGAGAGTACTTCAACTGTGAATTTATCAGGGAGTTGGACTCAATATCTTTGGATTCCTTCCGGTTTAACAACTGTATGGCTCTATATGGCTCAATTCTTCGTCACTTGGGTACAAACTTGCAACGGAGACAAAATTGTTCATCTTCGTGGCCCATGAGATGCAGTGTGTCTCTGTTGTCAGAGTGCAGAGATACTTTGCATCCATTCCAGGGGATTCTGCTATGACCAGTCTCTCCACACATGCCGTGCTTATTATCCAGCAACTGCTGGATAGCTCAGTAGTTTGGGCATCTGGATGCAGAGCCAGAGATTGGGAGTTCGATTCCCCAATGTGGCTCCTTGACAGAGGTTGGACTTGATTATCCATAGAGCCCCTTCCAGCTGTGCAGTTCTAATCTAATAAGTCATTATATGATAATTGCTATATTTGAGCATTTTCAAAAAGGGGGTTGCAGACTGCAATAGAATAGAATAGAATTTTACAGAGGGAGGGGGTAAAAGACATTGGGTGGTTCAAGGATCAACTTGAACATATTCAGTCTTCAATTATTAATCCATCCATATTAAGAGTATTTAATGTAGTTACAGTGGTGCCTCGCTAGACGATGTTAATCCGTTCCACGAGGATCGCTGTCTAGCGAAAACATCGTCTAGCGAAGCACGTTTTCCCATTGGAATGCATTGAAATCGCTTCAATGCGTTCCAAGGGAAAACGCAGTCGTCTTGCGAAATTTCCCATAGGGAAACCTCGTCTAGCGAGTGAGGGTCCCCATAGGAATGCACTGACAGCTGCACTGACAGCTTTTCACCACTAGTCGGCGCACTCCTATGGGGAAACCTCATCGTCTAGCGAAAATCGCCATAGGGAAACATCGTTTTGCGAAGCGCAGTAGCGATCGCAAAAAGGCATCGTCTAGCGATTTCCTCGTCCTGCGAGGCAATCGTCTAGCGAGGCACCACTGTATTTTCATCCATATATCTCATGATAACAATTACGGTTACATTGTTGTTACATATTATAAGTTGCTTCTGACCCATGACAACCATCACAAGGTTTTCAACATGTGTGCAATATTCTAGGAGTAGTTTATCATTGCCACCACCTCCCCATGTATTTACATAGCTGAACAGGAATTTGAATCCCCTAAGTCCTTATTTGAAATGCTATCCATTATGCTATGTTGGCTCTATCAGTATTACAAATATACATTAAATAAACTCAGATGCAGAGACAACCATTTTAAAACAAAGGCATACACAGCTATTACATGGAACCATTTTCATCGCCGTCATCATCACCATTATTTTAGAACTGCAGAGCTGGAAAGGACTCTATGGATCATTGAATCTAGTCCTGTCAAGGAGCCACAGTGGGAAATCAAATTCCCAAACTCTGGCTCCATAGTCACTGACTATTGATTAAACTATTCTTAATCTTTGATGAATTATATGTATTCTACTTTTTATTAAAAAAAACCTAAAACTAAAATAAGGTTGCTGGTAACCTCCCACAAGGTTTATTTATTTTAGAGCAGGCTGTACACTGACTTTGGCCACACAGTGAAATCCAGGTCAAATTTATCTAGGAATGTCCCACACTGAAGTGGACAATCCTGGCTATGTTCCAGTGCAGATCAGGTCTGTGATGGCGCCCATCAAAAAACTTCAGCATTCAGAAGGTTTAAAAAAGAAAGAGATAAAGATGTGCTACACAGAACAAATAATGCACTAAATTTGACTACTGTCTGTGAAATGAATTTTTGAAAGAAAATGTTTGTCTAATCTGTAATATTTTCTTGTAACTTCTTTACAAGATTATTATTCTCCAGGGCATCTTGTACATTTTGTTGTATGGCACGTGGAAACAGAAATAGTAAAGTACTGCCATTGAACTAAAATACTTTAGATGAAAATAAGCATACAGGAAAACTCTGTTTCTGCCGTTTTCTAACTAATGAACTCAGAGATCCATGGTAACTCTGTGGAGTGCTTTGAATGTCCTAGCTTTTCAGCGATGTAAACCGGCACTCACTGGAATATGGATGCACATCAACTGTTTTTAGACTGGATTCACCTCAAAATATGAATTTGTTTTTGAAGTGCATCCGTGTTTGGGAGTAGCACCTATGTTCTGTAGGTTTCATTTATCTTCCTTGAAGCCAGTGACAAAAGAGACTTCCAAGCAGTGAATGGATTTCACAGAGACTGGAATGATGAGAACACACTTGGTAGTCTGACACTTGTTTCCCTAACACTCTGCAGGGAAATGTGTACTTTACATCTGGATGACATACTTTGTATAAGATTGGCTGTCTGTTAACCTTTCCAATATGAAGCCAACAAGATCATCTGAAGGATACATTTAGACTTCTGAGCACTGCAGCTACCATGCGTTTCAAATTTCTGCTGCTTAAAAAAGCTACCCTTTTGGATTACAACTCCCATAATTTGCCAAGCAGGTTCTCTGCTGGATTGTGTGAGTTGTAGTTCCATGTGCAGTCTCTCCCCCACCCCAGCTCTGAAAACTGAATTAAAATAAATCAGAGCAGGGACACTTAATTTCTGCTCCACAGATCACCGTCTGACTCCTCTCTGCCCTGTGCAGTTTTCTTAGTACAAGAAAGATGTTCATATATCTAAAAATAGTTTAGAGGAGCATTTCTGATCAGGATAATGAAATAGGCAGTGGGCTTATGGGAAAAAAATAAACAATGGGAGCATTTTTGAGCTGGATTAAGTCCATTTAGAAATGGTTAAGTATGGCCTACATTGGGCCACTCCTTGTATCAAACTATGCATGCCAAAACTTTGGTAAAGTTTAAAGGTCAGGAAAAACATTTGGCACTTATAAAAATTACTCAGAAGCCAGAATCCCTCAGGCATTGGCCAAGCTAGTTGGAGGCTTTCAAGAGGTATAATCCAAGAAAGTAACTGTTCCAAGTTCTTGCTTTATGCTGTATTTGCTTTAGCCTTAATCTACTGTTAGTTTATTTTATTTGCTTAAAAGGTATATTTCTTGCTTTTTTGGCTCCAAGAATATCCAAGGTGGCTTCATATATAGTTTAAAAAGTAGGATAAAATTACTAAGATGTCCCATAATCACAAACTAATTGAGAGTTTAAAATGAGACAGACATTAAACTATGCCTGGGCCTGAACCATTTTGTTGCTGGAGGCAAAGGATAAGATTGCCTCAGGCCCCTTCCATATTCAGAAGCAAACTGGATTGACAGTTCAATCTTCCCTCAAGATTGGTGATGGGACACAGTTCCCCATCATCATCAGAAAAATAGTTTAAGGGGTATGGCACACACATATGTATGCTGTGACTGAGTGGAGCCACCAGAGGACTCAGGAGGGATTGTCGGGGGCACTGTCACTGCTGGACCACAGCATTTACTGCCGCAGGTAGTTGCCTTAGTGTGCCTAAGGGACAGCCCTTCAAAAAATAAAATAAAATAAAAATCCCAGCAGCTATAATGACAGAGTGCATAACTGTGACATTCCCTTAGTATTTAGTAATCTGAGGACTGGTATCCAGCCTAGACACTCAAGGGATGATTATCAAAAGGTTTGGGTAATACTGTGGTTGTCTTGAGGGTTAATTCAGAATTTGTTCCTCATGCCTTTAGTCCTTTTTTTTTTTTTTTTTTTTTTTTTGAGGTGGTGGGGGAGTCCTTACAATAATAATACAGCAGGGACTCCAGAGAGCAATATTAATCCAGTCCAAAATGCTGATGACATAGCAGTACCTTCACCACTTAAAGGCTAAAAGAGAAGGAAACAAATGAGATACCTCCCCCATCTTTCTTGCCATTTGTAACTACATTTATACTGTCAGAAATCTGCTTCCCCCACTGAAGCAATAAAACAAAGGAGTCATGGGAAAAGACCCTCAAGGAAAAGGTACAAAGTACCATTGTTGTTATGAGCAATAAGTGCTATCCCCAGTGCTGATTCAGTGAGCCTGACTGTCAAGAAATACTTCCAGTCGGAAGTGTCCTTAATTGCTAGCGAACAAACAACCAGCTAGCAGCACTGCACTCTGAAGATATACCTGTCTGGCTTCACACCACAGAAACAAACAACAGAGTACAGCACAGGTTTCCTTTTATCATTAAAAGTTATACATACAATATTCTTTGCTTCTAGCATGGAAAAGAAGGGGGGGGGGATATATTCTTGCTGATTCTTCTATTTAAATGCAGATTACAGCTCTCTGCACAGCTCCTTAAAAGCCATTAAACCTTTCAACTGCACTTTCTCTTCACAGAAGGGGAAGCAAGAGATAGAGAGAGCATGGCGCACCCCTGGCATTTGGCAAGAAGCCGTTACTTATGATAAATTGGTGGATTTGGCCTAATTTCCTGAGGGAGCAAAGACGAGAAGCTCTGACACTTCACTTGAACTCTGAAAGAATCTCATTACTTCGAACAGGTCCTTCATTGTCGTGTAAGGATTTAGACCTAGATGCTTTCAGGAGACAAGTATGTGGGAAATATTTAGAGCATTATGAGCTGGGTGACTACTTCTTTAAGGTCAGCAGTTTTGGCCTGACTGGTCTACTTAGAGACATACTCACTACTAGGTCCTACTCTAATGAGGATTCCTCGACCGCTTAGGGATGTTTTTTTAACCTCATAGGCCCTGTCAGCTGCTATTGCTTATCTTCTGGACCTTTTTTAGGTGCTCCTGGCAATAAAGTGTACAGGCTGGCAGGTACACAGAGGGTCTTTTCAGCAATGTGTGTCCAATGTACTATACTTATTTATGGACACTCTAAGGTTTTCAAGCCATGTGGCTTGAGTGTGTTCAAGGATTGATTTACACACTCACACTATGAGTTTCCATCACTGAGTGGGGATTTGAACGCAGCTCTTCTGGCTTGTAGTACAACACTTGATCCAATACACCATCCTGGCTTTCTTGCATCAGTGACACTCTGGCTATTTGAGGCATTCTACAGGAAGGCTTGCTGGGATCTAAATTATAGGACCTTTTAGGTTCCAAGGAAAGGTCTTTAATTAAAAAAAAAGATGACTTCCAATCTTAAAATATTTTAGTGCTTTGTAAATCTTTGGTGCTAGTGATAGAACTTATCTACTAATGATATCAACTATTTCTGGTTCTATTAGTTCTGTGCCATTGTTGGTTTTATTCACTTGTAGATTTTATGTTTCTAACTTACTGCTTTTTAGGACTTTCACCTCCTGTAATTTATTAAGAGAACTTCCACTGCGTGGTTAATACAGTCAACCCTCGACTTCCGAACGGCCCTAGTTACGAACATTTCGACTTACGAACCGCTCTGATAGAAAAATATAGCCTCGACTTGCGAACTTTGCTTCGAGTTACGAACCGAAAAAGTCATCTTAGGTTAAAAGGAAAAAAAGAGAAAAAATTCTGCCCCTAGTGGTAGGAACGGATTAACCGGCTTTGCATTAGTTCCTATGGGAACTAATGCTTCGACTTACAAACCGCCCCTCGACCTAAGAACCAAAAACAGCCGGAACAGATTAATTGGTTTTCAATGCATTCCTATGGGAAATGCTGATTCGACTTACGAACTTTTTGACTTAAGAACGTCCTTCCGGAACGGATTAAGTTCGTAAGTCGAGGGTTGACTGTATATCAATATGCATACATATGTAAATAAGTAGTCATTTAGATTTGTGAATAGCAACAGGTCCAAATAAAGTTGCTTCTTCTTCTTCTTCTTCTTCTTTAAAAAAGATATGATTAATAGTTAATATCCAAGCAGCAATTACTGACAATATTTGTCTCACAGAAAGTTCCAAATAGATATGAGATATCTCTCATTACACTTTGAAGAAGTCATTGTCCAGTGGATTTTGTAGTCTCTGGAGTTAGTGAAGAGGCACCTGTACTTATACGTTTAGAGCTTCAACTTGCTTTGAAAATTTTGAACCCATGTTCACAACCTCCTGCACTGATATCATGTTACCACCCTTTGTATAATTCAGTTTAGTCATAGATTAAGTTACAAGAATGAAGTCCAGAACGGGCATCACCATATAGATGGAGAGGCAAGGAAGCAAGCTCCAGCCTTCCACCTTTCAGTTCTAACCTCCTCTGTTGACAGGAAACTCTATGGAGGTGCTGAGGTCACAGTTGAGCTGAATGCTGTGGTTGCTTGTGATGGAGTACCTTGGTAAACCACATGGAGCTTTGAAACTCTGCTCACTTGAGCACCATTACAACTGCCTTGCAAACTTTCATCAGTTGAGGAGGTTCAAGAGTGGAAGGGATAAGGAAGGAGCACATATTGACAAATTGCACTACTAATGCCTGAAAAGGATCCAGTGCTACAGGTGCAAAGCAACTGGAGCAGGAGTTCAGAACTTGCACTTCAAATAATTCTGTTAAACTAAGCCTGATTTTCCAATCTGCTAGCCTTACAAATGGGATCACACAGAGATATGTGGAGGCCACATGAAGGAATATAGTTGGGAAGAAGGGAAAGGAGGTCTGTGCTTGCATCTGAGATGTTCAGTAGATCCTTCTGTTTACCACTCAAGTTAGCCACAGTAACCAATGGCACACAGAAGACAATCCACTGAACATATAAAGCAGCATATAGAGCTCTCCTGTTTTATAAGTGGCCATGTTGTCTAGGGAATTCTAGGAGCTGATATTCTAGACAGAAATATTCTGGTGTCAGAAATGGACCCCCACATTCTAGAATTTAGAAACTCACCTCAAGTCAAAAGTTATCTCCCAGTTTGTGTCTGAATAGTTTACAGTGTAGAGATGTTTTTGTAAACACTGTTATGCCAGCTAACTTTACCACAACAGATACGCCCTGTATAGAAACAGTTTTGATTTATGTTAACAAATTTCCCATTTTGTGCTTCTTAATATATTCTCTTTTTCTCCTGCAGCTATTTTCATTTTTATCTCATCAGTTTTGCTACCATCTTCCAGTTTTTTGTATGCTGGAGCCAGATTTATAATGCATAGAACATTTATTGTGTAGAACACACTTCCTTTACTGTACATAAAATTTTTCAAATATGCAGGAGTTACAGTAGACTAGTATTCGTATGGTGATATCCCTCCCTGCTGTCTGACTCCCTGAAAACTCATTGTTGCTAGTAGTAGTTCAGAGCCATTCAAATGTATTTCCTGGCAGCACAGAGGATAATAAGCAATAAGTTCTTTGAACAAAAAGTCAGGGTTTCCATAGTGCCTTTCATTTTCAGGATCAGTACAGCCGTTAACTAATGAATCTTCCACAGGCTTCCATGAATTATCTCAACATTCTTTCTATTTTGGAAGCAACACCGCTTCAAAGGATACAAAAGCTATTTGTCATTGATAGGTGTGTGTGCTTGCAACAAGAACAGATCTCCTTGACAGACATTAAGGAAGGAAGGGAGTTTGAATATAAACATAATGGGCCAAGGTTGCTCAAAGCCAGCTGACATTAGCCATCTGAAGCTGTTTTTGATACAAGCTCCTCCCAATTAAGGGATGTGCGAAGTTACTTAGAAATATTTTACTTTTATTACTATTAATATAAGCACAGAAGGAATCTGCTCATCCTAAATTAGGATTATGAGGTAACTTCTTCTGTGTTTATTCACAAGCCAATAATCTTGTGAACAAATATTAGTAATAAAATAATGGGAGTGATTGCATTGGCACGAAGCTGTAACAGTTTGGTCTTAAACACCATCCTAATATTCTTTGAATTTTCCTTTTAAAATTTCTCTCTGATACGTGCTTTAAATTAGGGCTAAGTACAGGGTCTCTGATATGATTCAGAGGCCAATCCCAGTGCTTTGGAATACATTCTGCTTTGATCTGAAGTGATCTGTGCTCAGTCCCATTCAGTTTGCACCCCAGATCATGTGGATTTGCAAATATGTAAAGTCGACGTACTAACTTGCAGTGGAAAACTGGAACAGATACACCTTTGCCCGCCCAGCCCAGAATAAAGAGATGAGACACGTAACGTGGGGTTAACTGGGCCACAATTTTATTAACTTTTAACTTTAATTCCCCTTTCACAAGGGGGCCTACCGTAGTGCAAATTCTGGTCTGTGCCTGGAGTCTATCAAGACATTCCGGTCCAGACCTCGCTTTAGTGAATTCCTATTCTGCAAGTGTGCTGTCCTACCATACAGCACGCCCTCTGGCATAATGTAACTGGAGTACCCTGCTTCCCTCCCCTCAGCTAACTTCTGCTAATTCTAACCTGAGAGGAGGGGTGCTCGGCCCCCCCTGATTGCCCCATTTTGAACTCACCCGAACCTCTTCCTTTTGCACTACTCATCATTGTGACCTATTTAATTACCAACATCTTATTAATGCACCACCGCTGCCCTCGCTAGTAAGAATGGGATGGGCAAAAAACCACTCACATCTCAGGCCAATTCAGATGTAAGTCAAAAATTCCCACCTGGTCCCGAAGCGACCAGCTAATCTCATTCTTACTATATAGGGTGGGTGGGTGGGTCAAATGCGCAGGCCAAAAAGGGCGACGATGGGCTGGGAAGCCTTTATTAAGGCTTCTGAGTGCCCACGTCTCGCGATGCCTTGTCCACTCCGAACGGGCGGGCAAAGCGGCCCTGCCTCGGCATCTCCGCACCTCGAGGAGTGGCCCTTCTGTGGCTGTATATGAACTATGATGTTATGACAGAATTTTATGATGAGAATAAACTTACCAAAGTGCAAATGGCTAAAAAGCCAATCAATGTCAATGAGGGAAGAAGAAACAAAGTCCTGCAACCCCCATATAAGGACAGGAAGGAGATACGAACAGGTTTAGGAGAAAGACAATAAAATCCCAGTGAGATGTGTTTATGTCTCTGAATTGCTATTGTCTGACCAAAAGCAGAAGCTGGATAATATCTGACATGATTTGGCATGTATCCCTCCCCTATTGGTTAAGTCTGTGCCATGTGAGATTGGCATATGTGGGATGGAGAAACAGGAAGGAATTTCTGGGCCTGACCAGGTCAAAGCCATATTGGTTCCATCATAAGCCTGACTGTTTTGTGTTTTCTTCTGGAGGAATAGCTGTGGATGGTACACATGCTCAGGGCAGGTGAATTTGCAGTCTTCTTCCAGCAGCATTTTTGTGTGTGTGTGTGTGTGTCTTCGAAATTTTTTATCAGCCTGGGCTAAATCCCTGATCACCCTGCCCTAGTTATGGCTCTGGACTTGTCATTAAATGATAATAAAAGTTAATGGGATAATTAAAGGCACGCAGAGTAAAAAACACACACCAAAAACATAGAAATATGTGTATATAAAGCTGTGTACAGATTTTACTTTATCTGTACAAGCATCAAGCATTTTAGCTTTAGAAAAATAAGCAAACCTGGATCTGATAACAAGGTGTCTGTAAGACATATCTGATAATAATTGTGTGCCATCAAGTCAATTCCGACTTATGACAATCCTTTTCAGGGTTTTCTAGACAGAGAGCACTCAGACGTGGTTTAGCATACCCTTCTTCTGGGACACCCTGGGACTGTGGCTTGCCCAAGGCCCCATAGGCTGGCTTTTCCAGGAAGCACATTGGGAAATTGAGCTCCCAACTTCTGGCTCCACAGCCAGATACCTAACTCACTGATAGTTAGTTGGAAAATGCTTGCCTCTTCACATTGTGTTTGTTAAATGTGCTGTGACAGATTTGTCACACAAGCCAGCAAAGGAATTGTGAAACCTGCATAAGATTTTCAACTTCAAGAGTTATCTTGGCAGCGTAGATGCAACTATTACAAAAACAGCAGGAGAACACCCAGCCTTGATCCCATCCCTCCAACAGCATTATCAGAATTTCCAATGAGATCCATGAATGATCAGTTTATTTTAAAATTCCTTTTTTACAAACATCCAGGATTTTCCCCTCCCACTTTAGATGAATATAAAAGGAAAGAAAGTTATTTGCAAAGTAACCCTGGGGGAAGGGGGAAGACAGCGAAGGAGAGAGAATATAGGGTAGACACTAGACAAAAGCTTCCACTGTAACATTACTTTTCAAAGCAAATTAAATGAAACACTGCATGGCAGGCACAGCACAAGAAGCTGATCTGGGTGCTTGCTTTTTAATGGACTTTCATGATAGGCTGTCACAGGGCATGTTTCTTGCGATTTTCTGCAGGCTCCCTCTGCCTTCTTTCCATTTCTATCCTTTTCCCCGCTATACTCTTTATTGAACGACAATAATAACCTGAACATTCTGACATATAAAATCTTATTTCCCCTGGACCACTACAAATCACATTAATGGAGAGATCTATTTTATAAAAAGCCTGGACACATTATTTTGGAGAAGGAAGGCAAGTAATACATAATTGTTGTGGCCAGAGTTCTAAGGAAATCAGTCAGAGAAAAATAAATAATGCATTGTCAAGTTACTATGCTACATTTCTGGGCTATGGAAGTCATGATACTTAAGAATGCAGAGCACTTCTCTCCTCCAGATCTGCTTCCTGGCTGGGGTTAGAATATGGAGGGTAGATTCTCAGATCTGATGACTGGGGACAGCTCCATTGTTGCTGTTGGAAATATTTGCTCTGTTGGCAGGGCCAACAAGCTCCACAGAAGTATATCTACCACCAGCAGACGTACTGAACCCAAGCCCCTTTTGTTCTCCTGAGAAGTCCCACGACTGATATTTCCACCTTCACTGAACCCAGCAGAAGAGAGGAGGATCAGGACTATGTATTTATTAGTTCCATTTGTATTGTGATTCTCCTTTAGTGAGCTTGAGGTCTCATACATGGATCTGTTCCTCCACTTTATCCTCACAGCAAACCCATAAAGGAAGTCGGCATAAGACAGGACAGCTGGCCCAAGGTTAGACCATGAATTTAATGGCTCAGTAAGGACTAGAACCTAGGTCTTCCAGCTTCACAGTCTGTACTGCAACCGTAACACCCCATTTTTTCTCAAGACCTATGACAAAGGGGCAAAAGGGGAAGTCTACTTCCCCATCCCTTGTCCTGGTCAATATGAGCCAGCAGGGCTTTAGAAGTGCCAGGTGATGATCCAGTATCTACCTCAGTTGCAGCTGCTGTGCCCTGTCCTTGTCTCTGACATGCAATTTGGTTCAAGCAGTTACGTCTGGACTGAGATTTTACCATTTAAAAAAAATGAATAATGAATAATAGATAAAATTTACTATACCTATTTTTTTAAATAGGTATAATGCTAGCAAGGTTATGCTCAAAATCCTACAAGGTAGGCTTCAGCAGTATGTGGACTGAGAACTCCCAGAAGTACAAGCTGGATTTCGAAGGGGCAGAGGAACTAGAGACCAAATTGCTAACATGCGCTGGATTATGGAGAAAGCCAGAGAGTTCCAGAAAAACGTCTACTTCTGCTTCATTGACTACGCAAAAGCCTTTGACTGTGTGGACCACAGCAAACTATGACAAGTTCTTAAAGAAATGGGAGTGCCTGACCACCTTATCTATCTCCTGAGAAATCTCTATGTAGGACAGGAAGCAACAGTTAGAACTCGATATGGAACAACTGATTGGTTCAAAATTGGGAAAGGAGTATGACAAGGCTGTATATTGTCTCCCTGCTTATTTAACTTATATGCAGAATACATCATGCGAAAGGCAGGACTGGATGAATCCCAAGCTGGAATCAAGATTGCCGGAAGAAATATCAACAACCTCAGATATGCAGATGATACCACTCTGATGGCAGAAAGTGAGGAGGAATTAAAGAATCTCTTAATGAGGGTGAAAGAGGAGAGCGCAAAAAATGGTCTGAAGCTCAACATCAAAAAAACTAAGATCATGGCCACTGGCCCCATCACCTCCTGGCAAATAGAAGGGGAAGATATGGAGGCAGTGACAGAGTTTACCTTCTTGGGCTCCATGATCACTGCAGATGGTGACAGCAGCCACGAAATTAAAAGACGCCTGCTTCTTGGGAGGAAAGCGATGACAAACCTAGACAGCATCTTAAAAAGCAGAGACATCACCTTGCCGACAAAGGTCCGCATAGTCAAAGCTATGGTTTTTCCAGTAGTGATGTATGGAAGTGAGAGCTGGACCATAAAGAAGGCTGACCGCCGAAGAATTCATGCTTTTGAATTGTGGTGCTGGAGGAGACTCTTGAGAGTCCCCTGGACTGCAAGGAGAACAAACCTATCCATTCTGAAGGAAATCAATCCTGAGTGCTCACTGGAGGTCCTGAAGCTGAGGCTCCAATACTTTGGCCATCTCATGAGAAGAGAAGACTCCCTGGAAAAGACCCTGATGTTGGGAAAGTGTGAAGGCAAGAGGAGAAGGGGACGACAGAGGACGAGGTGGTTGGACAGTGTCATTGAAGCAACCAACATGAATTTGACCCAACTCCGGGAGGCAGTGGAAGACAGGAGGGCCTGGCGTGCTCTGGTCCATGGGGTCACGAAGAGTTGGACACGACTAAACGACTAAACAACAACAATTTTTTTTAAAAAAAATAATTATTATAGGACATATTTGATGTGGTTAATAGCCAAACCACAGCAATGACAACTTGGTCTATTTAACAAATGAGGTGGATCTGAGACCATGGCAATAATCATGGAAAATACTTGAAGACATTTAAGGTTTACCAGAAGTGTTTCCTCCTGCCCTAATACTTATGAACCAACGTTCAAATTTAGTTAACACAAAGTCATGCACACTTCTGTTTAGTTGACTGGGGTCAGGGACGTGGGCAAGAAGTACATTAAATCCTACGTTCCATCAAAGCTTTATATGTATACAAATGACTGTAAGGTGTAGGTGGGTTGAGTTGCTACAGCACAAAAAGACCTGTTTTTCAGAATCAATGCAAAGTACCACAGTTCTACAGCAGTTTCCCCCAGGAATTTATGTAGGGTAATTTTATTGGTTTATTTTAAGCATCTTGAATGTATCTCTACACCCACCCACCCACATATTAATATGAATTTACTTGATATGCTGTGACTCCAAGAGGGATATTGTAGTCCTTTTTATTGTTAAATCTGTTGGTTTAAAAGTTTTGTGAGGACATACTTTGCTATAAGGCTGACAAATTTCATGGTATCAATATGTTTTCCCTGCTGGCAAGCACCAAGGTTGATAGGTGTAGATCTCCATAGATGTAACTCCATCGGTGCAGATTTCTTTATATACTTTGCCTTGTGTATGTTTCATAGAAAGCCAATGAATACATTTTGAAAGAATTACATATTAAATAAAACTACAATAGCTCTTCCTTCTCTTGTGTACATAGAATACTCCATGACTAGTTAAAAGATTTAATGTGCTGCAAGGGGACATCCGTTGCTCTTCTCTTTCCACAGATTTGAATGATTAGATGACTGTACTGGTGGAAGCACTGGGATTTACAAAACCTATGACACCTTGCAATTTTACAGACACAAGTGAAGATTTCACAGCCATAGCTGTAGATGTAACATAGAGATGATCATATAGGTTAGCTTTTATTAGGGCTCCTCTACACCAGATACGTGGCTTGGATGGATGTGTGCTGGAACTGTGTTTCTCTTTCTCCGATCCAGAACCACTCACTCCAAGCCTCCCTGTTTCTTAGTCATTTAGTCTTGTGAAGTTGACTAGCCTTGTTAATTTCATCTGGGTCTCAGCAAGGCTTTCAGGTCCTGGCAAGAAGGTGGCAGGAGGCATGGTAGAGGGTGGAGGGAGAAAAACAAACAAGAAGTCAGCCATGCTGAGGAGAACACTCCCACAGCTGACATCCCAGCTGATATCAGGGGAGTTTGAATTGTATATGCCTTCATATGAACCAGGCTTGTTTGAGGTAGGGGAACAGATGGAGTGAACATATCTGGAAGGACCTGAGCTGTGCAGAATACCCAGTTGCCATTGCCCTCCCACTCCGAAATAATGAGGCAAGACGCAGGTGATGGGTATAAATAGGGCCACACTTTATTAAATCAATATGCGTAACTTATGGCTTAGAAACCAAGGGCCTGCGGTAGCTCAGTATCAGGTTTGGTGCCGAAGGTCTCACAGGACCCTCTCACCAACCTATATGGGCAAGTCCCACAGCCCATTGTCATGCTGTCCCTAAGACAGCATGACCCTGGCTGGCGAAATATCAAGCCCCCTCCCAGGCATGCAAGCCCCCAG
The DNA here is from genome assembly GCA_037013535.1 of Intellagama lesueurii. NCBI lineage: Eukaryota > Metazoa > Chordata > Lepidosauria > Squamata > Agamidae > Intellagama > Intellagama lesueurii. Next base: position 264,123,408 of record JBAJHW010000001.1, read on the forward strand.
CCTTTGGTGGCCCTCAGCCCGGGGAGGGCCCCAGCAAATCTTTCCTCCCAGCACTGTAACCTCACGATCTGCAGCGCCAAAAGTTCAGACCCGCTATGCACTGCTTGAACTCCATGGGCACTCACCGATTCAGTTTCCTTCTGCACTACCCACCACGGAATGGGCGAGCTTGCTATACTCCATTCCCCCCATCCAGCCGAAAATTTCGGCACGCAGGCCCCTACAAAGATCCCTCAAGAAAATCTCTAAACCAGCCTCAGATAAATGAACCCCATCACCTCTATAAAGCTCCGGTCGGTCCAATCGGATCTCCGGGTGTCCTATTACTGATCCTAAGCTGTTAACCATTGCTCTGCAAACTTCCTTATTAACTTTCCTACGTGCTCTATTTATGCAACTAGCATTGCAGTCAGCTCTCCAACCATGCCGAGAAATAATTGTGGACCAAACTATTCTTGAAAATGGGAACTTTGCCTTCCAGCTCCTCAGATCAGCCAGAATATCTAGCACAATTGACTTGCCACTTCTTCTGGCCAAGTCATTACCCCCCAGATGAACCAACAACACATCTGGGGGTACACCAGCTGCCGCTGCATCTGCCATGCCAGAAAAATTGGCCCAAAGCATGCCCCTCCAGCCAAGCCATTTCAAGCTCGCTGCTGGTTGCAGTCCCAAATCGTGGCCCCATGCCATCCTGGCAGCATAATCTGCCGCCCAGTGAATGAAACTGTGACAGCAACAGGATCTTCAATCACCGTTTGGGTCACTCTGCATCTGAAAGAAAGAGACAAATAGCCCGGCAGCAGCCTACAGCTGTGGCAAGTCCCGCACGTAAAGTTTGTATCTATGGGAGGACCATCTCCCCACCTTCCTGATCTCCTCTGGGCCATACCCTAGCTTGGCGGCAGTAGATCCTGCCCCAATGCGAAATGAGTGGGTTCCAAAGCGCCATCCAGCCAAACCCACTCATTCCAAAGCAGCTCCAGTTACCTTCCAAAATTGGTATTTTGTCAGTGGGGTGCCATCACTATGACAAAATAAGTAGCCCTGATCTTCCCCCCTTTTCTTAAGGTAATCCTCTAGTGCCCTAACTGGGCATATTTCTAAAATGGAGCAAGTCCCTAGTGAGATAAAGGCTCCTTTCCCTGATTGATCTGTTTTAGATCTCCGGATATACAATTGTAACCTGTCTTTGCCCATTGTGACATCTGCAAGTTGGAACGCCATTCGTGACGTGTCATGCTTGCCAGCTGCCACAACCTCACTAATGCGAAATGCTGCAAAAAATGTCAAAAGTGTTGCTGCCTGAAAGAGGGAAGCCTCGTACCTATCACTAGAAATGCTGCCCCATGATTCACCAAACCTCATCAGTATGGCTGGAGAAAAAGGGGACCTATCATCAGGCATTCTAATTCTTTCCTTATTCCATCCTTCAATCATCTTATGAATTCTAAAGTCCCCTGTGGAATCAGCTACTCCAAGGGCCTTAGCCTGGAATGCCAACGCCGACATCTTGCCCTGAATAGAGCTAGGTGCCATGCCCCTTTGAATAAGAAAAATGCCAAATTGTTGTAGGTGATCAACTGGTATGGGCCACACCTGTTCCAACTGCTCGTGAACTCTAAATTGTCTAAACTCTTTGAAAACTGCAAAGTAACCCCTCCAAGTACTCGAGGCAAGAGCCATCCCTATTGCTCGTAGTGCCTCCCGCCTCCAATCTCTCATACCTCTTGTGGGAGGACTTCTGGCCACCTGCAAGCTCCTGGAGCCAACGCCCTGAACCGCTCCATCTGTTGACGGGACAGGGTGTCAGCTATATTGTTGTCTATGCCAGGGATGTGCCTTGCATGAAATACTATATTAAATTGTAAGGTGTGTAATACAAGCGCCCTCACAAGCCTCATGACCCGTTCAGATCTGGATGACATGTTATTAATGACATGCACCACTGCCATATCATCGCATCAGAATCTGACTACTGAATTGGCCCATTCCTCGGCCCATAACCAATTGGCGCCAATAATGGGAAAAAACTCCAGGAATGTCAAGTCCCTGGTCAGGCCTGATCTTTGCCACTCCTCAGGCTAAGTCCCTGCACACTAGCGACCCCGGAAATAGATGCCAAAACCTAATGACCCTGCAGGGTCTGTTTGAACTTGGAATTCATTCTGGGGGTGTAATTCCACTCTCCAGAATGAAACTCCATTAAAATTATCCAAAAATTGTTGCCACATTTTCAGATCTTGTCTCATGCCTGCTGTAATCCTAGTTCTATGGAACAGTTTGCGGAGACCCTTCATGGCTGAAGAATGTGATGTTAGGCGTTGGCCCTTCCGTTTTCTCCTTAGCCAAAGGAAGCCCAATCTCCAGAGCCAATTTCTCAAAAGTCTCCATCAAGTGCCTACAATTCCCAGAATCCTTTGCACCACAAAAAAGAAAATCATCTAAATAATGGCCTCCCCTACATCTAAGTTCCCATTCCAAAAAGGAGCTAAAGCGCTCAAACGCTGCACAGGATACTGAGCAACCCATGGGTAATGCTCTATCCATGTAAAAGGCACCCTCAAAGGAAAAACCCAACAACTCAAAATCCTCTGGGTGAACTGGCAGCAGACGAAAAGCTGATTTTACATCAGCCTTGGCCATCTCTGCCCCTATGCCACATGCCCTAATCATGTGCACTGCCTTGTCAAATGACGTATAACGCACAGTGCAAAGCTCCTGTGGTATGCCATCATTGATAGAGTCACCTTCTGGGTAAGAGAGGTGATGTATGAGCCTGAATTCACCTGGGGCCTTTTTAGGTACAATGCCCAAAGGAGACACTCGGAGATGCGGGACCGGTGGCTGAACGAATGGAGCTAACACTCTGCCCTCTCGGACGTCCTTCTCAATATTTTGTCTAACTATTTATTCCATATCTTGAACAGACTTCAAATTTTTGGCAAACATTGCCTTGCTTCTCCCCAAAACTGGGATACGAAAACCTAACTGAAACCCATCAAGTAAATATGCTGCCACTTCCTTTAAAGGGTAATTAGCCAACAAAACTGTAAGCACCTCCAATTTAATAGGGCTGGGCCCCTTTTGTCGCACCAGCCGCTCCATCAGCCTTCCTGTTACTGCCTTGTTCCTTGCTGACCACTTTTGGTGACCTCCCTTTAAAACATTTCGAACTGGAGTGGGCTCCACCACAGGTGGCACACTCATGCCTGTATCGGCATGGTTTCCTGGAACAGGAACCCCGTGAATTGAACTCCCAGCAGAGCAGGCGGGGTTGAACCACCTGACCTGCTCCAGCACGGGAACTGTTAACCTGCCCTGTTTTCCTGATAAGGTGGCCACTGTCAAACCTCTCACCCTGCAGTAGCTGGGCAGGCGTCATGGTTTGAAGTCATAAGCCCAGGTGAGGTTCATCCCAACGCATGTTCGCATGTATTGACTCTCTCATACAGAAATGTTGATCATAGGTCAGCCATGAATGACCCGGGAAGTCCACGTAGGCCCTGTATATCAGGTCCAAATACTGAAATAAAGACAGTGCACACCAAGGTTGTGCCTTCACAATTATACCTGCATAAATCAAAAAATCCCAGCAACCAATTGGCCCAGGTGCACTCTGGCTTTTTACACCGCCTCCTCTCTTTCTCTACCTCATCCTCCTTCTCCCACTCCTTAGCGTCCATGGTCGTATTTAGTAATTCAAATAGATCTACGTACTCACCCTTCCATATACGCTCCTTCATAACTGGTGTCAACTGATCACCTATAGGGAGAGCATAGTCTCCGAAAGGCAAAGCCCTAAGGATAACGGAATTATACCCAGTGTCAGGTACAGAAGGGTAGGGCCAAACCCCAACTCCCACCGATGCCCCTGTAGGGGTGGAGAAAGGTGTTGGGGAATAAGGGGCCCACCAGGCGCCAGTGGATGAACCCAAAGGCACCTGACTTGCCAGCCAGCCCTGCGCGCCCATGGTCAACTGCTCCTGCACTTGTGTTCCCAACCCCTATGGCCACATCGGCAGGGCTCCACTAATGTCCAGTGCAGCAGCGAGCTCGCCTGACGTTTGAGTACCGGCTGCATCCCAGCTGGTTGAAGGCTTTTCACCATCCAACCTGCTGTCCTCAACCACTTCCTGCCTCTGGACCCCGTTATTGCCTGGGCATGCACGTGCGCGTTCAGCTCTGCTCTCGACCTGGCCGATCAATTCTGCTGGCTGGCGTTCCCTTGCCAAATCTGCAACTCCCGACACACCTTGCACACCAGCCTCTAAAGCAGCAAAACGGGACATATGCTGCTATTTTAGCCCATATTTCCTCCCACACAGGCCACCCCTCCTTGTTTGATGATGATGATACAACTGGAGGGGACGCCCTGGGAGCCCTGTGCTTTGCAGGCTGTTTGCCTTTGCTATTGCCCTGACCCTTTTTGGGGGGCATGGCTGCTAACAAAAGCTCTTACTAAATAATCGACCTGCTAGCCAGGCAGCCAACCCTAACTAATGTGCTCCAATTGTAAAAAACAGCCTACGTTGTACCCTTATTGTTTGCCTATTTATTTAGCTATTAATTTATAATAGTAATTTTTTTTTAATACAGGCCCTCAGGACTAGCTAACCAACAACTGGTAGTTTCTCCAATGCAACTATTTCTGTTGTTGTTATAATCTTATTTAATTTTAATTTGAACTTCTTATTTATTTCTTTATTTCTTTATTATTATTCTTACTATTTTATTTTAAATTTTTTTCCGAATGTGCGTGTCTGTAGGTGCACCGCTTCCAATTAAATTTAAGGAAACCCCAACAAACACACAAACGCATAATTAACCATGTGTATGGGGGGGCATAACTCTGTCCCCCAACTGCCTTTAGTGTGTGTTTGTTGGGGGGGGTGTTTGCCATCCCCAACTGCCTCAACCCAAGGGCTGAGTCCAATGGGGGGGGTTACCACCCCCTTAGTACTGAAGCTTATGGAACCCTTTTCCCACTTGCTCCTATTTATCATTTTATTTTATATATAAACAAAAGAAATCCCTTGGGATTTCTTGTTGTTCTCCAATTCCTTCTGTCTTTTCCTTTTTTCTTTTTAAAAAACAAAATGGCTGTAAGCAGGCTCCACCAGGGATTAAGGCTGATCCCGACACTATACTCCAACCTTGGGGAGTGGCAATGCACCCCCCACCATCTCCCTCAATGCCGTTGGCTGCTACGCAGCAAAAAATCCCTGCAGCTGCTGCCAGGGAACGCAAGCCTTGAAAGAGGCCGAACACATGAAGGAGCGTCCTTTTAAGGATGCTGCCCCTCCCCTGGGTAACTACAAGAATAGCACGTCTCGCGCTATCCCGAGGGGAGGGCAAAGGAGCTCCACTTGGCAACAAGCGCCAGCAGAGCTAACATCCCAAGTGAGCAGAAATAATCCTGAAATGGAAGGGAAGAAAAAGAGATTCATTCAAGTCTCCAGTAAAATCATGTAGGATCCTGACCACACTGGCATATAGTTATGGTATATGGTTCCCTAATAGCACTGTTTAGTGTGTGTGTGTGGGGGGGAAGACCCCATCTACTTGTGTTTCTACCTAAAATAAATAGAGCTGGTTCATATCTTTCTGGCACAGGGCTAGGGCATGCAATTTTTTGAGGATGATTCATTGAGATGCAAAATAGCTTTGTTCTGACTTCATGCATGGGTACTTGAACTGATTGCATGGAAGATGAGGACTTTTAAAGCACCATCCAGATCACACCAAATTTCACATTGTGGACAGGCCCTAGATCTGTTAAACTAATCCAGATCAATGGGCTACTGAACTGCCTCTTCAACAGGAGCAAACAGGATGTGTCAATGGTATCTAGCCCATGGGGAACACTCTTGTATGTTTCTCCCATCCATTGCTCCTTGCCTGGTTACTGACATCCACGAGTAGATCACAAAAGTTACTGGGTGACAGTAGGCCAATCATACACTCTCAGACTGACCTACTTTGAAAATGAGGCTCCTTTCACCCTAGGGAGTACACAGCATAACCAGAAATGATTTAAGGCCATTTATGGGTACCCTTAATTTGAAGATTTATTAAAGCTTGGCACAAGGAACAGGAAGAAACTGAATGTCTTTTGTTAGTTTATAAAGGAATGAAATCATGTCCAAGTAAGAAGTCAGTACAGCAACATTTCATGAAGAAAATGATTACATTGGTTTGAGGGTTCTTGTCAAGATAAAGCAGCAATGAAACTGCTTTGATCTTATTAGAGGAAAGACAGGACATAAATATGAGAAATCAGTAAATAATAAATTAGTGTGTTGGAATGTAATATTTTGCTTTCTCACACATTCATTTTAATTTTTTATTTTTAAAAAACCTCAAGCTTTCATCTATCAAAAGTATGAAGACATTTGCATAATTTGGTAAATTATTCTCAAACACAATTAAAATGAAATCTTCACCTGTACCATCCAAATTAAACAGATACAACTATTTTCAGCAAGGAATTGTTTACTATGTTGCTTCAAAAGATGAGGAGTTTGTCAATAGAAAAAAAACACACATAGCCACAATTCAGGACCAGCAATATGCTGGAATATGCATGGATTCAAAGCCAGAATTTTAATAGTGAAGCTTTCAAAGCCCTCTGCCTGGTGGCTGAATATGTCCCTTTTGCTTTCTCCAGTGACATAGCATGGATTGTCAGCACCTGGGGCAAGGCAAGTATTGTGCCCCGTAAACCATGGACCTGCTGCTGCTGTTGCCACAGTGCCCCCTCCTCCTCCCTCTGTTCCTGATAGGAGCATGCCCAATGACCCAGCCCAATCCACATGGCTCTGTCTGCCCAGCAGCAGCCTCACCCTCTCCAACATCCCCAGGAAGGGCCATTGGACACAGGCTACCAGCTCGTTCTCCTCAACGGAACAGTCTACTCCCCCTCATCATCTGTTTCTGTGCTTGTGCTGGCCTGGGGGGTGGCTGGCTCAATCTGCCCACCAGACAGTCTCTGCAGGCAGGGAGACAGGGAGCAGGGCAGTGGCAGGAGGGAGAGAAGATGGATGGATGGGGCCAGCCCAGTGGCAAGACAAACTGCGGGGAGCATGAACTAGCAGTGGTTTGGTACCCCCTAAAAATTTTGTACATGGGGCAACTGCCCTTGTGGCCCCTCCCAAGCTAAGCCACTGACTTTCTCCCATGTCCACATTTTTAATAATCTTTCTGACAAACTTGTGAAGAAATGTGTGAGTGTTGGAAAGTTCACATAAAGAGAAGAGAAAATTCTCTTTCTCTCAATTTCTCAATATTTTTCTCCAGCTTGTTGTCAGTGCTCTTTGAGGACTGACAATATTAAGGATTTGTTTCTCTGGTTTGTGGCTTTGACTAGTTTGATCTTTTTAATAATAATACTAATAATTAAGTACACATGGCTTATTGTTTGGTTCACGTTGTGAAGGTTTTGTGCTATTTAAACATTGTAGATCACTTTGGATACCATACCCCTGCATAAAAAAATAAACCATGGAGACAGACAGCAGAACACCTCTTTTGCCATAGGGCTCTGGTTTTCTTTATTGTTGCTGCACAGGGATGTAGGGCATGATATATCAGATTCCAGAATTATTACATCTCTCTTGAAGCTTGCTCTGCTTTGCTATATGTGTCTATGCTGGCCTAGGACAATGAGGTGATGTGCTAAGGAACCTGCAAGATATAAATCTACAATATGAACAGCAAGGAGTCCTGTTTTTAAAGACTATCTGCAATAGATCTTCAAGAGATCCCCAGAAAAAGTGAAAGAAGATTAATCCAATCTTCAAACAAATCAGCTTCCTGATCGTTCCAGGTTTGGGCAACAAGTACACACTGCCTTCAATACTTGTTTGCTTCCAAACATGGTTAGCACAAATGCAATTCCTTTCTTCTCTTTGAAGTATCTTAGGTAACATATCACTGACATAACAATAATGTGCTTGCATGTTTCCGCAACTACTTCCCCATAGGATGGCCACTGAAGAATTGTTGAAAGAGAGGACAAAAAAGGACACAGGTATGGGCTAATGTACATATATAAATGCAACTAAAACTACCAGAAACTACCAGATTTTATCATTCCTGAATAGGGCTATGCAGCTGCTGTTTTCTGTATTTCCAACTTGTTAATGAAACAAGTAGTTGTGACATTTCATATGTATTTAACTGCTTAAGGTGATGGGAGGTGCTGTGTTTCCATACATTTACAAAATAAACCTGACATTTACAAAACATGTTACAGATAGACTACAGAACAGAACCTCTGAGGCACAATTTTATGCAAAAAGGCAATGTGATTTTATTTTGATTTTGTTTCCAAACCTAACCACAGGTTTCAGGCACCTGAGAATGATCACTACTTCATTTTATATCCATAAAATGTTGTGAAAGCTGGCAGGTAGTAACATGAAAATCTCTCAGCTGCTATATCACTGCTATTTCTATGAACCCCACCTGCATTTTCCTCTCGTCTTTGTTTTGTATTATGTTGCAAGACAACAGGAGAAATTTGGTGGGAGGGGGAACATGGAAACAAATTTATGCACTTTTTGATATGCCCATATTTTTTCATATGCATGAAAAAATTCCATGCACTTTTTGAGCATTTCTTTAAATTTCTTTATTGTCCATTGACTGAAACATGTTTGTGTCATGTTTCAAAGATGCAAATGTTGACTTGTATGTATGTATTTCTAAATAACTGGAAAAGAAAAAAAGAAAAAGTACTGGCCACTTTTATTTAATCTATTTATTTAAAATATTTTTAACTTCTACCTTTCTCCTTAGAAAGAATCCAAGTCAGCTTACATCATTAAAGGACAATATTTAAAAGCTAAAAACAGTACAAATACAAAAAATAGTAAAAAAAGAATCAAACTAATACCACTCTAAAAACAGTAAACAAAAGCAACACCCAAAACACATTCAATGCAGAACACTCCATTAAAAAAAACCCTCTTAGACAGCCAGTCACTAATGGAAAACCTGCCTGAAGAGAAAGGTCTTTGTCAGCTTGCAGAACGACAGCAAAGATGAGGCCAGTCTGGCCTCCAGTAGGAGGAAGTTCCAGATTCTGAGAGCAGCAACAGAGAAGGCTCTCTCCTGTGTCCTACCACACTCAGGCAGCCAGTGATTAAGGGAAAGTTTGCTTGAAGAGAAAGGTCTTTGCCTGCTTGAGAAAGGGCAGCAAAGATGGGGCCATCTCCCTCCTGTGGAAGGGAGTTCCAGAGTCCGAGAGCAGCAACAGAGAAGGCCCTCTCCCATGTCCCCACCTGTGAAATGCACCTGTAAAAGTTGTGGGACCAAGAGAAAGGCCTCTCCTGATGATCTTAACACCTGGGCAGGCACATACTGGGAGATGCAGTCCTTGAGACAGCTTTCCTCCCATTTTTGGGAAAACAAAATATATGCATACAATTATAGGAATACTCTTATAGATCACAAATTAGATATATTTGTTTTTTGGGTTTTTTTTTTTTAACCCAACCATCGAATGTGAGGTTTGTTTGTTTGTTTTTAAATTGTCCTTTGTTATTTTACTAAAAAAAAACATGCAGTGAGTAACTCAGCTGAACTGGAAGGTTAACCAAAGACCTCTGCCAAGCCCACACTTTCCTCAAAGTTGCTCCTCAACAATCATACAAATGAAATGTTTCAATTTTTAAAAAAAGGAAATTTTTGTACACCGCATTTCATTTGAAAAACATTAAGTTAATCGGTTTTTCTTAACACCTTATAGCAATTTCCTTCTCTACATTTCTGTCTATGTGTTATTACAGAAAATAGTAGCTTTATTTAGGTAGATCCTTTCATGCATTCCCTGCCCCCCCCCCCCCAAATATTCTGGATAAAAATGTATCTGGATTGTTGTTAACAGGCTCATGAATAATACAGAGATTCTCTGATTCTTTGAAATGATGGAGATGGTATATGCTTATTTTTAAAACTCTGTCAGCCAGAAGACATGAACCCATCCTAAAAACCATTAAAAGAGAAAGAAAGATTAAAAACAGCCAGCCAACACAGTTCACGGTACCAAATACAACATGTTCAAAAATCTGCTATAGAGGAAAGCATTGTAAGATCACCAAAGATAAAGAAACACTGTGTGTGGACTTAATGGGAAATACATGGAGAACTCAGGGCACACTCCCAAGTTCACACAGTCTGTTGGGAGGAAGAAAGGACAGAACTACATGCAGGAGTAGCAATTAGTTGATATCAGCCCCCCAGTGGTAAATTGTGAAGAGCAGGAGTCCACCATGGCTGCAGTCCCCTCACACCCCTCAATGAAACAGTACATTGCAGAATGATCAGTTTATTAGAGTTAGCGAGGGCCTCTGGAGTGCAAATTTGTGGAGACTGAGCTGGGAATAAGCTCCACTGCACTCTGTTTTAGCTAAGTAAACAGGAGACAGGCCATCTCGCCTGATCTTGCACCTGACTTTCCAGGATGTTGGTAGGATCCTTTCCTAGCCGTACCTGGGGACACCTGTGCTTAGACCTGTGACTTTTTCGATGCAAAGCATGTCCTCTTAAACTGAGAAGTGTCACTTCCCAGCTCCTTTTGACTTTATAAATTCAAGTTGTAAAATGCACTGAACATTAACAGAAGATTTTTTTTTTCCAGCCAGCGGGACTGCAACCTTTAGCTTTGCATTAAAAAATGCAAGCAATCTTGCCAGCAAATGTTGCCATTTAAAGATGATTATGAAGCAAGAAATAAAAGGAAAGAAGCATGAAGCCCCTTTCTGCTGGTTTCCCTCCTTTTCTGTGCTAATCTGTCACAAACAAAATCAGAACATGAAGGCCCCATTATTACCTCATCGACTTGGCAGGGCAAGGAGGAGCTGTCAGTTACCTGAGCACTCCAGAAAATGAGGTCTTGGCTTCTCCTATGAAACAGACAGATACTGTGGAGTTCTGTTGCTCCTTTTCTATATCACTGGTTGATTTTTTTAAAATTTTATCACAAATAAGATGAACTGAAAGCCTGTTTCTGCTGTAAAACAAATCTATGCCAAGGACCTGTGACTTCTGCAAATCCTGCCCCCCCCCCCAACTTTTTGATTTTCCCATGTTTCCATTTCATTTTCCTGCACTGTTTTTAACACCTATAACAACATTATGGGAGAAATTTGTGCCTTCTCAATCGTCACATTTCCTCCAAACTGTTCACACTTCAAAACAGGCCTAAAAGCTTTACTCCTAGTGGGAGCCATAGAGACCAGATTAAGAAGTTTGATGCATTTCCATGATCCTCTTGAATTGAATAAATGCCACCTAGCCCTTAAGGCCCTGTTGTCCTCCATAATGTCCTTGCTGTAAGCCTTTGCTATCTTCCCCTCTCACAGAGTATTTCTCATTTTAGCTCAAATTCAAGGCAGCATCCTTCAGAGGCTGGGACTAGAAAGATATACTGTACAGGTTGCAACAGTTATTCACAGTACATTCTGATCATATCTTCTCTCTCTCTGTCTCTCTCTCTGTGTGTATGTTAGTGGTGAGGGGACATCTAGTGCAACTGTAGACAGTTCCAGCATGTCACGAGCCAAAGTGATGCTGAAATCTATTGCCATTTGATATTGCTGCTAAAAGAAAGCATCATCATATCCTATGTTTTTTTAATGAGAAATTTTACATTTATGTTTACACAAAATTTACCAAAGCAGAATATATTTTGTACATAATTTCTGTGCAAATACACATTTTTATACACAACTTTGTATTTAGTGGTTGTTTTAATAACAACAGTGGGCAGAATCATGTTTGCAAACACAGAGCATAACAGCTCCACCCCTGGAGTGCTCCATATTTGCTCTGGCAAGCTTCAGTTTGCAGTTATGCCAGCTAGAGAGCACTACATTGCCAACAGGGGATCTGTGTGAAATGAGACACCTCATGCAGAATTGATAATTCCACTCACAGTTCAGAGTGAACAGGATATTTCCCAATCTCTGTAATTACTTTTTAATATTACAATTTATTAGCTGTGTTTGTCTTTTAAGTATTTTGTAAGCTGCCCTGAGCCCCAGGAATGAATTTTCCTCCATAAACAGGATTTGGTGTGCACGTCGCGAGCTAAGAACTGCATCTCAAAATTTAGAGAAGTGTTTCTGATCAACACACTAGTCGTAGAAGTACAAGTTTACGTTGGTTCATTTCAAAATGCAGATGAGACAGAGTGGTCCACCATGCCTATTGAGAATAGCAGGTATGCTGAAATATACCTGGAACTGAGAACTAGGAAAGGAATGGACTTTGCCAGCACAAGAAGGAAATGTCCATGTAGGGCAATTCCATCACTTCTTGATGGATAATTATGAAATATTATTTTGTTAGTCTTTGTCTGTTTCTGAAGCTTCTATATGTAAGTCCTGTATGTAAGACACCTGAAGCTACTTTAATGAGACCGTTGCTCCATCTAACCCAGGGCTGAGCAAATTTTGTTCCTCCACATGGTTTGAACCACTACTCTTATAGTAACATAAGCTGAGCTAGGGCTTCTGGGAGTTGATGTCAAAACATTGGGAAGACCAAAGCTTAGCTGCTCCTGATCTAATGTCATACTATCTACCCCACATGTTAAGATCTATTTTGAATGTCTTTCCTATCAGTGATGTAATGTACATTGTGATTGGTCCCAAGATGTATAAAATACATGTGTTAAGGGGACAAGCTATCTGCTGTAAGTCAGATCATTTATTACATATTACGTGTTGTATCATGTTATGTATCATGTTATGCTGCCAGTTTCATGTCTGAAATCTAAGATGGTGTTCTCTATGTATGTTTGTAAATAGACTTTGCTTAATTTTACTCTCTCAAGTGTTATAGTGTCATTGCAACTATATATTTCCTAACTCTGCTTAAATCCAAACACCAACAAATTCTCAACATGGAGTTTCTTTGCTCTGCCACTGAAATATACCTTCTTGATTTATTCCCCTGTATCAGGTCTTATCATGTGTCCTTAGAAACCATATTTTGCCAGACAGACAATGACCAAAATCCTGCTTGTGCTGATCTAATGGAAGGTTACACTTGTGTAAATTTTCTGGGCGTTATGCTTTGGCAAAAGGGAATAGCACAATTTAATTGCACAATCAGTCACATGATTCCCATTGTGCAATGCCCTGGAAGAAGTGCTTGTGCTATTGTAGAGGTGTAGCAGGTGCAAGGTCGAGTTACACCCACATAGTTGTTCAACAGGATTTCAGCCACTGCTGATCTATAAATTGACTTCTTATGCAAGTGCTTACATCTAAAAATAGATTGGCACCCCGACCTCTGACATTTTGATTGACGTGAAAGCTTCAGTTCAACACTCAGTGCCATAGTAAGGAAGAGCTTTTGGATACATTTTCTGCACGAGGTTCTGGCACTGTGCCTTTCTTGTCCTTATTCCCTCCTGATTAGGTGTTAATTTTCAGAATGTAGCTCATGCTCCCTTATGCTGACTTGATGTAAATTGCTTCAGGGAACCCTTTTGATTTGCATTCTCCTATTAATGTTACCATTAGCCTTGATAGCTTTGTTGAGAAGGTTACTGAATCTAATAGTATAGTCTCCTGGGACATTAGATGTTCGTGTTTGGCATATATATCTGGGGTTTATCACACTTAGGAAGAATTAACTGAATATTTACTTCACTTTTTTGCTTTGAAGTGAACGTTTATCTCCCTGCTGGAAGCCTTCAGGATTTTTTTGCCTTGCTGACTGTATCCTGCAGTTGCTTAGACTTTTCTCTCAACAACGGTTAGTACTTCTGGTTTCAATTAGGAGGAGAGGATTTAAAAAAAAAAAACATGTTGGAGTGATCCTAATTAATTATTTTCTTCAGAGTTCCTTGAATTTTGAATTGCCTAAAAGCAGAATAGGGGCACAAGATATATTGCAAAATAATTTGAAGAACATAAACAAAAGAAGACGATATAAATAATTTAGTTGAGTTTCAGGGCATTTCACTTATAATAAAGAGATAAAATTCAGCTGATTGGAGAAAGGAGAGAATCATTCCCTATAATAAACTCTTTTAACAGTCATTTACAGGTAAGAGAAGACAACCTCAATGGACCTTTGCAAACAAACAGGATATACACTGCAGTTCACACAAACAATAACAACATGGAAACAGCCAAAGTATTTTGTTATTGATAGCTACATAGGTACTGTCGTCATAAGAACGAGAACCAAAAAATGACACTGAAAGGTTTTGGGCATTGTTATATCATAAAAATTGGGCTCAGGCAAATGAATAACTAAGATAGATCATCAGTGGTATATAACTGAAGATGACAATTCAGTTTGAGACAGCTAGTGAAGTGCCTATATTAATTTTTATGTCTGTATTACTGGTGCCTAGGTGGGAACCAATATATTGTGCTGCCAGCAGCATTCAGCATTCCGTAGACCAACTCAAAAAACACTTGTTGAAAAACAGCCCCAACAATTGCTTTGTGTTGGGGTGAGAAGTGATTAACTGATTAGAACAAGAGTCAGCTTCTGGGATTTTCCCTTGTGTGGTATCCTGTAGACCATCTTGATTGCTCTCATTGGTGTTGTCAACATTCAGACTGCCCTTTGCTCTGTAAAGCTTGGCATCCTTTTTCCTGCTGCCAATGTGGGCACAATATTGTGCAGCAATATTGGGCCATTTCCTGGCCTTTTGAATCATGGGTACAGAAGCACAGTACCCCACATTAATAAACCAGAGGGTTTTTTTAAAGAATTGTATGTATGTATGTATGTATGTATGTATGTATGTATGTATGTATGTATGTATGTATGTATGTATGTTTATGCACTACAAAAAAATATAAGTTGCATTGATATGTGTTGGTGGGGACACGGGAGAGGGCTTTCTCTGTTGCTACTTCCAGACTTTAGAACTCCCTTCAACAGGAGACCAGGCTGGCCCCATCTCTGGTGTCCTTCCACAAGCAGGCAAAGACCTTTCTCTTCATGAAAGCTTTCCCTTAGTAACTGGCTGCCTTAGTAGGGTTTTTAAATGGATTGTTGTACCTTACTGCTTTGAATGTGTTTTGGTGTTGCTTATGTTTTTAGTATACTATTTGCATGATTCTCTTTAGTATTCATATACTCACTGTTGTTAACTTTCTTCTAATTATGTAAATCATCGTGGGTCTTTCTTAATGAGAAAGGTGGGATAAAATATTTTAAATAAGTAAATGAGGGATTAGGCAATGATGATATTTTGGTCCTGGCTGTAGACTGTAGCCTCCAGCTAGTATCTTTGTAACATGAGTGGAATGTAGTACTGCCTATGGAGTTTCTGTGGTCTGTGACTTGCCATCACAGAAACCAGAGGTTGCCCTATTTTGAACTGTTTGGCAAATCACAACACACCCCTGGGGCCATGCCACCTCTTTGCTCCATCCCAGTGTTTCCATTTGTAGCTCATTCTTGCTCCTCCCCTTCTACAAACCTGTCTCCTGGAAATAAGCATTCTAGGGAAAGGAAAGGGGAGGCAAAAGTGGTTCATCCTTTTGCAAGTCAATGGTTCTTCTTGCCAGCAAAAAGTCACACCAGGCCTGCCTCCTTTCCCCCCCTCTTCCCTCTGTCCTCACAACCCTGTCACTGCCTACTTTAGATTGCAAGCTTGCTTGGCCCCCTGTGCTGGCCACTGATTATGAAATACTTCCTTGTACAAATTTTGTGAAAGTCTCATCGTCCCTGCAGCAGGAATGCACACATTATATGGGACAATAGGATTCTGGTCTTTGTCTTTTGTAAGAAAGATCCCAAAATTCAGATTAGCCTAAGTCCTTTTTGCTGCAAAATGGAGTGTGCAGATGCTGTCCAATCCAATTTGTATCCAAAAATTTGGCCTGCAAATCAGGACTGACCTGCCTTAAACTGATCTGGAAGTGGTCGCAACTGACTTTTTGTTGGGTTTCTGTATATACTTGTGTGTTTCCAGACTATGAGGGAAAAGGTGGGCAGGAAAAACAAAGGGATATAACCTGGGATGGGGGGCACTGCACACCATCATAAATTTTGGGGATGTGGTGGACTTTCAGTATGTAGGCAAACCTGCTACCAGTTTGCTGGCTGGCTGGCTTCCATGTGCCACCCCAACAGGGAGCCATGCTCAGCAGAAACCTGTTGTGGGTCTGTCCCTTTAGCAAAGATGTCCCTTCAGTGTCCCCAGTTAGTAGGCTGGCTTGTCTAAGTATGGCCACTCACTATTTGTCCCAAATCAAAGTGCTGCACATTTGGCACCCACCCATTATGGAATGTACACAGACACCCATGGGGGGGGGGGAAGGTTCTGCAAAATAAAGGAATGTAGCAAGTAGCAAAGGTGGGGGGCAATTATTCAATCAGATCCCACAAAAGTCAGCCTTCCATCCCACTTTCACACAGACACACTCAGTCCTAAGTGTAATGAAGACGGTGTCGCTGACTAAAAGAAAAAGCAAGAAAGTTCTAGAAAGTGGCCAGTCTAATAAGCAATATGCCACCCTCCCCTTGCCACGCCTAAATGAAAAATGGCTGCTCAGTTATGTGGGTGGGGAATAAATAGAGTCCAGTGAGGTAGATATGAGCCCGCTGTAGGGCTCAGCCCCTAGAGTTCCCAGGAGAGATTTGGGCTTTCAGTGGTGTTTTAACTGTCATTCTCCTTCTGCTTTGGCACTTCCCTTATTTTGGTGCAGCAACTGGCGCCAAGTATTTGTGTTCAAATTCCAGCATTTTAGCTCCAAAACATTGGAGTAAAATTCAGTGATTCGTTGGGGTGCACAAACTGATCTAAGCATGATTTGGGGCTTGAACTGCCCTGTGGCTGATTCAGAAACATGCAAATATCCATGCTCTTGACGTGCTTGGACATTTTTCTCCAAAGCTAGTTCACATGCTTCATGTAAAATATTCAGCTAACCTAAGAGGCATAAAAATATGTGCAAGCTCTCTTCATCAAGGATTATGCCCCAGAATAGAATAGAATAGAGGCTAGAGAGGAAGGGGAAAAACTGGTTTGATATCTGTTGTCTGAGTTGCCATTGAGAAATAGACAGTCCATAAACAGGTAAAGGATGCTCTATCAAAAGAAGTGCTAGCTTTGGGTTTCACCTGGAGGAACCCACTAGGAATGTTGGGCTCAAGAAAACAGAAACATTTTATGTCTTCATTTTCAAAAATATAAAAACCAATTGTAAATCCAGGTCAATACAGCTAAATGAAAGGGGGGATGGTCTGATGTTTCTTACCCCAATAAGAAGGATGTTTCTTGCTTCTGGGTAGCCTGCTTTGTGTTTTCGTTTTAGGGGAAGTGCAATGGGCTTTCCAAAACTGATTGCAGAATTTGAGTCTACCACCCACGAAAAGAGGGACCATCTTCTTATGTTTTGTTGTTGTTGTTGTTTTAAAGACAGAACTCCCACCCTCTCTCTTCCTCTCTCAATGGTTCTGACTTCCTCTCTTGATTCTGCCCCACTGGTCTCATTACATGGAGAAGACCTAGCCAACACCTCCTGGGGCATCATGGACACAGCATAGCCATGAACATAATTGGACTGCTTTTCAATAGCACCAGAAACTGCTCAGCCAATGATTTTGTGCTGAGTTGATGGTCTCTTGCCAGACTGAGCATTTCTTTCTCCACAATCTGCAGATTACAATTGTATTGTTAACATGCAGAGTATTTTGTAGGGTTTCTGCAGCTATGAAAATGGGTAGCTGCTTCTTTCTCTTTTATAGAACAGGCTTTTACTAAAGTTCTTTAAAAAAGAGAGGACAGGATTGCACCCTAATATTCAAGTTGAATAGAATTATTGTTCCCAAATACAATTCTTATTTTGCCAAATATAGCAATATAAAATTGCTAGAGCTATGCAAACCATGCATTTTTATTATATTTGCCTTCAGCTGCTCACTCAGATGGTTGATAAATGTGTTGTACTGAGAAAGCACAGAGTTCTAGGTTTATTATTTACATATTTATTTTAAAACATTTATATCTAGACTTTTCAACCAAAAAGGCAAATGAAATACATTATATATAGGGAAAAGTACAAAAAATATAGTCCAGATTCAATAAACATGAACACATCATTTCTGAAAGAAAGAAAGAGCAGCACCCCCTCCTCCACAAAAATCAGAACAGAGACAAAACCATAAGGAGAGCAGGAAAGGAAAACGTCAATCACTTTAGTCTACTAAAATAATTAACAGAGAGCTTTCCTGAAAAGCTTCATTTTCGTCTACAGAGTTCCAGCAACACACTGAATAAGCCATATTTCCTGTAAGGGCTTATTGATGAATAGAGACACTATTATGTATGAAGTGGATTTTCAATGCAGTGTACTTTCATGTACTAGTTTTTGCTCATTTTTTGAATGATGCTCTCAAGCCCAGTAAGAATCTGTCAGCAGAATAAGGTTTCGACATTTGGAATTTGAATGAGGCAGGGGCAAGAGAAAAGGGAAAGATCTGCCCTCAGTCTTCTTGAGTTTATTTGTTTATTTATTTATTTGCATCCAGGGTTCTGATAGTTCTGTTATGAACTGTCAAGTTGGAACAGACTTATAGCAACCCTAACAGGGCTTCCAAGGTACGTGAGATATTTAAGAGTTAGTTTTACAAGTTCCACAACTCCAGTGAGTTTCCATGGCTGATCAGGGATTTGAACCCAGGCCTCCTCAGTTCTAGTCCTATCTGGTACACCACACTGAGAATCTCTGATTGTTCTAGCCACCTAGTAAGACTGGTATTATGTAAGTGTTAAGCTGCAAAATGGAATGAAGCCAAGGCAGTAATGATTTTGCTGCACCTCAGCACTGTTAATAACATGTAAAAATCAAGTAAGAGTTTTTATTCATGAATTTTATATATGTCCTTCTGTTTCCCCAAGTTGCTGAGGAATGGATTTAGGTGAACTGACCTGGGAGAGAAGCCAGAGGAGATCCCCTGGAGCATGTGTGGCTTATGGGGTTATGGGTCCCTACAATCTGGTCAGCCTAGGGCAGGCTACACAGGCCCAGAGAACCACTAGACAGAAGGTTTGGTAAACATCTTCTGAGTACTTTATATCTATACAACCCTATGAGGGTTTCCACAACTCATAATGTGACAGCATATAAGTACCGTATTTGCCGGCGTATAAGACGACTGGGCGTATAAGACGAGCCCCCAACATTTCCACTCAAAATATAGAGTTTGTTATATACTCGCCGTATAAGACTACTCCCTCTTCCGCACACCTTCCACACACCAAATAAAAGGTAAAAGAACATCAGATTTGATTTCAACATGTTAATTTATATTCAAATGCTTATGACATGCAGGAAAACCGCAGCGCCTCCGGCCCGCCCCTGCATCTCCCTGTGACCGGCACTAGTGCGCAAGTGCGCATGTGTGAGCTCTGCGTAGACAAGGGGCGGGCCGGAGCACCGCTGCTTCCCGCCGAGCAGAACGGGCCAGTCACGCCGAAAAGGCTGGCACCCCTGTCTCGCTGCTGATGCTCGCCACAGCCGCGCTGGATACCGCGCGATACTGGACGGTATGTAGAATGAGGTGGGCGGGCATCGGGAGGCTACTATGGGCACCGCGCGAGCATCGGAAGGCCACTATGGGCAGCTATCCCAACTGAAGTGCACCCGACGTATAAGACGACCCCCCCCCCCCACTTGGAGGCATGTTTTTCAGGGCAAAAAAGTCATCTTATACGCCGGCAAATACGGTAATTAATGAAGTGAGGGAACTGTTGTGGCTGAAATCCTGTTGGTTAGCATTGTAACTGGACTAGGCCCAATTAATCATTGGGGATTCAATGAAGCAAAGACCTTTCCCTTCAGACAGGCTTTCCCTTAGTGACTGGCTGTCTTTTAAAAATATTTGTATACCTACTGTTTTTAGCTTTTAAATATTGTCTTTTACTGATGTAAGCCACTTTGGGACCTTTTTAAGGAAAAAGGTGGGGTAAAAAGCAGTCCAACAAAATTTCCCCACAATTCTAAGACTCGGGATTAAGCAAGTCAGTCTCTAACAGAGGCTTCTGTCTTTCTGGCATAGGACCTACCCTGGTGTTATCTTTTATGGTGCCATTTTCCAGTATTTTGTAAACACACTATCTGGCTTCCTCCTGTCCCATATTCATCCAGATTACTTTAGGTCTGATTCAGAAAAATCCGGACTGATATGTTCAAATTTGGATGTGATCTGGATTGGTCCAAATCAGCTCAACTTGGTGAAAAAGCCAGGATTCTGAATTTAGGATTTAGAGCTGCGCAAACTAGTTGTTCAGGCCCATTGAGAATGCCTCTGGATGTAGAAACTTGCTGCTCATGTGATAGGGTTTAGAATAGGATGTTGATGGATTTAGATGTCATAAAGTGATGCAGAGAGGAAGATACACCTCAGGTGCAGGCTAGAGATGCACACAATCCTTGGACAACTGTGTGAACACAATCAGAATCGGGAGCGATTTGTGCATTTCCAAAGTTCCACAGGGCAGGGCAAAGAGCTTAGAGACACTCCCAGAGACTTCTCATGCTGATTCTGTTCATACATCGCAATTAGAAATGATGAAAGAGAAAGACAGAGGAATGTATATTCATTATCTAAGAAATGAGCCCTCTTGGCCTTTTCTGTTGCAGAATCAATGATTATACCATCCAAGTCTTATTACAAGACTGCTAATATCAGATTCATGGAACAGGATCGGTGAAGGCAAAGAAAATGGATGGAGACAGTGTAGAGACAAGGAGACTCTTTGCATTGCTCTTTTAAGAGGAGCAGATTCATTGCCTTTTTAAAATCCCCCACTCACTCCCTTTCTGGTAATTACCTTATGATGTCACAGGGAACCTGGAGGAAAGAAAGGTAAGGGGGGGGGGGAAGGAAAATAAAACAGAATGCCCAACTCTGTCCTACCTGTACCATTCAGTCTATGATATGGCCTTGTTGTCTGTGTTTCTCAATTCACAGGAATAGGGTTTTCATAGAGAACTGGAAACACATAAATACTGCCATGGACCCAGACAAGGTTCAGGTCAGGGAGTCTCCAAAGAGGCAAAGGGCATGGAGGTCCAAATATGTTTGTTTTTATTTAGGAACAGAATGGATTTTTTTTGTGGGGGGATGTTCCTCTATGTTTCTAGTGCAGGCCATTAATGCTTTATATGTAGAGATGGGCACAAACCAAAAAATGAACCAGGAAGTTCATTAAAAATCACTGGTTCATTGGTTTGGGTGAGTTCGGTTTTGTCAAAAGTGACAAACCAAAACAAACTGAACCAACTCTTTTTTTTTTTTTTTTTAGCAATTTATGGTTTGCTTGGTTCGTTTGCCCATTTTCTCCCCCTCCCTCTTGACAGCCTGGTTGTGTCAATCAGAAACACTAGGCAACCCTGGGAGGGACCTAGAGACTAAAGTTATTATTTTAAAATACACCTTTCTCTTTATTGCTGCCACACATACCCTTCTAGATTGAATTTGATGTGTACAGAAATTACTTTCAATGGGCTCTCAGAACCTTCACAGTAGTTAGGTAGAATGGCAGGTACTAGATTCAGAATCTGAGTTTCTCTAAAGTAATCTCCAAACCAAAAGTCTTTTAAATGTTTATTTAAAAGCAATTTTAAAAAGGAATAAAACTGTTTAAAGAATGAGACTAGGCTGAATGCCAGAAATAAAAGAAGTTTCAAAATCAAGAAGCAGGATTTTGGACATTAGCAAGAAAGTGCACACATGAAAACAATAAAATCTAACCTTCCATGAGGTCTAATTTATGTTCTTCATTCCTCCTGCACTGACTTGACTTCTAGCCCCCAGGGTCCTACCATTAACTCCTTTCTTCTCACTCCTCCATCTTCTCTTAACTCTCTGTGATTCTATGTTACTACTGACTTGTAATTTCTAACCCCTATACTACCTTTTTTTGATTTGTAAGCCAAAATTCTGCGTGTGGCTCCGCTTTGATCTTACCCTTAATCCCTTGATGTCCTACTCAGTTCTGAAAAACTTCCTCCCCATCAAGCGTGAGAATTATCTCCTGGTCGTACCGTGTTTCCCTGAAAATAAGACAGGGTCTTATATTAATTTTTGCTCCAAAAAACGCAGTAGGGTTTATTTTCAGGGGATGTTTTATTTTTTTCATGCACAACAATCTAAATTTATTCAAATACAGTCATGTCATCTTCTGGTTGCTGCACGATGGTGGAGGACAGGGTTTCACTTAACTAGGGCTTATTTTGGGGGTAGGGCTTATATTACGAGCATCCTGAAAAATCATACTAGGGCTTATTTTCAGGTTAGTCTTATTTTTGGGAAAACAGGGTATATATACCAGACAGAGATAGGCACAAATCAGAAAAATTGTGATTTGTTTGGATTTGTGATTCATCAAGGTTAATGAATCATGAATAACAAATTTACGATTTTTTCAGAAGAATAAATTTGTCAATTCATTTTTGCCTTTAAAACTCTATAAAATGCCCCCCAAGCACCTAGAGACACCAAAATCACAGAGAAGTGTCCTCTGACTCTCCTCTACAAGCCCTGCAAGTTCGGTGAAGATTGGATTTCAGATGTCAAAGTTATACACCCACAAAACCCCAGGAAAGTTTCCCCCAAGAACCCAGAGACACCAACATCACAGAGAAGCTTCCTCTGATTCTCCTCTACAATCCCTCCAGGTTGGATTTCAGACATCCACGTTATACACCCACGAAGTGGGTCCCCCCAGGAAAATGCCCTTTAGCAGCTGGCTTGGAGAAACCCAATCTCCACCAAACTGGGAGATATTGTAAAGGAGAGTCATGGGAAACTTCTCTGTGATTTTGGTGTTTCTAGGTGGCTTGGGGGGTATTTTATCACCCAACAAATTGACAAATAAAAAATTACTAAAAAAATCATGGATTCGCATTTGTTGGGGGGTATTGACTTGTACAAATACTTTGTACATTACAAATCAATGAATTAGCAATGATTTGTACAAATACAAATCAATGAATTAGCAATTTTTGACAAATGTTGCAATTCATTTTTCAATTCGTGCCTATCTATACTACCAAAGTTTCCTGTATTGTACCTCTCTTAGCCATTTGGGAGTATTTGCATATCAGAGTACCCTTTCAACAGCCTCCTGCTGTCTTAATGTCTCTGAAATGCTTGTTCTTTGAATTGTACACTCTGGGGATCTTTGGGGGGAATCACTCTCAGCTAAGACAATCCTTGATTCAGAAATACAGGAATCAGATCATTAAATCAATGCACATTGCTCAGTTTCTTCACACAAGCAGAATTAAGTTTCTATTGCTGAATTAAGACTGAGTGAGTTGCTGAATTAGGACTGCCATCTCTTTGTTCTGATTGCCTCCTAATCTTTAAAAGCTACTTGACTAGCAGGTGCAATGTGCTTCTCTCAGTTCTGGGGGATAACTGTACTTATTGATTTGTCCAGTGCAGATGACTCAGAATTTTATCCATTTTATTTTATCAATAACCACTTACCAAAATTCATCAATTTAAGAGAAAGAACTTGGAAGAAATGGTCTGTTTCACTCCCTCTTTTTTTTTTTAAATGAAAAGCCTAAAGATAGTTGGGTGCCACTAGAATAATGGTGGCACTGAGCTTTTAAGCACTGTTTGTGTCACATACAGTCATAGAAAATAAGAGAGAAGGTGGGTGGAACCCAAACAGGTAGGCCTAAATGACCCTTAGGTCCTCTTCTAACTCTTTGAACAATCAAGAACTGTCTCGTGGAAGAGGTGAACATCCAGCTTCTCCTCGGAAGAAAAACAATCAGGCATGGTGTGGCAAATGATTCTAGATTGTTCATTTGCTTCATCCCCTGCAACAGTCAGTGGTTTATAAATCTTTCAAAATGTTGAATAACATCAATGAAATGCAATAGCCAAGTTTACGTACAGGTGCAACTTAGCTGTTTGCTAAATTAAAGAGAGAGCAAAAGAGAAAGAGAGAGAAAAAGACCAAGAAGTTCCTTGCCCAATGACAGACTGCAAAGCAAATATCTGCTGAATGACTTACTGTGGTTCAGGTATGGTTAGTACACAGCTCTCTCTGCTCAGCCAAGATGTAACTAGTATGAAGGAATGGAGGCTGTGCTCTAGGTCACCAGCATTTAGAGGCCACAGAAATCTAGAGGTGATCTACTGGTGAATATCAGGAAAATAAGCAACAACAACACTATCTTTTCCAGAAACCATACAAATGTTCTTCCTTTTGGGGAGACACCACATTCTCTTCTTCCTTTTTCATGGGGGTCACAGGCCCATGCTTCATGGGAGATAGCAGCCACAGGTGCTGAAAATAGTTCTGCTGCTCAGTTGTGAAGCTCACTGCGTGGCCTTGAGACATTCAATATTGTTCACCCAATTCTACCTCATAGGGATTGCTGAGAGTCAAAAAGGAAAGGTGAGTTCCTTCGAGCTGGTAAGATGAAAGGTGATTAATAATTAATAATAACAGCAACCTTCCAGCAAGGAGATTGTGATGCCAAACCTGAGGAATCATTTGAATCTGGATTGGTTCATGGTTGATGCACCCTTAGAAGTTCCATCCTAAGTTAATTCACTAGAAATACAGTTTGGGCTCAGGCTGTCCCAGCTGAATTTCGCCAACCAGGATGGATATGTGAATTCAGTTGGCTAGTGGCTGCCCTCATAATCACAATGGCAGTCCATGAATCAATGGGTGATACTCAATCTAGTCTGCAGAAATAGGATGAAGTGGGGACTCGGAAATCTTGAACAGTTCAGAATAGGAAGCTCATTCTGGTCTACCCACTTGGAAGAAAAGAGGAAAGACACAGTTGAGGAGTTTAACCTGAGACCACAATTTCATTTAACAATTTAAGACTCTCATCCTGCAGTAGGAGCCTCCTATATGACAGAACTTAAGTCATCCCCAACTACCTCTTTACAATTACAGCAGACCACTAGCTAGCCCATTTGTGACGGACCGTCACAGGCCTGTTTCTTCACAAATCCCAGGACTTTAAGCAAACTAGGGTCCAAGTTGGCCCCAAAGAATGTTCTACAAGTAAGCCCCTGAATCCTGCAATCTGATCCCACCCACGCCCATAGAACACCTCTCTTCTAAAGCAGCTCTTGGGATCTCAACCATCATGTACTCTCAGCCATTTGCTAGATATACTTTTATACATGTGGTGGGGCATAAACTGCACACACATAATTGCTGCATTGATTGAATTTCTCTACAGTCATTAAAAAAAATGTCCTGTATCCAAGTAGCCCCATTTTACTTGATTATTCTTTGATCTTCCTACTTCCTAAACAGGAGGAGTCTCCCTGAAGAGTGGAAAAGCATTGTGAGTTCATTCAAGCATCCCCTGGGCAATGGCGTGCAGCCGACCAATCCTTCACTTCCAGCAGCATTGCACTGAGCAAAATGACTCATTGGTCCTTTTTAGGACCACACATGACAATCATTTCTATTAACATAGAGGGCATCTCTTCATCTAAAGAGGAACTCTTAGCTTCACTTTGCCGCAAACAGAAATGTGCATCCAAGAAACTCACAGAGGAACAGATTGACGTTGCCAAAAGTTGAAAACACTAATCAGGTGATAGAACATCAAAGTTTCTTCTCAAGCCCTGTAGCAACTGGACCTATAGGGCTGCTGGTTGAGTGGAACAACCAACACTGAAAATGAGTTGTCCCCACCCCTGGGGTCAGTATGCATGGCAATGTAATAGGTCACTCAACGCCCTCCTGCCTTTTCCCACAGGTGGAGATGAAGAGCCATCTCCCCCACAACCATTTTATCCAGTAGCATGGGAGAGAAAGCAACTACTCTGGCAAATGTGAGAGAGCAAGCCAATGGCAACTTAACGTCCAGTCCCAATCATTCCTGTAGCATTTTCACCACAGGAGACTGCTTCCCTATAAAATTGCATGAAAATGTGACTTCAAAAATTACGGCAGCGCTATCAGTTCATTATTTATCCTGGTAATACTCCTCTTTTGCAGAACCTAGAATTAATGTTATGCTATTGGTAGCCAACATCTTTCATAACCACTACATTCAATTAAGTCTCTTTGGTGGGGGGAAACTACAAGGCCATCGGATCCACTTTGCCAGGCTTCCTTTTATAAAAGCAGCTTTCTTTTGCCATAAACCCCACTCTTCTCTTGAGAGCAATGGTAAATGTTCCTTCCCAAGCTTATCTCCAGCCCCGCAACTGAATCTCAATTTTCCTGCTTGAAAACGTGTTCATTATAATGGATCACTGTGTATGCAAATAATAGATATATTTTTAAAGGGGCTAGGAGGATGCTTTTTTTACCTTGCGCTCTGTAGTCCATTAAGTAAATTGCATCACACTTCAACTGGCATCCTGCTGCACATTGCACTGGAGTGGAAATATATTATATATTTGCTACGGTATCACTTTACATGTAAGTGGCAGATTATCTGGTGCATGCTTTTTCCCTTCCCTTCTTTTATCATGTTCTTCTCAGCATACTCACATTTTATCCCTGCTGTGCTTTCGGTTAAGGATGCATGCTTCTGAGTCTGCTGCTGACTTAGAGATTGTATCTTTGCATAGAGGGTCCTGTTTAACATATGCTTTAATGCAGCTGTTTTCAAGTGTGTCAAGAAATGACCTCAACATGCTGCTCCACTCAAAACAAACACGAACAAACCTGGATTAGAAATAATTTTTTCCTTTGAGGACAAGGTACTGAGCATCCTACGTATTCTATTTTTTGCCAGTGTATGCCTGTTATGTGATGACGATGATGATGATACATTTCTCAGCAGTGCTGGTACATGAGTGTAACCATCATCATCATAATTTACAGAAGCGAGGAGTTTGGTCCTGGTAGTGATGCTGCTGCCTTTTATTTGCCTCGTTTAATTTTTTCTCTCACCATCTTGTTATGTAATTATATCTGTATCTGCCCAGGAGGGAAGCAAGTCATTTCCTTATCAATGCTTTATCCTTATACCCTTCTAGTGGGTGTTGAGACTGGCTTTGTAAAAATTAACAGGAATGGCAGTGGTTGGGGGAGAATCTTTGTACTCACATATCCAATGTCTCTGAGACACAAGAGGTAGGCAGACCAAGCGAAAAGGCTCACATTGCGCTCAAGCAGAAAATTGGCAATCACTGCAGAAACAATTCCCCAGGAAAATATTCTACTTTCAGATAGACTGGAACTTCTGTGGCATTTGGTTTCCATCCTGAGGAAGAGGGAGATGAACAGATCATGTTGTTATAAGAATGCCAGTTGAAAGCGGTGCTCCAGTCAGTATACACTCTGAATTTTATTTACTTACCAATATATCTGAAGACAGACTTCTCCCACATACCATTCTCCAGAGGCACTGAATTACGACTCCCATCATCCCCTGCCAGAAAATATTTATTAACTGACTTATACTTCCAAGTCCCATCTTCCTACCCCTTTCTTCTCCCAATCTTCCCATATTGAAGGGGAGGTCTGACGGTTCATCGTCCCTTATAAATGGAACAGTGCAAAAAGAGTCAGAGTCATAGAGTCATAGAGTTGGAAGAGACCACTGAAGCCATCCAGTCCAACCCCCTGCCATGCGGGAACATCCATCAAAGTACTCCCAACAGATGGCCATCCAGCTTCTGCTTAAAAATCTCCAAAGAAGGAGACTCCACCACCCTTCAAGGCAGCCTATTCCACTGCCGGACAGCTCTGACCGTCAGGAAGTTCTTCCTAATGTTCAGATGGAATCTCTTTTCCTGTAGTTTGAAACCATTGCTCTGTTTCCTAGTCTCTGGAGCCCTGGAAAACAAACCTGTCCCCTCTTCAACATGACATCCTTTCAAATATTTAAACATGGCTATCATGTCCCCTCTCAACCTTCTTTTTGTAAGGCTAAACATTCCCAACTCCCTAAGCCGCTCCTCGTAGGACATTGCTTCCAGTCCTCTGGACACGTTCCAGGTTGTCAACATCCTTTTTGAATTGAGGTGCCCAGAACTGGCGTGACAATGCATCAGCTAGGCTATTATCTATGCCAGGGGCATGACGGGCTTGCACCAAAATGTTAAATTGTAAAGCCCGTAATGTGAATGCTCTGACTAGTGACATAACTCGTTCCGAGTGTGACGTGAGGTTATTTATAGTATATCTATCTATGTAGAAAGAACCCTGAAAGTGAAATCCTAACAAATCAAAATCGAGCGGATGCACTGGTAAAATTTGGAAAGCCGATTTTATATCACATTTTGCTAGCTCTGCCCCTACACCACACCTTCGTACCATGCACACCGCCTCATCAAAGGAGGTGTAACACATGGTACAAAGTTCCTGAGGGATGGCATTGTTAACCGAAGCCCCTTCAGGGTAGGAAAAATGGTGTATCAATCTAAATTCCCCTTGGGCCTTCTTTGGAACTATCCCCAGAGGAGAGACCCTTAAGGTTTCCAAAGGAGCTGTTGCAAATGGCCCCAACACTCTACCTTCCTTCACCTCTTTATCGATCTTCTCCTGGACAACACCTTCCATTCCGCGAACGGATTTCAGGTTTTGCGCAAAGAACGCTTTACGCTCACCAGCCGCCGGTATCCTAAAACCATATCTAAAACCCTCTGATAGGTAACTAGCATCTTCTCTGCATGGATATTCCCTGAGCCATGGTTCTAAAACCGACACCTTAATTGGGCTGGGACCCTTTTCCAGAGTTACCGCCCCTGCTATTGGGTTTTTTTACCACCAGTTGGGCCTTTGTTTTGACGTTGAGCCCCTGCCCTGAAACATGAAGAACTGGGGTGTTGCCCGCCACACGTTGAGCACTCATGCCTAAAGTGGCATGGTTTCCTGTTACAGACACCCTTGGCATTGTAGTCCCAGCAGAGCAGGCGGGGTTAAACCACCTGCCCCGCTCCTAGACGGGGATTCTGATTCAAAGCAGTTTTCCTAATAAGATGTCTGCTATGAAACCTGTCACCCAAATTAGGCCTGGCAGGCATCATGGACTGTAGCCAGAGACCTGGCAGGGGTTCATCCCAATGAAGGTTTGGGTGAATAGCGCTCCGCATATGGAACGATTCATCATAGTTAAGCCATGCCTGGCCCGCGAAGTCTACGGAAGCCTGATAAACTAAATCTAAATACTGAAAGAGAGACTGAGCCCGCCAAGGTTGGGCCTTCACGACCACTCCCACGTAAATTAAGAACCCCGGTAACCAGTTGGTCCATGTCCTGTCTGACTTCTTTGCCTGCGTCTCTCTTTGTCTTTATTGTCTTCCTTGTCCAAATCCTTCTTTTCAACATCTCTGTTTAGCAGTTTGAACAAGTGTACATATTCTCCTTTTCATGTTTTTTCTTTTGTTGCCGGGGTGAGGTAGTCCCCCAGAGGCATTGCGTGATCGCCAAATGGCAAGGCTTGTAAGGGCACGGTGTTGTAACCCGTGTCAGGAACAGATGGATACGGCCAAACCGCTACGCCAGCCGTCGGGGTTAGGGGTACTGGAAAAGTAACTTGCGGATACGGTGCAGCCCATCCGCCAAACTGCGGACTTGTACCAGGCCATGGGGTACCTGGTGCCCTGAAACCCTGAGTGTCGTAAGGTGTATAGGCAGGAGAATTGCATTGCCTACTGCCTTGCCAGGGCCAAGCCTGTATGAATGAAGGAGTGTCGGGTACTACGCTTAACTCACCTGCCGAAGGTGATACCACAATTTGTTCCTCTCCTCTGGACAAATAGTCTGGAACAGCCTCCTCCAATGCCTCCTGCCTATCAGGGTCCACCGAACCAGCAGCCGCCGACATCGGTGTCCTTCTACCTTTATTAGCATTCCTCCGCCGAGGTGTTGCTGTCGCCCCATCAGCTTCGCGTCTGGATGTCCCTTCCTCCTGTTGCTCCGCTTCTAGGATGGCAAACCTAGACATTAGATCATCTGCAATAGCCCTAAGCTTGGCTCTGCGATGACTTTTGGCATCCCTAGCTGAGCGGCGTGGTTGAGCCTCACTAGGTTGAGGGTCCTGTCTCGCCACTCTTTCAGCTTCAAGCACAGAAATTTTCTCCTGCAGCTGTTGCCATACAGGCCATGATTCTTCATCAGAGGAGGACTGAGGAGGTGACACCTGAGGGACTGGCCTTTTCTTGGCCAGTTGTTTTCCCTTCCGGTTTCCCTGACTCTTGCGCAAAGCCATTAGGACCTGTATTCAAATCCTGACCAAACCTGCATAGAGTGCCACTCACACTGGCCACACTCCACCAAGATCCCACATTTGGGGACCCACGAGAGGGTCACCCCTGGTGACCTATGTAACCAAGAGCACTTTGTTGCTGCAAATATGTATGTTAAACCACTGGTGCTAGTTAACTCTGTTCAATATATATTATTAATTAAAATTTATATCAAGGACAAGCATTTTAATAACTGCCCCACCGAATAACTCCTAATCAATTATCTATCAAATTAATTACGATTAATTCAGAATGTTGATGCCTTATCAATAATTTATAATTAATCACTTAGATCCAATTTATCTACTAAATTAATGTAATATGCTCAACTATAGTTATTTAATTATTAAAGTGATATTTCATCTACTGACAAATTAATATTCTGTATAAACAAATAAATTATTATATATTATTATATTTTATTTTATGATTATGATAATGATAATGATTATGATTATGATTATTTTATACTTTTATTATTTTTTTGTACTGCCGCCGCTCCTGGTTCACCTAACAGCAAGCGTACCGCCAAGCCCCCAATACCAGATCTCCAGACGTTGCCCTATTCCCACCGATAGGTACCACACTTAAAATATAATTTCTTTTCCGTCGCACGCCTTCTTCTCGCACTCTCTCTCTTTTGCACTCTCTCACTCTTTTTTATTTTAAATGCTAGCAAAACAAACCCCGGGATTAATGAATTAAATTAATCCAACTATAACAAAAGAGGCGATCTGATTGTGCGGGATCATGTCCCGCGCGACCCACACAGTCGCGCCCTCCCCCCTTTACTAAACAAACACAATCAACGAAATAATCAACAACCAAATAAATTAAGCAATTGGCAATTAAATAAAGCCTAAAAGAATAAGCGAACTGCGGGGGGGAGCCGATGCTACCCCCCCTTTCACGAATTCCGAGTTGCTCAGGCCTCGCCGGGCACTACGCAGATAAAATTAGCCAAGCCGAGAGACTCTGTCAGTGTCTGTTGCCAGCCAAGGAAGAGGGAGGAGAGGGGGGGGAACGGCCCTTAAATAGCCCATCATTCCCCCCTCTCCTCCCGGGCTGTTCTCGTGCTACCTGGAGTCTCACGATTTCCAGGGAGGGAGGCAAAGACAAGCCGCGCCGCCGAAGCTTGGCTCGGCAGCAGCTTGAGCAGTCCATCTCTAATCTAGAGTCTTAAACTACTGGTGTACACTGCACCATCACCTGATCCAATCCATTTCTTGATCCATGTTTGCAGATGTATGGCAGACATGTTGGAACATATATATGGCAGGGGAGGAACCTGCTCTTTGTATGCTAGTTTATCGTATTTACGTACCACTTACTGTGGTAAAATGATATATTTAAGTGATTATTATATATGAATTCTCTCTGTTGTAGCGATACTTCGTGTCCTATCAGTATGCATTGAGGGCTCATTCAGATGGGCATTTGTCCTATTGTTTTGTGCACTGTACAAAAAAACCAACCAACCAACCAACCAACCAACCAGCCACTCACTCACTCACTCACTCACTCACTCTTTGGGATGTGTGTGCATCTGAAGCTTGACAAATGGCTTACAATTTGAGATAGAAAAAAAGACACATTATGTGCATGGATCTACAGCAGACTGTTAAGAAACTTTTAATTTTACATGGACACAGAGATCCTGTTGGTGAGCTCTCTTCTTTGGATATACACATGCACAGTTTCTTTTTCAATCTGCTTTGCACCCTCCAAACAATTTCTGTCTCTCCTCCTCCTCCTCCTTCTTTGTGTGCAGGCAATACAAGGTGCAAAGGAGGAATTATTTTCTTTTGCCTCCAGTGGTGAGATGCATAGGTCAGTGGAACATTGAACATACCCCTTCTCTGTATGTTCCACTCCTTTCTGTCTACCTCGCTCTCTCCATACTCAATGTAGCCAAAGGGGAGGGCCAAGGGCAGACAGGGTATCTGTCTGCTTTTGGCCAGAGATTGGCTGCCTTTTCTCCCCTTGCACCACCATGCATAACTTGCCTCTGTCTCTTTCTCCACTTCTGCTGCTCACCCTTCCCAGCCATACTCAAACCCACCCACCCTTTCTTTTTTCCAGCCCCCCAAATTCCGGCTTTGGACAACTTGCCAGGATCAAACTCAAGTTTGCTTCAGGATACAAGAAAGAGGGTTGCTTGAGATCAATACACCATTTGGATGTGAGGTTTGTGCCAAAGGGCTTATTGCTTCTCTCCCCCTCCAACTTCAATTGACTCTGTTTAAACCATAAAAGCCCACACCTGGATGTTCCCTGAACATAGAGAGCTGTACTTCTGAAAGGGGCTTGAGAAAAATCCTGTTGTAAGGTACATTGACTTAAGTACACAGATTAAACGATTTGAAACCTAACACAGTAATAAAACCAAGAAAGACATCATTGGGCACAGTCCTGTTTCTGTTCAAGTCAATGCGTGAAACAAACATTGCTGAAGCAGCCACCGTTTCTTTTGTCTGTCTCTATTGTGAGCATAAGTAGAGCATGTAAGAGGATAATATCCTTATCCACTCAGCTGAGGTGTTACAGAGGGAAAGTCAATTGTCTGCCAGGTTAAATGAGTTTATATGTGAGATTAGCATGTATAAGCTGCAAAACGTTTTTCTTTGATGAAATGGAAACTTTGATGCCAAATACATCAAAAATAATTAGAAAAGTGTAGAAACTACCCCATATGCAGAGACTTTGTATGACACTCAAGTCCTCAGTGGGCTAAATTTATAAAAATAGAGGGAAGGCTGAGTCAACAGCCAGAAAAGAAAAAATTGTAAGAAACATCTGAATATCTCTTTAATATTGCTAAACCACGCTGGTAAAAATATTTTCCATATTGCAATGGTGGGATTTGAATCTTACTATGTATCAATATAGTGTGAAGTGTGAATATAGTGGAAAGTGTGAAGGCAAGAAGAGAAGGGGACGACAGAGGATGAGATGGATGGACAGTGTCATCGAAGCTACCAACATGAATTTGATCAAACTCCGGGAGGCAGTGGAAGACAGGAGGGCCTGGCGTGCTCTGGTCCACGGGGTCACGAAGAGTCAGACACGACTTAACGACTAAACAACAACAACAACATGTATCAATATACATGGTGCTTCTTCCTCTGTTTTTTCATTCAGTGCTTCTTCCCTTGCCTTTTCTTGCATTCCCCCCAAAATGGGTCCCGACTCCCAAGACATTTAGAAACCTGCTATGTACTGTCAATGACATTGGCCTACACGGCCCACTGTGCTCTTCTGGTTGATCTCCAAAGTCTAAGACTGGGGTCTTCTCCAGCCCTTCTATTATTCATCCTTTAAGTAGAGCTCGGACCTGGGACCTTATACATATAAAACATACGCCCATCTGTTGAGCCTTCTAAGTTGCTCGTGTGGAGTCTGGTAAGGTCTTTGAAAATCAGGACTGTAATAACAGTGGGCCATGTCTTTAAATATCAGTGTGCCCCAATCATCTATGAACCTATACTTTCCAAAATCCAAAATCAAGGGCAAAAGGTGTACCTGAAAAACCTCTTTCTCAGGCTTTTTCCCCAGTTGGTACAACTAAGGAAGAAGTCATGTCGAGGTAGAACAGGCAGGGCTATCAAGTCCTTCTGCCAACTTCCTCTTCTTCACAATTCTAAGTTCATTTCATCCTGGTTTTGTATTGATGTTTGGATTTTTTAAAAAATATAAATCTGTATGTACTTTATGCACATTTGTCAAACAAACATTGACCGAAGCATGTTTGTGTGGAGTCTGGAAATGTACACAGTATTTGGAATGGACACAAGTTGTCAAACACTGCTTTTGCTTATCAGAAGAATAACATGGTTGATGTTACAAAAAGCCACTGAAAGGTCCAGCATAACCTGTTGTAGAGTTTTGAATTTTGGTTAAAAAAAGCTCTAGCTACTCAGCAAAGTTGCAGGGACTTACATAGCAGAATAAACTTCAAGTCTCCCCAGAGTTGACCACTCCTTTTCTCTCATCAACTGGCACTTACAGTCTCAATAACTCACTCTGAGTCATTGGTAAGAGAAAGAATAAAAAGTTTAATTTACTCACAGTTGAACAAATCAAAAACAGCATACTGAACAAAAATAAATACTTACAACAACAGGCCTCCACAGACTCATAGCCTTCTTCCAACAGACTCTGCAGACTACATTCACATAACTGCACTAACTGCAAGCAGACTAATTTCCCAATTGTTGCTCCTCCTCTCAGCTGTTTTAGGTTGGGGGGGTTAAAATAAAAATAAGAGAAGACACTGAGAATAGCTTAGGAGCTGCAAAGAATGGTGAGATTTCTCCCCGTGGCCACTAAAGATATAAGGAGTCTTTTCCAAATAATAATAATAAAAAAACTAAAGAAAACTATTTTTAGGGGTGCAGGTAAAGGAGTGAGTACAGCCCTACAATGTCAAGGGATGATTACGGCTTCTGAACGTCTAGAACCTGTCCACCCCTACTGTACTGTGTGGAAGAGGTGGAGTTGACAAATTAATTTTTAAATAATCCTTAATAGACCATCTTACGTTAAACTGTGCAACTTTCACAGACAGCGGTGTCTGCCATAAATGACAGTCCTGGACTTCTGTCTTAAAATTACTAGCTGCCATATCTAAGTCTCCACTGACACATCCTTCCAGTTAATTATCTGTTCTAATTCCTTCATTGCTGCCCTTCCAAGTCTCAGTCTTCTCCTGATTTCTTGACTGCAATCTCCCTTTGGATGCAAGGTTGAACCAAAGTACAGTGGTGCCTCGCAAGACGAAAACAATTCGTTCCGTGAGTCCCTTCGTATCGCGAAAACGATCATCTTGCGAAGCGCGGTTTCCCATAGGAATGCATTGAAATTGCCTTCAATGCATTCCTATGAAACACCTCGCAAGACGAATGCCATTTTTTTTGTCTTGCAAGCATCACTGCAAGATGAAAAAAATCGTATTGCGAAGCACGGCCATAGGAAAAACCATCTTGCGAAGTGCCTAGGACATCACAAAATGCTTTCATTTTGCGAGTTTTTTGTGGCGCGAGGCGTTCATCTTGCGAGGTACCACTGTATACAAAATCTTCAGCAATTGCAACTTCTTCATTGCCAATATTAAAGTTGTGTAGTTTTGTAGTCGTGATTTTTGTCCTCTTAATGTTCAACTGGCTGAATAGCTCAGTGAGTTAGGTATATGACTATGAGGAACCAGAAATTGGGAGTTCAATTCCCCACTGTGAAAAGCCAGATTGTGTGGCCTTGGACAAGCTGTAGAGTCCCAGAGTGCAGCTTGTCCAAATGGTAAGCCACTTCTAAGTAATCTCTACTTAGAAAACTCTGAAAAGGGTTGCCATAAGTCAGAATTGACTTGGCCACACATGATTCAGAATATGCAACTGCCGTCCTGCTTTGCCACTTTCCTCTTTCACTTTCACTAAAATGGCTTCACTATTGTAAACAACCCAGAGTGGCCTTGGCAGCCAGATGGGTGGTATAAAAGTCAAATAAATAAATAAATAAAAGTCATCTCAAGTCATTGCTGCTCTTTGCCAGAAAGGTGGTGTCACCTCCGTGTCTTAAATTATTGACGTTTCTTCCACCATTTTTCACTCCTCCATCTGAATCTAGTCCAACTTTCTGTATGATATGTTCTGTGTACAGACTGAACAGATAAGGGGATAAAATGCACCCTTGTTTGATATCTTTGCCTATAGGAAACCATTCTGTCTCTCCTTATTCTGTCCTAACAGTAGCTTCTTCTCCACAATACAAGTTACACATCAGGACAGTCAGGTGCTGAGGCATGCCAATTTCTTTCAGAACTACCTATAGTTTCTCATTATCTGCACAGGCTTTGCTGTAGTCTATAAAGCATAAACTGATTTTCTAAAATTCTTTAATGTGCTCCAGTAGCCAGCAGATATTTGCAATGTGCTCTCAAACATCTCTTTCTTTTTGGAATTTGACATGAACATCAGGAATTTATTGCTCCATATAAGGTAAAAGCCTTTGTTACAACACCTTGAGCATCACATCTCTTGCACAGAAAATTAAAGCAATGGTCCTATACTTACTGCATTCCTTGGCATCTCCTTTCTTGGGAATTGGGATTTATATTGAACATTGCCATTCTGTGGGCCATTGTTTTGTTTCCATGTTGTTTGTATATTCTTGTTAGGATTTAAACAGGTTCAGTTTTTATGGCTGGAAATAGTGCTATCAGTATTCCATCTACCCCTGGTGATTTATTTCTTCCCAGTGCTTTCAGAGCAGCTTTCAGTTCACTTTCTAGAACTGGTTCTTTTCAGAGGATTCATCTTCAAAGAAATCTGTCATCGTTTTGTGTCTTTTGTATAGGTCTTCTGTTTCCACCTTCTTATTTTCTCCTGGTCAGATAATAAGCTTCTCTGTTGGTCATTCAGCATTCTTGATCTAGGCTTAAATTTCCCTTTTATTTCTTGGATTTTCTGGAAGAGATCTCTTGTCGTTCCCCCCCTTTGTTGTTCTCTATTTCTTTGCACTGATAGCTGTAGTCGTTTTCTTTGTCTCTATATGATAGTCGCTGAACAACTGCATTCAGAGTTCTGTCCCTATTTCTGCCACCTTTTACTTTTGCTTTTCAGCTGTCCTTTGCAATTTTTAGTATTTCTTCTGTCATCCACCTAGGTTTTTATTTTCTTTTTACTACAGGAATTATCTTGATACATTATTCCCTAATAATATCTCTGGTTTCAATCCACAGTTCTTCTGGTTCACAATCAATTGAGTTTAGTAATGCAAATCTGTTCCTTATATGGATTTTAAATTCATCAGGAATGTTGTCTAAATTATATTTTGGCACTATGATTCTTATAGTGTTCTTTTTCAGCTTTACTCTAATGTTGGAGCAAAAGTATCTGAACTCTACTTTGTGCTTCTGGTGATGGAGAAGGGGGAAAGCATGTGAACTGAAGACTCTCATAATGCTAAACCATGGCTAAGTATTATGTCTCAATGCAGGCATTGATTCCTGAATGTTTCCAGCTGGCTGTCAACTATGATTTAACATGTCCGAACCAGCTTGATCTCTTAATGACAAGGCAGAGTGATAGAGAATGACTCTCATAAATTCACAGGCTGTGCTGTGTACAGAAATGTCACTTTTTCTATGCTCATGCCGATCTTCAGGAATATGTTGAGCTCTTCTCTAAGCTTTCGAGGATTTTGAAACTGATGGGAAAATGAAATGGCTTTCCTGTCATTTGAAATGCAAGCATTGACGTTGTGATATATTCTGGACTACGAAAGGCAGAGAACACTCATAAATCATTCAGAACTTCACAAAAAGTATTGGCTACTTTTCCCCCCTTTCCTTCCTACTTTTTTCTGGTGTTAGGGAACATAACGGCTCCCAGTTCCATAAAACCTCACTTATCAGAATGGCCTGAGAGAAAACAAAACAAATCAAAGGGATAGGAAAAAAGATGTAGATAAGTGGAAGCCCAATTTACATAAAGGTACAGTGTTGTGGAGCTATATTTGAAGGTTAGACAAAAATGAATGAGCAAAGTTCTTTGAGCATCACAATACTGAAGATAAAATAGTGTCCGTCAAATTCAGTTGCACCTCTGCAGGTGGAGAATGAGAAGAAGAGGAAAAATGTAGCCTAAATATTGAACAGCTGGCAAAAGTAGTAGAAAAAGAGCCAAAATACATGCTTGATACACATACGTAGAATGTTTCCTTTTAAAAAATTAACTTCAATTCATAAAAAATTCATACTATTATGAATGAAAAACACATGTGAAAGACTGATTTTGAGAGGAGAAGCACTGGGTGAAGAAGAAAGTCTTTATATACTTCCTTAACAGCTTTTCCCCCAAGATTTTGGAAAAAAATATTATTTTGGACTACAGCTCCAGGAAATCCTGAAAGCAATATGAGCAATATGAGCAGTGGAAAAGCAACTTTCTCAAGATCTGGTTATTTTCCACAAGAAATGGATGGCTCAGGCTTATTCTGCTCTGTGTCACTCATCATATGTGTCCATTTTATCTTGTTTTGTCATCAAAATCGTATAATACATGCAGCCATATCTGCCATATTTTGATTTTTGCATAAAATGCATGTTTTTATATCCATTTGATCCTAATACATGCATGTTTGTATACATTGTATTAAAAATATGCTTTTCTGAGTGCAGCTGACCCAGAATATGCATTGTATTCATTCTAATGTATCATATGCAGTGTTATACGCATTTTGATACATATTTTGAGATGAGATTTTATGGCAAAATTCAGAGACATGTTAAAATAGATGGATAACTGTGTTCTGACTCAAGTAAGGGAAGTTGGAATTAGACCACTTTACTGAT
Organism: Intellagama lesueurii; assembly: GCA_037013535.1. Taxonomy (NCBI): domain Eukaryota; kingdom Metazoa; phylum Chordata; class Lepidosauria; order Squamata; family Agamidae; genus Intellagama; species Intellagama lesueurii. Next base: position 264,161,959 of record JBAJHW010000001.1, read on the forward strand.
GACTGCACAAGTGTGCATGCAATCCCGCTACATTCTATATATCTGTTTTTAAAAGCTGAACTGAATGTTCACCCAATTCAGTTCTAAGGGTAAAATCTTTGTTTTCAGCAAGGATGAAAGTTTTTATCTGTGTTCATTATCCAACTTGGCTTGGTGCTGTATTTATGTCTTGGCCAGTTGAGGCCACAATGTGGTGGCTAATGGGGCATCACCCCACAAATGGCCCTGGACCACCACATGTAGCAAATCATAGATTAAATCATGATTACTGAGCATGTGCAATGAACTGCACTGATTCTCTCTGCTTTCTGGCAAGTTGGCGCCATCTTTGCTCTCTGAGAGCTTCTGAGCATATGTATTCTTCCTGTCTTTGGTAGACATCCTTTTAAAAATAGTTTCATTTTCCAAGAAGTCAACTCTGGCATATAAAAGGAACATCTAATAGCTATGGGTGTCCCCAAGAGTATCCCTAATAACTGTGGCATCCCCAGTGAAATCCCATGGAATAGAATACTTCTTTATTTTTTAAGTCAGAATAAAAACATTTAGAAAATAATATTTCAGGATACAATGTATGTGCATGACAGTTGAGATATATATGTGATATATTTAAATTCTGGTTTGAGTGTATTGGTGTGTTATGTTAATTCATTTTGTCCTGGAAACACAATTATGGTGTTCTGATAGACAGAACAGATCTACTTAAGTTTGTTTTGGACATATGGTGAAAAGAGGATCAGAAGTGGCTAATTATAACACTGTACTAAGAAAACCATGCACCCGCAACAGATAGGAATGTATTGCCGATGTATGGCCACTTCCAGTCTGTACTGTTAACAAGCAGTGTGAGACCTATTTAAATTAAAACCCTCGTGAGAACACGACAGAAGGACTTACTGACTTGCTCCCATCTCCACTAGAAGAGAAGGCAATGCAGAACCTGCTGTACCTGTACAATTTTCTGACAAGACTTAAAAGCAGCAGCTGAAAATGTTAGCACTAATGCAACATCATTAAGTTAATTTGCTAATTCTACAATATTAGGAAATTTTTTAAAGATCACTGGTTAATATCACTGCTCATTAAATTGTTTAAAAGCGTAAGATTACTTTTTAAAAAGGCAAGTGATAAACTAATGCTCGAGATATCGTTGCTACTCAGAAATGATGGCATTTAACATAAGGGATTTTAAAAACCATCTTGAAAATGTTAACTAGGTAGCATGTAAAAATATTTTTAATGGGTGGAAAGAACATTCTTCCTATCCACAACATATCAAATCAGGTTTGTAAACATATTTTTGAGCCAGAACAAAGAAATATGCATGTTGTTGTTGTTTAGTCATTAAGTCGTGTCCGACTCTTCATGACCCCATGGACCACAGCACGCCAGGCCCTCCTGTCTTCCACTGCCTCCCGGAGTTGGGTCAAATTCATGTTAGTAGCTTCGATGACACTGTTCAACCATCTCATCCTCTGTTGTCCCCTTCTCCTCTTGCCTTCACACTTTCCCAACATCAGGGTCTTTTCCAGGGAGTCTTCTCTTCTCTTCTTTTCCAGGGAGCCTTCTGAGATGGCCAAAGTATTGGAGCCTCAGCTTCAGGATCTGTCCTTCCAGTGAGCACTCAGGGTTGATTTCCTTCAGAATGGATAGGTTTGTTCTCCTTGCAGTCCAGGGGACTCTCAAGAGTCTCCTCCACCACCACAATTCAAAAGCATCAATTCTTCAGCAGTCAGCCTTCTTTATGGTCCAGCTCTCACTTCCATACATCACTACTGGAAAAAACATAGCTTTGACTATGCGGACCTTTGTCAGCAAGGTGGTGTCTCTGCTTTTTAAGATGCTGTCTAGGTTTGTCATTGCTTTCCTCCCAAGAAGCAGGCGTCTTTTAATTTCGTGGCTGCTGTCACCATCTGCAGTGATCATGGAGCCCAAGAAAGTAAAATCCCCTTCACGGATTGCTGCCTTGTCGTGGCGAAGGGGCTTGAGTAATTCAGAGAAGCTATCGGCTATGCCATGCAGGGACACCCAAGATGGACAGGTCAAAGTGGAGAGTTCTGACTAAACACGATCCACCTGGAGCAAGAACTGGCAAGCCACTCCAGTATCTTTGCCAAGAAAACTCCATGGACAGAAATATGCATACTTTATGCATATATATGCACTTTATGTATCTGTAAAAATAAGAGCCCTTAGAGACAAGGAATTTAAAATAATAATAGAAAGAGATAAGTACATAATTATTGTGAAGTATAGTTTTTAAACATACAAAATAATTATGCATAATTTTTCAATAGATAGCATGTTTCTCTTTCTGAAAAATATTCAGTTGAAAAAAACAAGGTATATGCTTTGCAAAATGAATCAGGGATTTTAGAATCAAATTTTGAGTAATGGAATTCCGTTTTGAAAAGTGATGTTTTTGCATAGCAAAAAATAACAGGAATGAGTGAAACTGTAGTTTGGGCATATAAATTTTAAATTGAATTAAAGACATTAGAAACACATTCCAGACATTTTCTTCATTCTTTGAGAAGATAAAAGGAATCGTATTCTTTTGTGGCATAAAGAACTAGTTTTGCAATATATGCTGCTCCTTTACTGATGGCATGAATGGGATAAATCCCCCTGTGAAAGATGTCTTAAATTTCTATTGTTACTGTTAACCGGGACTGTTGCTTTTCTTGATTATTATGTGCCCTGTCTTTTGACAAACATGTAAATATGGGCTGAACCAGGACTATTTGTGTGCTTCCCAGGCAACCACAGAGCAGATCAAAGAACTCAAGAGCATTCATGAGGTGGTATGGCACCCCCCATCCCTCATGTTAAATTTGTCATTTTTAGGATTAAAATATTTTGAAAAAAGAAACACCATGGAATTAAAAGGGAATCAGATGTATCAATAGTTTATAAGGAAGATGCTAAGCAATTCCTTATAAGGAAGGAGGAGACTGACAACTTAACCCCCCCCCCCCCATGAAGCCCAAGATACCCCTTGCACATTCTAGTCACAGAAGGTCTTTAAGTGAGGTCACAAGGGTGTAACAGTGGTTTAGAACATTTTTTTGCCTTTTTTGTTTAGCTGCAGTGCAAAGTAAGGGACTTCTGTCAGAAAAGCCTATTGCCTGAGCTTTTTGTTCTCAAATTTCCTTTTTCTCCTTCTCCATTAGTTATACCCGGAGGACTGTGTCTGTGCTTTCATTCCTGTATGGATTCTAAGTGGTTTAATATCACTTCAGAATATTAGGGTCCGTGTTCTTCCCTGTTCCTTCTTTCATTGCTCTTTTCCTCTTTGTGTGTTGGTGTCACTGCTTAAGTCCATAATAGCTATTTTTTCCTTCTCTTTCTTGTTTCCTCTGGGCTGGATGTGGGCAAATCATTCTTCCAGAAATAAGTATTTTAGTGTTGCGTAGCCCTCCACTTCAAGTTGCAACTATTTGCATTTCCCCATTAATAGGAATGGCAGATCCAGAAATGCACTGATCCTGGCATGGAGTTGGATAAGGATTGGGTTGGAGTGTCTTCAGAATGGGACAAGGCTGGTTGGCGGGAGGGGGCAGATGTCAGTGAGCATCCCTAATTACTGTTATTATTTGGAGACTGACTCATAATATTGTTCACAGTTCAATCCATAAAGGTACCAAGATGTGCTTAATTACTCAAGAAGCCAACAACAATATCCAGAGGAGAAGCTATTCCAGAAGCAATCCCCTTTAAATTTTCTGTTGACATTTAAATGTACAAATCTGATGCATGATCATTTGATATTTAACTCTTTGAACAGGAGCCAAGCGTGTCAGCCTTGGATATCTGCTAGCTTATTCCATTTAGGCTGAGTCAAGGCACTTCATCATCATTGTACATGCCACCGTTTTGAGGTTTACAGTTCCATCCAAATTATCAAATTGATTAGTTCCTTGTCTCTTATCTTTCTTTACAATGTACCCAAGAAACCTTTCATATCTTAGGGGATTGATTGCAAAAGTATGTTCATATAGATGACTTACTGCTCGATATAATTTAATCATCATTATTAATGGGAGTAAAAGGTTGGGTTTTTTTCCCCACTTCTATTTCAACGCATGCTGATGTGTGATGTGGCAATTCCAATCTGTGCGAATGATTGTGAATACAGAAGCAGAGAATGGTAGTTATTCCAAAGTAATTAAGCCCCAGGAGAAATGCCAGTGCTGTGAAGTTAGCTGAAATCAATAATTATTATTTGGTTCTTGTGCTTGTCTAGAGGCTTATTTCCCTTTGCTTTTCCTCAGCTGGGTGAAGAATTCATCAGTATAAGATAGTGGGCATTTTTAGTCTGTATTAGTTAAATGTATGTTTCCCCAGTGGGCATTTGTTCATTTGTTTGCTTACTTGCTTGCTTGTTTCCATATACGGTGTTTAGCAACTATGCACCCATGTCAAAGATCCGGACATGCACATCTATAAAGTTTGCATTATGGGGTGCTCTCTTTTTCAACCTTCGATCTCTTGTGATGTAGTTTTACCTCACAAGAAAACAATTTTGCACAAACTTGAAATGTGTAAATTTTTTGACATGTACTTCCCATTTTTAAAAAATGTTTTCAAAGCCATCTACCAATAGAGAATTCAGTTCTTCCAAAAACTTCTGGTTTTTGCATGTGGGATATTGCACTTCTGTATCCATTGTTCAAAGCACCAGGAAATGGTCTGATATTGCTGCACAATATTGTGCCTGCATTGCCAGTAGGAAAAAGGATGCCAATCTTTACATAGCAAAGGGGACCTTGAGGATTGATAACACCCATGGCAACAGTCAAGATGGTCTACAACAGTGGTTCTAAACTGTGGGTCCCCAGATGATCTTGGACTAAAACTCCCAGAAGCCTTTTCCGCTAGCTATGCTGGCCAGGATTTCTGGAAGTTGTAGTCCCAGAACATCTTGGAACCCAATGTTTCATTTTGTGCAGCTCCTGCTGGCTAGTCTGTTCCACACGAGCTCAAGATTATAACAAAGTGGCTGCCTTTACCTTTTGAAACGCCTTTTTGAGGATTAGTATACCAGCCCCTGCAGCCTAGATCCTTTCCAAATTAAAAAAAAAAAAAAAGCAGGTGGGCCAACCATTCAAGATAAGCAAGACTGGTCTTTTCATTTTATATGATCTATTTTAAATCTGGGGATGTTTTGGGTGGTCTATTTCTGAACAGGGAAAAACAGTTTTACTTTTTAAGAAGTCATGATTCAAAAACTCTTTGCCCAAACTCCCCCAGATTTGGCAGGAAAAAAAAAAGAGTGCACTGTCTGCTACAACTATGCCAAATTTGCTGCTAATCTGAAGCCCAGTTTTAAAGTGATGATTTTTGTTTGAGGTGCCTCCATTTTTAGGATTGTTTTTTGAAATATTGATTTGCTCTATCAGCACAAGATGATTGTTGTACTCTCATGCAGCAATGATATATTTCATTACATGATTCTCCAGCTGTTTTCCTTTCTCTGAGTATCAACTATGTATTTAGTTTGAAGATAGCAATCTCCTAGATCTGTTTTCTAATTCCTGCTCTGCCCCTCCCACTAGTACTATGTAATAAAACACAGCTTTCTGGTATTACTACTTGAAATGCTTACACCTTTCTAGTATTCAGGTTAGTAATACTTGCATATTCAAAGTTCACTGCCTATGTCTTTTACCTCTGTAGTCTGAATTCTGATCACATAATCTTTTGAGAAAATGGAAAAAGATAAATGAGCATGTAGGTACAACTGGGAAAGGGAATGCATTTACATTAACATCAAATGTTTTTATACAATGCCCTTTTACTTATCTTTTCTGGCTATGTAGTTTCACATCACAAGAAGAAAGGATTCTCTAGAAAAAGACAATAATGCTAGGAAGAGTGGAAGCCAGAAAGAAAAGATGAATACCAAGGAAGAAACGGATTGACTCAATAAAGAAAGCCACAACATTGAGTTGGCAAAATGTGAGGAGGGCTGTTAATGACAGACCCTTTTGGAGGTCATTGATTAGGGTTGCCATACATTGGAAGCAAATTGAAAGCACATTAACAACAACAATGTAGTTTTAGACTTTCCCATTATGACTCTACAGATTGTGGGGACTAAAAATGAAATTAGCCACTACAGCAATATTTAATTAACCAATAATAAAGCTTGTTTGGTTTGACATGGTGTGTTAAGGGCCTTCCCTGCTCCCTCAAGCTGTAAAGTGCCATATCCACACACTATATAAACATGTTGCTTAGGCACAATGGATACTGTACAGTGTCTTATGGTTAGTTTCTACTTCTCCATTTTCATGGAGCTGGATCGTTATCAGTGGCCGAATGGTGCGAGATTTTGTTTTGATGGAGTCTTCAAATAACTATCCTATAGCCAGAGATCTCTAATTCCTACAAGTCCCTGGCATTCAGATTCACTGACATATCCATTGGCCTATAATCCATTATCTATGTATAAGAATTGCCTTCATAAAACTTCCTAGTGGATAATGCCTAGAAATGGGCATGAACTGAACTATGAACCTGAAAAAAAATACAAACTGGGCTGGTTTTTGGTTCAGTTTGTGTAACCCATTTTGCCAAAACAAAGCAAGGTACCAAACTTTTTTCGGCTCAGTGCTCCATTTTGCTTTGGCAAAATGGATGCCTGCTCACCCCCCCTTCCCACTGTCCCTGTCACTTCTCTACCTGGTCCTGGTCCTGCTGCCTCTTCCTCCTCCTCTGCCACCACCACCATCTTCAGAGACAGCAGCCCGGCTTCCCTTCCAGGAGTTCGGCCTGCTGTCTCTGTGTGTATGCCCACCCATCAGCTGATAGGTGGGCAAATGCACAAAGACAATGGGTGCGGCTTCTGGAAAGGAAGCCGGGCAACTATCTCTAAAGTTGGCAGTGGCAATGGTGACAGAGCAGGAGGAGGAGGTGGTAGTGGAAGCAGCAGGACCAGCTAATGAGGTGATGGGGCAGTGGGAAGGGGGGTGGGCAGTTGGCAGAGGGGGTGGAGGTGGTAGATTCCCCTCCCCCCCAGGCACAAACTGGAAAAACAAACCTCAAACCAGTTCATTTTTTCCAGGAATTTGAGGCGTTTTATGGTTTGGGGTTTGTGGGTAGTCATAAACCACAAACCATCATGAACCACCGTTCTTCCAGTTCATGCCAATCTTTAATTGTGCCTCATGTGGAATAACAGCTGAGGAACTGGAAAAGGTAATATGCCAATGTCATCAGACCATTGGGATCTACATAGAAGGACTGTCAGGCAAGCTTAGAAAGCCTAAAAGTGAGATTACAAGTAATGTAGAAATAATAACTTTTCAAAATGAGAAGAGCACTGAGAATCTCTTAAGGAAACTTCTGATATGCATGTGACAATGCCCCTTGATACTTGTACTTCAAAAGAGACTTGCAGTGTCCCAGTGTTCTTATTTTTTTGATATCATTCTAAACAGAATCTTTAGGAATCCTGAAGGTCATCTATAAATTTAATGACACTGTTGCTGATGAAAAGAGAGTTTTCAGATAATCTAAACAGTATCAGGTGGCTAGGTGTTTGCGTGCATTTATGGAACTCTTTCAAATGTGAAATAATAATTCATAATGCAATTAATAATTCAATTAATTTCATGGAATTAATAATGCAAGTAATTCCATTAAAAAGCCAAAGCGTTTTAAGGGTGAAGCATTTAAAGCCCCATCTTATGATAGTTCAAGAGAAGTAAATTCATCAAGAGAAGAAAGAAAGAAAGAAAGAAAGAAAGAAAGAAAGAAAGAAAGAAAGAAAGAAAGAAAGAAACCCTAAAATATAGGACAGTTCGTAATTGTCATGCAGGAGGAACAATGCAGCTAAAAAGATCAATAATCAGTTCAATTCTCATTCAAAAGCTGACCATTAGTGGTTTCAAGTTGTCTTTTCTTGTCTAATACATCTCATGAAGAACTCCTAGCATACATTAAAGGCAGAACGTCCTTTTCCAAGCAACAACTAAAATTCCATTTCCATATAAAATCAAAGGGACCCGTAATCTATGTTATTACATGGAAGAATTACTTTCTCCCAAAGCCAACAGATAGAGGAAAGGTGTTTGTTCTGCTTACCTAGAAGAATACATTTCCAATACCTTTCCAGTCCCTGTGCTGGCTTATCAGAATTAAGTTTCACCACAAGCTGTGCATCAGCTTAATTCACAATGTACTGTTCTGCTCCTTAAATATTCGGTGGCTTATTCTTATCTCCTGAATATGGGTGCCTGGCAGAGGATTCTGCACAGGTCAGCATTTCTTTCACAGACTAGAGACTTGTGACAACAGCCCTGTACTCTCAAATCTCAAGCCACATTGATTTGGTTTTTAATGACATGTTTTAAAAGGAGGCAGGTATTGGAAATACTGGGTTGCATTCAATGTTCTTTTGCACTAACAGAAAACAGCTTCTGCTTCTGGAACTGGGGACACCTGAGGCTGGCAGATTCCTCATATCCCCTTTCTTACCCTTCCTCAAAAATCTGTTCCTTAGGCTGTGGGGCCATCTAGATCAAAATGGGATAGAGCACTAAGGCTTGCAGTAGGCTGGGGAAATTATCAACAAATGGGTAGGGTGAGAAAGGATTTTCTTAGGCTCAAGAATGTTGATGAAACAATCAGTATTACACATCCTGAGATTTCTTACTCTGCTTCCAAAATCCTCACATTTGCAATGCCTATGTTGCATGTAAGAAAAATGAAATATACCCCAAATCATGCACATTTTATAATGTAAATGAATAAAACAATATAGTGCTGAGAAACAGGCACAAACCCACCTTATCCTGTAGGAACAATGTATTTAAAACTGTATATTCTGACATCCATATATAAAAAAAGAAGTATACTTTTTTTAATGCAACAAAAGAAATAGAGGTTGTACCTTCCTGGCAGGAAAAGGAGGAGGAATAAGTTTCACAATATGATACAAGCAAATTTTGGGGTAAAAATGAAAACAGGTTTTGGAGAAATGCAACAAAATAAAAACTGAGGGATTTTTTTTTTACACACTTAAAACTGGGTGCCTTGCCATGCACGATGAGAAATACATTCCACTCATGAAATCACCACTAATATCTAGTATCTAATATTCAGTTTTTAGCCATGCTGCTTCCACTTTCATAGAACCATAGAATCATAAGTTGGAAGGGGCCTATAAGGCCATTGAGTTCAACCCACTGCTCAACGCAGGAATACAAATCAAAGGATATCTGCCAGGTGGTTGTCTAAATTTCTCTTGAATGCCTCCAGTGTTGGAGCACTCACCACCTCTCGAGGTAATTGATTCAACTGCCAAACTGCTCTAACAGTTACCAAGTTTTTCCTGATATTCAATTGAAATCTGGCTTCCTGTAACTTGGGCCCATTGTTGCGTGTCCTGCACTCTGGGATGATCAAGAACAGAACCTGCCCCTCCTCTGAATGACAGCCTTTCAAGTATTTGCTATCATATCTCCCCTCACTCTTCTTTTCTCAAGGCTAAACATGCCAAATTCTTTCAGTCTTTCCTCATAGGGCTTGTTTTCCAGCCCCCTGATCATAATTGTTACGCTGCTCTGAACTTGTTCCAGTTTGCCAGCAAAAACTCTTTCCTTGTACCTCAGTACCCTCTCAGTGTTCTTCTGGAAGTTGAGTCATGGCAACTGGACTTCTTTCTTGTTAGGTTGAAAAGTTTCGCTACTCGTCCAGTTCTTCAGACTGAAGAAACTACTTGGATGAGTAGTGAAACATTTCAACCTAACAAGAAAGAAGTCCAGTTGCCATGACTCAACTTCCAGATAACCACACCTGGATAACTGAGAATCTTCACAGATATCTCAGTGTTGTTTTTTTTTCCCCCAAAGGTCAATGATGATATCCCCAACTTCCTTCAGCATGTAACAGGGCCTTCATGTAGGCAAGGCAGGGAGTTTTGCAACAAGGACAGCTTATACAGCCCCACTGGATAGAGGTAGTTTTCTCTCCTCCCTGTTGGGCTTTCTTGAACAAGGGGTGTTTGGCAACTTCTTTCTCGATTCTTGGGCCAGAGTACCATGGCAGCTTCTGATACCCCCAGTGACATCTCTCTCACCTCTCTTGTTCAACCCCATAATGAGGGTTTGCATGGGGGTTGAACAGTGCACAGCCTTGCTGCCTCTACCTTAGGGGCTCTAAGGGTTACTTGTTCCCCTATCCAGGGGTTTTCCTTAACTATCTCTTCTGGTGTTTCAGTGAGGTTGGCGTCCTTTTGCTTCCCTATCTCCACTAAGTTTACCTCCACTACCTGCACATCCACTTCCAACCCTCCCCACTTCTCCTCCAACCTTTTCCCTTGCAGGTTTCCCTTTCCCACCTTTTCCTCCTCTTTTATATCTTTTATATCTCCATTTTTCCCTTCCCTTCTCTTCCTATAGGGTTTGTCCTTTACTTCTTGCATTTTCTACCTCCTCCAACCCATCTCCTTTTCATGTTTTTCAGTCCTCTGCAATTTCTTCCTAAATGATGAATGTCTCCCCCCTCCAAGCTATGAGTGAACTTGAGACTGAGAACTCCAGCATCCCTGGGAAGAGGTGTGACAGCCTGTCAACAAGGGGTCCTGCCCTCCTGGTAATCTGTTCCACAATTACATGTGAAGCTACATAGGTTAACAATCAGATATCTGTTCACTCAGCTGGTGTGGCTAAAATTGCAAATAAAATGGATATTTCAAAGAGTTCTCCCTTATTGTGCAGAAAATATTGATAAGCTTATTTGAAAACAAGAAAACTAGTTTTGCTATTGAAGTGCAGATATAGTGTTTTTCTATAGGCCTCACTGTCATAGCAAATCTATTTTTATTCTCTGTGGGATCCACTATAGCTGCAAACGCTAATGGATTACAAAGTGTTTTGTAAATTGTGGGGTCAATAGACTTTTATATGTATTTTGCTAATCTGGCAAAAATAACTGTTTACTCTGAAGTAACCTGTAACTGACAGTGTATTGCTATTCAAACCTCAATTTATGATTGCATATCACATTTCTAGGATTATGATTCTTATACCTCCCCACAAACATTTTGTTGTTGTTGTTTAGTCGTTAAGTCGTGTCCGACTCTTTGTGACCCCATGGACCAGAGCACGCCAGGCCCTCCTGTCTTCCACTGCCTCCCGGAGTTGGGTCAAATTCATGTTGGTAGCTTCGATGACACTGTCCAACCATCTCATACTCTGTCGTCCCCTTCTCCTCTTGCCTTCACACTTTCCCAACATCAGGGTCTTTTCCAGGGAGTCTTCTCTTCTCATGAGATGGCCAAAGTATTGGAGCCTCAGCTTCAGGACCTCCAGTGAGCACTCAGGGTTGATTTCCTTCAGAATGGATAGGTTTGTTCTCCTTGCAGTCCAGGGGACTCTCAAGAGTCTCCTCCAGCACCACAATTCAAAAGCATCAATTCTTCGGCGGTCAGCCTTCTTTATGGTCCAGCTCTCACTTCCATACATCGCTACTGGAAAAAACATAGCTTTGACTATGCAGACCTTTGTCAGCAAGGTGATGTCTCTGCTTTTAAGATGCTGTCTAGGTTTGTCATCGCTTTCCTCCCAAGAAGCAGGCGTCTTTTAATTTCGTGGCTGCTGTCACCATCTGCAGTGATCATGGAGCCCAAGAAAGTAAAATCTGTCACTGCCTCCATATCTTCCCCTTCTATTTGCCAGGAGGTGATAAGACCAGTGGCCATGATCTTAGTTTTTTTTTAATGTTGAGCTTCAGACCTTTTTTTGCGCTCTCCTCTTTCACCCTCATTAAGAGGTTCTTTAATTCCTCCTCACTTTCTGCCATCAGAGTGGTATCATCTGCATACCTGAGGTTGTTGATATTTCTTCCAGGAATTTTTAATTCTGGCTTGGGATTCCTCCTGTCCAGCCTTTCGCATGATTTATTCTGCATATAAGTTAAACAAGCAGGGAGACAATATACAGCCTTGTCGTACTCCTTTCCAAATTTTGAACCAATCAGTTGTTCCATATCCAGTTCTAACTGTTGCTTCCTGTCCCACAGATAGATTTCTCAGGAGATAGATAAGGTGGTCGGGCACTCCCGTTTCCTTAAGAACTTGCCATAGTTTTCTGTGGTCCACACAGTCAAAGGCTTTTGCGTAGTCAATGAAGCAGAAGTAGATGTTTTTCTGGAACTCTCTGGCTTTCTCCATAATCCAGCGCATGTTAGCAATTTGGTCTCTAGTTCCTCTGCCCCTTCGAAATCCAGCTTGTACTTCTGGGAGTTCTCGGTCCACATACTGCTGAAGCCTACCTTGTAGGATTTTGAGCATAACCTTGCTAGCGTGTGAAATGAGTGCAATTGTACATTTTAACACATATTTATACAAAATTTCAAACTTTGACTTTATATTTTGACTGGCATGTGCCCTGTTTCAGATACCCTCTGGATTTTCCACACTGGAAACCTTGTAACAATCTATTTCCTACTCAGAGCTTAGAAATAATAAATTACAAGTAATTTAGTCACATAACTATTTACCTATTGAGTAACAAGTAATATAATGAGTAGTTATAGAATTACAATAAAAATAACAAAATAAGTTAACTTTTTACGTGTAGCAAGGAATGTTTTGTAGTTATTTTTAAAAGTAATTGTTTAAAGAGCATTCTGAGGGACTTTTATAGACATATTGACAAGATTTTTTCAAGTTTTATTCCATTCTTTTATCAATCCAAAGCAGCAAAGGAAGACTTTGATTTTTGTCTCTTTGTAAATATTTACAAGCCACAATACCAGAATCAGACAGTATTTCCTTGTATTTCCTGGTATGATAACACATTGCATTAACTGTGATGCAACCATTTACTTTTATCATTATAGCAATAGGAACAATAGTGTCAGTTTTGCTGCCCAGAAGGAACAAGTACCATGGCAGGTTCCTTTTGAAAAATAGCATTCCAAACTTTGTTTCTATTTTGCTTTAATGTTCATGTCTAGCTCTCACCTTTTGATCTTTCCCTGTGTATGATATATAATTTGGTGCTTGCTGGCTGGATAGATCTGTTCGCTGGAGGTATTGAAAGTTTGAATCCCCACTGTGCCTCCCAGAAGAAGACCCATCTTGTGTAGCCATGGGCAAACTGCATGATCTCAGAGTACACCCAAATGAAGGTCGTGGTTCACCACTTTTGAATGCTCTGTAGAAAACTCTGAAAATGGTCCCCACAAGTTGGAATTGATTTGACGGCACATAATTTGATCATATCACCTCCATTCTGGCTGGCCTCCACTGATTACCCATTGTATCCCTGATCAGGTTCAAGGCTCTGACACTCACGTATAAAGCCCTTCATGACTTGGGACAACATTACCTGCTGGAGCATATTTTTCCCAATGTCATCTGCCTGATCCACTAGATCTTCTCAGGCCAGGTTCCTCCATGTAGCCACCGTGAGAGAGGTCCAAAAGCCATCTACTAGAGGTAGGGCCTTCTCAGTGGTGGCACTGAGGTTATGGAATCAGCTCCCAGGGGAGCTACCCCTGGCCCCCTCCCAGTACACATTTAGTAAGCAGTTAAAAACACCTACTTTTCAGGCAGGCATTGCACATTGAACCCTGGCTCAATGCCTTACCTCCTGTTCCACTTCAGTTTGAAAATCGGTTCAGTGCTATGGCCTATTACTGTTTGCAATTTAGTGTTTTGTTTTGTGGAGTTGATTTTAATAGTTGTAAATGTCCCAGAATAGTGCTGAAGCACTATCTCTTTGTTTGTTTGTTTGTTTGTTTGTTTGTTTTAGGAATATCTCCTTTTGCTGCCAGCGCTGCTGCTGGGTTTACATTTCATTATGGAAATATCAGTTTCTCTCCTCTGAAGACTGGCAATGTAGCAGAATGCATTTCGCTTTGGAGTTGCAATTCATTTCAGAGGAATTTTTTTTCACAAAACCATAATATGTACATTTGAAAAACATGCATGGCTAACCATGTATGCTTTTGAAAAATGAGCACAAACACTCTTTAATCCATGGAAAAATGTGTAAGTAAAATGTGATCAAAAATACTTGTGCATTTTGAAAAAAAGAGGAACAAAAAAGCAAAAAAAAAGTATGTGAGAAGAAACTGTAATTAATAGATACAGAAGTGGAATGAGAAGAGAATGCTTGTAGAATAGTGCAAAACACAGTGAGAAGTAGACATACGGTTGGTCACATTCCTGTCTCTTATTCTCAGTGTTAATCCTGAGGGGATGAATTATTTGTTTTCTGAGTTTTTGTATACTGTATTCCTTGCAAACATGTCCCACAGCAGCATCTCTCTGTTTTAGCACCAGTGCTGCTTCTTTAGAAGGTCCATCTTTATTGCTGTTTCAGAGGACTCCTCTCTCTTTCAGCTGTCATTACATTCCACTTGTGTGCGTGCAGGACTAAGTAATAACAGAACAGCTAGTTTTCTTCTTCTCTTCCTCCCTTTAATTTGTGGTATATAATGTGAAGACCTGAGGCAGGGTCATCCTAATTATGTCACTATGGCCAGCCACTTGAAAAACTGCTAACAAGTGAGAACAGCTTGCTTCTGTTGCAAAGTCACACATAGCATGCACCGTATTTCTTCTTACGTGCAGACTAAAATCCTTAGCATAATCTGTGAGGCATTATTTATTCCTTGCTCCAAAGGGACAAACTAAATATAGTTGCAGGAATATTGAGAACAAGCAAGACGGGGCATGGCAAGCTTTCCAGAGCTTGGAAAGTTACTTAACTTGGACTAATCCCCAAGAATTTTCCTCCCAAATATCTCCAGCCAGTGGCCATGCTGGCAAGGGGAGTCTGTGATCTGTAGTCCATATGGCCTAGAATCTGCTCCTTATAAGAATTAATTGTATGAATGGTTGTGTAGCTTTCATACCACTGTGTATCTTCAATGGCAACATTTGTATAGTCAGCACTGAAAGGTCGTTACAATGGAATGGTTAGAGTATCGGACTTGAAAAATGAAGTCACGAGTTCAAATCCCTGCTTAATCCCAAAATCCACTTGATAACCTTGGATCAGTCACCTCATCTCCACTAAACCCACCATAAAGGTTTATTGTGGGGACAAATGGAGAATTGTAATTATGTAAGATGGCCATGTACATTATTGGTGCAATACAAATAAATGGATAAACGATTGTGTCTTGTCATATGCAATGGTTACTGGTGATATTCTTTCCTGGGGGGACCTGCTTTGGGGAGGTATAACTTGGATGTCTCAATCTTCACCAAACATGCCGGGGGTGGGGAGGAGAGTCATCTGAAGACTTGCTGTGAGTTTAGTGTCTCTAACATATGAGGGAGGTGTTCCACCACTCCCGGAAGTCCCAAATTGCACAAGCAACAAAATAGATTGTTTCATTGGAAAATTCATGAAGTTCATGGTTCATGATTCGTGAATAGTGACAAACCACGAACAATCACAAACTGCTGTTTTCCCAGTTCGTGCTCATCTTTATTCCACACCATGCATACTTTTATATACTCTTTCACTTTCCTTTTTTCCAAGTACTAAAGCAGCAAACATTCTAACCTTTTCTCGTAGCAGATAATGGACTCTAAAGCATTGTAAGAATGCCTCACAGCAAATAATTTCATTTTATAACCGTAAGTGTTATATTCCCAAAGTATCCATATCTTATATTTTTTAAAAAAATTATTCTGTTGGTACAAAATATAAAACTGAATTTAAGACTTCATTACACATTATGCTATGCACTGAATATAGTTACCTTATGAGGTAGTAATACTGATCAGATTCTGATCAATTCTGGCTTGTAACAACTCCTGCTGTCTTCAGACACATCACAGACCTGAGCAATTTGAAAGGAAAGCCTTACTGACTACGTGACAGGAACTGAGGTAGAGGAAACGGCTGAGTTTTCTTTGAAATTCACATTGCAAATACTGTATGCCTATCTTGAGTCTGCTGAAGGAACTCCTAAAAGGGTAACTGCCAGTCTGGCTTGTTAGAGAATCATTAGGCTGCCCACATTTCCCTAGAAATCCTGTCTGAGCCTTTCATTTATTCAGAGATAAACAAAATGCTCTTTATTGCCCTGTACACTGTTTTGACAGATGGCTCCTAGCATTCAGTACAGGTGTAAGAAGATAGAGATAAATGAATCTGGTTTTTAATTCATGTGCAAATGCACCCACATGTGTGTGTGCGCGCGCGTGCGTGCGTGTGTACGTGCGTGTGTGTGCACAAACTTTTGATTTTCATCTCTCTCTGAAAAGCTTCTCACTTTATTTGTTTAATGTTCCTTCTATTAGATGGATCTTGTTTTATCCACAATAACCACTTTTCTTGCTATTTAGAAGAGCTGCGGCATAGAATATGTTAATTGCACAGATTGAATTGCCATACTGTTACTATTTCATTTAAAAGATAAAATAACATTTGTTTTTTTACCATACTTGCACATTTTGAATGAAAAGTGTGTGTCATAAACAAATAAAAATAAAAATCCTCAGCTAATAAACTAAATGAACAAATGTGAATGCTTGAATTATTGATAGATAAAGTATTTTAAATATTTAGTTAAAAGAAAGAGTAAATGTTTAGATGAAAACATTGAAAAGAGAGGTAAAGCAGTGTGTGGAAAAACAAAAATGTTAATGAGGAACTTGTATTTCCAATTCCTTGATGAACTGTGAACTTAATAATCCGTATGACATTTTGTGGATGCAGGAACTTTTTGGCATTATTTGTCTTTTGCAGAAATTTATTAATTTATAATAATTACATGTCACTAAGTGTAATAAAAACTCTCAACGGTTTACACAGAAAACACTACAACATTACTGTGTATTCTAATGCATTCATTGTGTTTTTCTTTCCTTCCTTTTTGAAGTGTTTTTCATTTTTCTTGGTTGTCTTTTTCATCAACAGAGGAATTTTCCCATTTCTAACAGACAGTAGTAAGAAAAGGAAGAAATATACTGTGAAAGTCAGCCATAGTTGGATGATTCCCCAGACATGTTTTGTAGATGCACAAAAGAAAGACAAAGGTCTTTCAAAAATCCTTTGATGAAGAGTCTGCAGTTTTAGACAGTACAGTAGAAGCTGCTCTCAAAGGTATTGGGAAAAACCAATAGTCAACAGGAATAAATGGGATACAAATAGAGGTATTCAAGATTAGAGAAAGTATCAAAATCCTAACACAAATATCCCAACAAATATGGAAATCAAAACAATGCCCCCAAAGACTGGAAATATTCTAATCATAAAGAAAAGAGACTCCAAAGATTGAAGTAATATAGAACCACTGTATTAATTACCAATAAAAAAAAGTGATGCTCAAGATTTTACACCAGAAACGTTTACCCCCTATGAAGTGGGAAATTCCAGATATTCATTCAGAAAAGAGGAAGAGGCACAAGAGATCATATTGCAAATATAAGTTGGCAACTGAAGCGTACCAAAGAGTTTTATGAGAAAATCATCAGTTTGTATTTTATTAAATATGGCAAGCCTATACTCTGGAAAAAGTAGCCACTGTAAGGACTGAATATGGGAATGGTTTCCCATTGACAAAGGTGTCAGACAAAGGCACATTGTATCTCCTTATCCTTTTTCATCTATGCGCAAAATGTATTATACAAAAAGCTAGGTTAGGTTTGGATGAAGGAGGTATGAACACTGGTGGAAGAACAATCAATCATGCTGATTCCTATTTCTACTGCAAGCAGATGGGAAGGAAGGGAGCATTCTCCCCTCCAGTAATTAGGAGCTCTGGCAAGCAAATTATGCAAAGTTGTTGCTGCCTGCTAGTGTCAGGGAAGGACAAGAGTCCTTAAAAGGCCAGCCCCACATTGAAGCTGGCCTATTTCATTTCTGCTGCCACCAAATAGCCTGCTCACCTGCCCTGTAAGCCAGAGTGAGATTCTGGTCACCTTATGGGGCCGGATAGGAATTTTGGGACTGGGTCCCTGATTGGTGTATTTAACAAAGGGGGCTTAGATGACTTTTGCCTATCCCATTCTGATCCTTATGGGGCTCAAGGGGCAGATTGTGATAAATAGGTAACAATTTGGCAGGTGGTGCAGAGAGAGGGTGGTAACTGTGAGCCCCACAGGCTGCCATTTGACAATTGAGCCCTCTGAATGGGTACCATAAATCATGGGATTCAGGTACACAAGCAGGGAAAGCCTTCTGAGGCAGTATCAGGATATGACCAACCTTGATTAGAGATGGGGATATTCGTATTCATATATAAATACAAATATCCCCACACAGGTGGCGTTAATGAGGATCCAGCCCCATGGGGCCAGATGATCCACTCACTGATCTGCCGTGGATGCGGACGACGTGATTCGACCAATGGCTCCGCAGCGCGCGATCCATTCGCCACTCCTGGTAGAAGGCAGGAGGACAAGCCTCACTGCAAGGTCGAAGAGTGGCGAGTGGATTGCGTGCTGTGGAGCCATTGGTAGAATCACACCATCTGTGTCCGTGGTGGATCGGTGAGTGGATCATCTGGCCCCATGGGGCTGGATTGTTAACGCCACCTGTGAGGAGATATTCGTATTCATATACGAATACCCCCATCTCTAACCTTGATGCATGAGAATTAGGATGGAGACAGACCCTCAAATGCCTCACCAGTTGAGCCACCCAGGGAAAGGCTAACAATGTACAGCATGGCCCTGGGGCAAGGGACTCACCTGGTCCAGCTTGGATTGGGGCTGGTATGGCCCACCTGCTCCTCTTCCCAGGTTTTTATGCACTACCTTAGGCTGCACTGCAGGCTAGGATATTAAATAGTTAATAAAGTTGTGGACCAAGTCTGAAATCCATTTCTTGTGTCTTACTTCTTTATTTACAGGTTAGGGGGGTGATTTAAGATATGCAGATATGCACTGTATTAATGGCAGAAAACAACACTACCTTAAAATGGATACTGGAGAAGCAGAAAGAACAAAGTGCAGAAGGAGAATTACAGATGAACATTATGAAGGCAAAAATCATAATCAGAGAAGAACTTTAAGGTGGAGAATGAAGAAACTGAAATTAATACAGATTTTCTGCATTTTGATTCAATTATCAATTCCAATGGAGAATGCAGTCCCTCCAAATTAATTAATTAATTAGTTAATCAGAACACTGAACATTAGAAGGGAAGTTATGAAGGAACTAGAAAAAATCCTTAAGAGTAAGAATTATGTTATGGGAGACTAAGGTTGATGTCATCCACACTATGGTATTCCTAATGGTACTGAAGTGGAAGCTAGACAATAAAGAAAAGCTGAGAGGGAAAAAATGATTCAAATGTGGTGTTCAAAAAGAACGACAGGTTACTCACCTGTAACTGTAGTTCTTCGAGTGGACCTCTTTGATTCACACCCTGGGTGATCCTCACCCAGGGTGTCACTCATCCGATGAGGTGTGGAGCCTCATCGGAATATTCTAGAGCTTCTGCGGTAGCAAAAAACCACATTAGAATAGATCCCTCCCCCTCCATATAAATACCTTGGCGCCAAGACTCTCCCTTCAGTTACGTCAACCACCGCAAGAAAGAAATCCACATGGCATAACTGTGAATCACAGAGGTCCACTTGAAGAACTACAATTACAGGTGAGTAACCTATCGTTCTTCTTCGTGGCCTCTGTGAATCACACCCTAGGTGACTAACAAGCTGTCCTACCCGGAGGCAGGGTGTCACTCCAAGGTGGAAGCCAAAACTGCACATCCAAATGCTGCGTCAGAGTTCTGTTGAACATCCAGTCTATAGTGCCGGATAAAAGTAGATGGTTGTGCCCACGTAGCCGAGGCACAGACATTGGGAAGAGGCACACCACAGAGGAAAGCTGTAGAAGTTGCTAAAGCCCTAGTAGAATGAGGGCGAATCACCTGAGGGACCGGCTGTCAAGCAAGCTGGTATGCAAGGTGAAAAGTAGAGGCAACTCAGCGAGAAATTGTTTGTGAAGCTACTTGCAAGCCCTTAGTAGGAGGCTGATGACTGACAAAGAGGCGCAGCGAATGCCATAAAGGCTGTGTGTGCGACAAATAAAAGGTGAGGGCCCTCTTGACGTCCAGAGTGTGGAGGAGCCTTTCTTGACTTGAAGATGGTGATGGAAAAAAGGAGGGGAGGACCAATGACTGAGAGAGATGAAATTGAGATACAACTTCAGGGAGAAAAGAGATGTCCACAAATAGTTTGACTTTATCAGGAAAGAATTGTATATAAGGGTAGTCATGGCACAAAGCCGCTAAATCACTTGCTCGACAAGCTGATGTTACTGCTACAAGGAAGACTGTTTTGAAGGCAAGCAGGCGAAGGTCCGTTGAAGCTAATGGTTCAAAGGGAGGTTTAGTAAGTTGTCGCAAGACAAGGGTCAAAGACCATTGCAGAGAAGGTGGATGAACATCTGGGTAGGCATGTGATAAACCTTTCAGAAAACACTTCAACGTGGGATGCCTGAAAAACTTAGCCACTGGAGAAGTCGGTGGTTGGTAAGAGACGATTACTGAGAGGTAAACTCTAAGAGAGGAAAGAGAAAGGCCAGTAGATTTAAGATGTAGCAGGAATTGGGGGACACTGGAAAGAGATGGGTTGATAGCAGGTAGGGAAGCGGCTGTAGTGAAGGATTGAATTTTTTTCCATTTATATAGGTAGGCCTTTCTGGTTGAGGGCTTCTTCGCTTGACGGAGGACATCCATCAATGAGGCAGAATCCTTCACGCTGCCAGGTGCAGAGCAGGTAAGTCTGGATGAAGTATCTGGGAGTTGTTCTGCGTGAGGAGGTGCGGCAGACGGAGGAGGTGATAAATGTCTGATGATAGGTAGTGTAGGACTGGAAACCAAGGCTGTCTCGGCCACCAAGGGGTTATGATGATGGTGTTGGGTTTGTCTTGTTGTATCTGTACAACTACTTTGTGGAGGAGTGGAAACGGTGGGAAAAGGTACATGAGAGTCCTGGGCCAGTGGCCAATGAATGCATCTCCTTGGGAGTGTCTGCTGACTCAGGCACGGGAGCAATAGCGTCTGCACTTCCGATTCTTTCGTGAGGCAAAGAGGTCCAGAGTTGGTTTGCCCCACTTTTTGCAAAGGTGGAGGAAAATCGCCTGGTCCAATTCCCACTCGTGAGGTTGGGAGTTTGTATGGCTGAGAAGGTCTGCCAGGTTGTTGTCTTGGCCTCCAATGTGTAGAGCTGTCAGGCAGATGTGGTGTGAAAGGCACCATTCCCATAGGTCGACCGCTAAATAGAGGAGAATTGGGGAGTGGGTGCCACCTTGTTTGAGGATGTAGTACGTGGCTGTGGTGTTGTCGGTGGCAATCTGCACCATTTTGCCAGCCAGGATGTTCCTGAAGGCTTTGCATGCCTTTATCACCGCCAGTAGTTCCAACTCGTTTATGTGGAGGGAACGTTCTCTGCGGGACCAATTGGCATGGATTTTGAGAGGGCCACAATGCGCTCTCCAGCCCATAAGGCTGGCGTCAGTTGTGACCTGTATTTGAGGATGTAGTTGTCAGAAAGGACGTCCTACTGAAAGGTTCAGGATGAAATGCCACCATTGGAGTTGGGAGGCGAGTTCGGGGATGACTCTCAACAGAGTGTGAGGAGGGTCTGTTAGTGGATTGAAGAGGGCGAGAAACCACGATTGTAGGGACCTCATCTTCAGACATACATGTTGTACGATGTGCCCAACACACGTTGCACCAGGAGGGCAGGTACCAGGGCATGGGGAGTGAAGTCTTGTAGCAAAGAGATAAGGCTCTGTTGCTTGTCTGGGGGGAGGAATGCACGGGCTTGGATAGAGTCTATGCGAGCCCCGATATAATGAACGACCTTTGTAGGGCTCATTTTGGATTTTCGCATGTTGACAGTGAGACCGAGATTGAGAAGGAGGGATAAGGTGAAATGGGTGTCCCGGTGAGCCTTGTGATGGGAACGAGCCACCAGGAGCCAATCATCTATGTATGGGAAGATGAGGATATTTTGAAGTCTGAGGAAAGCAGCCACTGGGGCCATACACTTGGTGAAGACTCTGGGAGCTGTTGCAAGCCCGAAGGGAAGTCTTTTGAATTGATAGGCCCGGGATCCAAGTTGGAATCGAAGAAACTGTCTGTGGGAGAAGTGGATGGAGATGTGGAAATATGTGTCTCGTAGATCTATGACTGTGAACCAGTGTTTTTTTCTGAGGAGAGGCAGAACCAATTCGAGGGTCACCATACGGAATTTGGTGGTGATGACATATTGGTTGAGCTCTCTGAGGTCTAGGATAGGACAAAGACCACCGTCCTTTTTGGGGACAGTGAAATAACACGAGAAAAAGCTGTTGTTGTTTTGCTGTATCGGTTCTATGGCATCTTTAAGAAGTAAATTTTCTATTTCTTCTTGTAGAGTTTGAGACGGTGGTGTAACGATGTGATGCGGCAGAAGGAGCTGATGGAAATGAATGTGGTACCCGTTTTGGATGATGGACAGAACCCAGGCATCGGTGGTGATGGACTCCCAGACAGGTAAGTGTTTCCACAGAAAGGGGGAGGAGTATTGATTTGTGATCTCGGTTGGGAAGATGTCAAACATGAGGTTTGGGTTTGCGATCGTTGCGCCTTTGGATAGGTTGTTGGTGGGGTTTAAGGTTTGTATTGTTGTTGTTTGAAGTAAGGTGTGTAGGGCGCCTGACGTTGGGGTTCATGTTGGAACCTCTGGTAAGAATTGTAAGGTCACTTCCATTGGTTACGTTGGGGGTGTTGTTGGTAGGTAGGATACATGCCCCATTCTTTGGCAGCCGAACGTTTCTTTTGGACATTTTCTAGAATGTCATCCATTTCAGCCTTTAAAAGGCCAGTCCCGTCAAAGGGGAGGTCTTCAATACGTGCCCGGGCATCTTCGGCAAGGCCAGCTGTTCGTAGCCAGGAAAAGTGTCTCAATGCCACAGAGGTTGCCATGGATTTAGCCGTTGCATCTACGGTGTGTTTGGCTGAAAACATTTGTTGTTCAGCAACAGAGAGGCCCTCTTGTTGGAAGGTTTGCGCTAGTACTTTTTTATCCTCTGGCAAGGAATCAAGAAAAGTGACCATATTATCACAAAGGAAGCGTTGATACACTCCCATAGCTCCTTGGTAGTTTGTTATTCTCATTGTGAAAGCCGCTGAGGAGTAAAGCCACCTGCCCATAGAGTTGATTCTCCGACTGTCTTTGTTGGGTGGAATAAGGGTCTGTCGATGTCGAGATCGAGACTGTGAGGCTTCAACGAATATCGAATTTGGGGCTGGTTGCTTTTCAAGAAAAAGCACTCCTGGGTCATGTATTTGGTCAAGGTTATCGATTCGTTTCGAGACCGAATGAGAGGAGGCTGGCTTAGTCCAAGACCGCTGAGCAGTGCTGAGAAGGGACGGTAGCATGGAAATATGGACTGGAGTAGTTGTGTCTTTGGAAATAGGATCATAAAGGTGATCCGCTGGTTCAGTTGTGGGGCGATGGATTTGTAGATCCAAAGACTTAGCCGTGCACATCATGAGTTGAGCATATGTTTGAAAATATTCTGCTGGCGAAGGAGGATCTATATCTGCCAGGTCAGAATCCAGTGATGTGAGAAGCACAGATGGAGTTTATGGCCGAGATCCGTGATCCAAGATTTCGGGGTTGGGTCTGGAGTCAATAGAGTGTAGATCGACTTTTGTGTCGAGAGGTTGTGGGTCATA
This sequence comes from Intellagama lesueurii, assembly GCA_037013535.1. Classification (NCBI taxonomy): domain Eukaryota; kingdom Metazoa; phylum Chordata; class Lepidosauria; order Squamata; family Agamidae; genus Intellagama; species Intellagama lesueurii. Next base: position 264,185,620 of record JBAJHW010000001.1, read on the forward strand.
GTAGTGTCCTTGGTGGCCTGCTATCGAAGGAGGTAGCATGTCCATGGACATCTGTCAACGTTGAGAATTGTCGACTGCAACCAATGTCAATGCTGTGTCCATGGGCAGAGGTAAAAATCCTGGAGCTTCAGTATCATAGTCAACATCTTTGTATTGACGGACTACATGTTTAGGTAGGTGTCGCTGTTGAGAGTCAGCGATCGGCAAAGAGTGAACTGGAGTGTCCATGGACCAGGATGGATATCAAGAGTCATCGATATCGGAACCAGTATCTCTATGATGTCGAAAAGGCGGCTGTGGCCTATTCGATGGGCGTGTCGGTAGGCCTGTCGAATAGATCGAGGCCGGGGACACCGAGCGGGAGGAACGGTCTCCATCGTTTTGAGGAGCTGGAAAATATCGGCTGACATGGGCTGCAAATGCCTCACGACTGGAAGCGTGTTTCTCAAGTGTCTTGAGTTTTTCAGGTGGCTGGTAGACAGCTGTCTGATGACCACGCGTGTCTGGTTGGTAAGCTCACTTTGACACCGAAGGCTGTTGAGATGGAAGTTTTTGGTGCAATACTACCGTGGGACCGGACAAAACAACCGGTTGAGCACCTCTGGTAGATTAGTAGAGCACTGATTGGGGCAAATGGCTACCCGATGAGAGTGCTGAGCGTGGCTTTGGCCTGCGCATGCTGATGGAATTGCCTCATAAGCCTGATGGGCATGGTAGCATGCCGGTGGCCGTGGTGGCAGGCCCGATGGTACAGGATAGGGCACAGTATCCGGCTGAGGCTCTGATTCCGCTCTCTCCGGTGAAGCATCCATGGACGGGTTACTAGGAGAGATAGACTGTTGGGGACTAGCAGGCGAGGAAGTAAGATGATCTACTCACTCATCCCATTCCGGTGACTGAGAAGTCGGTTGGTGAGATGGGATTCCTTCGTCATCAGAAGGTAAGCCAACACAAATCAAATCGCCAGATTTGGAAAGCTGCTGTGGAGTGATCACAGGGGCTTTAGTTTTGGTTTGTTTAGACCTCTTGGGTTGAGGAGGATCTGAAGCCAAGGGGGTCTCAGGAGACAGCTTTCACTTTCCGGAGGACTTCGATATAGAAGTTTTTGATGTCGAATGCTTGTGTCTGTGTCCCTTAGAGGTTTTTGACGAAGTCGAAGGGGCATCAGAGTGAGATAGTGTGACCGAAGGGCGTTGTTTAGATGATTCTGCAATGGCTTTTTCCATGGCTTTAGCTTGTGAAGTAGCCTTACACGGAGGCTGAGCCATGGGTTTTACAGGTTGTAAAGACTGTTCCCAAAGACGGAGTTTAAGTCTGTAAAGGCGAGAACGGAGGACTCCCCGCTTGAAATTTTTACAATGAGCACATGAGGAGGTTTGATGTGCTTCGCCTAGACAGAACAGGCACTTTGTGTCACCATCCGATAGTGGCATTTTATTCTCGCAAACCACGCAGTGCTTAAATGGGCCCAAAGGGGCCATGAACAATTAAGGAAAGGAAAAACAAAAAACGGAGGGGTGTGTGTGAGACGGCCGGAGGCCGAGGCATGCGAAAAAAAAAACCCAAAGAACAGTTTGTATTATGATATTTTTGTATCAGTAATAAAAAGAGAAGAAAAATATTTAGAAATCAAGAGTAAAATACTCTCACTTTTCACTTACAGAAGCTAGAAGTACGAGGCTCTTCAACGTGGCGGTTGAAAGAAACTGAAGGGAGAGTCTTGGCGCCAAGGTACTTATATGGAGGGGGAGGGGTCTATTCTAATGTGTGTTTTTTTTGCTACCGCAGAAGCTCTAGAATATGCCGACGAAGCTCCGCGCAGGCACGGATCACCCAGGGTGTGATTCACAGGGGCCACGAAGAAGAACTTCATATATACTATAGTCCACCAAACAGATAAATATATGGCTACCAGATTAAATCAAGCCTGAGGTCTCATTAGAAGCTGAAAGGAGAAACTCATACTTTGTTCTTACCATGAAAACAAGACCCACTGAAGACAATAACACTTGCAAAAGGTGAAGGCAGTATAAAAAGGGGGAGACCAAACATGAGACAATAGAAGCTATGGCCTTTAGTTTGCAAGACCTGGGCAAAAACATGAGAGGACCTTTAGTTGGTCATCAGTTCCTAGAGTCTCCATAAGCTGGAAGTGACTTGATGGCACAGGAAAAATTGAACAAATAAACAAGCAGAAAGCCAACAGAGGTTGGAAAATGTGCATTTTGGGCTGCGGTTCTCAGAATTCACAAGGGAGCAGAACCACTATCTCACCACTGGGGAATTCTGGGAATTGTAGTCCAAACAAATATTTATTTATTTATGTATTTATTTTATTTATTAGATTTATATACCACCCATCTAGAACGTGTCTACTCTGGGCGGTTTACATATAATATAAAAATAAACTAAGATAAAATCCAGATTAGTCCAAGATGGGAAAGGAAAAAAAGAAGAAAAAGAAGATTAAAAAAAAGAAAAGAAACGAAAAGGGGAGATAGGCTAGGTAATGGCTGTAGGGAAGACCTGCCTGTATAGCCATGTCTTCAGGTTAGTCTTGAAGGCCCTCAGCGAGGGAGCCAGGCGGATCTCTACAGGTAAGTTGTTCCAAAGGCGAGGGGCCACTGCCGAGAAGGCCCAATTTCTAGTTTTTCCCTGTCAGGCCTCTCTTGGTGTTAGGCCCCTCAGCTGCCCGGCCTGAATGGAGTGGGTGATATGGGTAGAACTGGGTGGAAAAAGGCACTATGCCAGGTATCGAGGTCCTAAACCATTAAGGGCTTTGTATGTAAAGGTTAGCACCTTGAAATCAATGCGGAAGCGGATAGGTAGACAGTGTAAGGTGGCCAAGGTGGGGAAAATATGGTGAAATCTTTTCACCCCTGTTAATAGCCTGGCCGCCGTGTTCTGGACCATCTGAAGCTTCCGCATCAGTCCCAAAGGAAGCCCCACGTAGAGAGCATTACGGTAGTCTATTCTTGAGACTACGAGTGCATGGACCTCCGTGGTGAGAGCCCCCGCATTTAGATAGGGACACAGCTGGGCGATCCACTGAAGATGTAAATGGGCAGACCGAACCACGGATGCTACCTGGGTCTCCATGGTAAGCGCCAGGTCAAGATGGACCCCCAGACTGCGAACTGAATTCTTTGTGGTGAGAGTCACCCCCCCAAGAAGAGAGGGATTTCCCCAAACCACTGACATCAGGGCCACCCACCCGCAGGACGTCCGTCTTGTCCAGGTTCAACCTTAGTCCATTCAACTGCATCCACTGTAGAACGGCCTCTAGGCAGCACCCAAGGGACGGAACAGCATCCACTGCTGTTGGAAAAAAAGAGATGTAGAGCTGGGTGTCATCAGCATATTGGTGACACGAAGCTCCACATCCCCAGATGACCCCCCCCCCCATAGCCTCATGTAGATGTTAAACACTATAAACAGCATTGGGGAGATGATCAAACCCTGTGGAACCCCGCAACTGAGGAACCATGGGGTCGATACATTCTCCCCAAGCTGAACTCTTTGGGGACAGCCCTCCAAGAAGGGCCGGAGCCAAGCGAGAGCAAGGCCACCAATCCCCAACTTGGAGATCCTCCCCAGGAGGATATTGTGGTTGACGGTATCAAAGGCAGCTGAGATATCAAGGAGGACAAGGAAGGACATTTTGCCCCTGTCGGCCTCCCTAAATAGGTCATCCAACAGGGCGACCAATGCCGTTTCCGTGCCATGGCACGGTATGAAGCCCGACTGAAACGGATCCAGGGCAATACAAATAATTTTCCCAGGCTCTGAAACTACTCATCTTGGTAAATGTAACATGTAGTACAGGGTTTTGTGAGTACTCAGGTGGTGCTTCAGTATGAAACTGCTCCGGGACTCAGATTAGTTTCTGCAGAATACATGTATATTGCTTCTTAGCAGGAAAGCTAGAAGAACCTGAACTTTTAACCTTACTGTTCATTCAAGATCAAGTGCTTAATCAATCATTCCCTGAGTGCTATTTGCTGGAAGTGTCCCTGTTGCTGCTGATTCTATTGTTCAAGTTTATGTTTGTTTTGAAATCAAGAACTGTTTTTGCCCTTAAAAAGAATGGCAAGGTGGAAATTCAGTACTATTAGAACTACTTCATAATATCACCTGGAGTTTTTCTGGAAAGGGAAAAAAGTGAATGGTGCACATGAGATAACTTGCCCACGATTCTTTCAACATGTATTATCCTGTTGAAAGTAAGGAAGGTGGAATATTGGCAGAAACAATATTTCTAGGCTAAAGGCCAAGGGGCATAATGCAGGTCTTCAATATTCACTGCAAAACAACACCAGAGACGAGGAAGGAGAAATACGTGAACTCAAGGGCTGCACAAACTCATTCACATAGGAGGAAATGCATGCTTTTCTCATAGTATGGAGAGTTACTTTTAAAAAGCAGTTTGTTAGATATGTATTTCTGAGCCTCCAAAAAGTAGTCACCATTAGTTTTATTTTAAAAATGCTCTATGATTTTTCAAAAGTAACTAGAATAATCATTTTTCAGTTAAATTTTTTAAAAAATATGAATGGCAATGAAGCTGGCATGTGATATAAACATATAATAGCCTTCTTGCCATCTTGTCATCACCTCAACACCAGAAAAGAAAACCAGGAATCAGCTACAAAGCACAGCATGTGGCAGCTCTGGCAGTAAGTGATATTCTTCTCTTACTGGGCTACATTCCTTAATTAGAAAGTTACAATAACACTGCAAAAGGAGTGAACAGATCCCTCATTACCTTAGGGGTCATAGTGTAATGTTGCTATAATTGTGATATCAGAAAAGGGAATTAATAACAAGTAATTAGCTCTGCTTCTCTGTCATTTCTTCAGAGAAAGACTGTGGGAGGAGGAGCAGCATTCTTTCATTTACACCCATTTAATTCCAGTCTTTTTGGTTTCTACACCCAGGTAGAACTTTACCCCCTGTGAAACACCAGCCACAGTCCTGTGTGTGTGTGAGAGAGAGCACACACACACACATTCACACACACACCAATTGTATCACAAGCTAAAATCATCTGCCTGGGTCATCTGAGGGCATCTTGTCACATCTCGGAGCTAATGTGCTCTCGCAGCCTTCTCTGAATCTGATGGAGTCATGACCCTTCAATGAAGAAGACAAAGAGGTACCGACCATTACAGGTTTCCAGCTTTAAGAACAGTGGCCAACTCAGAAGCTTTGGGTGTTTTGGTGAGATATTTAGAAGTTTTAAACCAAGGTCAGAGAGGAACATAAACATAGATGCAAACTCTTAGTTAATTTCTGTTACTTGCATCCTTCCCCCAAGTTTTCTGGTTTGTTATTTTATTTAGAATACTTAGGATTCAAGAACAGAACTTCCTCCAGATCTCTCTGTTTCAAACTGTTTTAAAGTATTGTTTCCTATGGATTCTTGTCTCAAGGGAATACTAACAGAGAAATAACTTCTTTGAGATGTCTTGCTTCTCTAATTGCAACTCTTAGTTTTGACTTCCTTAGCCAGGTGGCCTGAGACATCTTCTAAATTTTCTTTTGAACTTTTGCTTTAGATGACATATTAGTGGGCACAGAACCATTGGTGATCTGTGAGAGCAAGGTGCTAAGTTATATCTCTTGGACATAAATTATGTATCTTAATAAGAGGGATCAAATTGTCCAGAGATGTCAAGAAGCCAAAGCTATCTTCTTTCTCAGCAGCCTTACTGAAAGTAGCATGTATCTCAGTCTTCAAAATATAAATGAACAACTGGGCCAGTTCACTTCCCTTTTTTAAAAAAATCTGCATACACTTATTTTTCTGTACATATGCAATTATGGCTCGACTTTGGCTGAAAGAGAATGAAAGGAATTATAGCTGCATAGTGAGCTATGTTATTGCCCAGCAGAGCAAATTAGCATTCTACAAGCCAATTCTAAAAATGGGGGCAGCCCAAACAAAAAATTATAATTTTGAAACTGGACATTGTGTCAGCACCTGATTTGAAACAGATGTAGCAGACAGTCTGCTGTTGCTCTGTGCCAAATTTGGGGAAATCTGGGGAAATCTGGACAAGAGTTTTCATGTTATGACTTTTTAAAAATAAAATTGCCTTCATGCAGAAAGAAGAAACCTTAAACATTTCCAGATTTAAGATAACTCATACAAACTGAAAAAATAATCTTGCTTATCTTGAAAGATAATGGTTGGTCTCACCTGCTTTTTTTATTTGGAAAGAATCCAGGCTTCAGGGACTGAAATATTGATCCTCAAAAAAGACCCTTCAAAAAAGAAAATGGTGACTTTGTTATAAACTAAGTATGTATGGAACTGTCTTACCAGCAAGAGTGTTCCAGAATAGATACATTGTTGCAGCTTCCTTCTGGGAAGGCATTAGGGAAATTAAAGGTCATGGAGAGAGAGTCAAAAAAACAGGTTTTCTTTAAAGAGCAAAAAACCAAAAACAACCCCCAGACTTAAGTGACAGTCCTCCAGAAAGGGACATTTGCCATTTATCTCCAGGGAATAAGCATACAGTTTTGAAAGGCATATGCAAGTTCAACAAATTCTCTAGGTATCTGTTGCTTGGAAAATATGGATGATCATCAAGTGTCATGATGAAACCTCTGCTTGGAGTGTGTATGGAATTGACAGGGGCTTTTACATCTAGACGATCCTTCACGCTTTGTAATGACAATTCAAAACACCAGGAAATGGCCCAATATTGCTGCACAATATTGTGCCCACATTGCCAGCAGGAAAAAGGATGCTCTTGCAATCACTACCCTTCACATTTGTAAAAAAAAAAAAAAAAAAAAAAGCCCTGACAATTGCTTTGTGTTTGGGTGAGAAGTGATTGACTGATGAAAAAAGGAGTCAGCTTCTGGAATTTTCCTGTTTGGTGTCTCTTCATAAATAGTAGTGAGAACAAGTGGGCATCATGGAGACCACCTTGACTGCTGCCATTGGTGTTGTCAGCACTCAGGCTGCCCTATGTAAAGCACAATATCCCACAATCATAAACCAGAGTTGTTGTTTTTTCTAAAGAATTGAACATGTATAGGAGCTACTTTCTATCAAGTCAACATCAACAAAGCATTATCACAGACTTACCAACAAATAAAATATTTTTGCAATATCAACAATGTATTCAGGTAAGTTGTTCCTGAAAAGGACACACAAGTGGTAACAAGAGAAAGGTTGAGTATCCACTAAATTGCCTCTTCTCCTTATGGTTGTTAATATTAATGGGAATAAATTCATTCTTCCCCTGATTTCCTGTCAGCCCTTCCCAGGCTGTCTGTGTTACTGGTATGAGGAATCTGAATTGTTATGCCCCGTGGTCCCTGTTATAGACAGTCATGATGAATGCAAGACTGATTTAACCTTTTAAATATCCTGTTATTTTGACTACCTTGCCATGCGACCCAGCCTCTTCTCAAGCCAGTTAGTGGAGCCACAAGTGGTGAGAGATCAATTAAATTCTACAACTCTGAAAAGGTCAATGTACTACAGGCTGAATTCTGCCTTTCACAAGACTGGGGTTGAGGTACTAAAAATAAAAGAAAAAGAAAATACTTTGCTGAGCAATGTGACATGTCAACTTTGAGCACGGCTCATTTGTGCTACAACTGTCACTGTACATTTGAGTGCACTTCGTCCTCCTGACGTTGCACAAGTTGCAGCTTGTGTGTGAGAGAGATTTCAGCTACAACAAAATAGCTGGAGCATGTGAAACGTTTGCCACATGGTGGCTTTTCATCTGATTGCTGTGACAGATTTGAACCTGGCTGGACTGAGAGCATTTTAAGATAGTATAAAAGTCCATACCCTTTTCAGTGAGCCATGATCCCGAGAAGCCCAAGTGATATACTCTAATCGTCATTATTTTGGATTTCCCATGGAATCAGAAAATATACCATAACTTATTCAATGCAAAAGGAATTAATCCGTCTGGATGAGGATTACAGTGAACTACATCCTAGGTAGAGAGAGAAAGTCTGTTGCTTCTGGCTACATGAAGAAGTTTGCTACCTTTGCCTGTATTAACTAAGGAAAAGACAAGGGGGAAGGAAGAAGAAAAGATATGGGAGGATGCTATAACCAAGAACAGCAATCTAGTGACAAGAAAGCAACAGAGCAGACAAAAAAAGATGGAATTCTGAAGGAAAACCAATCTGGATGTCTATATCTCTCTTCCCCTTGTAACTCACAGTCACCTATGTGGGCATTATTGCACCTTGAGCAGTAAAGTCTTGATCACTGGTTTCTAGTGAAATGCAATTTCAACTCAATTATTTTTACTGAAGAATGTTAACCCACAGAACAGGTTGAAGCAGACAGTTCTGTTCAATATGCTAGCCATGATATTCAGGAATGCTGAGAGCCATTGTGATTGTAGACCTCATTTTCTCCAGCATTGGTGGTCATAGAAAGCACAGACAATATGGGCTGGAGTTTCTGTTAAGCCTAGACACTGCCATAGGTATACCATAAATCTATCTTCTTAGATTTGTAATTACACAGTGGACTGGAAACAAGAAAATGTTCAGATCTACACTATTAAAGGCTGTTTAACTTCAAACAGATAGTCTGAAATAAAAAGCTCTTCAAAGATGCTAGACATCAGAAGCAAATAACAGAGGTTATGGTGGTGATGGAAATGTTTTGGGTGATTCTATCAGGCAGAGAATGCAATATACATAACAGTGTTGACTGTGCCTCTATATTCCTCTTCTTTAGCTACTGAAATGTGACTAACAAAATGGTGGGGAAACATTCTCTATAATCTCTTACGCCTGGGCCTGACCCCATCATTCTTTCTCCCAGCCATATGGTAGCCCTTGCAGTTACCACAGTGTTAGGTTTTGATTTTGTTTCCAGCATTGGCCAGAACTCTGTTGGTGATTTGCACTTGTGTAAGTTAAATTATATGACTCACAACTCATTAGTAGGTGGCACTGGGTTGCCACTTACTAATGAAGCACCCAGTGCAGTGTGGTGCAGTGGATCCACACAGTCATGGAAACTCAGTTGAAGAGTGGAACTGGTAAAACCACTCCTTAAATATCTCACTTACCTTGAAAACCCTTTTAGGGTGCTCAGAATTAGATGCATATTCCAGGTGAGATCCAACCAAAAGAGGAACAAGTTGTCCTTTTCTTCTCTCTATGCAGACACTATACTTCTGTTGATACAGCCTAATATTGCATTGAGTTTTTGTTTGTTTGTTTGTTTGCTTGCTTGTTTTTGGCAACTGCATCATCCTTTGAGTCATGTTCAGTCTCTGGTCTGCCAAGACCCATATTCCTTCACAAACACTAATTGTCAAACCATGTGTTGCCCAATCTATATTTATGCATTTGATGTTTTTCTTATCTCAAAGTAAAGCTTCTCCCGTGGATACTCATTTTGTTTGTTTTGGTGCAGTTCTCCAAACTGTTAAGGTCATCTTCAATCCTGACTCTTTCTTCTGAAGTGTTAGCTACCTTTCCAGTTTGGGATCATCAGCAAATTTGATGACCATCCCCTTAAGAAATGTAAAATCTTTTCTTCAAAATCTATAGAGTATCTTGGACTTAAGAATATCAAAGAAGACAATGATAATACAACAAGAGAAAAAGCAAACAAACTCACATTTACTGGTAGTGATAGTGGAAATGGCCTCCAGACATCTGGAGGCCATTTCTTTTCATGAAACAGACAGTCAAAGGCTTTGGTGTAGTCTGTAAAGGATAAACTGATCTTCTTAAATTCTTTTCAGCACTCCAGTAGCCAGTGGATATTTGCCATTCTGTTTTGCTATATTCTGTCCTAACAGAGTGTCTCTTTCTCATTGGAATCCAGATTGAACATCAGGCATTTCTCACTCCATATAAGGTAAAACCTTTGTTGCAACACCTGGAGTATCACTTTGCTTTCACAGAAAATTTGAGCAGTGCTCCAATCATTACTGCACTCCTTGGCATCTCCTTTCTTGGGGATTGGAATGTACATATATTGAATGTTTCCAGTCTGTGGGCCATGGTTTTGTTTTCCAAATTTGATGGCATATTCTTGTTGGGATTTTGTTAAAATCCTAACAAGTAGATCAAAATATTATCAATAATACATTACATCCTGCCGAAATAAAATTTTGATACTACATATACCAAGGAACTATATTAATATCAATATTGACTCTATAAGTTTTGGATTAAAGTACTGGAGACACGATAAGTTACTGAAGTGGAGGGACAGTATCATCTTTATGGGCAGCAAGGGAAATTAGAGAAGCTAAAGTCTATAAAGCACTTATTCTGGAGAACTTCTGTAGAAGCCAAATACTTAGCCAGATTTTTTGGAGCCAGGGGTTTGAGGACTAATGCCAAATGCCCCAACAATACTCAGAGTAAAAGGATAAATAATTCACTGCCGGTAGAAGCAAGGGAATTGCTGGCCAAGTTTACTCTACTTGGTGGCTGATTTACCTGCTTTGCACTTTTAGTTTCCTTCTGGTTAATTTTATTAATGGGTTGCTTTCGTTATAGTCAGTTTCATGTGAAGGACAGCCAAGTGCTGAAACTTCTTTAACAGATGTTCTTGGCTCTTAAGAAAGAGAACTCTGCAAGAGCTCAGCTCGAAGGGGAAAAAAGCAGTATTCTCTGCAAGATTTTTGCATCTTATACCCTCAAGATAAGAAACCACAGACAGAATAGAAACTATTCAGCTCGGAAGAAAGGGCCCTATTACTTTCCAGCTCTACAATCTATTTGGGGATGAAAATATTTTAAAAAAATATAAGACGATATTGATCATAATAGGAAACATTAATACAATAATCCTGGAGTGGGCATTTTTAATTCAAGTTATAAGCCGCATGTGACATTTAGGAATGACAGTCACAAAGTTGTTCATTCTTTGTCTCCCTTTGTCTCTCTCCCTTTGTCTCTCTGTCTTTGGTGTGAGTTTGTCACACACCCACACCATTTTCAGCCCACCTATAATTTTTCATCTGAAGCAGCTTTATATGGGGTGGTCTTTAGGTATATAGAAGTAATTGCAACATCTCTTCACAAAGTCTTACCTTGCTCCACTGTGGCATGAAGGTGACCCCAAATGTCATATCAGTGGTCCAAAAACTGCCAGTTTTGACCAAGCTGGGGAGACTTTCCACACTGTCATGGCAGTTGGCTACATTCTGCCATCTGAGAACTAGCCTCACTAGGAAGAGAAATGAACAAGTTGGCTACTGAGTGATGATAAACTGGTTACAAGAGGAATACCCTGTTTCCCCGAAAATAAGACCTAACCTGAAAATAAGCCCTAGTATGATTTTTCAGGATGCTTGTAATATAAGCCCTACCCCAAAAATAAGACCCAGTGAAGTAAAACCCCACCCTCCACCATTGTACAGCAACCAGAAGAAGATGACATGACTGTATTTGAATAAATGTAGATTGTTGTACATGGAAAAAATAAAACATCCCCTGAAAATAAGCCCTAGTGTGTTTTTTGGAGCAAAAATTAATATAAGACCCTGTCTTATTTTCGGGGAAACACGGTATTAAATGACTTTATGTTTTAAACGCCATGACAATGTAGAATAGTTTTAATCTGTATCAGTAAAGAGACTGCCCACACCAATGAAATCACAGTACTTTGAGGTATTTAAAGTAGTTGTAACTTTTTTAAAAATTCATAGTTGGGTGTGGAGGGAATTTTATTCTAAATACAACCAAGAGTAGGATTGCTGTAAATCACATCTTTTGCTCTTATGGAAATATGAACGCATGTCCCTTCCTAGAAGGATATTATCTCTGTCATTTAATTTCCAAGCGCAGATTTTATTCCATCGTTTAGCTGCATTTTAAAATTCCCATGGCAGTCAAGACCGAGGTGCACAAGGTGAAGTTAAGATATAAGCCTCTTCTGCAGCTGTGGAAGATTAATTTTGTTCTGTTACTACCCTGACCTCCAAAGAAACCATAATACTAAATCACAAACAAGTCAGTGCCAGCCAAACAGTTGCTTTTATGACTCTTTCAAATCTAATCACCCAAAGTTACAGCATATCTTCAGGTGGCTGACATTAAATAGCCAATTAGAGAGCTGGTATTTAGCATATTAAGGCAAAGAGTGATCTTCAATCACTGCTCTTTCTTGCTTTCCTAAGATGGTGATGTATGTTAGATGTCAGTACAAGAGGGTCACATTGAAAGGCCATATCATTTCACTGCATGCAAAATCCCTGTTTGGCAAAGGGAAGGGAAGCCATCACGTCATGGTACTATTTACTACATCAAACAAAGCCACTGAGCTGAGATCCTGGGACATGATTACACATCCCATCCCTGGTTTTGTGTATGCAAAGACTGGTGTGTGGTGGCAGCAGCAGCTGCTTGGCAAAACAGGGCCAAGAAGGAGTGAGTGATTCCAATGAACCAGCAGTACAGGTGGAGAGCTCTTAGTTCTTTCCTTATCAAACTCACCTATGGCTACAGTATTCCCCAAGGGAATACAGTTCTATTACAAATTCATGCCTGGCATTTGAGATAGAAGGGCATTTGCTTCAGGGTGGTTAGCATGGAAGAATAAATGAAATGGGAAAGATTCCATGCACTTCTGCCTGCTTGCAACTGCACATGCCTTGCTTCTGAAAGGCAACCTGGTGCTGGGCTTTAGCAAACACAAGCTTTGTTGTCTGTCATCCTTTTAAGGCTGTTATGCAGACAGTTCCATGAGATCCTGTGTTAGCTTGCATTTTGACCTTACATTTCCAGTTTCAATACAGGTTTTCTGCTCTCTCTGTTCAAGGAGGTGCACTGCCCTCCAGACTATCAAGCTCTGAGCATCTTTGCAATCCCAGAATCTCTTGACATGAGGAGAGTTTGTTCCCAAATTGCAGGCGTCCTTCATCAGAGCCTGCTTCTGGCTGCTCAGTTGCTGTGCCGTGTCACCAATACCCTAATAAACTACTCCTATGACTATCCATTTTCACCCTTTTCCACTTCAATTTTTTCTAACAGCAGAGGAAATGTATATTATTCTGAATAATCTTATCTGATCGTATCAACAAAACTCTGTAGCATGTAAGAAGATCACTGCCTACCACTTGAAGGAGACAGCAGAACACTGCTCAGAGGACAAAGAGATGGATGTATATCCAGAATGTCGGGAAATGCAATTTAAGAACAGAATGCTAAAGCTGAAGTTCTCCAAGGCTGAACTCTTGTTTCCTTTGCTACACATCCATGTGTATCAGCAGACAAAATCCTGTTACTTAGCATAGTAAATAGCACTATAGTAGGCCCAGTGAATCAGTGGGGATTTGGAGGAGCCTCCTCCATAGATTCCATTGATTCAAATGGGCCTACTGGAACTGCACCTTATTTTAGCATAGCTAGTCACAACTAGAGTACAGCCATTTGAATCAGTGCAGCTTATGAAGGAGTTGGTCCACTAAATTCCCATTGATTCAATGGGCCTACTGTAGTGTGATTTATTATGCTAATCAATGGGATATCGGCCATTATATTACCAGACTGTCAATGTAATGCATGTGCCTACAGAAAGCTCAGAGTAGGAAAATGTCTGTGATGTCAAACATTCATATGTTCACTTGTTTCTTATCCTCCAAACTATAGTTTGGAAGATAGAGGATGTTACATACTGTTGCAGTAAATAGCCACAAATATGCTGTAAATTCCCCTTGAATTTATTTTGCTTTCTATAGCAGAGGCTGAAATCCAGTAGCAAACTGCAACTAGAGGAGGTGCACTGAATCAGTGGGGTGACTAAACAACTATGTATGTTCTCATTCTAGGGGACTGGAATGCTAAAGTAGGGAGTCAAGAGATAAAAGGAACAACAGGTAAGTTTGGTCTTGGAGTTCAAAACGAAGCAGGGCAAAGGCTAATAGAGTTTTGTCAAGAGAACAAGCTGGTCATCACAAACACTCTTTTCCAACAACACAAGAGGCGACTCTACACATGGACATCACCAGATGGGCAATACTGAAATCAGATTGATTATATTCTCTGCAGCCAAAGATGGAGAAGCTCTATACAGTCAGCAAAAACAAGACCTGGAGCTGATTGTGGCTCTGATCATCAGCTTCTTATAGCAAAATTCAAGCTTAAACTGAAGAAAGTAGGAAAAACCACGGGGCTAGTCAGGTATAATCTAAACCAAATCCCTTATGAATACACAGTGGAAGTGAAGAACAGATTTAAGGAACTAGATTTGGTGGACAGAGTGCCTGAAGAACTATGGATGGAGGCCCGTAACATTGTACAGGAGGCAGCAACAAAAACCATCCCAAAGAAAAGGAAATGCAAGAAAGCAAAGTGACTGTCCAACGAGGCCTTACAAATAGCAGAGAAGAGAAGGGAAACAAAATGCAAGGGAGATAGGGAAAGTTACAGAAAACTGAACGCAGACTTCCAAAGAATAGCAAGGAGAGACAAGAGGGCCTTCTTAAATGAACAGTGCAAAGATATAGAGGAAAATAATAGAAAGGGTAAAACCAGAGATCTGTTCAAGAAAATTGGAGATATTAAAGGAACATTTTGTGCAAAGATGGACATGATAAAGGACAAAAATGGCAGGGATCTAACAGAAGCAGAAGACATCAAGAAGAGGTGGCAAGAATACACAGAGGAATTATACCAGAAAGATTTGGATATCCCGGACAACCCAGATAGTGTGGTTGCTGACCTTGAACCAGACATCTTGGAGAGTGAAGTCAAATGGGCCTTAGAAAGCATGGCTAACAACAAGGCCAGTGGAGGTGATGGCATTCCAGTGGAACTATTTAAAATCTTAAAAGATGACACTGTTAAGGTGCTACACTCAATATGCCAGCAAGTTTGGAAAACTCAGCAGTGGCCAGAGGATTGGAAAAGATCAGTCTACATCCCAATCCCAAAGAAGGGCAGTGCCAAAGAATGCTCCAACTACCATACAATTGCACTCATTTCACACGCTAGCAAGGTTATGCACAAAATCCTACAAGGTAGGTTTCAGCAGTATGTGGACCGAGAACTCCCAGAAGTACAAGCTGGATTTCGAAGGGGCAGAGGAACTAGAGACCAAATTGCCAACATGCGCTGGATTATGGAGAAAGCCAGAGAATTCCAGAAAAACATCTACTTCTGCTTCATTGACTACGCAAAAGCCTTTGACTGTGTGGACCACAACAAACTATGGCAAGTCCTTAAAGAAATGGGAGTGCCTGACCACCTTATATATCTCCTGAGAAACCTATACGTGGGACAGGAAGCAACAGTTAGAACTGGATATGGAACAACTGATTGGTTCAAAATTGGGAAAGGAGTACGACAAGGCTGTATATTGTCCCCCAGCTTATTTAACTTATATGCAGAATACATCATGCGAAAGGCTAGACTGGAGGAATCCCAAGCCGGAATCAAGATTGCCAGAAGAAATATCAACAACCTCAGATATGCAGATGATACCACTCTGATGGCAGAAAGTGAGGAGGAATTAAAGAACCTCTTAATGAGGGTGAAAGAGGAGAGCGCAAAAAATGGTCTGAAGCTCAACATCAAAAAAACTAAGATCATGGCCACTGGTCCCATCACCTCCTGGCAAATAGAAGGGGAAGATATGGAGGCAGTGACAGATTTTACTTTCTTGGGCTCCATGATCACTGCAGATGGTGACAGCAGCCACGAAATTAAAAGACGCCTGCTTCTTGGGAGGAAAGCGATGACAAACCTAGACAGCATCTTAAAAAGCAGAGACATCACCTTGCTGACAAAGGTCCGCATAGTCAAAGCTATGGTTTTTCCAGTAGTGATGTATGGAAGCAAGAGCTGGACCATAAAGAAGGCTGACTGCTGAAGAATTGATGCTTTTGAATTGTGGTGCTGGAGGAGGCTCTTGAGAGTCCCCTGGACTGCAAGGAGAACAAACCTATCCATTCTAAAGGAAATCAACCCTGAGTGCTCACTGGAAGGACAGATCCTGAAGCTGAGGCTCCAATACTTTGGCCATCTCATGAGAAGGGAAGACTCCCTGGAAAAGACCCTGATGTTGGGAAAGTGTGAGGGCAAGAGGAGAAGGGGACGACAGAGGATGAGATGGTTGGACAGTGTCATCGAAGCTACGAACATGAATCTGACCCAACTCCGGGAGGCAGTGGAAGACAGGAGGGCCTGGCGTGCTCTGGTCCATGGGGTCATGAAGAGTCGGACACGACTAAACGACTAAACAACAAACAACAAATGTTCCATTAATTCAATGAATCTGTCCTAGCTGTGATTTACCACTGGATTTCAGCCACTATTTTAGGTAATCTAAAAAAATCAGTTATAGTATAAATGGAAGTGCACTTTTGCTTTTGTCTTAAACAATTGCTATTGACATATTCTATTAAAAGACTTGAATTAGTGGTGCATGGTTGACATATATACATGAATTTCACCTCAAGGGCTTTACACTACCAACATTTATTGTCAGTACAGGGACATCTACTGTGGCCCTCAGACTGAATGCTACTCCACAATTCTTGACAGAGTTGTCCAGAATTGACAACTCTGGTGGCACCTGCTGACATCCATAGTATAAAAGCACAGCATTTCCCCCTTACTTACATCCCTTTCCTTCCTGTTGCTTTTTAGGGTGGGGGGAGTCAATGTTCTGTATTACAGTTTTATAGGGCTCTATGGTACAGGCACTGGCTGGATAGCTCAGTGGTTTAGGTATCTGGGTGTGGAGCCAGAGGTTCTAAGTTCTATTCCCCATGCTGCCTCCTGTGAGTAGAGCCAGCCTGTGTGACCTTGTGCAAGCTGCACAGTCCTAGGATGCCCCAAGAATAAGGGAATGGTAAACAATTTCTGAGTATTCTCTACCTGAAAAACTCTGAAAAAGGTCAGAATTGACTTGATAGCATTGTTGTTGTTGTTGTTATACAGGAGGTTGTTTTAGGACTTCCCTGAACCACATAAACCTCTTAAAATTGTTGCTGAATTTTGGTTGCAGTGCTGGTGGTTGCCACTGAAATTTACCAGCCAAGATGTATCTGATACTGCTGTGCCCCTCAAAGGGTTCTGAGGGATTTAGTGGAACCCATCAACTAAACAAAGTTGCCAATCCCTAGATTATTGGAACTGCATGTTTGATTTAATAGTTTGTTCTCAAAATGTTCGGTTAATTGCTACAATGAGCTATGAGGGAAAGCCAGCAAAATGGAGCGTTCTTCTGAGAGAACTCTTTTCTTATATTTTTATAGTTCATAAGAATTGCTCAAAACCAACTTGGATTTTCCAAATGCCATCATTTGTTAACTAAGTTCTTTATTTGCATATATTGGGCCCATCTACTATCTTGTCACTTATTTCATTAAAGGTGGGGAAAACGCAATTGATGTGTGAATCATTAACTCATTTTTCTCCCAAGAAGTAAAATAATTATATTTCCTTGCTGCAATGAAATTTGGATGATATAAAACATGTGCTAGAGGTGACTCAGATAGTGCTAAAATCTGAGAATAGTTGTCTCAAATTTTGATTAATACTTTACATGTTATAATAGGTTTAACTTTTATTCTTGGTCTATTGCTTTTTTCCCTATTAATATCCGTTCTCTTAATGGCTTCAGTCTATTTAATTGCTCAATGGACCAGCTGCAATTACTGTCTCAAATCTCCCACCATTGGCATAAAGTTATTAAAATTGCTGCAGTGTAATACATAGTTATATCCAGAACCTTCAGTTCCACACTTTTGACCTTTGTTCTATTTATTTTTAATCAAGGCTTCTTATTATTCCAGAATAATATGATTTATCATTGGGTGAGGCTACAACCCCGCTCTTATGAATGGCCTGCACTGAACTTAGTAGGACTTACGTTTGAGTAGCTTGCACTATATATCCTCAGCAAGCACTTCATTTAGTTGTTTTCTGATGGTAAAATCCTGTTTTTCCTGAGTCACATACACAATGCTGTGTTGCACACAGAATGTGGCTTTTTCAAAGCTTGCATAGGCGAGTATTCAGTATTTCTCTGCACAAGTGTAAGCCCCACTGAAAGCAATGGGGTTCGCAATGGTGAGCTGGAGATCATAAGACCTTCATGAGTAGAGCCTTATACTTCATTCTACATAGCATGTTTTAATTAATTAGATATTAAAAGTATATCTATCCCATCTAGCCTCATATTGTTCACTCCGCCAGGCGTGGAGCTGCCATGGTGGGGACGCTTTACCTGCCCGCCCGGAGTACGGCATCACAGAGTGATGACGCCGCTCTCTGGGAGGGGCAGGAGGGGCAGAGCCTTTAAGAGGCAGAGTCCCTCTCACCCAGCCTCTTCTCCAACCGACCGAGCAACCCTCCGACCCACCCTAAGAAAGTAAGGATGAGATTAGCTGGATGCCTAGGAGCCGGATGGGAATTTTTGACCTGCATCCCTGATTGGCTTGGAGGGAGGCAGGTGTGTTTCTGCCCATCCCATTCTTACTGCTGGGGTGTGGTTTCTTAACTTAAAAATATTAAAACAAATTATAATGGATAGTTAAAGCCACGTTTTTTGGTCACAGCGGCGGGTAGTGCAAGGGGAAGAGTTTTGGTGAGTTCCAGGAGGACACCTGGTGCGGAAAACATCCCATCTCCCTGTTTGATGTAGCCAGTAGGGCCTCTGAGGGGAGGTGGGATTCTTAAGGGGACTTCCCGTGCAGCAGTTCACCTAGGGTCAGGAGGCTCGGTGGGCTGAGGCAGTGGGGGGTATCCCTGTCACGGGGCACCTGAACATGTGCTGTACACAAGACAGCATGATTCAGAAATAGGAACTCGCCCTGCTTTAGAATGGTCCAGAGGTAAAGGCTATACCGGATTTGGAGAAATCTCGCACTACGTTAGGCCCCCTTGTCAATGGGGGATTTAGTTTGAAATAGTTAATAAAGTTGTGGCCCAAGTTTTAACCCAACAACCTGTGTCCCACCTTTTTATTCCAGGATGGGTGGGCAAATATATGTATGTGATATTGCTGTGCCTCTCAAAGGGTTCTGAGGAATTTAGTGGAACCCATCAACTAAATGAAGTTGCGAATCCCTAGATTATATATATATATATAAATTAGAAAGATACATAAGAAAGACTCAGAAAGTCTCAAAAGTCCACTGAGCACACAGAAGCTTATTTCAAGATCATTGTTTTGCATAGAAGAAACAACTTAGAACAGTCACTAAAAGAAACAACAAATAAAAGAAAAAGCAGCAGGAAACCAGGTCCAACTATTATACATTTTATGATCTCCCCCAATGCACAACCAAATAAAACCTTACTTTATAACTTCCTATATATTCTATTTACTCCTGGCCTTGGATAACTTTAGAGTTAGAATCTGAACAGTTTGTTCATCTGAGTTTAACTGGAGAAGAATTTGCTAAGGTGGTTAACATTTGAAAAAGGCAAGAGGCAGCATGGCAGCCATTCCATCATTTATGAGACCTCATTCTTTTTCTTTCATTTCTCTGTCATGCTTAGTCAGGATTCAAAGGCTGCCCAGGTTTCACAGCATCATGAATCAGTCAGCTGTTAAACCTTCTGTTTCTAAATGTGAGCCTGCAATTACGGCACAAGGAGCACCACGGTTTATGACTTTGCTGGAAGGCAGAGTGGCTCATCCCAGTCAAAAAAAGGATCTGAATCTCTTCCCATCTCAGTTTTACCTTGAAGGATGGTAACTAAATTTTTGTGTTTGCTTGGGCAGACATATTTTCTTATACCCCCTGGACTAAAGTGCCATCCTTCTAGCACTGCTGCCCTGAGAGAGGACTGCAACATCAACTATTTGTGGGCCTAATGATAAGCAGGTCCCCAGGCCATAAAATCCTGCCTATAAAGAAGAGAACACACAACTATTTTGGAAAAGAAGAAGCCACAGCTTTATCAGTCACAACATCAGTCTCTGGCCAATCACTGGAGAATTGGTTCTATTGCTTCACCACCAACCCCTTCAGCAGCCACTGAAGGTTCCACCAGGAGTGGCAGTCTTCTGGAGACCACATGGGCACATGTCACTCTCTGACTCCCTGCCACCTGCAGGCAGGGCTATGCCAGTGGGCTCCTGAGCTAGGACAGAAATTGCCCCTGCCCCCAGCTTATGAGAATTCCTTTAACAAAGTGGGTGAGCAGGCTTCTGCTTGCTGCCCTCATACTGTCTGGATCCAACCCCAGTGCCTCAAATGGCTACTAGAGCTGGGCACCACTCAGCTCCTGCCACAGCACTGCAACTGCAACCAATCCGATATGGCCACACTGACATGCCTTAGCCATGCATCTTGCCCCCAGTATGAGAGTTGTATTCTGTCTGCCTGGAAGATAGATGTTCATTTAAAGAAAATATCCAGGTGCTTGATTCAGCTGCCATCCCACAATGCCACCAACTGGCCAAATTCTCTGGTCACCTTCTGCTTTGCAACCTTCTTTGCATCCCTGGGCCCATGCCATATCTGCCTTTCAATGAGGACTGACCACATAATCTGGATGATGGGGTAGCAACTGTGGATCAGTTCCAGGTCTGCCTTAATAGGAAAGGTTAGGTTCAAGCCCTTGATTGCCGGCAAGCCATTTTCCCCAAGCTGAAAAACATTTGGGGGACTGTTTCACTTCAGCCGTTGCCATAAAAGGGGCATAAGCTGGAGCCAGCACAGGTCCCTCCAACCCGGCCATGTGTCATAAGTAGAGATTGGGGCAAATTTTAAAAATGGTGATTCGTCAAGGTTAACGGATCAACGAATAAGAATATACGAATATTCTTTGACAAATTGATGAATCAATTCGTCAATTTGTCTGCACTTTAAATGGCTATAACACTGGCCCCCAACCACCTAGAGACACCAAGGTTGCAGGAAAGCTTCCTCAGACGATTTTCTACAAATCCTGAACGTTTGGTGAACATTGGATCACGGACCCCTGAGTTATATAGTCACAAAAGGACCCCACCAGGAAAGCTCCCCCCAGGTACTTAGAGACTCCAGAATCACAACGGAGCTTCCTATGTCTTTCCCCAACATGCCTGCCAACTTTGGTGAAGATTGGATATCAGACGTCTGAGTTATTCACCCACAAATTGGGTCCCCCCCAGGAGAGTTTACCACATGGCACAGAAGGCCATTCTGCCTACCGGCCGCCGATCAGCTGATCAGAAGCAGATAGGCAGCCACTCCCCCATACAGCCAGCCACCCCAACAGCCTACCCCCACAACCCCTTCCTTTCCCTACCTTACCCCCACCCCACCGACACCCCTTTACCTTAATAGCTGCTGCCAGGTCTCCATCAGGCCTTCACAGCCACGGCGTGTAAAAAGGGAGACTGGCTGCCCTTTGCAAAGATGGCGGCTGTGGCTTCATTTAGGGTAGGGAAGCTGCAGCTGCCATCTTTGCAAAGGGCAGCCAGTCTCCCTTTTTACATGTGTGGCTCCGAGGCCAGAAGACCTCGGCAGCAGTGATTAAGGTAAGAGGGTGTCGGTGGGGGTGGGGTGGCGTGGGACCTAAGGTAGGGAAAGAAAGGGGGTGAGGGGTAGGCTGTGGTATTGGGTGGCTGTGTGGGGTGGTGGCTGCCTTTCTGCCGCTGATCAGCTGATCGGCGGCCAGTAGGCAGAATGGTTTTTTTAAAAAAACAACAACAACGAAGGATGAATAAAAACAGGTAAATATTCATCCCTTCGTATTTGTGGGGGTCTCTGGAACCCACAAATATGCATCGACTAATATTTAACAAATCAGTTATATTCGTCGGAAAAAGCAATCCGTTTTTATATTCGTCGCTATCTCTAGTCATAAGCCATGCTGACTAGCCTGAGATGCCATCTCCAGACACTGGATGCTGCATATTGCTCCACCCAGTAGACAGTGTTGTGGCCAATGGACCATACCTTGTACATCCAATCTGTTGAGAGAACTGAGAGTAGAAATGTCAGGATTCAGCAGTAGCCTCATGGATGTGGTATTTTTTAGCCTCTTACTTCCATCTGCCTATTTACTTAATATGGTCTGGAGGTGGGTCCATACTAGCTGCCTCAGTGACTGCCCTAATTTGAAAGGACTGGGATGCAAAATCTTGAGGTGAGTAGCCCACCTCTGCTAGTGCAACCTGGAATATCCTAGTGAACTGGTAACAAATCAGTGGGGTGCCATCTTGGTGCACCAGCAGAGGCCCCCCCATTCAGGGATTCAATCATATCTGTTAAAAGCCAGCTGGAAAAGATGGGGCTTTACCTGTTGGCGGAAGGATAAAAGCAAGGGGGCCAGACTGGATTAATGATCCACATGCATGATAGAATGATTGGTGATCGTTTTGTCATTTATTTGGCATGCATGAACAAGAACAAGCTAAGACATTAAGTCCAAATGTTGTTGGGCTTCAAGTTATATCATCCTTCAGCACTGGCTATGATGGTGGTAAGTCTCTTTGAGGATGCAGTCCCTTAGCATCTGGAAGGACACATAGTTCCCACCCTTGCTTTTGAAGATGGGCTGACTATCAAGAGCCTACATTCTCACACCGTTTATATAGGCCAGGTCCCAAGAGCTGTTTTATTGTATGGTATTACAAGGTATGGTGAGAGGTCAGAGACATTCCCTAGACTGTCAGGAGTGATTCCGCTAGTTCCACTTGGCTTCTGGACTTCATGTTGCCTAAGGCAGCTCTAGCTTGCTTGCTCTGACCCACATACAAGAGAATATTCTGAAAGGATCGGAAGGGCTCCCAATCCTGTGTGTTTCAGAAAACAACAACATCAGGTGTTTGTTGCTGTTTTGGGGACTGCCATCCAATGTGGGGATTGTATTGTGAGTTTGCATTAAAGAATTGATGGATAATTGATTGCTTAGTATAAGCATGCCTTCAAAATATTGCAGAACAGCACCACTCAGGGAAATGCCAAGCTGGGAAGAAAGGACCTGGGCTTTGGGCACAGACAATTCATGGAAATATAACCTTTTTATTTTATTTTATTTTATTTTATTTTTTTAAAGCTGTTTATTCTGCCAAGATGTTGCGACATGATGAACTGAGTTGTTTTTTGTTTTTGTTTTGTTGTCTTGTGTTTTAAGTCTTCATGATTTGATAGCTTAATGGCTTTTTGACATATGTTATATTGTTGGATGTCATGCAGATACTTGTCAGAAAAAGTAGTCTACAAAGTCAGGCAATAAATGAAACAATAACATGAAGGCAAATGTAAGAAAGCAAACTTGCACAGTTCTCCTAAAGAGTTATCAACATTTAGAGGTTTTTGAATGGTTTTATTGTGAAATTTTCTTCCTTTTTCTTTTCTTTTCTTTTCCCACGTGTTTTCAAGGAACACTGGGTAGAAATATTTTCAATAAATGAGCCAGATCCCTGGACCTTCTAACCTGCTCCTCCAGCTCCTTTCTAATCACCTCTCTTCCCATGAAAATGTTTGTTTTCAACCTGTTCAGAGGTTTTGAAGCCTATGGATCACTTGGTTTTTCCCTGCAAACCCAGAGTCTTAGACAAATCTGTTACATTACATGCCATCACTGAAATTTGCAGCTTCATTGTTCCCAGTAGAAGTCCCATTCATCGCATCCATACCTTAGCTCCAGAGATGAGCACTGTATTGTGCTGAAGTCATAAAGTCTTGCTTTCATTTCCCAGAAGATGCCCCAAGTTAACTAATATCTAGCTCAATACATTGAACGCTGTATCATATTGCTTAATTTTAAGGGCCATTGCTCTTGACAGAATGTCTTTTAAGGAGAAATGGCTAAAGTGGTCGCTGTTGCACCATATTTCAGTCAACGACAATTTAACTGCAGGGCTGCCATTGTTATCTGGGATCCCAAAGTGGAAAGTGTAATTGTTCCGAGGGTGAGCTCACAGTTCAGACTATACACTTGTAAGATGTACTAGAAAAGTAGATTGGCTTGTGCAGTAAAAGCATTGCTTTTCAATTTACATTTAATGGGTCTGCAAGACAGATTACACCAATTGTAAATCCACCGATCTTTCCAGACACTGTGCATCCGCGGTTGGAGTCTCGCATACATGGGTAAATGTCCAGGCTCATCAGCAGTATGGGGTATCATATTTTTCTAATATTGATGGCTTTTCTGGCAATGAAATGGTACCATTTGACATCCCTGATCATTAAGCCACATCTTGCTTGGTTCTTAGGCAAATAATTCCTGACCAGGTGGTGGTGGTGGTGGTAGCAGTAGTAGCAGCAGCAGTAGTAGTTATGTGCTGTGAAGTCACCTCCAAATGAGCAATTTCCAAAATGTTCAGTCCTCAACTGCTGTGCTCTGCTTTTGTAAACTCAAGCACATGGTTTCTTTTTGGGAGTCAGTCTATCTCATTTTTGGTCTTCCTCTTTTCCTGATGCTGCTGCCTTCAACCTTTCCCACCATTATTGCTTCCCCCCCCCCCAGAGAATCATGCCTTCTCCTGATATTCCAAAAGTAAGACAGCTTCAGTTTCAACTTTTTTTCCCCCTCCAGAGATAGTTCAGGCTTAATTTGATCTAGGACTCACTTGTTCATCTTTTTGGCAGTCCAGGGTATCCACGAAGCTCTCCTCCAGCACCACATTTCAAATAAAACTTTTTTTTTCCCTGCCAGCTTTCTTAACTATCCAGCTTTCACAGGTAGTAGAGTCTGGAATAAATCACAGCCCAGGACTTCGGACTTAAAGATACCAGCTGCAGTGTCAGTGTTTTCAGGTCCTAGATTCCTAAGCATGCATATGTACACAGTATTTCTGTTGAAATTCACATGTTCTAACATCAGATCAGCTCTGTCTGATCTCTTGTGCAGGTGCCCTTCTACCCTTTAATAAAGCAGAGCATACTGCTTTGGAAGCGCAGGGCTTTTTTTTGCATATGGGGATCTAGCCTTTCAATTCAAATGAATGGGAGATTTTGTGTGATTGAGTGATCTCCATACTTGTGTCATTGCTTCTGTACCCAGGAAGAGGTTCACACTTGCCAGGGCAAAAAGAAATTTCCTGCTGCTTGGGAAACAATAAAACAGAGCAAGCAGCAGCAAAATGATGGGGCACCATTGAGGAGCTGACTATTTCCCCTTTCATCAATGGCATCGAAACGAGACCAGCAATGTTTGATTCATTGCTAATGATTGTGCCTTGCTTTTGATATAATGCAAATCAATAAAACAACTAATATATATTTATAGTTCAAATGCCTGCACATGCCTTCAGATTTCATTTATTTTTTAAAAAGTTCTGATTTGAGAGTAAATGTGATGTTATTTCTGTTAGAAAACGGAGGATAAGAAATGGAGTCAAGTTCTTGATTTAAAATGAGTGGCTCCAACTCTCTGAAGCATATGATTAAAGTCAGAATGCTGAAAGCTTGAGATGAAGGTAGGGAGGCATGGAGTTCATTTGGTATCGTATATGCAGTATGTTATTTGTGTAAGTGGCCTGGAAAATAGATACATCATTGAAGCATGATTTGTAATTTCGGTAATATTCCAATAATTTGACAGCATGGTTGAATGTTTGGAGCATGTATGATGTGCTTGTGTATGTGTACAAAGAGGAACAGTAAACATGTATTTATTTTTTGCTCAACAACATTTTTCAAAAAAAGAAAGTTAACTTAATGTATTGTGGCTTGTGATATAGTTACTTGATTACACCTGATAGTTGCTAGGCAGTTATGGAGCAGGACTAAGTTCGGTACTTTACTGAGTCAATAAGGAGTACTTCATTACTGCTCCAAAGATGGTTTGCAGGCACTACTGAAGATGATCAAATTGTACTATGGTGAAATAGCAACATGAGTTCCACAAACTAAATGTTCCTCCCCTAAAGCAAAGAAAAGCAAACATAGAAGCGGGCATTTATTCCAGATTCAAGTCCAATTCACATCCCATTGCACTGCTGATTGACATCTTCCTTAATCTGTATCTATGAGCCCTGATAGCCCATTTGTTACAGCCCTCAATACTTACCTGACCTGGCAGTAATGGGTGTACCATGGAGACATCATTTGTCTCTGTCTCTGCAATAAGTGCTGAAGAAGAGCTTAGTGGATACTCTGGACTGCCAGAAATAAACCAATGGGTCCTGGATCAAATCAAGCCTGAATTCTTTTTCTGGAAGCAAAAAATAATGAAACTGTCATACTTTGAACACATGACGAGAAGACAAGACTTGCTGGAAAAGACAACAATGCCAGAAAAAGATGAAGGCAGCAGGAAAAGACCTAATATGAGATGGATTGAGTCAGTAAAGGAAGCCACAGCCTTCAGTTTGCAAGATCTGAGCAGGACTACCGATGATAGGACATTTTGAAGGTCACTCATTCATAGGGACACCATGCACCAGAAGAAACTTCACAGCCCATAACTAACTGTCCCTAAACCTGGACAACTAGGATTGTTACCTGAGTTTTGACACTGACACACCGTGGTTACTAATGGGGCTTATTCATGTCTGGAATACTGGTTGAGCAATGCAAAGGGACAGAGGAAGAGGGATGCCCAGTGAAACCTTCACCTGCTGCCACCACTGCTGCTCTTGCTTGCTGCTGTGATATCAAATAAGCAGGAAAGCAAAAGCAGGGCTTGGAAGTAACATATAACAACAAATGACGGTACCAGCATTTACTTTTGGGAACAATGAGGGCATAATCATGTTTCTTTTGCAATTAACATGCCTTTGAAAACATATTGCTTTAAAAAGCAATGCATTTTTTAAAAGGGGGCAACTTGGCAGTAACAAGTCATCTGGGGCAAACACTGCACATCCAGTTAGAAAACTAATGGCTTTATAAAAGTAGCTTTACTATCCTTCAGCAGGAAGAACACAGTAGGGGAAGACTTATTTTCCTGCTTGGATTACAATGCAAAAATTGGAAAAGAACTTGCTGGATCATAATGCATGCGTTGACTTGAAAACAGGTTGTTGGGGCTCATAATACAAACAGGATGGTCTGAAGTTCAGGAACTCTTTCTTGTTTTTTTTCTTCTAACTGCTGCCTCTGAGACATTGGAAATGTTGATTGCTCCTGCACATCAGTTGTCTAATACAGTGAAAGGGTGACAGCTACATGATGTGATAGATACTGTCAAATATTGACTTCTACTGCATGGTTCCTGTCACATTCTCTTCGATTAAATGTTGACAACTGCCTGATGGCCATATTAACAAACCTGACATCTCTTTGTAAGATGCTGACAATAGTTGCCTGCTAATCAAATACAGTCAGCAGATGATATACAGTCCTGTGCAGCAGCAACAACAACACAACACACCATTGCATGTCATCTATTGACTACTGAAAACAATCAATATTGAAGATCTGTGGACATCACTTACCATGCTTTAGAAGATAGAACAAGTGCATATTTGGAGAACAATTGCTGAAAAAAAAAATTCTCAGTATTTCAAGAAGGAACCAGAATTGCTTTTCGATCTTTAACTTGCGTTTTGTTCCAATTTTTAAGTGCATACTTTTAGAAGATTAAAGCTATATCGTATAGAAACAGGAAGATGTACAGTATATTTAGAGAAGAGGTAGAAGAAGGAAAAATAAGTCTCCCATTTCCAGATTTCCCAACTAATTCCAAATCAATAACTGGCAGGAAGTATTTTTCTTTAATGAAAAACTTCCTTTCTTGTATCGCAGCTTCCACATGATAAAGGGACTATACAGGAGTTGTAGAAGTCATGGGACAGAAGGAAGGAAGACACTGCTCCCTGCTGGTGGTGTCATTACTCTCCCACAGACATAAATTGTGCAATAGGATTTCAGCCACTGTGTTATCCCCTGCCTATTTCCAACTATAATAGTTGTCTCTTCTCTGTCTTTCCCCCCATTTTTATGCAGACCTTGGGGGTTGTTGTTGTTTAGTCATTAAGTCATGTCCAACTCTTCGTGACCCCATGGACCAGAGCACGCCAGGCCCTCCTGTCTTCCACTGCCTCCCGGAGTTGGGTCAAATTCATGTTGGTAGCTTCAATGACACTGTCCATCCATCTCATCCTCTGTCGTCCCCTTCTCCTCTTGCCTTCACACTTCCCAACATCAGGGTCTTTTCCAGGGAGTCTTCTCTTCTCATGAGATGGCCAAAGTATTGGAGCCTCAGCTTCAGGATCTGTCCTTCCAGTGAGCACTCAGGGTTGATTTCCTTGGGGGTAGGTGGACTCAAATTCTGAATCAGCTTCTTCCATCTACTTTTCCAATTGAGACTGAAGTTATTCTGCCAATTAATTCAAAGCTCTATATGTTTGCAACAGAGCTACAAATATACTCCTAATTTGAAAGTGCTGATAAACTGTTTGAATAATAAATGGTTATAAATATTTTAATTTCCAATTCTGAAGGGGACTTATTTCAAGCATCAGGCTATAATGATATAACATCACTATTGTTATATTTTTTGCCATTACCTGGTGATTCCTGAAATTTGCTTCTACAGTATATTTTAAGAATAAAATACAACATCACATGAGTAGACTTCTGTTCACACAATGAACATTTCCCTTCTTCTCCTCAATCCTGTTCCCCACTTCACCATCAGCTCTAGAGGGTCTCCTAATACTACCGAGCAGATTTGAATGGCATCACAGGGGGTTCCAAACAAAGGGAAATCACAACTCCATGTTGCACTGAAAGAATCCATTCCATCAGCAGAAAGGTTCAGTAGGATACCACTGAAATGGTATTATTAACCAGAAAAGTGGTTTGAATATATTGATGATAGGAAGGGTTGACTTTGGACACATATCTATAATGGTGTCTTACAGTTCATAGCTTTGTTTATTTGTTTTTGTTGATAGCCTTGTACTCCACTGTGTTATTACATGGCAAGAGAAGTCAAAAGAGTGCAAGTGAACTATAGTAATTGGAGTTTGGATTATTGCTTACTTACTTTTACTAATCTTCTGTAAAATTGAGTCATTGCAGTTACAAGATATAAATACATTCTCTCAAAAATCACTTTGAATTAGCAGCTAAGGAGGATCTTTTGTGGCTACCCATTATGGAGATAGCAAAGCTGGAAGAAGTAGAATTCATTTAGTGTGTCATTAAGTCAGACATTGACAGATTATTTCTGGATACTACTGTAGTCTCTAAATGAATTATATGGAATTCCTATCAGTGGTTAATAAAACAATCAGTAAAATTTTAGACTAATCTTCATTTCAGTCACTTTCCTTAGGCTTCCTGCAAAATGAAAGGAGATGGATGTGAACCTGAACACTAGGACTGTGCAACTAATTTGGCCAAATCCCAAAGCAAATTGGGCTGATTTGGAGTTAAATTAGATTAGAATAGGATTGTATCAGCCCAAATCAAGTCAAAATCAGATGGATTTGAACTCTAGCCTGACTGGAACTAACTTTGGGGGCAAGAGCTGGGCACACTTGACACCCACACAACCCAACCCTGCTTGGGCTACACACTTGCCAAAAATGTTTTTCTTTGTTTGAGTTTTTCAGAGCTTAGAAGCAACTAGTCACAGGCAATACATGATGTAATTAGTAAATACGAAGTTAGCAACACCTATATCGCTTAGGTGTAAGGTAAAGGTTCCCCTTGACATTTAGTCCGGTCGTGTCCGACTCTAGGGCGCAGTGTTCATCCCCGTTTCCAAGCCATAGAGCCAGCGTTTGTCCGAAGACAGTTTCCGTGGTCACGTGGCCAGCGCGACTAGACACGGAATGCCGTTACCTTCCCACCGAGGTGGTATCTATTTATCTACTTGCATTTTTACATGCTTTCGAACTGCTAGGTTGGCAGGAGCTGGGAAAAGTGACAGGAGCTCACTCCGTCGCGTGGATTCGATCTTATGACTGCTGGTCTTCTGACCTTGCAGCACAGAGGCTTCTGTGGTTTAACCCACAGCGCCACCACGTCCCTAGGTGTAATGAATAACAATCATTTACTTTCAAATACCTAATTACTTTTTAAGGGTCTTTAACATACTTTTGAAAGTATTTCAATGAGAATTTTTTAAGTTTTATGCCAGTCTCTTATCAATCCTAAGTGGTGAGGGACGTTTTCTTTGCTTTTGTCCTTTAATAAATATTTCCAAAACTAGGTGAATAGCTCAGTGAGTTGGGTATCTGGCTGTGGAGCCAAAGCTTGAGAGTTTGATTCTTCATTGTGTCTCCTGAGAGAAGAGCCAGTCTGTGTAGCCTTCGGCAAACCACACAGTCCTAGAGCACAGTCCTGAGGATTCAACAGGGTAATTAAATATCCTCTTTTCCTTTGCATCTAAAGATACAATCATTGTTTTTTGTTTTTAATTATTATGAGTTTGGAAAGGGTATTTTAAACCTATAACAATACTGAAAAATTCTAGCAAGCAATTGCTTCCAAAGATGGACAGGCAAGGCATTACTAAAATAATATTTTAAGGACTGTTTGACAAGACAAGCTCCTCATTTAACACAGCATCCCGTTGCCCAGGTGCCTTTGGGAAGCCCACAAGCAGAATGTGAAAGCAGTAACTGGATCCACCTGCTATTCTCCAACAAACAGTCACTCAGAAAAATGCTGCTTCTGAATATGGAAGTAGCATACAGCTGTGATACCTCTTGATCGAATTATCTCTATCTGTAAACATCTCTAATTTACCAGTTAAAACTATATAGCTCATTACCAGTAAGGGGTAAAGTTACTTTTTTAGACAATTTCTACAGTTCCTCAGCCAACCTAGCCTGTGGGACATTATTGGGTGTCTAACAGCAGGAACAACAACATTTCCCATCTCTGGATCTGGGATGTGATTGAAAAGAACCAAAGCAATTACAGTATTATTTCTGAAAACCAGAGGAATGACTATGACACTGTTTGATGCTTCTTTTCCAGTTGATTACAAGACAAAATATCTAATATTTAAGAAGGAGAGCCATCTTTAGCCAGTCATATTAGTTCTCTCTACATTTTAAATACGCATGACAAAATAAAAACAAAGGTGTGTTTCTACAATGTCCTTGATGCCTCCAAGACTTAACACACAACAACACTCAACCATTCTGTCAAGAAGTAACCATGGTAACTGGTATTTTCTTTCTGAAAACTAGTAAAATGGAAAGTAAAGCAAGAAGGGTGCAGCAGCTATCTCCACTCTGGTTTCCTTTACTCTCTGAATTTTTATTGTAGGTTAAGTACATCTGAAGTGTCCTGCCTCATTTTGCAAGTCAATGCCTATGCTGTGAATTGTGACACTGGAATAATGTTGTCCCTCTTCCTTCCCACACACCAATCTTTCCCTTCTTGATTTGTGGGATTGTAAACAGCTTCAGGCTATCACAGAAAGGTAGGCTCCTAAAAGCAAAGAGTGAGCTAAGTGGTGCTTAAATATAAATGAGTTTCACCTGGAGGCTGAATCATCTTTGAAATCAGCATTTAGTAATATAATTGATTGGCTTTCGTGACAAAGTGGAATAAGGGAGTTTATTCATTCCAGCTGCTTCCTTGAAGGTACTGTCACCTCATTGTACATTGTATTCCTGATTTCCATCAAAAACAGTCCTTGATCGCACATAGGAAACATGTGCTGACTCAGACAAGTTTTTCATATTTATCAGCTTTCCTCAACAGCAGCCTAGAAATCTGCCTATGTCGAATGACAGATGCATGCAAACTAGAGATGGGGGTATTCATACAAATATCCCCCCCCAGGTGCAGATAATGAGGGTCCGGCCCCCAGGGGCCAGACTGACCACTCACAATTTCACCGCTGCTGCGAGCTCCGCAGTCCCTTCCTATCTCTCTGTTGCTTGTGATGGATTAGCCACTGTTCGACCTGGCAGAGAGACTCATCATCCCGCCTTCCGCCAGGAGTGGCTAATCCACTGCGAGCAACGGAGACATAGGAAGGGACTGCGGAGCTCGCGGCAGTGGTGGAATCGTGAGTGGTTGGTCTGGCTCCAGGGAGCCGGACCCTCGTTATCTGCACCTGTGGGGGGGATATTCGTATTCATATACGAATACCCCCATCTCTAGTGCAAACCTTTCAAAATATGACAGCCTTGCTGTTTTCCCATTTCTTAGGGAATATACTTACTAGGGAACACACAGGTAGCAGTTACATCTGAGTAACACATGTAGGAATATGCAGTAAGGCTGCAGTCTGAGGCCTACAGTACTTACTGTGAATAAATAAAAAATGTGTAGGGCTTACCTCTGAGCAAACTTAAATAGGGATGCATGGTTAGCGACCAATCTGGTGGTCATCTTTGTATAGATTATGGGGTTATACTCAGTTTTTCAATCTCACTTGCTGGGAAGAGGATGGAAAATAGGAATATGAAGAATTCTTCCTAAATTTCTCATCCTATCAAGGAACATCCTATCAAGGAATTGCTAAGTCCGTGAAACCTTTTTATTCCACTGAAAGAACAAAACAAGACACATTTTCTCCGTGGATGTTTTCTGCATTTTTTGTAAAATATTTCAGTGAAAAAACAATGTATTCTAATAATGTGAAAGTAAGGACACATGCATACTGCAAGTACAGAAGCCCTAGCTGATTGATCAGAAAGATGGAAACATTTATTCTGTGCTTTTTGTAAGTTCCATTCAATAACAAACTGGTTACAAAAGAAGATTTTAAATATTTCTCATTCTTGTGTGTCAGAACATGACAAATGAGGATTTAAATTCTTAATATTTATTTATTTATTTACTTATTTATTTATTTACTTATGTCTGTCTGTCTGTATATCAGTCAGAGCGTTGCACAGTTTAAAATTATAGACACATATGAAATATAGGTAAAACTTAAACTAAACTAAACTGTTAAGATAACTAAACTATTTTTGACTCCAATAGCATTATCTTAGCCATTTGCCAGATCTTCTTTTGTGTGCATGGTGAGGCATAAATTGCATGCACATAAGTGCTGCAATGACTGAAGCTCTCCACAGTCACAGGAAATTTTCCCTGTATCCAAAGCAGTCCCATTATTCTTTGATCTTCCTACTTCACTTCAAAGTCTATTAAGTGACTTCCAGATGGTCCAGCCAGAGTCTTGTCCTGGTAGGAGACACTCATTGGCATTAATCCATTTGGCAAGTTGGAATCAGTTAGAGACAGTTAGAGAGGGAGAAGCAGGGCAGAGATAGGGAATTGAGAAGGTTAATACATAGACTGAACAGTTGGAGTGATAGAGAGAATAGGAGGGGAAGAGTTATAAGAAATAGAGAATAGTATATAGTTGTTGTGAATAAAAATACGTTTAAACCAATGCATAACCAAATCCTATTTAATGAGTGATCCTGAACATCTGTGATTTTCCATTTGTGATTTACATAACAATAAAAGAACATCTATAATTTACTCCTGTGATTCTCAAGTTTAATAAACCTGTTATAGTTGGCAGCACACGTGTCTGAAATACGTATTTGGTATTGTGTGAATAATACATGGTGGCAGCGTGGAAAGAGGAAACGCATCCAGGGGGTGAACCTATGTTTAAGAGATAATAAACAAGGGACACTGGGTGGACGCGACACCATTTGACAAGGTGTGTTGTTTTTCTTCTCCATATGTTTAGCCTAGCCTCTTCTGGTTTAATATTTAGAACTTGAGATGTGTGCAGAAAACTTTTCCTCCATTTTAGATTCAGGACAGTTTGGACAGCAGGCATGATCAAATCCCACACCACCTCAATCACAACACAACACAAAGACTTCAGCACAAGGAACAGCCACACACACAGAGTACAATGGCACAGGCCATTCACATAACCAAAAACAGGATCAAAAACAATGCAATGTAGAGTGATTTAAAACAAATAGCCTCCAAATGGGTGTTCAAAAAGAAATGATTTGAAGAAAAGTGTGAGTTTCCTCCACACTTACAATAACATTGTATAGTTCGGAAATTTTGAATTGATTTGCATCATGCTAAACCCAGAGTAATTGGGTTTAGCATGATGCAATGTAGTCACACCCTCAGACAACTAAGGATTTATACCCCATTGCAGAGTAAGCCCGTAATTCCTTCAGCTTTCTGTATATAAACTGAATTTCTTCTGTTGTAATTTCTGATGTGGAAATTACTTTGTTAGTAATTTCCAAGAAATCTGTCTTGCTGCTACAAAGTGGGGATGTAAAGAATACTGGCCATTTTTCTCATCTTTGACGACAAAGGGTGTCTCCATACATCAAGACACCAAACTGAAAAAATGGTCAACTGCTGTGAGATGTTCTGCTGCTCCATGAGCGAGAAGTAGAAGCACTGGCAGAGAGAGTTTTATTTTGCAAGGGAAGAAGGTTTTGCACAACATTTGAGATATTTTTTTTGCCCAAGATACATTACACAAAGAAGTTTGTGAATTTTCTGCAAACTGGCCCTGAAAGACTTTCCAAAATGCACAAAAACTCTTGTAGCTTTCCCTAGCAGGGAGAAAAGTTTTAATTTTTTGTTCTCAGATGCCTATGACTCCATTCATCAAGTACTACTGAAGAAACTCTATAATCCAACCAAGATTATAAAATGTCTAAATTACTAGAAACCCTTTTGCAAAATCATAGATGTTTCACTAATTTTCAACCGCAATGGAGCCAATGAAGACCTCAGGCGAATGATAATCTCATGCTTGCTGCTCAGTCAAATCACTTTCAGATTGTAGAACATCTTCTAACAAATGCATTAGAGGATCGTTGTGCATATTAGGATAGAAATCAACTTAATCCCAAGTCTACTAAGACTCAAATATATGCCTTCCATCTGAGAAACAAACAGACAGGTTGGCAACTTATGGTTACCTGGAAGGGCATTCAACTAGACCAACCACTATTTTGCCCCCAAATCCCTAGACATCACTTTGGATCTTATGCTGATGTATAAGAAAGACTGCCTAAATATGAAGCAAAAGGTCTGTGTGATGAATAATATCCTTTAAAAATTAACAGGAACCACAAACAGTAAAAACTAGAGCCTTGGCCCTATGCTCTCCAGGTGAATGTACCAGCCCAGTGTGGTATAGTTCAGCTCATGCAAAACAGATAGATGTAGCACTCAATGAAGGCTGTGGGATCATTAATGGATCCCTGAAGCCAACCCCTACTGATAAAATCAATGACCTAGCAGGCACTGCACCCATATGGAAAGAAGTAGCAGCTAACAGTGGAAGACTCAAAGCATCTACATCAAATTCACATTCATTCTTCCACTACCACCCCACTACTCCCAGATTCAAATCAATAAAAAGTTGTGTTTTTCCCCAAAAAACATCTGTGAATCTTGTAGAAACAGCACAGAATGCCAGGACTATAATGTGGAAAGAAAGAACTATCCATTTCTTAAAATGGACAGAACCCTAGGAAACTTTAGCCCCAGGTCTCACATAGAACTCAGTGACTTGGAAGTCACTTAATAGTCT
The DNA here is from genome assembly GCA_037013535.1 of Intellagama lesueurii. Classification (NCBI taxonomy): domain Eukaryota; kingdom Metazoa; phylum Chordata; class Lepidosauria; order Squamata; family Agamidae; genus Intellagama; species Intellagama lesueurii. Next base: position 264,220,948 of record JBAJHW010000001.1, read on the forward strand.
ATTAGACCAGACAACGGTGAAATCTCTGATCTGTAGGGGTAGTGTGGATGTTTAGTTTTGATGGTTTTTTGTTTATTTTTGTTAGGTTTTTAGTGTTTTTAGTTTTGTATGGTAGGTAGGTATGAATAAAATACAATTTTAAAAGAAAAAAATAGGCTATGGTGTGGAGATGGCAAAATGAAGGTAAACTTAAGAAAACGGGAGTTTTGGACCAGCACAGTCCTTTGCAAATGTGGAAAAGAACAGACAACTGGACTCCTACATCAGTACACTCCATGCCTTTGAACATGTACCATGGAAGATTTGATGTTAGCTGCCTCAGATGCTCTGGATGCTGTCTGTTATTTTGTGGAAATTATCAGATATTAATTGTACTGTGGTGCTTCTGACACATTTTTTAAAATTCTTACCTGAGAGAATGAAGTGAACCAAAATCTGCACCCGCACCAAAGACTGATTTTGATTCTGACAAAGTGTTTTTCTAACACTTTCTGATTTCTTACAATTGTATGTGAAATATACATAGTAGACTTTCAATATTAGTTCATCCAACACATTTTGTGCTGAAAATGTAGAGGTGGCAGAGGATACTATGTGGCATATATCTTCTCACAGATCACCATGCTATTTCTCTTGAGTCAATGCAAACTTTTAAGACTGAATTAGAGAACAAGGTTGATTCTATTGTATACTAGGTGAATATTTTGAAATAGATTCAGAAGACTTATATTCCTTAGGCATTAGATACCTCTTTAAAACTCCAGCTTTTGTTCTTCATAGCCAACAGCAACAGCTCAGGAACAGATCTTCAGTATTAGCCTATTGTGAGGAATAAAAGATACAGGAGAAACTTCAGAACCTTTACTCTCTGAAACTCCTTATTCTTTAACTATTTTCCATCTCCTATGAAATCTCGGAACAATTCCATATGGAGTAAATGGCACTTCCATTCATCTAAACCTCTGATTATTTGATTGCTTAGCATGCCTTATGAGCTGTTGAAATCAGTGTCACTGTACCCCGGTTAACTGCATTCTGAAGTTACAGTATTCCCAGCACACTGTCAGTCATAAAGCTCCCTCTGACTTTAGTTATGTGGTCTCTGATTATTATTAGGAAAATCTGCAATAGCTGTGTAGAATAAAATAACATCTGGCATACAGTATGTTGCAATTCCATGCATGGTTGGTGGTAATATTACCTAATAAACTGAATACAGTGACCAAAAATACATGATCCCTTGAATCAAATTACATGTCACAATTAGAAGTGGGAAAGAGGTAAGAAAAGTTGGTGACAACCAAGAAAGAGATTATACAGATGTTGCATTGGAAATATGCTATACTTCTGCTGTAGAGGGAGACTGAACCTCAAGATTCCAGATGTACAGCAGATGAAATCACAACAGGGTGACTTTTCAGATGATGCAAGTCTTGTAATGGTAAAGCATCCTGGGACTTGAAGAAGAGATTGGGAGGTGCCCCATATCCCTTACCCGCTCTGCCCCTTGATTCTGGTGCCCTCACTAAGAGGACTGTGCATATCTACAGTAAATAAAGAATACCACAGTGAAGAAAGACTGTTCATGTTCCTGCAACTTTATGGAAAGGACAAAATTATGTACTCACCAAGTTACAAATCTCACACTATGACATACATCTTCCTATGTTAAGTGATAGATTTGCATTTTTTAAAGGATTTCTCCTTATGGTTAATGGAACAATAAGTGCTACTGCAGAATTGTGGTGCCTCTGTGAGTTTGTAATATAACACTTTATAACACTTTAATATTTAGGCTGAATCAGGGAGCATAGTAGCCTCTTCTTAGAGGGTTAGGTCATGCAGGCAGGTGCCAGGGAGGTTGTGCAAAAGGAGACTTTAAAGTTTATATAACAGATCCTTTCAGGCAGCCAGGAAGTTTCACTCTTTGATTCATAGCCACCAGTCTAGGACACGTCTGCTACTTTAAACAACAGAAAAGAGGGCAGCAGAGCTAACCATTCTTTCACCCTCTGCCACATGGCCTGGGATCAGTCTAGAATTTAAAGGGTTAAATGATCTGAATTATTTTGAAGGCAGCAGTTGCTGAACTGACCCAAGAATAGGCAAAAAGCTTAATAAAATAAAAATCTCAAAAAGATATCCAGGAAGATTTTCTTTTTCCATCAGAAGACTTCATACTTTTATTCAAGAAGACCTCAAGCTCATGGTTCAGGCCCAAGGCACATGCACAAAGAGCTTCCAGACTTGTTGAATTCTTAGGTTTAATTTTATGTCCTCATGATATTTCTGAATTAACAGCTGCAAAAAGCTGCACAAAAGCTAGAACTGGAAACGGACAGCACAGCTTACTATGTTTTGATTTTTGCTCTCTGCAAGGTCATGGAAAGAATAACAAAAGGCTGATCAGAGGTACATAGCTGTTGATAAGATGTCAAGTGAAGGACAGAGCTTCATCATGGAAAATATTACTTCAGTGTGGGCTCAGATCACAGCTAGAGAAAAGGACTATCCTTGATAGCTTGTGGCTGGCTCCTATACTGATAAGAAGACTGAAAGAATGCAGTTGGCTGATGTCTTGTGGTTTGGGGGAAAGAATATAAAGAATAACGGTCAAGATGACCACAACAAATCCATGAGATTAAAGACGTATCTGTTGTAGAGATGGACACAAAATGAACCATGACTCAAAAAACCTCACAAATTGGGCCATTTTATGGTTCATTTTGTGGCACTTCAAGGAAATGTGACTGCCCAAAATGAAACGAAATGCCAAGCTATTATTGATGTTGGCGCTTTGTATGCTTCATGGTTCATGCAATTTGAGACTTCCAGGAGCAGTAGAAGAGCCCCTGCCTACACTAGTGTGTAAGTACTAGGTAATTTAGTTAGCTTTCTTATTGTGTGTTTGCTTGCATTGATTCTGTCCTAGAGTTTTACTGTGAATTTGCTCCAAAATACTTTTGATTTCTTGTTGAATTTTTTTTGAAATCTTTTGAAACCTTTGCCTTTTTGCCTTTTTGATAAACTTTAATAAGGTATTGAAAAAATTCTCCATTCCATTGTCAGAATTTTTGGCTAAATAGGGTTTGTAGTACTTAAAACTAAGCCTTTCTTTGAGTATGTATTGGGATCCAGTGTGTTTTGGGGGTGTGGTGGCAGTTCTACCTGGCAGTGTTGGCACGAGAGTAAAAGTACTTAACATTGTACATTTTTTTGGAACTCCCTGGAAACACTGCTGAGTCAGGTCAGACTAGAGTGTTGGGAGGTTACCAGAACAGGAGGGTTCTTTAGCCATCACCACATTTAACTCTCCTGGTCTCACCCACTCCAGGATCAACAGGACAGTGTGGATAAGTGATCAGAGTGGGACCCCTTGAACCCAGTGGTACCTGTGACAGTTAGGATTTGTGCCACTATACTAAAGACATTTTTTTTTAATGGAGGCAAGGAAGGATATGCCCTACTGCCTAATTGTTTGACCTAACCACTCAAAGCCCATACATCTTTTCACAATCACTCACATACTCAGTCCTAATACTATAATAATATTTCAGTAAAATTTAGGAGGCTAAGATGAGTGAGAAGAGAAAGAAAAAGAACAATAGAATTATAGAATAACTTAGTTGGAAGGGACCTATAAGGTCATTGAGTCAAACCCCCTGCTCAAGGCAGGAATCCAAGTCAAATCTGATGGATGGTTTTCCAATTTTCTCTTGAATGCCTCCAGGAAAAGAAGACTGTTCCATAATGTGAAAAGGCTTTTTAAACAAAGATGCAAATCATTTCCCCAGATTAAAATAGGGTTAGGCTTTCTGTTTGTTCCTTGTCTCCCCCCTCCAGCTGGTCTTATCCTTTTATGGAGACTTTTTGGTATGTTCAGAAATGGATCAGCTGGCCAAAAAAATCCTGTAAACATTTACTACACCTTTCCAGCTCCAAAGTATATTTCAATTGTTGGAAACAGTTTGATTCACTTTGGAATGTTTTGGAGAGGACTCAATTCACTTCGGGGTGGGAGCGTAGATCTTTCTGAATCAGCCTGTCTCAGGGTGCCACCACACTGTGATTTGATTTGTAGCCTGTATTATGGTTGAAATCACAGTTAATGATTGCACAAGGGCTGTGGATTATTTGGGTGTTCATCCATTCATACTGAATGTGATGTGATTCACATTCCAGCCCATAGCCCCTCTTCTTTCCTCTTGTTACACCTCTGCTGGTCTTTTTATGGGGTGTAAATGCAGGAAATAATAAAAATGAGGACCCAGTGATAAGGTGATAGAGTGATCTAGCACTAATCTAACCTATGTAAGGAATTTAAAAGAAAAAAAATTCAGAGTGATTGGGAGAGAGGAAAGAATGTGGGGATGTCCTTCCAGTCCTGAATATTATGCCCCAACTGCCCACATCACCAAAGCACCACCTACAGACCCACCCCCAGCTTTACAAGAATGGCAGCACAGGGAAAAACCTGCTCAACGTCCTCCATCTTGAAAAATTAGGAGCCCCCGAATGGCAGAGGGGAAAAAAAAACTTTGGGAGCAAAAAAAGGTTGGGCCAATTCGAATCAGCCTTTGCATCATGTGGTCAGAAAAAAAATACTTCGAATTCACCCGTTTTATCAGCAAAGCAAATCCCTTGGTATTTGACCATGTTGTCACAGCCTCCATCTGGTATTCAGGCTCCATCTAAAGCAGATTCATATTCCTCCTACTAATCCTTTATGCTCTGAACAAGGAATTGATTAAAATGTGGAAATAATTTGGTAATGAAACATCATGGATTTAAATTAAGGAACACTGTATGCAAAAGATAAGAAAAATAATTAACAATTGTGTGTTTTTAAGCAGCAACCACCCTAGAATATACCTTCCTACACCCTCATCTAATTGCCTGGAAAGGTTTTAGTGAAGTAAGGAAACACAGAGTATATTTTAAAAGAAGTCATTCTACAAAGTGCAAAATAGGTTGATGACTGTATGTTGATGAAGATGACAATGACGACACTGTGACAGTGTTTCTGACAAAAGCATCCATTCAGTAGGAGTAGAAATGGACTTCATAATTACTCAGCATATTAACTATAAATACCATAGAAACCTTTGCAGAATTCTGCCAACTCACTTCACCATGAGTTTTGCGAAAAGCCCACAGTACTAAGGAATCATAAAGAATGTGATTTTATTGGGCCTATTGGTATTTTTATTGTTGTTATGAAATATTTATAAAGCACACAGAATATTCTAAGTGTTGAATAAATATTGGGAAGAAAAGACCATTCCTGACTATGAGCTCATAAACCAATAAGCAATGTAACTGCATTAAGTCCTCTGCTCTGTGTCACTGCTGCTGTTTTCCTTAAAACACTGTTTTGCTGTGACATAATGTGCAGACCATACAGTCTCCACTCAACACTTCAGGCATGTGTTCTCACTGTCCTTTTTTGCAACAGGAACTTCAGCCACAAGATAATTCTTCCACCAACATGCTAGGCCTCCTGCTTTTATTGGGCAATGGTCTACGAATGGACTTTTTCTGTGCCATGCACATTTCTGCTGCTGGATCCTTAGTGTTGATTTTGTGCCTCTTTGTCTTCTGATTCAGATGTTGAAGGCTAACCTGCATGATATGCTTCCCTTCCCCTTGTCTGTGTAATGGCTTTCTGGATAATGCCCATGAGGAGTGATTTCGTGTTCCTCTGCAGGACAGAGACATCACAGACCTCTGCCTTGTCTGCCATTGTTTTTGTATTTTGGATGATGCATTGCTCTGGTATGAGACAAACGAAGCCACAAATAGTTTTTCTGTGTGTTGTTGTGAACAGACGCAAACTCCCCGTTCTTGCAGTCCTGCTATCCATTAAGTGAATGTCCTGTTTGCAAATTATCTATGTTGAATATGAGTTTTAACTTGAGATTTTTAATGTATTTCCATTTTTCATTATGAAAAGTTTGGTACAGTTTGGAGTGCTTCTGTTAAGAATTCCAGGCATTGCCTTTTCAAGGGTAGAACATCCACTCCAACAATTCACACCCAGCAATCAGCCACTATAATAGCTCAGTCTTTTGCTTAAAGTTGTAACTAGCATGGAGTGATTGGGGCTTTGACCCAAATTGCCAACATGTAGGGGGGGGGCACATTTGCTTCTGGGAGGGCATGGCCCTGTCTCCCCTGAGCGTGCATATCATGTCTAGCAGCTCTTCTCGGGGTAGAAGTACACAAGACAGGTGGGGTTTGCATGGAACCAATATAACCATTCTGTCCTCTGACACTCCTCTCTGTTCCTCCATTCTCCCCTTACCTATGCCAGTCTCAAATGGTCCAAGTTTAACCAGCAGAGCAGCGAAGCTACCTGTCTGAAACTTACAAGGTGATCTTGGACCAGTCAATGTTTCTCAACTCAAAGTATCCCTCATGGTTTATAGCAGCAATTGGTCTGAGAAGGAGAAGATGTTTCATCATGTCATTTCAGAGTGGGGCAACTCCACTCCAGCTCTGGTCAGAAGATACCTATTAATTTTGTGAGGATAAATGGCAGACAGAGGCCATTGGAGGGAAAAGGAGATGGAAATGTAACTAATTACTAAATAAAATAGTGTGTGTGTTTATTTTGTAGACAGTAAATTTGCATTCAGCACAGGTTCCTCTGGCACCTTTCAGACTGGTCAGTTTTATTTGACATAAGCTTTTTTGTGAAAATTATCCAACTCCTTTAGATGCATGTCTGCAGAGGCACCTGAAGGAGAGGGCAACAGTTCATGAAACTTATCAGTCTGAAAGTGGCTACAGGAATGTTTTGATGTTTTCCTGTAACTGATGAACATGGATAACTCTTTAAAAAGAGGGAGAGGAAAAAGTCACATTGTGAGGTTAAACTCATACTATACTCATCCTGCGTCTTCAGTTATTTTCTGCTACATACATAAGTGTCTTTATGATAGATTAGCCCATCAGCAAGGAAGTACGCATTTCCAGGGTCTCCAGACAGGAGAGGCTGGTCTTGACTGCAAGCACAGAGTTGCAGAAAGGACAATGAGGCCAGTTTGGATCATAGCATTATGTTAGAAATGCAGTTTCCGAACTGAAAATATTTTTTTTCCTTCATTGTGCATGAGATTGCGTATATGGATCCCAAATAGTCTGGCCCCATGTCCTCTTCAACAAAGGTCAACCGTCCATTTCTTCTCCAGGGAGGGAGGGCTTTGTGGTTGCCTGTTGACACTTAACACCAGAACATCAGCTTACTCAGGCCCACAAGTCACCCGGTCACTGCCTTTCCCTATTCCATTAAGATGCATTGTAATTGTGTTTAAATTATACATCATTTTTAGTTTTTCAACTGTACAAGTAAATCAGCACATGCACTTTTATACAAGCAAGTATCTTCTTTTGTCCTATTTTGGAGTGTGTGGTTGTGGGTGATGGATCTTATCTTTTTGGGGGATGTGTATCCAGCCAGTCTAATAGGATTGGCCTGTGGAAAATAAGTGAGGAAATGGCCATGTTGCAGGTCTATGCTAAACCCTTGTTACATTTGCTTCACTGGGTTCCCATACACAGAGAAGGCACATGAGATTATGGATTCTCAGCAAGTCATATTCATACTTTTCCCCTCCTTTCCAGCTATGGTTCATATATCTTTTGGCAGAGTCTTCCACATGTGTATTCCTAACTGAATCATTTATGGAAATGGGCAAGCTTCCATATGTCTACAACATCGTTTAGCAACAATGCCAATCATTTGTTGGAGAGGGGAAATGAGCAGGACTGGATAATATTATTTTGTCCCCTCCCTCCATCTTCATTTGTTATGTGTAAAGTTTAGAGGCATACAGTAGTTTGATTAAGATCTATATGTGTATGCAGTTTAAAGACACATGTGAGACTGGCACACGTGATGATCTACATAAGGTTTTCACTTGCTTCTCTACATGGAATATTTTCATCCCATTTGTTCCTCAATGGAAAGAGATCCTTTGTTTCACTCTCCATTGAGAATCTACAATAGCTGTGCTAGAAAATTAAATGGGTCAGATGACCTAGTTGCTAAGGAAACCTCTCTAGAATAAAGTAAAATGCAAAGAGGTGGGAATGTTTATGAGTGCTAAGTTATTAAACTATGAATACTAATTGTCTTTGATCAGTAAAAAATGGCTCCATCCTCTCATTCTGTGCATTAGAAACTTATAGCTAAAGCATTTAATTTCACTTTGTTTAAAGACTTGGCATACACTGTCCAGCTGACTGTCTGACAGAAACACAATTTTTGATCTGAGCAATGTGATCGTTTACTATAGAAGTGTTAACATCAATAAAATATATACTAAGCTAAATCCAATTGGTAATACCAACTGGAGTAGACTCATTGAACCAACAGGACTTACGTAAGTGTTAGCTTAACAAGTCTCAATGATTCAGTGGGTTCACTTCAGCCAGGATTTGCAAGAGGATTTAGTGTATTGTGGTTATATTGTTATTTCTGAAAAGAGAGCTAGAGTTCTATTATTCTGTTCTGTACAGAGTTGCCAAAATGTGCTGATTGCTCCAGAGGTACCATCATTTGGAACTGAAAGGCTGTGAATTATCATTACCAATAGAATGATCTCTAGTTTGAGAACTGCAAGCCAAATATCACGTGAGAATGGTAGCATGCTTCACCTGTGGAACAGGTAATACTCTACTGTTATGAATTGTATTCTATCCAATATTGTGCCTGCACAAGGACATTTTAATGCCATATACTCCCAAAATCACAGGACTCCAGAAGGACCTGAGCTTTGAGGTGGGTAAAATCTCAGGTGGACTCCTGTCAGATTCTGGACTAATTTTTGGCCGAATCATATCTCCCTGGAATAATACTGAGGCTTTAATTACATATTATGTCCACATACTGCAGCTGCAACATTGAAAGCAAAGCACCAGGATGGGCCAAAGAACCATTTATGTTTGGCTTCCAGAATACACAACTGAGCTAACTTTTATGTATGGAGCAAACTCATATATACAGTATTGGCTGAAATTCTGTTGCTTATTGTAGAAATTCACAACTAGAACAGGTCCAGTAACTCAATGGAACTTATGGAGGCTTTGGATCACAAAATTCCCACTGATTCAATGGGCCTACTCTAGTTTCAACTTACTACACTAAGCAACAGGATTTTAGCCATTCACTCCTTACTGGTAAGACCACAAGGCATCCTCACTCACTCTTTGCTGATTCAGAGTGTCAGCCTGTAGCACCAGCCAGTTTTTGCTTTTGCTATAGCACAAATGTATGAACATATATACATCCTGTCTTTGTGAATTTTGCCCAAAATAGATGATTACTGTGTGGCAAAATTATTCCTCTTACTTTCAGAGTGACAGATATTCTTCCCAATCTCCTGCCTCTTCCAATGAATTTATGAGATCACAGCTGAAAAAAATAGATGCAACATTATTGAATCCCTATTGATCAGAACAAAAAAATAATATTATAGGATAGTAATATATCAAGGACATTTTGATTTGAATCTTTCTGGCTTTCTCTAATTGCTTGAAAGAAAGTGGTGAATCCAGCTAAGCCTAAATATAAACTTTGAACAATTTAACTTTGATTTTATAAGCGTATTTAAAAGAGTTTATCTATCTTTCAGATAATGGAATGGGGATGTTTGGTTGGTTTTTTTCTTGATTCTACTGAATCATTTTGAAATTTAAGGCCAGTGTTGCAATAAAAAATGGAGGTACATTCATTTGATCTATGCTATTATCTAGTCTGAAGCTCAACATCAAAAAAACTAAGATCATGGTCACTGGTCTCATCACCTCCTGGCAAATAGAAGGGGAAGATATGGAGGCAGTGACAGATTTTACTTTCTTGGGCTCCATGATCACTGCAGATGGTGACAGCAGCCACAAAATTAAAAGACGCCTGCTTCTTGGGAGGAAAGCGATGACAAACCTAGACAGCATCTTAAAAAGCAGAGACATCACCTTGCCGACAAAGGTTCGCATAGTCAAAGCTATGGTTTTTCCAGTAGCATTGTATGGAAGTGAGAGCTGGACCATAAAGAAGGCTGACCGCCGAAGAATTGATGGTTTTGAATTGTGGTGCTGGAGGAGACTCTTGAGAGTCCCCTGGACTGCAAGGAGAACAAAACTATCCATTCTGAAGGAAATCAACCCTGAGTGCTCACTGGAAGGACAGATCCTGAAGCTGAGGCTTCAATACTTTGGCCATCTCATGAGAAGAGAAGACTCCCTGGAAAAGACCCTGATGTTGGGAAAGTGTAACGGCAAGAGGAGAAGGGGACAACAGAGGACGAGATGGTTGGACAGTGTCATCGAAGCTACCAACATGAATTTGACCCAACTCCGGGAGGCAGTGGAAGACAGGAGGGCCTGGCGTGCTCTGGTCCATGGGGTCACGAAGAGTCGGACACAACTTAATGACTAAACAACAACAATTATCTAGTCACCAGAAACCTTTTTAACAGAGTACAGAAGAGCCATGGCCCAATATATAGACATTGCAGATCCCCTGTTCTCCATAGGGAGGGGCATGTCAAAGCTTCAAGTAGTCATACTCCATTTGAAATAATAGATGGGACATGTTCATCTCACTTGCTACTTTAATTAAACATTCCTTTTCATTGGGGCTATAATGCCCATCATCCACTAGTTTAAACTGGTTCTGGGTACTGAGGCTCTTAACAGATAAGCCTCCAAGATGGATAAGCAAGTCTTATCAGGGTCTGTATCCATATGCAAAGTTCATTTGAAGTCAGTGACTTCTGTTGTCCAAGTTGCCATCAAGTATAGCTGGTTCAGGCAGTACTGCCCGTTTAAGGGCTTGTCTAGGAATTTACTGCACAGCTTCCCCATTCCTCTAGGACAGTGGTTCCAAACCTTGGGTACCCCCATCTTGAACTGCAACTCCCAGAAACCCTGGCCAGCACAGCTGGTGGTGGCTTCTGAGAACTGCAGTCCAAGAACACCTGGTTTACCCAAAGTTGACAACCTCTGCTCTAGAACTCTGGGGCCACTGTGTGAGGTGAATATAGTCTTCACCTCACCAGGCCCAGGACTTCCCTCACCAACCTTTCAAGGGAGAGGGTTAAGGGCAGAAATTGCCAAGCACCTTTTTTTGTGTGTGACCCCCCCCTCCTCCAGTCTCCCCTTTTTCTACTAGCATTCTAGATTCCCTTGACTCCTGTGGTTTTACTCTGGTGGATGAATGGATACTTTGTTCTCATTCTCCCTTCTGCCCTGCTGTTGTCCTCACTTCTCTTACATAGTTTTTATGTTCCACCTTCTTGGCCTTAAATCATCTGGCCACTCCCTTGGCATTGTCTCATTATTGGGCAACCAACTGTGTCCACAGCACCTGCTGACAATGAAGTGCACACTTTGCAATGGCCAGGGGCCCTGCTGAGGTTCCTGTGATGGATGGCAGGTAAGGTCTCAATGCAGCCCTCCTTGCCACATCCTGACAACAGGCTATTTTAGTATCAAACTGGAAGATTAAGAAAGAGCAGGCATAATGCAATGAAGGGAGGTTACATACCAAGATTGTACCTCAGCTTCTATAGATAACTTTACCTAAGCTGACCCCACTTTGGTTCTTGGCTATATATTTACAGAGATCCAGGAAATTGAGTGAAAGTATACAAAGCAGTTCTGTGCCAACAGCTAAGCAAGCTGGTTCTATAGGCTTCTTGAACAGGCTGCTCCAAGCATTTTGGGACAACTGTAGGGTCTATGTTTCTAACCTATCAAATAAAGATATATTTTGTAGCACATTTCACCCATGAGGCTATGCTATGGCACCCACCAGGCCCATTCCCCCCCCCCCTTTTATAGGTGAATGGGAGTGATCCCTCAACTGACATAGATGGAGAGAGGGAGGTTACACTGTCAGAAGTGGCTTGTTTGGCTAAGGAACTTTAAGGTAACAGGATTCCTGCTAAATATGGGATTTCCCCAGTGCTATTGCCACTGTTTTTAACAATCACTCCTATTCACTTACATAGAGGAAGAAATAATTGCACTTAGTTCTCTTTCTTTCCCTCCCTCCCTCCCTCCTGTGTTTTCTCGGTGTGTTCTTCTCTCACTCTGTGAATTTACTTCATTCCTTTCTGTGCTTTCTCACTTTGTCATCTTCTCTTTCCCTTGGTACAGGGAAATACAGAAATTCCACTCAAAGCCATGCATATCTTAACAGGGATCCTCTGAGCAGACTGAGTGGACATCTGATCATTCCTATTATTCATTCTGTGAGGGAAAAGCCGACATGTCAATTTCTGCACTGCAGGAATGCATAGTGGAAAAGTTAATTTCAGCATTGTTGACACCAAGCACTGATCTCTCACAAACATAACTAATTTCCAGAGTGCTCCCATGGGACAAGGACACAGGGAATAGTTCCTGCAATGTACGAGTTTACTTTCAGTTCATTCCTGAATCATTATACTGTCTGGTAGTTTTCAATCTTTGCCCTGTCATAAGGGGGCTCAATTCTCTTCTGCACCTTTAATGTGTCATAAGGGGTTGAAATCTCATCTGTGCCTTTAATAGTGATGTTGCAGTGCCTAAGTTTCCTCCTGACATTCAACATCTTAAACTGTTTGGATCTTCTAATAGGTTTCTTTTAGAAAATGGAACATGGTGTTTCATCTCTCTCTCTCTCTCTCTCTCTCTGTCATATTCTTCATCTACAGGAGCAAAACAAGAAAGGCATTTGCAAAGCTGACTGATGAAGCATACAGTTTATCTGATTAATGTCTGCTTGTAGAAATAAGAATGCTCAGTAGATAGTGTGATGAACGCCAACAATTCTAAATTTTTGTACTGTCATCAGGTTGAAAAAACTGTGAATGGACCAAACTACTCTAACTTCAAAAGGTGAAGTCCCCTCTTATTGAAGATTCACTCTTTTCTGTATTTACTTAGGAATCTGCAGGTGCGACTATATGTCCTCTTAGTGTGGTTTAGCTTTCAATCTGGTCTGCATATGGTGAACATATTCTATCCGGAACATTCTAATGCTGCGCCAATGCAGTTTTGCTTAATGCAAAATACCACCTGGGTTGGTATGGGAAAGATGTAAAACTGGACAACAGTTGCTCTGAATACTGTCAGCAGAAAAGGATATGCATAATAGGACAGACTTCTGACATAAATTCCAGCATAGCCGCTTACTTTACTTAAGCAGATCATGCAAATAGAGCTAACTGACAGTGTGAATCTTTTCCTTCATAATTCCCAAAAAACTATAGAAGGAAATATGCTGGAAATGATACTCTCCTTCTTCAGCTCACTGTGACAATAATATGTTAAATCTGCCCAAAGTATTTCATTATATACAGCGTTCTTCCTGGAGGAAGTGATATAAAAATTGTTTTTATGAAGACTGTATACCTGCCCAAACTCATTTGCAAAACCATTTAATTGAAGAGGATTGAAAGAAAAAAGTATATATAAGAAAAGAAGGAGAAATAATTTATGTATGCATACATATATTAATACTGGAAGTGAACGCATAATCCCTTCCTTTTTCTTTTGCAATATTGCATTCATGAAGTGTTGCAGATGTACTCTGGGAGAGGACAACTGGATTCAAATGATCAGAGAAGTAGGAACTAAGTGGATGGATTTGGAAAGTCAGATGTTGACTATACAGGCTCTTTAATCTGCTGTTTCGAGCACTGCAGGGATGGGCTGGTGCACTCTTAAACATGGCAATCTTTACTAGAGAGTGCCAACCTGCCCCCTGGGCAGTCCTACTTACACCTTTCTGGACTTTGTCAAGGGGCTTCTGCTTTTCCAGTGCAGGTAGGATTGCTCTGGTTTGGATTGGTTCCAGTGTGTGTGATCCCTGGAACCTATCCAAAACAAGCCTTCCTCTTTCAATTTACCAATGTTGTGAAGTGGCTTAATAAGCATGCCACTTCATGATATTGGCAAATTAATCACATCCCCTCCTTGGCAAAGGGCAGGGATAATGGGGGGGGGGGTTATTGTATGTAGATGCACTACAACAGTTATAAAAAAATTAGAAAAATATTTTCTTTGCCTCGTCTTAAAAGGCCAGTTGAGAAACCACCTGCAGTCAAATCCACAGTGGTGGCTTTGGCTGCAGGCAGTTTCTCACCAGGCATTTAAGAAAAGTCAAAGAAAATATATATTTTTAATAATTGATGCAGAACTTCAGCAATGGTTTATATACAGTCAAAAAAATGCTTTTCACTCCCTCTGCTCTCTGCTGAGCTAGGAAAGTTATTAATTTGCCAATATCTTGAAGAGGCTTACTTATTAAGCCACTTTACAACATTGGCAGGAGCCATTTCTGTGTGAATGGTCAGGCTTGATTAGACTAATCAAGCCTGACAATTTCCAAGTGGCCCACACTAGCTTGCTCCCTGGTGCTAATGTAGCCATGCTCTCAGCATCACTCAGCCTCAGTTCCTCAGGTAGGAGAAATAGTGCCAGTCTTTATAGGATTGCTCCACTGGCAGCGTCTAACATTTTTACAATGTTATATATACAAACTTTTGATACTTTTGATATAATATTTCTTCTCCCTTTGTCAAGCCCAAGTTCAGTGGTTCTGAAACTCAGATCCCATATGAAGGCAAATACTTGTTTTCTTCCTTCTACTGTATTTGGCACACCAAATGTTCACTACCAGATAACTGAGACAACAAGCATGAAAACACAGTTGTGCTAGTTCCCAGCTAACCAGTTACAAAATAAAAACAAGCTAATTTAGCAAACGTGAGTTGAGGTACCTGCCCTGTTAGAGCAAACAGACTTTTATTCTGAAGAATCCTAAACTATTGAGACCCTCCCTTTGTTTTCAGTGGGATTAACTTGGAAGTTTGACTGAAATGAGAAATAAGCTCATGTTTAACTATTTACCATTGAAATTGGGCTGTCCAACAGGTGATCTTCACATGCTTCAGTTATTTAAAAATGCTGAGGCTGTGCTCTTCTGCAATCATCTGGAAACATGTATCTCTGTAGTTCCGTGTGGCTCTAAATGCATCATTCTATTTTCCCATTATAGTCCCACAGTGTCCATCTGCACTATATAGGAAAAGGGCCTTGCTGTTGTATGTTACCATGTCAACCACAGTAGCTCTAGTGTTGATGATATTAATGCCATTATTGTTATTATTGTTCTTTAGCACATGGAAAAGAAGTTACAATTTAAAAAATACCATTACGATTCAGAACACAACAAATATCTCCCCTTAAGAAAAAATCAAGTGTATCCAGTGTAGATATATAACTCCTTGGAGACAAAGATATGGCACTTCAGAACTGTTCTTCTCACCCATCAAGAAGGCAAAATATTTTGTTGCATTCTGAACAAGAGAAAGGAATGAGACTGAAAAAAACTATTACCACAAATCATGCAAAAGAGTGCAAAATAATGCTCTGATGAAAATAGCTCAGCCTGGAGAAAATGATGGTGGTTATTATTGCTTTGCTGCATGGACTTGGATGGTTAAGAAGCATCAAAAGAGATATATTTTTTTCTCTAAAAACTGTCAGCCACTGTTCTGTGCTTGTTCTGCATGTGTTTGTGTGGGTGCATTTTGCTTCTCAAAGCGGAAGGATGGTAGTTGCTCAGATAATTTGTGCATGTTATGGAGACGCTGACTGAGAAAAAAAAATGACACTCCTCGTCATGCTCTCATCTGGATGTGAAAATAATTCCTCACCAATGTGTCTCAACAAGTTGAGATGGCCTAAGCTAATGAGAAAAAAGAAGGAAGTCTTCTTTACATCCCCAATCCAGTGGCGTTCCCTCTATATCAGGCCTTGGCATTGGAAATGGGATGGAATTGTGGGTGAGGCATAGGGTAGCAAAGCTGGCACATGGATGCACACCCAAGTGCTGGCTTGAAGGTGGGGGTCTTTATTCTAGTCAACCTTGCCCCACTTTTCCTCTGCTTCTTCTCAATCTCCATTTTCCATAGGTGACATATATTCTAGTACGACACAAGGAGTGAAGCTACTTCCTCCACACTGGGCATAGTTTGCAATTCTCCTATTATTCCCCCCACCTTTGCCCGTTTATCTAAAATAAATACTGTGTTGTCCAAACACTGTAATGGACAACCTTTTTAGGACTAGCGGATTAATTCCAGTGGAGCTGGGTTTCTGACTAGGGCTATGGCAAGGGCAGAATAGGAAGGGCCAAAGCAAAGAGGATAGTGCCATACGTTTACTCAGGAGTCTGCCGTTTAAGCATGCAAGTTTAAATTCCATGTAAGTCTATGCAGCAGGAAGCCCCTGTGCAATCGCTTTCAGTTTTCTAGTAACAGTCAACTAACTAGACATTTTGCCCCAACATGCATCACTTTACCCTTCCTTTAAGCCATATGTGCCAGATTAGTGGCCTTATAGTCAGTCTGAAGAGATCTTCAAGAGATTTTTACAACCTGATATTGTTGACATATAAAATACTAGACACTCCCAGAATCATTGGCAATAAAATAAAATAAAATACAATGAAACTGATATTCTGTGGCCAAAATCCAAATACCAGGGCTAACTAAAGTAAACCCCCTGAAGACTTCAAAAGAGTGAGTCACCACTTACATAAATCCTATTGATTCCCATTTTAAAACACGCACATAATTTTGTACCTCCTTTATTTCTGCGGAAGACCCTAGAAGCCTTGCAAATGTGTGAATGCTTGCAGCAAATATATGCTGCTTCTTGCCATGATTTCTGGGAGGTACAGAATTTCTATTTTGCCAAGCACATCAAATCTTCCCAAAATAAATCTCATATTTCATGGGTAGTCTCGGTTCTTGAGGGGATCCAAAGCTGCATCATGGCCTGAGGAGCAGTCACTATGGCCTACTCTTCCTCTGGGCCTTGGGTCAGAAGGAGCTTGGCGAATAATTTCCCTTCTTTTTGCAAGCATTCATCTGGAATGCTAGAAAAAGACACAAGCTTTGTTGAGTGTTCCACCTGAGACATTTGCAAAGGCTTGACCTCTTTCAGGGGTAAGCAGTGGGATGCTCATGCATCCCTAAAGCTCATTAGAGTTACCATTATGCACAAGCAGAATGGCAAATGCAAATATCCCCCTCTAAATACACAGCTTGTCAATTAACAGTACTGTTGTATGCATACTGATCAGTGTGTGCAGGTGCACCACTGAGCTCTATTTTGTACAACTGGGCTGTACAGTATACTTTGTGGGACTTCTGCAAAAGCTATAGCTTGCCCATCAGTTTATATGTGGAGTCGAAAATATACATCCTCGTGTGGTCAACAGTACAACAGTCTGCAGTTTTTGCATTGTGATACAAGCAGTATGCAATGCATTTATTCACAACAAACATCTCTTATACAAGACCATTTTCCTGCCTATTTGCAATGAGCTGTAAGATAAACTGCCTGTTTCCTGGGTTATGTGAGTATCATTTACTGCTTGAAAAAGCTTGTAAATGTGTTTTTTTAATTAATTAAAAATATTTTTACCTTGCCTTTCTCCTTAAAAAGTGTTGGGAAGTGATAGTCTGCCAAAGTAACTTTTTAAATCTCTTCTTGTGACACTGAATTGTCTTCTCCAAAGCAGAAGGGTTTGGAGAGTCTATACCCTGAGAACCGATTGTTTTGTCAAATACACTGGTGGGAAGGAAATCAAGGAGTTTGAAACTTCCATCTTCTGATTCAAAACTTCTGACCTGACAATTTTGGCTATTATTCCTTCTGGTGCAACAACAATATAATTTTAAAAAGATGAAACTGTGTCACACCTCATCTGTGAATGCCCAAAGATTGCACAAATAGACTATAAAGCAAGGCACAATACAGTAGAAAAAGTAATACACTGGTCACTATGTAAAGAATATAATTTGTCAGCATTCAAGAATCTGGGGAAACATCAGGTAGAGAAGGGGTCAGAACTTGGTCAAGTCAAGATCTTGTGGGACTTTTGGATTCAAATAGACAGACACCTTGAGCACAGTATACAAGATGTGACAGCAATAGAACAAAGAAATGTCTGGATCATTGACATTGCAATTCCAGGGGATGTCAGAGTTGAAGATAAAGAACTGGAAAAATTAACAAAATACAGAGACATGGTAATAGAAATAACTCGCTTCTGGGTGGAACACATTTCAATAATCCCCATAGTCATCGGGATATTAGCAAAATGCCACGGAATTTTATAAAATATTATAATCAGTTGCAATCTCTGAAATAATGCCATCCCATCAGAGCTTTAAAATAAAACTGCCAATATTAGAAACAGCATGCAGTTAAATATTACACCAATATTTAACTGATACCTAGGCTTTTTGTTAAAACTTGTATTTGTTACATAAGACCAGTCAATGTTTTTATGGTTTTGTCTGTTTTTGTCTGTGTTTCATATTTTCAAATATTTTAATACTACAAATAAGTTGGAGAGTGGGGGAGTGACATACATCGTTTCCTCTGCTTCGAAAAAAGAGATGCTCCAGTGGCAGGAACCATAAATTTCACTGCCTAAGGTTTTTTTCTTGTAAAAAGATCTACTCCTATTTAATTAGGACACACTAAATTCAGAACAATGTTTTTATTTAATGGCTCCTGGGAAACTGTCCTAACCTAATAGTGCTGAATAATAATAATATTTGCTGCCTTTAGCTTACTAGCAGAATTCTGGGGGTGGGATGAGTGGGAGAAGTAAAAGGTACTACAGATTTCATGTGGATTATTTAGTCTGGGCTCATAAACTGATGAAGGCTAGTGTCTGACTATGGTTTATTTTCAAACAGCTGTTTGTTCCCCACTATTCTATGAAAATAAAAGATGTGGTCTTTCTATTTTTCATTGTCATTTGGACTGCCAATGGCTGCTCATGTCTTAAAAATGCCTATGTAACTCTTTATAACTCCATACTTAATCATTCATAACAAAACATTTTCTTAATGCGAGGCGGGCAACTTCCAGAGGTGTTCACTCTCAGATCCTGGAGGAGATTTTTCTGAGGTAAGCTTTGTGTAAAATATTAAAACAATTTTAAAGGAGTGGGAATATATTTTGAGGGTACAGGGGTGCTAGAAGCCCACACATATGCCCCAGAGACTACAGTTTTCCCACCACTGACCCAATGGCTCGAGGAAACAGGATATAGTTAGATCTTTCCTTCTGTCTTGCAGTTGGGTCACTCAAGGCCTGACTACACAGGCAGGATGCCCCAGAATTTTCTATAACACACACTCGGCAGTTTCCACTGCTGAAATTTCTGCTGTCATTCGCACAAGGAGGTACAGTCCACACTGTACCTGAAATCACTGCAATTCTGAGGAGCAAAGCTTTCCACCTTATTGATACCACCCTTTCCCCCACCTTCTCCTTCACCCATCCACATCCTATTACTTAGACTTCTCCACTCTCCTTTTTTCCACAGATGATGTAGTGCTTATGTGACATGACAACTTGTCAGCCTAACACAAAGAAGAAGAGACAGAAGTTTGGCTGTGGGCTGGTGTGTGGGTTGAGAGGGGAAGGTGGCTACAGCAAGCCTCCTTGGGCAATGGGCAAGGGACAAGCACTCCTTTAAGGGAACAACATTGAGAAAGTACAGGTGATGGCAAGATTAATATTTCATTAGCAGAAGCTAGGCGAAGGTCCCTTCCAGTTCAATCATGTTTTAGGGAAAGGGAAAAAGAAGCAGAAGCAGGAGGAAATGAGGTGTATGTGTGTGGGGGAATAACCTACACACCGATTCCTTTGATGCTTCAACTTCTTTTTCATTCCTATAGTATTCCATAAGAGTGAAAAGGAAGAGCAGCAGTAGTGGCCGTGGCAGAAACAACCTGGGATGGGGGGGAGTCCAAGGCAGTTATGGAGAGATCTGCTGGTGGTGTAGTGGGTTACTTATTTCAGTCCCCTTACTGCTGAATGGGCTGTAAATGGAGGCAGCAGGATGAGAGGGGCTGAGATCACTGGAGGCAAGAGAGCAACACTGGTTCAGCTGCACAGCTGCAATGCAGTGGCACACAGCTGCCCATCCACGCAGCTTAGAAAGAATGTTGACTGGAAGGCTTAGGCTTGGTGGGTCAAGAATCTAAGGGAGCACAAGGCTTCTAGGTCTGGAACATGTGAAGTGAGGACCACAGAAATGGTCTGGAACATGGGGAGCACTGGACGATGGCATCCATCACCCAGGTCTACTGGCTGATGAGAGTTGGAATCAGACAACTTCTGGAATGCTACTGATTCCCCATCATTAGCCTAGAAACTAAATACCGATAGGGGAATTCTTCCACCAGTTATTCCAAGTCTCACTGCAGCATTCTGAGTTGCCAGTTCTAAGTTAGCTAATTTTCACATAGTGGGTTGGCTACAGGCATTTATTTTATATCATCACTCTTTTGCCCTTGAAAAATGAGTTGTGTAAAGGCATGTGAGTATGAGGGATAACAGCCATTGTATACCCAGGACTAGCCAGGTGTTCTTTCTCAGCTTTTGATTTAAACACTGCTAAATAAATCTTAATTGGTTCCTAAACTCTGAAGGCCTATTACTGTGGCAGCCGACTTGTCAAGGCCACCCTCCCGTGCATCAGACTACAAAAACAGTATTTTAAAATATAAAATGATGTGAAATTTTAAAAAAGAAAATAGAGAAATGAACGTCTCCTCCTACACATTTTTGCTGAAATAGAACATTCTAAATGGGATCTGCAGGGCATTCATCATAAAAGCACACAAACACCCCACTGCAGAAGCATAATTTTAACTTATGCAGCTTGCAAAGGACAAAATGGCTCAATAGGTTGGAAACTTAACTTAGTGTATGATTGCTTTCAACACAAAGAACCTTTTCATTGGCCTACACATCATGCTGCCAGACGATTGTTCCTTTATCCCACGGAGAGTAATCACAGTTGACTAAGATGAAGGAGGCTGCCCAATTCAAAAGAAATCTTTATGGGCCCAGGGGAGCTAAAAAGAAGTGTGCATGGGTGCGATGTTTGCTATGAGGTGGCTGTTCATGTGCAAGCACTAATGAATTGTTCTGTTCTTCAGCATCACCATCCTCTTCTCCTTGCTCTTGAATGACATACTGTCCTTCCTTGTCAAAATGCTCACATGGTGCAGTGTCCCCAGAAGGGAGCTGCATTTGGCTGGAATGACACACTGGGACATTGAAAATGCACTTCGGAAATTAAGTTGCCCTGACACAATGCCCGCCTCTATAGATAGTTATGGCAAACTACAGGACTTACTTGTCTTGCTAGTTGCTAGGAATGTAATTATGCAAGGTCAAATAACAAGTCAATGTTTTCATCTGGGTGTGGAGGAGCTCTCTGTAGTTCCATTGTCATGGACAGATCACTACCTGGTGAGGTTTAGACTTACTGGAACTCTTAAACTCTGCAGGGGTGGAGGACCTATTAGGATGGTCCACCGCAGGAGACTGATGGATCTAAGTGGTTTTCTGACAGCTTTTGGGGAGTTTCCTGTTGCCTCGGCAGGCAATCCTGTTGAAGCTCTGGCTGATCTCTGGAATGGGGAAATGGCCAGGGTGGTGGACACAATCGCTCCCAAGCGTCCCCTCCCACGAAGTAGAGCCAGGCAAGCCCCCTGGTTTACCAGGGAGCTGGCAGTGATGAAAAGAATGGGACAGAGACTAGAGTGACGATGGCGGAAAACTCAGAATTAATCAGACCGAACATGGGCTAGAGCCCATTTGAAGGCCTATTCCGTGGCAGTGGCTGCAGCAAAGAAAAGGTTCTTTGCTGCTGCCATTGCATCTGCACAAACCGCTGGGAGGGGTTGTGCGGAGTTTTGAGGTTTGGTGTCACCAGTATGCAGATGACACCCAACTCTATCTCTCCTTTCCACCTACTTCCAGGGAAGCTGTCTTGACTCTAAACCAGTGCTTGGCATCTGTAATGGGCTGGATGAGGGCAAACAAACTGAAACTTAACCCAGACAAGATAGAGGTGCTCCTGGTCAGTCAAAAGGCAGATGAAGGAATAGGGATACTACCTGTGCTGGATGGTGTTACACTCCTCCTGAAAACTCATTTTCACAGCTTGGATGTACTCCTGGATTCATCCCTAAGCTTGGATGTCCAGGTCTCAGCGGTGGCCAGGAGTGCATTTGCACAGCTAAAGTTGGTGTGCCAGCTGCGCCCGTGCCTTGAGATGTCGGATTTGGCTACAGTGACACATGCCTTAGTTACATCCCGTTTGGATTACTGTAACGCGCTCTATGTGGGGCTGCCTTTGAAGACGGTTTGGAAACTTCAGCTGGTGCAAAATTCTGCAGCCAAACTACTGACTGGGGCCAGCTACAGGGAGCATATAATGCAACTGTTACAAGAACTGCACTGGCTACCAGTCCATTTCCAGGCCCAATTCAAAGTGCTGGTCATTACCTATAAACCCCTATACAGCTTGGGTCCAGGCTGCCTGAAGGACCATATCTCCCTATATGTGCCTTCTCGGCGATTAAGATCAGCAGAGGAGGCCCTCCTCTCGGTCCCATTGCCAGCACAAGCACAGCTGATGGGGACACGGGAGAGGGCTTCTCTGTGGCGGCTCCCAGGCTATGGAATGCTCTCCCTCGAGAGATCAAGATGGCCCCTTCCCTTTTATCCTTCTGAAAAAAGCTGAAGATCCATCTCTTCAGGCAGGCTTTTAACAATTACAACTGAATCCCTGAATCCCATTTTAGCAGATAATTTTAATCTTTTCCATGTTTTCATGTTTTAATCTTTTAATTTTATTTTAAATCATATATTGTTTAATTTATCTTTTAATATTTAACTTATTGTGTTTTTAATTGTGTGAATTTTAATGCTGTGAGCCACCTTGAGTCCCTTTGTTTGGAGAAATGTGGCATTCAAGTGAATAAATAAAATAAATAAAAATAAAAATCTGTAATGCCTTCACCTGAAACATCTTGGTGCCAATGTACATATAGTTGCTACTCACAGTAGCAAATTGCTAGGGTATTGGTGAGAGATGTGCAATTTATGTCCCTGTTTTTTTCTTCAAAGAATTCAGAGATATCACGCAAGGGAAAATCCCCAAAGCTGACTCCTTTTTTCATCAATTAACCACTTCATCAATTAACATCTTGATCCTAAACACATTAACATAGCAATGGTGGTGGGGATTGAGGTATCAAACATGTTATTTCCAAACACTCTGCATTAACAAACACTCTGTTTCACTTTGTTGTTTGTGCAAGAGAAACTGCAGTGATAGGACATTTCATGAACATTTTTAAATGAATTATGGGAGATTTCTATTAATTACTTTAAGCTAGCTCTTCTCTGTCCTCTTCTCTGTGCCATTTGTGGCTCTGAAATATTCATGAGTGTCCTGGGCTGGACCCTTCTATTTTATGCTCCCATCAAAATGACCCACATGTCCTGTCCCAGCCACCATTAGAAGTGGTGACTCCCTCCTTGATATGGATTGCTTCGCTATAATACCAGAAACACCCACATCTTGACAGCATCTCTCTCTCAGGCACTAATCCAGGCCCTATACTGTCAGTGAAATACCTATTTGCTTTAATGTACTTGCCATCAGGCTTCAAATGTCCGAGCCTGATCAGCTATGACTCAGAAGGACCTTTCACGATTCTTTTTGGCAAAAACAGTGTCAAGTGAAAGTCTGCTGGAGTGCAACTTATTAAACCTGGTTAGGCAGTGAGCACCAGTTGGCTGGGACAGACTTGTTTCAAGCCAATTTTTCTCCCCAGATATTTTAATTTTTTATCGGTTGAGGAACTCTGGTGTGCAAATTCTAAATGCTAGTATCAATTACTCTCCTCTGTTTTCAAAGGCTGCTCATTCCAAGTGAGGAAATGGGATCATGGATCATTCATTCTAGTCTATCAGTGTGACTTGGGGAAGTTCCTTTTTAAGACTATAGCTTCCAGAATAAATCCCTGCTGTGACTTTCCAAGTTCCGTGTATGAATGTATTTGTTCCATATATGCACATTATCAGGAGCCCACTATTAATTAAATTATTAGAGGATCAATGTATTAGAAACATTTCCACTCCTGAACATCCCATTATCAATTCCTAGTACAACAGGTATTTACGTATACATCCCTTGCTTCTCCAGGTCTACATATGTATGTGAAAGTATGTGAATGTACGCCTGTCCTGTATTAATGTTTATGTAAAGTTTCAGTTTTGCATCCTGGGGATGTGGGCAGAACCTTTGGAGAGGTGAAGGTTACCACATGTCTGTCTTACCCTGGCCCTTCCTGGCTTACAAAAGCTGCCAGACAGAGACTGGCTGAGTGGGTAGGAGGAGTGGTAAATGACTCCCTGCAGCAGGGTAGGATCTCAGCATGTTCAAAGGAGGCAGTAGTAAGACCATTGCTGAAAAAGCACTCCTTGGATCCCACAGTATTGGATTATTACCTGCCAGTCTCCAATGTTCTATTCTCGGACAAGGTATTGGAGAGAGTTGTGGCTTCATAGCTCCAGTGGTTCCACTTCAGTCTGGCTTCAGACTTGGTTATGGGATGGAGACTGCTTTAGTTGCATTGGTGGATGACCTGTGCCAGGAACTAGACAGGGAGAGTGTGTCCCTGTTGATTCTACTGGACCCCTAAGTGGTTTTTAAAACCATCAGCCATGGCATCCTTCTGGGCCATATTTCTGAGATGGGTCTTGGAGGCACTGTTTTACGGCAGCTCCGATCCTTCTTGGAGGGAAGGACTCAGAAAGTAGTGCTGGGCTACTCCTATTCAACTTCCTGGCCACTGGCTTGTGGTGTTCCCCCAAGATTCTGTTTTGTCCCCAAAGCCTTTAAATATGTACATTAACTCCTTGGAGAATTTGTCTAGGGTTTTGGGTTCATTAGTGGCCAAGAGTCCATTTGCACAGTTAAGACTAGTGTGCCAGTTGCAGCCATTCATTGAGACGTCTGATTTGGACACAGTGACACATGCCTTAGTTATATCCCAGTTGGATGACTGCAACACACTCTACATGGGCTGCCTCTGGAAAGTGTTCAGAAAGTTCAGTGGGTCCAAAATGCTGCAGCCAGATTAATAACTGGGGCTTGTTACAGGGATCATATAACCACCCTGTTACAGCAGCTGTACTGGTATCGGTCTGTGTGAGCACAATTCAGAGGGCTGGTTCTGGCCTACAAAACCCTAAACAGTTTGGTTCCAAGTTAACCCAAAGACTGCATCTCCATTTATAAGCCTGCTTGAGTGTTAAGATCATCAGGAAAGACACTTCTCTTGGTCCCACCACCCTCACAGGTGCATTTGGTGGGGATACAGGAGAGGGCCTTCTCTGTCACTGCTCCCAGATTTAGAAACTCCCTCTCTCAGAAGGCCTGGCTGCCTGATCTTTCCTGTCCATCTGCAAGCAGACAAATACAGTGGTGCCTCGCTAGACGATGTTAATCCGTTCCGCGGAAATCGCTGTCTTGCGAAAACATCGTCTAGCGAAGCACGTTTCCCCATTGGAATGCATTGAAATCTCTTCAATGCGTTCCAACGGAAAAGTCGTCGTCTTGCGAAGATCATCCATACAGAAACCTCGTCTAGCGAGCGCGGGTCCCCGTTGGAATGCACTGACAGCTATTGACCGCTAGTCAATGCATTCCAATTGGGAAAAGTCGTCATCTAGTGAAAATCGCCCATAGGAGACCATCGTTTTGCGAAGCGCAGTAGCGATTGCAAAAAGCCATCGTCTAGCGAATTCCTCGTCCTGTGAGGCAATCGTCTAGCGAGGCACCACTGTACCTTTATCTTCAGGCAGGTTTTCTCTTAGTGACTGTCTAAGAAGCAGTTCTTAAAATAAGTCTGTTGTATTTCTGTTGCTTTTAATGTATTTTAGTACTGATTTTATCCATGAATTTTTAATAAGATATTTGTTTAATTCTTTTTAAATATTGTAATAATCCATTGTTGTTAGCTTTCATACTGTTTATTTTTTTTTAATTCTGTAAAGCACCATGAGTCTTTTTCAGGAGAAAGGTATTGTAAAAATATTTTTAAAAAATAAAAATAATAAATTGATCTACTCTCATTGGCTATGTATCCCAATGCCAATGTGCCCATTGATAACATCTTCCTACACATGTGCATTCAGTGTTTGTGTGAAAGGGACCCTACCAGCTAAAACCAGAGCAGCATTTGTGGATGCAATACAACTTCCTTCTCTATTTTCCCCTTATTGCTGCCTGGAAACTAGCTCTGGAGGGGGACCTACAGATACTTCTTTGAGGGTAAATGGAAGATGAAATGAAATGGTGTCAGGGTCTTTATGGATAAGGCAGCGCCCTTTCTTTTGCCCTAGCAGAGGTTTATCCAAGTTAGGCACTAGTACGCAGACAAGCAATGAAATGAGAGTCCATTAAGGTAAAGAAAAATTGTATTGTAGCAGTAGTCATACATACAGAGTTGTCTTTAGTTCAGTCCATTGGTCATACACGACAAAGCATTCAAATATCAGTCCATTTACCATAGCACATATCCAGAGTCCATAGCAATATCCAGCATCATAAATCAGTCCTTCAGAGTAGCTCCTTCTGTCTCCTCGTTCGACCCAACAAACAGTGCTCAGAGGCTGTTAACTTTATTGCCCCTAGTGGCCAATCAGAGATTAGCTTCTCCAGGCTTCTTCTCCAGCATTTTGTTTCCACAGTTGGGTTAAATCAAACTGGTCAGCCTGTTACTTGCACAGCTGAATGAGTTGATCAGACTCTTTCTTACAAACTTTTTCACAAACTTTGATTATTAATTCCTACAGGGCTATTCTAGGCCTGTCAAACGGGATGATCCCTTCCAATTAATTCACCAGAAGAAGTCCACCACTGGATTAATGGCCCACATACTTCAGGGTTTTTTTGTATGATTTCCACAAATTCTTACTCATTCTTCAGGAGACAGGTTGCCAAGAAATTGCCAAAAAACACATTTCTTGTCTTTGGCACAAGAAAGAGGCAAGAAGCGCTATTATCTTAGTTGACGTTTCCACAGTTTTAGTACAAAAAGTCTATATGAGAAACTAATTGCTTTTTATTTCAAAAAGCAAAGCACATAGACACACAAACGGACACAACTAGCAAATACAGGGTGATGTGATTGAAGAAAAGAGGTGAACAACCTATCCAGGCAAAAACTTTTACTATTTCTTATGGTTGCATGAGAGAATGAAACAAATGTGAATTTACATTCCTATTATTGGTTGTTGCTTTCTAAGAAATTTTAAATAATGCAGGTAGCAGAATGAGGAGATTATATGTCAGATTAAAAATGTTCCTTTCCCCATTCTGCAGTACTTTCCTGCATTAAAATGAAGTACCCACAATAATAACAATTTAAAAAAAATGGTAGCACAACAGAGGAGAGAGATACCAGGCAAGATCCTTCCCCATTGTGTAAATTTTTCTACTTACAGATAATTTTTGAAGTATATTTTTAAAGTACCATTCAAAAGCATAAGAGACACACACATAACTTGTATTGTGCTATCTCATCTCACTCATGTTGTTCTCACTTCATTTTGTACTTCAGAGCTTCCCAAATTTGGAGTAACAGAGGTAGGAGTCCTGACTATTGGCTTTGCTAGTTAGGGCTTCTGGGATTTTTAATCCAATAACATCAAGAACAAGTTCAGGAACCACTGTTTCAGTGTATCTGTGGACATTGTCATGCCTCACAGCCCCGTGACAGCTGAGAATCTGCTGCATTTTGAGAGATGATAGCACCCTCTCCTCCCCACCCCTCATCCAGCTCTTATACCACGGTGGATAAGGACATGCAGTACTTTTCTGCTGTCAAGGCAGCAGTCATTTGCCAACAGTGATGTGATTAAAAAACTATGCAGATACTTAACAAGTGTTCAGAAACTGGCAGACAAGGTATCAGTAACTTTCAGCATGGCTGAATTTATCTGAGAATGGCCAGATGTCTAGGAAAAAATATCCAAGTATTTTGTATAGTCACTTAAATTTCATATACTATCCCAAACATAATGCCAGTTCCTTCTCTTTTCTGCTTTCAGAATTATAATACACTAGATTCATTAAGTATGCACTAGATCTCTTGAAAAAGCCTTGGCTTGAAGTGCCTTGCTACGTTTCCTCACTGGAAGTCACTTTTGGCTTTCCAGTATTGTTGGCGCGCAGGCTGATTTCTTAGCTTACATATGCTGTATGTAGTGAGATTTAGCTAAAGCATATATTCTCTTAGGAGATCTAATATAAAGCCACAATGTTCTGCATCACTTAAATGCTGGCATTGTCACTAACAACAGAGAATGTAAGATCTTGGAGAAATGAGGCATGAACTGTGATCATGCATCCTGATCCTAGGCATATTCCCTATGAAGTTAATTTTAGAGAGATTTTTATGGTTAAGAAATCATTTGGTTGCAACATTAATCAGATGGCTTTATAAGCAATCACCCCAAATGTAACAATGATCATATTTATATTTGAGTCATTGGGCAAGCATGGCGAACCTCAGATCCCAGAGCCAAAGCTGGCCTTTTGGGGATTGAATTGGGGCCCCTGGAGTTCCCCAGATGGCCCTGCCCCTTCCCCATGACACCATTATTGCATGGTTTTCCAGATCTTGTATATTGTTGTTGTTGTAATATGCAGAAATGCTTGTCCTAAGATTTAGACACTGGTGGTAAGAGTTTTAAGCTAAAATTTGCTCATATTTTTCATCCCAACTCATTGGAATGCAGCCCCTAAGAGCTCATTTCAATTGAATTTGGCGATAGGCTAAAAGTCATTTCTCATTCTCGTTCTAAGGTATTTATATTGTTACTTGCATTGGAGCCAATTCAAAGAAACTAACATCATTATTAGTTAAGGCCTTCTCAATGGCTGTTCTCAGGCTTTGGAATGCACTGCCAAAATGGTCAAATTGGGGAGATCTACTCTAACAATCAGAGAGATTGTTGACATCATCTCCAGGACTCAGCCAATCCTGGGGGTGATGCTGCTGCTGCCTTGGGAACTCACCATATGCTCCTGAGTCTTTGTGACATCACAGAGGCCCCACCTATCTGCTCACAGATACAAGGGGCTTGAGAGGCAGGGCAGGAGACCAGAGGGGAGGCCAGTGACCAGAGGTCAGTCCAGCAGAGGGCAGCTGCTTGGGATGCACATCTTTTCCAAAAGGCAAGTTCTCTAGCAAAAGCAGATGAACTTGCTATGTGGGCTTGTGAGTAAGCAGCTTGAAGCTGGCAGAGATCTGTGGCTTGAAGCTGGCTGATGTCGGCAATGGACCAGGGGGAAGCTGGCGGACGTTGGCAGACAGAAGCTGGCGGAGTCTACCCATGGAAGCTGGCTAATGTCACAAGACGGAAGCTGGCTGAGGTTGGTGGATGTAAGCCGGTAGAAGTTAGCCTCCTCTGTGTGTGTGTGTGTGTGTGTGTGAGAGAGAGAGAGAGAGAGGGAGAGGGAGAGAGAGAGAGAGAGAATGGTTGGTAGAGTGAATAGGGGCTGGCTGGCATTCTGTGGGGATGTTGCCAGGGTGTGTATGTGACCCAAGCATTCAGGAGCTGGCCGAGGCTGGCTTCAGAAGTGGAGTGGAAGAGATGAAAAAGAAGTTACTTACCTGTAACTCTGGTTCTTCGAGTGGTCCTCTGTGAATTCACACTAATGGGTTAATCTGCGGCTGAGCAGAGCAGCCTCGGAAACTTCCACAGCTTTAAGCACTTGGTGCCGGGACCTCCCCTACACCTGGCTATATAACTCCGCCCCGGCACCTAGTGCCTCTGTTCTAAGGAACCGACCACCGCTGCCCAGCATGTGATGGCACACGTGATGGACAGCGGGGAGGAGGGCGGGACATGTGAATTCACAGAGGACCACTCGAAGAACCAGAGTTACAGGTAAGTAACTTCTTTTTCTCCTTCGTGGTCTCTGTGAATGCACACTAATGGGTGACTGGCAAGCTGACTAATCAGGAGGAGGGACGTCACGAAAGTGCAGAAGCCAGGACAGCTCGACCTACCGCAGCCTGAGCCTTCGGACAGACATCCAGGCGGTAGTGCGAGATGAAGGTAAACGGAGTGGTGCATGTGGCAGCGTGGCAGACATCCGCGATGTCCACTCCACGGAGAAAGGCTGTTGAGGATCCTACAGCTCTAGTAGAGTGAGCTCTCACTGATTTTGAAAGAGGAGTCTCTGCCAAATCATAGGCAAGATGGATAGTCTGGACTATTCATCTAGAGATGGTCTGAGAGGAAGCTGGTGCTCCGAAGGAGGAGCCAGCAAAGGTGACAAAGAGATGTTGTGAGGCACGAAAAGTGGTCATGCGATGCACATAATATGACAGAGCATGCTTTACAACTAGAGCGTGCAGAGCTGTCTCAAGCGGTGAAGATGGTGTGCGAAAGAAAACAGGAAGGACAGTTGGCTGGTTCAAATGGAAGGCAGAAAATACCTTAGGCAAGAAGGTAAGGACTGGCCGTAAGGTAACTTTGCAGAAAGGAGGATCTGCTCTTAGTGTAGCCAGTCCTCCAGCCCTGCAAGCTAAGGTTATCGCCAGGAGAAAGGCAGTCTTGAGGGTTAGCAAGCGGAGCGATGCTGACACCAAGGGCTTGAAGGGAGGCCTCAATAGCTGCCGAGGTGTTAGTGGTCTATAGGCAGGGCACATATTTTCCAGGTCTCAGAGAAATAGCCTGCAGGTAGAACGGGCCAGTCCCAGGTGAAACAGGTGAAGGAGAAACTGAAGGAGTGTGTCCAGAGACGTTGGCCTAGTAGGCAAATGTCATCTTGATGCAAAGTGACAGAACGCCTACCCATTATATGTCAGAGTATTGAGAATTTTATAGGCCTGAACAGGTCCAGACTGTAATATTAATAAGCTGCCATGATGATCACCTGTGCAAGTGCTGAGTCACAGTGACTGTGAAGAAGATGATGCAACGTCTGTGGATGATGCAACACCTGTCGTGATTGGACAGAAGCATCTGCTTAAGAATATATAAGTGAGCAATGTGATTGTAAATGTATCTTCTACTTCTTCCTATATTCTGCTATTCTCTCTGCACTTTGCCTCTATATTGTTGCCACGCAGAAGGTCTGCTACTTTGTATATTTGTATATTTGTAAATACACGTGTCTTTGAAGAAAGAAGAGCGTGTGTGTATTTTTCTTCCAACAGAACTCTGCACATTACCAGCAAAAAGCTGACAGAGGTTATGGGCCCAGAAACGTGGTCTGCGCAAGCTGGAAGCTGGTGAGTACCCGTGGGTAATAAATCACTAGATGAAGGAAGAAAGTGATTTGGAAGAAGATTTAGCAGAAGGCAGTTCGTCTGTTAGCCCAGGAGGGGAAAGAAAACAGAGGACTGAAAGAGCAGACAGCATGGCGTATAATGCAACAGGCATGGGAGGATTTCCATTAACCAGGCTGAATGATAGCAATTATCAAACGTGGGCTGTCAAAGCCGAAATGCTGCTGAGGAGGGAAGGACTTTGGCAATTAGTGAGTAACCCCCCCAGCGCAGTTTGACGAGGAACAGGAACGTGATCATGAATGGGCTCTTAGTACCTTAGTGCTTTGTGTTGAAGATAATCAATTAATTCATATTCAAGGACTGACTACAGCGAAAGCAGTCTGGGATTGTCTCAGAAATATTTACATTAGAGAAACTGCAGGAACGAAGATATCTTTAACAAGAAGACTCTACAAATGTAAGTTACTGCCTGGTGAGAGCGTATCAAAACATTTACATACAATGAAAGGACTTTTCAATGAATTACAGCAAATGAATGTACAGTTTACGGAACAGCATAAAGTTTTTGTGATTTTGAGCAGCTTACCAAGTGAATTTGATATGCTGGTGACAAGCCTTGAGACTTTGCCTGACGCGCAGCTGACTTTGGAGTACATCACGAGCCATCTGCTGCAGGAACAGCAACGTAAGGAGGAAAGGTCCGACAATGGTGAGAAAAACCACATGAGAGATGACCGGGAAAGCTGGAGACGTAATCCAGACGACAACGTAAAGCAAAGAACTGATAGAGAACAATGTGGGCATGCCATGGCTGTAAAACATTGCTTCGGTTGTGGATCTCAACGACACCTAATAAAGGATTGTAAACTAACTAAAAATAAAAAAAAACAAAGAGAGACAGTGTCTAAAAGCAGAGATGAAAAAGGAGTTTTTTAGAGACACACCGACGAAGAGAGAAGAGGGAGGATTTCTCTTGTGAAAACAACAAGAGATAGAGATAAAGTTGCCAAGGTCATTCAGAGAGCTTCTTGGATTGTGGATAGCGGTGCAGTGACTCATTTAACTAATGAAATAGATTTGTTTTCTTTTCTAGGAGAATCGGAGCAGAAAAGCGTCAGCTTGGCGAACGGAGACAAGACTGCAGTTTTTGGTGAGGGAACTGTTTATATACCATGTTTAAATGAAGAGCTTGAAAATGTACTTTATGTTCCCAAACTTGATTGTAATATTTTAAGCGTTTCTGCTCTGGATAGGCAAGGCTTTACAGTAATATTTGAGAAGGGTGAATGTAAAATTAAGAAAAAGAACTGTGTTGTAGCAAGTGCAAAACAAGAAGACAGTTTATATATCTTAAGAAACAAAACACAAAGACACACACGTTGTTAGCAGTAACACACCACAACATAATAATTGTGTACATTTGTTACATAGAAGGATAGGACATGTAAACTTTAAAACATTACAAAAAATGGAAACAATAGCCAGAAATGTTCAATTAAAAGATTGTCAAAATTACTTAGATTGTGATGTATGTAAACTGGCAAAATCTCAGGTGGCACCCAAAGAAAAAATAAGTTTTAGACAAACAAAAAGGCCCTTTGAACTAGTACATGCAGACTTAATAGGGCCATTTGCACCCTCTTTAGGAGGGGCAAGATATGTTCTAGTGTTGGTGGATGATTATTCCAGATATTCTTTTTGCTATGTGTTAAAAGCTAAAACAGAAGTGTTTAATAGCTTCAAAAGCTGGGTGAGATTTATTGAACGGCGTTTTGACCACAAGGTGGTGCAGTTGCAAACAGACAGAGGTTCTGAGTTTATGAACAGTAAATTTCAGAATTGGTTAGAAAGTACTGGAATAAGCCACAGAAAAACCAGACCTTACTCTCCATTTCAGAATGGTGTAGCTGAAAGAAGGAATGGTGTGCTACAGACTATGAAAGATGCCTTACTAGCAGATGCAAAAATGGGTCATGGTTTTTGGGCAGAGTCTTTACAGACTTCGAATTATTTAATTAACAGAATTTGGTCATCAGCAATTGATCAGACACCCTATTATATGTTATATGGCAAGGAGCCATCATTAAAGCATTTGAGAGTTTTTGGGTGTACTGCGTGGGTACATATTCCAAAACAATTAAGAAGAAAGGGTAAAGACAAAGCAAAGAAAATGAGATTTCTTGGTTATGAACCAGGTTCAAAGGCATATAGGTTTCTAGAGGGAAGTAGAAACATAGTAATTTCAAGATCAGCAAGTTTCAATGAGCACGAAAATTGGGATAGAATTCACGCTAATTCACAAGTTTTTATCCCAATATCTGATACAAAAAGAAACCAGTTTAGACAGACACAAACGGAAAAAGAGGAAGACATAAGTGAATCCACAACTGATGATGAAGGAGAAGAAAAAGAACGAGGTGGTGAGTCAGGGAGTGAACCAGAGCCACAAGCTCCCAGGAGATCAGAGAGGGCAAACAAGGGAATTCCACCCAAAAGGTTTGGAGTGGGGGAAGTTAGGGTTTGCCATGTATATCAAGAACCAAGAAATTTTGAGGAAGTAATGGCACTTCCTAATTTAGAAAAAAGAAAGTGGCAAGATGCCATGGAAGAAGAAATGAGGTCCATGGAAGAACATAAAGTATTTACTGAGACCAAGAATTATATCATTCTGCAATAGGAAGTTTAATGTATTTGGCAAACTGGACACATCCAGATATAGCAGCTCCAGTAAACATTTTAAGCAGACATGTATCAAAACCTAGCATAAAACATTGGCAAGGGGTAAAAAGAATTTTCAGGTACCTGAAAGGAACATGTGATTATCATTTAATGATAAAACCTTCAAAGGATTTAAAATTAACTGCTTTTGTTGACAGCGATTGGGCCAATGATGAGGTTGACAGAAAATCAATGTCTGGTTTAGTAATAATGTTTGGAAATACTTTGGTTGGATGGAAATCCAGAAAACAAAACTCTGTAGCTACCTCAACTGCAGAAGCAGAATTTGCGGCTTTATCAGAGTTATGTTCAGAATTAATTTGGTATAAACAATTGATAAAGGATTTGAAAATTGAGACATGTGATGCAATAAAAGTATTAGAAGATAATACCACGTACATACATATGGCCTTAACAGAAAGAGTAAAAAATAGAAGTAAACATGTGGATATCAAATACCACAATGTAAGAGAAGGAATAAAAGAAAAATTAATTGAATTGCATTATTGTAAAACAGAGGAAAATGTTGCAGATATCTTAACAAAACCTTTAAATGCTCAAAAGCATAGTGAAATAATCAAAGAAATGGGATTATGTTATGTTCAGACATAAAATTAGGAGGGGTGTCAGAGTATTGAGAATTTTATAGGCCTGAACAGGTCCAGACTGTAATATTAATAAGCTGCCATGATGATCACCTGTGCAAGTGCTGAGTCACAGTGACTGTGAAGAAGATGATGCAACGTCTGTGGATGATGCAACACCTGTCGTGATTGGACAGAAGCATCTGCTTAAGAATATATAAGTGAGCAATGTGATTGTAAATGTATCTTCTACTCCTTCCTATATTCTGCTATCCTCTCTGCACTTTTCCTCTATATTGTTGCCACGCCGAAGGTCTGCTACTTTGTATATTTGTATATTTGTAAATACACGTGTCTTTGAAGAAAGAAGAGCGTGTGTGTATTTTTCTTCCAACAGAACTCTGCACATTACCAGCAAAAAGCTGACATTATAGGAGTAGGACAAGGTGGTAGAAGGTTTGCGAGCATGATAGAGCATGTCTGTTACAGACGGGGAAGTCTCCAAGCCGACAAGTGGAGGGACTCGAGGTCCGGATGAAATATCTGACCCTTGTCTCGAGACAGTAGATGAGGGACCAACTGCAGCGTGATGTATTCTGCGGCTCACGGGAGCAGGATCAAGAACCATGGCTGGTGAGGCGACCAAGGGGGTATAAGTATGACGTTTGCACACTCATGCTGGACTCGAACAACAGTCCTTTGAAGAAGGGGGAAAGGTGGAAACCTCTAAAGGAGGCCCCGTGACCAATTCATCAGGAAGGCGTCCCCTAGGGAGTTGCGGCCGATGCCGGCTCGGGAGCAGAACATGGCACACTTCTTGTTCATCCGGGATGCAAAAACGTCTATGTCTAGAGTCCCCCATCAACAACAGAGGCGGCGAAAGATGGCATCGTTGAGAGCCCGCTCATGAGAGCAGGACTGTAGTCTGCTGAGATGGACTGCCACAGAATTGTTCTCGCCTGCCAAATGTACAGCCACCGGATAAATGTGGCGAGCATAACACCATTCCGAAAGGTCGATGGTGTGAAAGAGAAGGCGTAACGAGTGAGTGCTGCCCTGCTTGTTTATATAATTAACTGCAGTGGTATTGTCTGATGCGACCTGGACCACCCGCCCACGGAGTAGGGGCTCGGAGGCCCGAAAGGCCTTGGTAATTGCTAGGAGCTCCAGCACATTGTTATGCAGGCCGGCTTCTATCGTGGACCAGCGGCCATGGACAACATGGTGGCGTAGACAAGGCCCCCCCCAGCCTGACGGGCTGGCATCTGCAGTTAAGAGACCAAAGGGTCTCCCTATCCATAGGTTGGGGGGGGATCTCCACCAGTCCCATTGTGCAGCAAGCTCCGGAGTCACCTGGAGCAATGTGGATGGGTGGTTGCAAAATGTCCGAAAAAGTGAGAGAAACCAGGCTTGAAGGGACCGCATCCTCAGTCGAGCATGCTGTACCACAGCTGTGGTAGATGCTATCAGCCCCAGAGGTTGCTGGACCTGTAGGGCAGGGAACCAAGCGCCTGAAGAAAAGGAGCATAACAAATCATGCATTTTCACAGTCTTGTTGTCAGGGGGGGAAAAGACCTGCTTCGAGAAAGCATCCAAAGTCGCATTAATACAATCTACACGTTGTGTAGGTTGCAAAGTCAACTTCTCTATGTTGACCTTTACTCCTAATGCTAACAAAAGGGACAGTGTCAAGGACCTGTGTTTACAAGCTTGTGACTTGGACTCAGCGACCAGGAGCCAGTTATCCAAATATGGGTAAACAGTGATTCCCCCAACTGAAAACCTGAGAAAGCGTTGATGGTCTGACCAGATGCTATCATGAAAACAAGCATCTTTCAGGTCAAACACAGTAAACGAATCCCCTGGACGTAACATGTGAATAACAGAGCCCAGGGGAACCATACGGAATCTTTGTGGAGTAATGAAAGAATTCAGGCCTCCAAGAACAAGGATGGGTCGAAGGCCTCCATCCTTTTGGGGATGGCGCAAGGGAACAATGGCATCATTTCCTAACAAGGCCTGAGTTTCATCTTCCAAAGGGGGTGGCCTTAACATGGCCTATGACAGGGGGTACATCGAATTCAGTGGCATAGCTGGTAGCTATGACAAAGAGTGAAGGAACACCAACTGGAAAGACAAGGGGTCAAACGGACTGATTGGTCAACGACAGAGAAGTCAGGTGCATTAAAGAGACTGCTTGGTTTTGCGGTCCTGCCTGCGGTTTTGTTGGTCAGGGCGCTGCCTGCCCACATGTCTAGGGGGTGGTGGTTGGTGTGGGGATCGCCCTTGTGGCTGTGTTTGTTGTGGCCCTCACAAAGGTTCTCTCCCTCTTGTTTCTTCTCACTTGTCACCAGGTATTATTATCTCAATACCACCTCTGAGTGTTAGACACATGTGCTGCCAATTGCCAGGTTTATTGAACTACAGAATCAGTTGGTTTGAATAACAGATAACCTTTTATTATTAATCATTTCAC
The DNA here is from genome assembly GCA_037013535.1 of Intellagama lesueurii. NCBI lineage: Eukaryota > Metazoa > Chordata > Lepidosauria > Squamata > Agamidae > Intellagama > Intellagama lesueurii. The sequence continues at coordinate 264,257,937 of JBAJHW010000001.1, forward strand.
AAAGTAAATCACGTAGTCACTGTAACAGGGTCTGATTAAGTTTGGGTAGGACGGGGCATATATTCAGGCTTGTGGTATATACTTTCAATCACTTAATATCTCTATTATTCTAGGTGTTCTCATTCCTGCTTGTTCACTCTAATAACCTTGGTCTTAATTCACTTCCCTAACTCTCTCCTCAGATCACTCTAATTCTTCTCTTCTCTCTAAGCTCCAACTTCTCAACTCTCTTTCTCAGGTTCCAACTCTCTAACTGTCTCCTTGGTTCCGCCCCTCCTGCTCTATCCTTGGCTCCTCCCTCTAGAGCTCCTGTGACTGACAGGCAGGAATGACGTCACCTGTAGGCATTTCGCCACACACCTTCCCCCTTAAAAAGTTTGTTTCAGGGAGCAAAACTTAAAGTAGTTTGCTCCATGAACAACATAAAACAGTTTTCGACAGGTATTAGTAATATTCATAATACTTTACATTTTTAAATCACATTTATACTTACTTAACTAGTGCGGTGCAACTCATTCAACAGTTTCAACTCATTCAATGTATTTTCATTGCTTACCATTAGTTCATTTCGCAGGAAGTTTCAATTACAGTTGTACTTGCATATCTTTATTTATACATTTCATAACTAAACATATTATCACCTTTTTATCACATTTTTTTCTTTTATTTATACAGAAATAGAACTCTTTATTTCATTTCATTACATTTTGTTGTCTGTTTATTCTTTATTAAGTCTTCGAGACCAGGCTTCAGCAACCATCTTGTGAGTCTTTCCTTTTCTGCGGATTTCAAATTCAAAATCTTGCAAGTTCCTAGTCCATTTTGCAAGCTTGTTTTTATAGGATTTCACAGTTTGTACCTCCATGAGAGGAAATGAATCTGTCCCAAGGATGAATCTCATCCCTCCCACGTAAGACTTCAGTCTTGGCAATGTCCTACCATTTATTAAGTTCGCTTTCACGTTGTTAAGCCAATGTCTCTCACCTGCCTGGAGTTTCTTGTTGCTCAGAGCCACCTGGTGCAGGTTCCCTTTGTCCTTCTCTCGGCACAGCACGGCTCCTGGTTCGAATCTGGACTCTTTAGCATCAGCGAAGATGGTGTAGTCCCTCCCGAACTCTGGACCTCCTACGACATGATCGGCCATTCCTGCCGTCTGCACCTTCCCGACGGTCTCCTGGCCTCCGCTCGACCTCCGGATCCTCTCAGCTTTTCTTTTAATTTTTAAATTTTCTAAAGGAGAGGCTATACCTATCCAATAGCCTGCTATCCTTATTAAAACTTTTACTCTTGCTTCTATTATTAGTTTCATGAGCAGAGTAAAGCTTATTATTATTTTCTTCCAGTTATAGAGTATACCTCTTCCTTCCCAGTATTGCCTTTCATATTTCTTTCTGGGCACTTGTCTCATTGTGCATGTTTCACTATTTTCTTTCCCATGGTCCGGTTCAATCCTCTTAACCTGTACCACTATTTGTCCGGCTTCTCCTTCCTCCTGAATAATATAAGTTATTTCACTCCTTTTGGATTTTAGTTTACAAAAATCTGCCCAGTTTACTGGCAATTTATCTCCTTGGACAGGTTTTAACACCAAAACCTCATCTCTAGGATTGAATGTTCTCTCTCTGGTCTTTTTGTCATACCCTAGGTTTTGTTTCTTTTGCTGGCCCTGTAAATTCTCTGCTGCAATCTTTAGAGATTTCTGCAAGGTGTTCATTAAGTTATCTACGTATTGAATTACTGTTTCAGGATCTTGCTCCTCCTCTAGTTCCTCCCAATTTTGTCGGAGTAAATCTAGGGGTCCCCGCACCTTCCGCCCAAACAACAGTTCGAAAGGACTGAACCCGGTGCTTTCCTGGGGTACAGATCTATAAGCGTACAGTAATTGTTGTAATTTATGGTCCCAATTATTGGGATTCCCTGCAGTGTATGCCCTAATCATACGCATGAGGGTTCCATTAAATTTCTTCCCCCTCCTCCTGGGATTTATTAAGCTCTCCCTATATAAAAGGTCTTTTTTCTCAAAGTACCTCTCGGGGTTCTCAGGGTTTACTGGTCCTTCGCTAACCATTTTAAAGTATTGTTCCAAGGTAGAATCTGCTTTTTGTTCCTTTTTAAATGGACTCTTGTTTGGATTCCTCATGGTTACTAAATCAGCTATCTCATCGTTCCCTCTTATTAGTTCATTAGGGAATCCATGTCTTTCTTCCGATATTTCTTTATTTTCTTTCTGGGAGCGCGTATTCACTAAAACACTCTTGACATGTTCAGAGAGATCTATCCCTATTAGGCATGGAGCTGGTAATTGATCAGTAATTCCTGTTTTCCACATCCCAGTCCACCCTTGATATTTTATCGGTATTTTCGCCACTGGTAACGTAATTATCTCTGCCCCAATTCCTTTGACTGTTAGGCTTTCATCTTTCAATATATATTCTGGAGGGATTATTTCTGGATGGCATAACGTCACCTGAGAGCACGAGTCTTTTAGAGCTAGATATTTAGTCTCATTTATATAAATCTTATCCCCAGAACATCTAACAAGTTCCTGGTTACTTTCAATCAAATAACACTGGAGAATTTTAGCTATTGGGAGTTGTTGTTCTTGTTGTTCTGGGCTCTCTGCTCTAGCAGTAACTGGGGTTGCTATGGCGCCCACTTCAACTGCCCCTGTCGGTGCTTTATTCTGCTGTATGCAGTATACTTTCTTAGGCAAATTCACTTTTTGTTGCCCAAAATCCCTATTCTTAGCACATTGAGCTATGAAGTGTCCTTTTTCCCCACAGCCAAAGCAGGATCTAGAGACTCTTTGTTCCAAACTTGGGGACTTATCTCCCTTTCCTTCCCAGTTCTTATATCTCTGCTGGCTCTGCTCTGAGGTTTGGCCCTTAAAATGGTTTCCAACTGCCTGTTGGTTCCTGAGGTACTCTCTGGGTTCCTTTTTTCTATCCTCCCAGGTTTTTCCTCCAATTTTTACCTCAGAATATCTTGGGTCTCTTATATGTGTTATATGGTCCGCCATTTCACTGGCTTCCCTAATATTTTTCGGCTTTTTGTCTGTCACCAGATACCTCAGTTCCCCAGGTAGAACTGAGAAGAATTGTTCAAGCCCTATTATATTTTTCATTTCCTCTAGGGTCTGAACTTCTGCCTGCTCCAGCCATTTGTCAAGATATTTAGTCATTTTTGCTCCCAGTTGGGAGTAGGATTCATCTGGCTTTTTGATCAATGCTCTAAATTTCTGTCTTAGATTTTCTGCATTGATGCCAAAGTGTAGGAAGACCATCTTTTTGTATTCTTGGTAGTCCCTAGCCACCTCTTCTGGCATTTGGGCATAGATTTCGGCCATTTCACCGCTAATCAGAGACCTCATTACTACCATTCTTTCTGGTCCTTCAACACCGAAGTCCCAGCACGAGCGTTCGAACAGGATCATGAAGGCTTCGGGGTTATCGCCTGTCCTATATATAGGGAACTTCTTAAGGTCTGCTTTCGATAAGCATCCCCCCTCAGAATTTGTGTTGGTGTTGTTATTATTATTAGCTTGGGCTTCTGCTAGCTCCATTCGCCTCATTTCCAACTGAAAATTCATTTCTTTTTCCCTCAGGGCAATCTCCTGGGCTGCAGTCTCCGCCCTAACTTTTTCTGCCTCAGCCCTTAAGGCAGTCTCTCTTTCTCTTTCTCTTTCCCTTTCTTGGGCTGTAGCTTTAAATTCTAGTTCTTTTAATTTAAATGCTTGCAATGCTTGCTCCTTTTTAAATTCTAACTCTTTTCCAAATTTCCATTTTTGATACTCTAGTGAGGTAGATTCTCCCCTTGAGACACTTACTTCTTCCGTTGAGGTGGTTTCCTCCCCTGAGGCAACCTCCTGGATTACAATTTCATCCTCCTCCTCCAGCTCTAAGATTCCCTCCTCACGAGGTAAATCTTGTGGCTGTAATGATGCCTCTTTTGCCCCCTTTCCTTTCTTGGTAGGCATCTTTATTAATGATTTGCTTGAATCTCTAAAGACAAGCCTCAATTCAAACGGCTTTTTTCCTTTCTTGAGTTAGAGAGAGAGTGATACTGTTTCTATTAGCTTTTTTTGCTGGCAGCTACTGAGTTTTTTTGGTTACACTGTTTTTCTCCTCTGGCCCTCAGCCAGTCCCTTGGCCTGATACAACGTCTCTTTTTGCTCTTGGCCACAGAGAATAAACAGAAATATTTGCCTTTAGTAATGGTCCCAGCCTTTACTGTTCAATCACCTCTTTTCTTTGTCCCTTCGGCCTCCACTTGTCCCTGCAATGCTCACTTAGAGCTTGGGTCCCAAGCTAGCCTGGACTTTACTTCACCCGTGAGGTAATTTGAAAACCCCCCCCTTGAATTTTCCCTCAGAGCTTTGCTTTACTATTTCAGTCCTTCTACGTTGTGTGACCTGGAGTCCCTAAGTTATTCCCTAAACAGAGGGTTCACTACTCCTTCACACACGTCTCTCTGACTGATTAATAGTTCTCCTTAGCTCTGAAAATTCAATGGCTTTTCTTGCTGAACTATTATTTCTTTTGGCTCACTGGATTTCTACTTGAATCCCTTCACTTGTGGAATTCACCTCTTGTGGGGATTCACTTCGTATCCCGTTACCGCTGCCACCACTTGTGGGGATCGCCCTTGTGGCTGTGTTTGTTGTGGCCCTCACAAAGGTTCTCTCCCTCTTGTTTCTTCTCACTTGTCACCAGGTATTATTATCTCAATACCACCTCTGAGTGTTAGACACATGTGCTGCCAATTGCCAGGTTTATTGAACTACAGAATCAGTTGGTTTGAATAACAGATAACCTTTTATTATTAATCATTTCACAAAGTAAATCACGTAGTCACTGTAACAGGGTCTGATTAAGTTTGGGTAGGACGGGGCATATATTCAGGCTTGTGGTATATACTTTCAGTCACTTAATATCTCTATTATTCTAGGTGTTCTCATTCCTGCTTGTTCACTCTAATAACCTTGGTCTTAATTCACTTCCCTAACTCTCTCCTCAGATCACTCTAATTCTTCTCTTCTCTCTAAGCTCCAACTTCTCAACTCTCTTTCTCAGGTTCCAACTCTCTAACTGTCTCCTTGGTTCCGCCCCTCCTGCTCTATCCTTGGCTCCTCCCTCTAGAGCTCCTGTGACTGACAGGCAGGAATGACGTCACCTGTAGGCATTTCGCCACAGTTGGTAACTTTGGGGTTGGGGCCTTTGACGATCCTGGGATGCCCTAGGCTGATTTAAAGGCATGCCGAGCAGCAATGCGCTCATGATGCGCCAGCCCCATTGCCTCCTGGTGATATGGGAGGCCTTAACCGTAAAGGTGTACAGGAGCTACCTGCAGAATGGGCAGTGCCAAATACCAAAAGTGGCGATGATAAGCGCCCATGACAGCGGCCACACTGCGGCCAGAGAACATGAAGAACAACCTTCTAACGGTAAAGGAGGGTGACTATCTGTGGCAACTGATATGGGTGTAGGAAGATTGGTTGGAAAATCTTCCTTCCCCTCTGACTCTTGTGAGTCCCAGGCTGAATAAGGTAAGTGTTTCTGACGATTAGGGGAGAAGCCTTTCTTAGCATGAGCCCGACCAAGATCAGTCTCAAAAATAGCCGCCGGGACGGAGAAGGCTGAATGGGTTAACAGCAAGTTCGGTCGAACCTGTGGACACTTTGCTGCCAGAGCCGAGTTCGAGGGAGCACTACTCCTTCGAGGCATAGGTGAAGGCACAAAGCGCTCCTCGGCCCGTGGCTCAGAACAGTGCCAGGTATCCTATACCAAAATAAGGAACTGGTCCTGCACGAACTTGTCGGCGTGATAGGACCCTATTGATGAGTAGGAAAAATACTCGGGTCTGCCTGATAGCCACAGGGTTCCTGTGATTGGGTCAACTCCTATGAGTCCTTTTCTTATGAGCCTACGCTGGCGCCAGTGGCTGAGGTGAGGGCGCAGGCTGCTGTGTAAATGAGCCCATTGATAATGAGGGCTGTTTTGTGCCAAATTATCAAACACCAAAAGGGTGTTACCCCAGTCAGGAATATCACTGACAAGTGGGGCTAGCAGTGGGAGCTGCAGGCCCCCCCTTTTTTAAAGGCAAAACTAGGGCTGCCGTATGTTGCCAGAAAGCTCTGGCTTCGGCCCCCAGCTCTCTCCAGAATTAGCAGCTGTGTGAATGAGCCCATTAATAAATGAGGGCTGTTTTGTTCCAAATTATCAACCACCAAAAAGGTGTTACCCCAGTCAGGATATCACTGACAGGTGGGGCTGGCAGTGGAAGCTGCAGGGGGCCCTTTCTTTCCTCAAAGGCAAAGCCAAGGCTTACCGTATGTTGCCAGAACATCCTCAGCCTTGGCACCCAGCTCTCTCCAGAATTAGTAGCTGTATGAACGAGCCCACGAAGGAGGGCTGTTCCGCACCAACCTCCAAGAGGTTTTTACCCCAGTCAGGAGAATCACTGACAAGCGGGGATGGTGGCAGGAGCTGCAGGAGGCCCTTTCTTCTTCCAAGGGCAGGGCTACAGGCGCCCAGCTCACTGCAGACTTAACAGCTGTATGAACGAGCCCACTGATGAAAGAGGGCTGTTCCGCGCCAACCTCCAAAGAGGCCTTTACCCCAGTCAGGAGAATCACTGACAAGCGGGGATGGCGGCAGGAGCTGCAGGGGGCCCTTTCTTCTTCCAAGGGCAAAGCTAGGGCTGCTGGCGCCCAGCTCTCTGCAGAGTTAGCTCAAATGCTGTCCTCTTCTTTTTTGACACGAAGAGGAAGATTGCAAACAGGTGGATAGCTGTTGCTCTTGAACCTGGGGGTAGCCTTGTTAAGAAGGTAAAAGAGACCTTATTTCTTTAAGAGAAAAGCCCTGAGGGCTCCAAAGCCGGCTTTGTAAAGGCTTTGTAAAGCTTTTACAAAGAATACCTAACGCTGGCTGGTGCTCTTCCCCCAGGCAGAAGAAACAACTTGTTACAGAAGAAAGAACAAGGGAAGGTCAAAGAAAGGAAAGATAAGGAATAGAATTGTTTTTTACTTGCGAAGTTCTGAACGAAGCTGCTGCTACAGCGGCGGTCGAAAAAAGAACTGAAGCACTAGGTGCCGGGGGCGGAGTTATATAGCCAGGTGTAGGGGAGGTCCCGGCACCAAGTGCTTAAAGCTGTGGAAGTTTCCGAGGCTGCTCTGCTCAGGTGCAGATTAACCCATTAGTGTGCATTCACAGAGACCACGAAGGAGAACAGGTGGATATTCCTGGTGGAAACCAGTGGATGTTGGCAAGCGGAACCTTGGGATTAAGTTGCCAGTACAGAGGCTGGTGGATGTGCCTGGTTTAAAGTCGGCTGGTGACCGTGGACAAGCTTGTCCCTTAGTTTGTTTGTTTTTCCTCTTTGTCTTGCAGGGGCCAGAAGCTTTCTCTTCCCCAGGGTAATGCAAAGGACCACAATGCAGGCATCCTGCTGGAGGTAAACCAAGCTGTCTCTGCTGAAGGCCAGGATACCTGTTTAGCCTCTTTTCAAAAACCAATAAAAGTATTTTTCAGAAATGGTTTTGAAGCATTTTCCTGTCTGTCAAAGGCTGACATGGAAGCATTTCCCCCTTCTCCTTGTTATATCTGGGGCAAAATGCCATGAGGTGGGTCTTTGTGATGTCATGGTGTGGGGTCTTGTGATGTCACAAGAGGCAGGAGTCTCTCCAACAATGGCAAAATAATGTCTCTATATGCATGTGTGAGGGATTGAGACCGGCACTGTGGGTCACCTGTACTACCTTCTAAACAAATATATTTTGTGTAGTGTCAGACAGACACAGGAAGCCAGTGAGTCCTGATGCCAATTTGGAGAGTGTAGGAGGCGTAAACCCAAATACTATGGTCACCCCATAACAATAAATGTTATTGTTCCTTTCCTCTCCACTCAATGGCTCTGAGATTTGTCTCCCAGAGTCTGGAGATCAGGAGCACAGTCATTCTTGGCTCTGAGACCTGGCAAGTCTTGTCATCATAATCACCATCACTCCATGGATAGTTCTTTGCAAAGTACATGCCTGTTCAAAGAAGTTCACTGTTCACTGTTCACTCCAGTACCACAATGGAGGAAATGGAGGTGGACAGTGATTTGGGGATGATCTTACATTAAAATCATGTGGATCCATGAAGATCCATGCCTGGGATACACTGCAAAAATACACTGATACTCCTTGATTCATACATTGTCCTTGTTTTAAAGGCTGGCCTAATAATAATATTTTATTTCTTTCTTTCCTTATTTATTTGATTTATATACCGCCCATCTGGCAGCCAAGGCCACTCTGGGCAGTTTACAACAAATAACATAAAAGAACAAAGTAACAAAATAGCAAATAACAACAGCAATAAATAGGGGCAAAAATAAAAAATCATAAAGTACAGTGAGGATAAAATTACAGTACAATAAATACAATTAAAAGCGTAGAAAAATATAAAAACATGAACCAAATAGTGACTTTGCAGTGGACCCCCAAACAACGTCATCTGCGGATATGCTTCATTAACAGGATTTCTGCTTTGGTGCAAATTTCATGGCAGCTTGCACAGCTTCATATTATGCACATTTGTCTTGCAAAAGTGGTGCAACCACTGGGGGGGGAGGGCACACATTGGAACTTAGGTGCACTTGGCACCACCACCACCAAGGGAAAAAAGAAATGAGCTTGTTTGTTTTTTTCCCCTCCAAAAGATCTTCCACATGAGACCTCATCCAAGTCAAGTCGGCTGTGGTGAAAGAGGTCTCTTGACTCTTCTTGTTCATGCGATGTGCTGGGCAAGGCAGATGTAGCTCCCAGGCAGACAAGCTCCCAACCAGGGAAAAGGCAAGGCAGTGGGAAGCAGGTACTGCAGCACTCGCCAAAGGAGACAACCAGGGCAGGGTGATCCAAAGCAACGTCCCATTATCTGTAGACCAAGACACTGCAGACTCTACCAGACTGGTCTCACACAGTGGCTGCTCCTCCTTGTGCTTTGGTTGCTGCTACTTGGTGGCATCTGAATACTCTGGTCATTCTTCTCAGTGCCATCTCAGTATCAGCGGATCCTGGAGATCTTGGCAGAAGCCAAAGTCATGCCAAACCCAGAGCCACCCTAAAGAGATCTCTCTTGGTGATCTTCTCCTTCAGTCCTTTTTAAGGAGAAAGGCAGGGAAAATAATAATTAATAATAAACTATGCACAAGACTGTGTATCAAAACATGACTACGCGGTTTTTGCCTTCGAGGTTTTCGCTTGTTCCAGATTAGACGAGGCGCTTTCGGCAGGCGCAGCTTTTCTGCTCCCTACGTGACCGACTGTGCCTGCCAAAATCTCCCTGGTCCACACACAGTGTTTGAAAAGTGCCAGCAGCAACCTTTCCCGCCTCAGTGGGGCGACATTATAACTACAGCGTGCGGAAACGAGGCTCACAGGTCCTTTATCAATGGTTTGCTGACTCGATTGTTGAAGCTCCTTAGAAGGAAAGAAAAAAGGCTGGAAGCAACCCCAGGATGGGGTCTCCAAACAGCATTCTGCTGCCAGAGCCAACCAATGTCAGAAGAAACATGGGGTCGAGAGGGGCGCCATTGCAATGGCAATAGGCCAAGGCTGCAAAGCAAGCCAGTTGGGAGAGAAAGGAGGGAGGGAGGAGGCCGCCTTTGCCCAGACCCACCTCCAATAAGTTATCTAAGCAGTGGGGCACACCTGGGTGAACCCAGGCTGGAAAAAAACCTACATTTTGGTAACTGAGCAGGCAGCAAAATGACCTCCAAAGCTGCAGACGCTGCCATAATTCCTGCTAGGACTCACATCTATGTGTCCTTGTATACAGCACACATGGCATGCAGAGTTTTTCCAGGCCTTTTGCTGCTCCTGGAAGCCTTGTGGAAACCTTGCCTCCAGATCAGAGAACAGATCATTCACTTTATTTATTTATAAATTCATGAGGATATGTGAGTCATCTCCCCAAGCCCAAGTTCTCTGAAAATCTGCCCAGTTTTGACATCTAAATATTTGTTGAACTGAGTATATTTCCATGTTTAAAAGTGTGGAGGATGGCATCAGCCTGGACTGCAGCTGTAATTTTCTCTTGCTCAAATTCCGTTGCGCTACAATATTAACTGCCCCTAGGAGGAGTTAAATCCTATTGTTATCTAAACCACTTTAATTCATTTAGGAATGGGAAATTGTTGGCCAAGGACAGGATGGAGAAGTTACGATGCACTAAATAGTTGTTAACCTTTTGAAAATAAACCTTTCATAATTTATGGATAATAATGTTCCTCAGAAACAGTTTCTCAAACAACGAGCAATCCAGTGAAACTACAGTAGCTCATTCTCATCATCTGTTTAAGGATTCTGCTCTATTGTAAGAGTGAGAGCAAATCCAATGATTAAAACAATTGAAGTTCCATGGTGAATTCTGCAAAGTATAATCCAAAAACACAAATACACAAACCTTTAAAAACAACTGTTTTTTTTTGTCTATACAGATGTAGTTGTATTACAGATTCCATCATTCCACAGGACTAAACTTCTTTGACTTCGGCATTTCTTTTGCGCTCATTCTTTTTGTTCTTATTTAAAACTACATTGTTATTTCTACATTATCACTTTTCAGTTGAAAGTCATGTAATGACCCTCACACCCTCATCTTCAAGTGTGGAGTTTAGGGATGTGTGATGAAAATGAATTATGCATTTCAAAGAAACAATTTGCATTTGCTGTGTGGTAGTTTTACATAGTGAGGAAACAAGAGTAATTTACTAATTAACAAACATGTTTACCTAATTAGGACAGGAGTTTTAGGATTTTAAGACCATAGAAAAATGTTCTGTGTGTTTTAGCTTTAAAAGATGATGCTAAATGAACACAATCTGCTGGCCTCTAGTTATCATTAGCAGACATAGACTGCTAATAAATGGAAAAAATATTTTAAAAATGTAAAGAGAACCTAGGAGAAGTTACTTATAGTTGTTCATCAAACTATGGTGAGTAAAATGATTCTCTATAGGCAAACATAGGGGTTTCTCCAATCTATACTTTTCTAGCCCAGAGAGGGTTTTTTGCCCCAGACCCAGTGTTACTGCTGTCAGAGTTCACACTGCAAAAGGGCTCACAATCATGATATCACTTCCTGTCAGCCTTGCTCCAAATAGCCCAATGGACCTGTTACATGCAGCCACCATCCCATCTTCCACTCCCTTGCCCCTAGCTTCTTGGCATGCAAACATTGTGCATGGGTGGAGCTTTAAAGCTAGAGAAAAATCAAATGTTTTCCTCATCCAACAGTGTTTATCCCGAGAGTTGTTTTCCCATGAGGAGACCTACAGAAGCGCAATAATTCCCTAAGATGTCAGTTGGTGCCCCTATGACATTATAATGCCCCTATGGCATTACACAATACATGGCCAAATGGCACAGCAATCCGATTCAGAGCATCTGATACCTATATTTGTATGTCTGTCTGCTCAGCCTCAGACTAAGGGCCCTGCCATTTTCTGATGCCATTCAAATGCACTAGCAGAGAGCACTCTTCTTTGCCACAAATATTTGTTTGTTTTCATATCTATGCCACCTTTCCCCCAATTAAGGGACCCAAGGGAGCTCACAAGTTATTGAAAAACAAACTGACCAAAACCATCATAAATTGTGATACTAAAAAAAAAAACAATTATGCATACAGCAGTACTAAAATAATTAGTTAAAACTATTAAAAACACCTCAAAACACACACAATAATAATGTCCAGCATACACACTCAAAAACAGTCCCATTAGTTGTTGAAAGCCTGTCCTTGATTTGTTGCCAGAAGGACAAGGGGGGGGGGGTAACCTTGCCCTGCCCCCAGTAGAAGGCATTCACAACCTGGAAGCAGCTGCAGAGAAGGCCCTCTCATGTTCCCACAAGATGTGCCCGTGGACTGAGAGCAGGGCCTTCCCCTGATGTGTCTTAAAATTTATCTTTTCCATAGCACTGAAGTCTGATACTTCCAAGTTTTCAATGTCTGGATCATGTTTAGGCATATTGATGGGATTTGAACGTTAGTTAAGTTTCCAAGGCAGTGGTTCCCAACCTTGGGTCCCCAGATGTTCTTGGACTAAAATTCCCAGAAGCCTTCACCACTAACTGTGCTGGCCAGGAGTTCTGGGAATTGTAGAAAACTCCATTAGGAGCTTAAATATGGTATAAGTTATCCTGTTCCGAATCTTTAAAAATTTCATAAAAGAAGCAAGCTTTCAGATTTTCCTGAATCAGATATGGTCCAACTCTCCCACTGCCTGAGGGAGTGTCCTACTGGATCACCTCTTTTTCTACTTCTTCCTTTCCCCTTTCTTCCTCTCCCTCCAGTGCCCCTCTCTAATGTGGATGGTCTCTGTTAAGATCAGCATCTAGAGTACTGCTCTGCACCAAGCCATTTATTTTCTTACTGCCAACTGAGAACCTCAAAGAGCATGATACTCTTTTTTTTTGCATTCTAACCAGGGAAATTGGCATTAGAGGCTTCTGTAGACAACCTACAAGCAATGCCTTATTCTCAGATGTATTCAGAGCCTAGTACAGTGGAACCTCTACTTATGAACATCCCTAGCTACGAACGATCCAACTTACGAACAGCTCCGTTCGCTAAATTTTGCCTCTACTTGCGAACGGAGCTCCAACTTACGAACTGAAAAAAAAACTTTACTGCCCTTTTTTTAACCTTAGGTCATCTTAGGTTTTTTTAAAAAAATTCTCCCCCTAGTGGTAGAGTACGGATTAACTGGCTTTGCATTAGTTCCTATGGGAACTAATGCCTCTACTTGCGAACGGCGCCTCTAGATAAGAACGAAAAACAGCCGGAACAGATTAAATGGTTTTCAATGCATTCCTATGGGAAATTTTGCCTCTACTTACGAACGTTTCAACTTAAGAACAGCATTCCAATACGGATTAAGTTCGTAAGTAGAGGTTCCACTGTAGTTTAAAAAAAGGCTAGCTCCAGAAAGCTGCTCAAAGCAGTAAATAAATACATTTTGTTGAATGACAGACCTAGCCCATTGAGAATGCTTCTCTGGGCTTAGAAGTTACAGAATTTGGGGGGCTGGGGAAGAAGCAAAACATCTTTGAAAAGCTGGCAAAATGTAGGGCCATTGCCTCTCTAGATAGCCTGACTTGCAAGATGGAGACTGCAGTGTGGAAGAAAGACATACAGTGTGACTTCTCATCCTCTTCCCCTCTCTTTAGAAGCCTGGTGAAAACCTTAGAGGCTTTATGCCATTGCCGTGGGCAAGACAGGCAGGCTCTTGAATTGGCTTAGCAGCATTGGAGCAACAGGGTAGTCTTTTGGTCAACAAAGCTGGAGACTGCATTTAAGTAGGATATCCTGGAAAGCAGGGCAGGACTTCACTTGCTACAGGCACAAGAAGGAAGAGGTTGGTGGGAGAAAAGATTCAGCCCAAGTGCTGAAGGCTGTTCAGGGCCTTGATGTGTGTGGTGTATAGGTTTTATTAAGATGTGCCTTGACATCTGGAAAGAAGGTAGCAATTTCCCTTCAAATCGTCTATGAGATAATAATGCTGGGCAAATATGTGGTTGGATGCACACGGCATATTAAGGGGAAACTAATGTGTATGTTTAATTACGAGGTACAAAGAGTGTCTTTTTAAAATCCTGCCTAATACTCTATTTGATGTTTTAATTATGGCTATCAATAGAACATGGTTTTTCCTCTCAGTGGAGTCCCGCCAGGCTTACCAGATTCCAGATGGTACTTTATACTCACTCAATATAGTGGAAATACTTACCAAAATAAATAAATAAATAAAAAATCCCGAAGCAAAAACAAGTTCTTCCTGCTAGGGATTCTTACACACACACCCTTAAAAAAATAATAATTGAATTTTACTTCTAATCAAAGGTTCTTACTTTCCTGTGATTTGGTATTTATGAAAACATTAATTGTAAAAATTATAAAGAGAGTTTCACTCATGAAGGAAGGCAAGAGGGAAGAAACTGAAACATCCCCGCTGTTTGTCTGAATTGCAGTTTGGGCCCACTGCATACAGTAAAACTTTGCCTAGCATTCAAAAGGCAGCCCTTCCAGTTTTATTTGGGATGCATGTGAAGCCAAGCATAAATCACTGCAGGCCACAATCTTTGCACAACTCAGCTGCTCTTCAATTTTAACAAGGCAAATGATGGAAATTAGAAAGAAGTTGTCCTTCATACGCCCTCCCCTCTCCTCATGCTTAATTACAATCACCTAAATCCTGCTGACCAACTCATTCATCCTTCAGAATACCAAGTTGAAAATGTAAATGCTTGATGGAGCAGGGAAGGAAGTGTCCAGGCATAAAGCTGGGTCTTACTGCTGATTTGATTACTACAAAGGCTGCATGAATGGAAAGACAAACATGGTTGGGTTTGGGAAGTAATGAGTGAGGCACAAAACAATATATTTGTTATTCTAGATAAAAGAAAATCTCTCTATGCATGTTTCTCCACATGAGACAATGTTGCTGAAGGTCAGTACTTTTGATTCAGATTATTTTAGCTGAAAAACTGGGAAAATCCAATTGTGTAACTATGTGGATACAACTCAGGACTGCACATATGGTATTTATGATAGCACTGAGGTGGAAGTGCTATCCACAAAGGATAGGCTGTCAGGGCGGGGCTTTTTATTTTTATTTTTATTATTTTTTTAGGGGCTGTCTTAAAAAAAAATGACCCAACGAAGTGACAAATTGATTTGTAGTTTATCGGGCTACTGGGGGGCAAGTCGTTGGTCGTGGGTCATCAAGTTTCTCTAGTTATAACCAATCTCTAGTAATAACCTATAAAGCTCTTAAAATTTTAGAACCTCAATGCTTGTTGGGACACCTATCTCAGAAATTAGCTAACTGTTCCATCTATTCCTCTCAGTCCATGTTGCTAAATGTGGCCACAGTAAAGGAAGCCAAAAAGGGCAAGAACATAGAATCGGGCCTTGATGCTGGTGACCCCCAGTCTTTGGAATAAGTTACCAACTGAGATATGCCAGGCTCCTCCCCTTCTTATATTCAGGAAATTGATGAAAATAGTATTATTCAAGGCTGCCTTCAACAACTGATTATCCCAGATGTTAATTTTAATGTTAATTTTTTCTCCTCTTTTTTATGAATTTTAGACCTATACTTGTAGACCGCCATATTGTTAAATGTATTTTGTTATGTGGAGGTTTTCTGGGGTTTAATTTTTAACCTGTAAACCACCCAAAGCAGTGTTTGCGCTAATGCCACAGTAAATAAATCAAATAATAAATAAATAAATTTGCCCAGTGTCAGGACTCTGCTAAAGCAGACTCTGTGCTCTTCCAGATGGAGTATCCCCCCCCCCCCGGCCAAATGTACCTGACAGTGTGCTGATGATGTTGGTATTTTTCCCCCCATTGACATAACATTTACCCTGTCTCGGAATGAGCAGTGACAAGGAGTGATGAAATCCTAGACTTTCCATGTTTTTTGTCCCTCCAGTAAGGCATTATTTCTTTTTATCTCTCTTTCTTCTAGAGACTTAAGACGATAAAAACTGTTTTCTCCTGTCCCACTCAAGTGTTTTGTACCATCTTTTCATCTGCTGGTCCAGTTTGAAAACGAGGGAGCCTGTGAAACCTTAAAATCAGGTCTGCCTTGAACAGTACCTTTTTTGTTCTTCCCTGAAGGAGGCGTGGCAAGTTTGCTGCTTGGTGGTGTTTGGGTATATATCACAAAAACAACTTTCCATTAAAATTGGGGCAAATGAGCAGGGCAAATGACAATCTAAAAGAGCATTCAGAGACTATAAAGGTTGATGGCCAAGCTGAATTCTGTGCCAATCATGCAGGTTAGTATATGAAGGAATTTGTACATTATACCATTTCATCACAGGAATATATTGATGCATAATCATGTAGAGATCCTTTTTGGAAGGGACTCAATGCCAACATTTTCCCCACATGTGGAAAAGGAAAACATCAGAGAGAAAATGTGTTTCTCATCCCAGACATATTTGCTTTCTACACATAGGGTGATTTTGACATGGAGGCCAATCAAAGAAAGCAGCTCTCCACATGTGTTCCCAGGTATAATCCTGTTACACAGAATGTGTGACCTGAACAAGGCCAGTCTAAAAATCAGTGAGAACCACAAGTGAGGGGAAGTAATCTCCACATGGTTATATTTCCCTGTCAGGAGCCAAGAATTTCTATAAAATGATTGCCAATTGTTTTTTGTCTTCAAGTTGCTTCTCAACATCACACTTAACTCTGTCACCTTCGGACATGGCTTAGCTACAGCACATAGAACCCAGGATGGTGGCAATAGGTAAAATAAGCAATGTCACATCTGGATGGAATTGTAGGACCTGCTAAAGAGGCATTGCTTGAGCCTAAGTTAGTACTCTCATGCCAAATTCTAGATATAGCATGCAGGATCCAGGGTTACAAAATCAGGGCAAAGATCCCCAGCTCTTACTCTGCCTCTTTGAAAGGTGCATAGTTTTAGTGTTCACCTAAGAAACCTTTCAAGCCAGAATAATGGAAGAATTCATGTAAGGAGACACATCTTAAGTGTGTTGTTTAATCATAGAATCTGACCATGCACTCACTATAGATCTGATCTGACAGGACTAATCCCTCTATATTGCTCAAGCTTCTGCTGAGCCGAACTTCAGCAGCGCGGCTCGCCTTTGCCTCCCTCCCCGGATAGCGTGAGACTTCTAGTATCACGAGATTAGCATAGGAGGAGAAGGGGAAACGTTAGTTATTTAAGAGCTGTTCCCCCCTCTCCTCTTCCTCTTCCTTTGCTGGCAACCATCAAGGAGGGAGTCCGGCTTCTCGGTTGTTTATCCAACTGCGTAGTTGGTCGAGAGGCCCGCATAGCTCAGCGTTCCAGATCGGGGGGGGGGTAGCATCGGCTCCCTCCCTCAGTTTGACTGGCGTTTATCTCTTGCTTATTTTGTGATTTGATATTGTTTTCTCAGATCGATTTGGTTATTGAATTATTTCTTTATAGTTGATTTGGATTAGTACAGCACTAAGGGGGTGGGTGTGACCGCGAGCAGCCCTCTGGGGTTAACTTTAAGATTTAAGTTGCCGTTTTAGGGTTCACCATAAAAATAATAAATAGTAATAATATTAGTTCAGGCACTGGCTTTTAATTTAGTTACACGTGAGAGTAGAGAAGCACGTTACCTTTTGTTGGTGCTTGTCTGCTGGAGTTGGCTGCAGCGTGGCTCAGCCTTTAGGCTCCTCAGCTGCTTGGCATGCCGCTCCTCCCCCCTTCTTCGGAAAGGCTTAGCTCGAAGTGTTTTGGCCCTGCTTGGAATTAATTCGAAACAAGTACGGAGCGGTTGTCTAAGTACACTTCTGTTGGTAGGCACTGGCTTTAAATTAATTTAATATTAATGATCTTTCATAGGCTCCTTCAATTTATTAATTGCCCTTACCTATTTAGATATTTGACTTAGCATAAATAATTACTCAATAATTTTAGAATTAATTGTTATCCTTACCTAAGACTTGATTGAGATTAGAGGACATTTTAATTGAATACATAATCAGGTAATTAATTAATTGATAAAAATTAGGTAAATAAATAAATTAATAAGTAATAGTATTATAATTACCTAATATTTGGTTAAGAGTAGAGGCGATTATAATTGAATACATAAGTAATAGAGAAATTAATTAATTGATTGAAATTATTTGAATTAATTAATTAATTATTAATAGTGAACAACCATAATAGTAACTGGAGTAAATAAGTATTTCCCTATAATAAATATATAGGAGGGTATAAATTGGTACAGCGGGTCACAATTCTCATGCCTAGATTGCGCTACTCAGTATGGTAAGGGTAAACTGAGGATTGCTGCATGAGCGGGGTTGGAGTATATCTTGGCCCCTGTGTGTTTTTATTTGAAATTGAATTTTAGGTGGCAAAATGGCCTTGAGAAGGGGTCAGGGTAACACAAGAAGAAAGCAACCAGCCAAGAAATGGCCAGCACCTCAGGGTCGCCGCCTCATTCTTCATCAGATGAAGAAGCTTGGCCCATCTGGCAGCAGCGGAGGGGGAAAATTTCGGCCTTAGAAGCCAAAAGAACGACGAAATAGGCCCCACAGTCCAGTGAGGCGCAACCGCCCCAATCGGCTAGGGAATCTAAGAGTCATCATGGGGCTAATCTCAGAGATCTGGTTGATAATCTAATGTTTTGGTTTGCGTTCCTGGAAGCAGAGCAACAAGCAGAGGGGGCGTCCAGACGAGAAGCAGAGGGGTGGTAGTAACGCCGCTGCAGCAGTGCGCTGAAGAAGGGAGATCGACCACGATCATGGCAACAATCGGTGCAGAAGTGCTTGGCAGGCAGTAGGTGATGGATGAGGTTGGTGCAGACTGCATGTATGGCAGGGAGGTGCCAGGGTGACGACGCCTCTGTCAGGTAAGTCAACTACTGCACCAGACACTTCTCCACCGTCACCTGCTTGGCCTTGGCCAGGCAGTGGACAATTTAATTCCCCAATTTACTCAGCATATAATACTCAGAGTTAGGGCTCCAAATACTCCATGGCCTAGTATGAATGCGCACTTTGGCGGCTGGACTACTCCAGACCCATTAGTTACATATCCAGCCCCGATAAATACGATGGCAAGTGTAGGGGCTTGGCCATAACCATTGGTCTCGGACATGGGTTATAACACCGCACCATTGCAAGCCTTGCCATTTGGGGATCCGCTATGCCCCTGGGTGATCACCTCACCCCAGCATCTAAAGAAAAGATTTGGAGAGGCAAATAGGTAGATTTATTTGAATTGCTGAACAGAGATGTGGAAAAGAAGGATTTGGATGAGGAGGACGACAAGGACGAAAAGAAATGCAGGGGGCAGAGACCAGACAGGACACGGGCGAATCGGCTGCCCAGGTTCTCAATATACACAGGGGTTGTGGTAAATGCCCAGCCTTGATGGGCGCAATCCTTATTCCAATATTTAGACTTGATCTATAAGGCATATGTGGACTTCACAGGACAAGCATGGCTTGTGTATGATGGATCATTCCACAGGAGGGGGGCGATTAACCCAGATTTATGTTGGGACGAGCCCCTGCTGGGCCTCTGGCTGCAGTCTATGACCCCAGCCAGGCTCTAGGTGACAGGACTGATAGTAGACACCTTACTAGAAAGACTGCCCTGAATCATAATCCCTGCGTAGGAGCGGGGCAAGTTATTTACTGGGGTTTTTTTAAGGAAAGGCTGTAGGATACCGGCAGTTGGGGAGCGCAAGGCATTTTTTGCCCAAAACCTTAAATCTGTACACAGCATGGAGGTTGCAGTAGAGAAAAGATGGCCAAAGTAGCACAGGAAGGAGAGTGTTGGGACCATTTGCAACAGCTCCACTGGAGACCCGGTGGGTCTCACCATTGGAAGTGGTAACAAAGGATGTACAAGGTGAGTTTAGATCGATACATCATCTGTCCTACCCCGAGGGGGAGTCGGTTAACGATGCCATCCCTCAGGAACTTCTTGAGTGGAAACGTAGGTGTAGAGTGGGATGTAACTGCGGCCCATTATTGAGATACTTATCCTTTTATGGTGAAAGGAATACGGGAAGGTGTAAAGTTATACTAGATATCTTTCGTTCAATGGCAGAAGAGTTAGGTGTACCTCTGGTTGAGGACAAATGGAGGGACCAACCACGTCCCTGATGCTCTTGGGCATTGAAGTGGACACGGTACAGCAAGTCTAGGCTGCCAGACATCATGTTGGCTGACCTTAAGGTCAGAGTAGCCTCGATGTTGCAAAGGAGGAAAGTGTCCCTGAGGGTGCTTCAGGAGATGGTAGGACATTTACATTTTGCTTGTAAAGTCGGGGTGCCGGGTCGCTCCTTTCTGCGTGGCTTTGCAAGGTGAAAGGGCTCCATTGCCCGTTTCACAGGACTAGAGTTGCATATGGTATGAGAGAGGATTTGAAGGTTTGGGGGTTAGTTCTTAGCTGAGTGCAATGGCATTTCCTTTTGGAGAGGAGACAAGACGCTTAAGGCTGAATCTCAGGTCTAGTCGGACGCTGCAGGCTCCTTAGGGTTCGGCATTTACTTTAGCGGCAGATGGTGCGCAGGCAAATGGCTGGTGGAATGGCACCACGCGGGAATCACCAGAGATTTGACAATTCCGAGTTCTTCCCAATAGTTGGTGCATTGTGGCTTTGGGCAGAGGAATGGGTGAACTCTGTCGTACGTTTTGGTGGACAATCTGGTGGTGGTCTATGTAATTAATAACCTCACATGCATGCAGACCGGGTCATGACACTGGTGCAGGCTGGACATGTACCAGGTGTAGATAATAGCTTAGCTGATGCATTATCATGTAAACGGATCGAGCGGTCAGGGAAGTTAGATCCAGGAGCCAACGAGTTCATGGAGACTCTTCCCCCAGAGGTTTGGCAAATTGGTGTGATGATGCGAAAGGACAATAGGCCTGGCCTGGCACCGGGGACTTGAACAGGGTACTCGGCAGTGAGTGTAGATTTTCTGGAGTTTAGGAACTTAGTTGATTTAGAACCAGCGTGGCCTGCCCCAGTGGAGCATCTTCAACAGTTCATTGTGTATCTAAACAGGAAGGGTTTGGCGCCAGGATCTATACAGGGTAGGTTATTGGCACTGGCTTTCTACGCTAAAATTAATGGGTATAAGGATTATTCTTCAGACAACCACTTTAGGAAAATGATTGAAGGTTGGTCTAAGGAAAGAGGCAGAGTTAAAGATTTGAGAGTACCCATATCGCCGGGACTATTAGAAAGCATTGGTAAGCAGTGGTAGGCTCTCTGTTGAGATGATTATGAAGTCGCTTTATTCAGGGTGGTGTCCTTATTAACTTTTTTGAAGCCCTCAGGATTAGCGAAGTGTTGCCACTGGAAAGATAAAATCGGAGTAGTTATGCAATGGCAGGATGTTAGGGTAGTCAATGGGATGGTGCAGATTTGCATCCGCCGATCCAAGGCCGATTAGCAAGGCACCCCCTGACGTCTAGGTAGGGGCCCGGTTTGTTTTATCTTGCAGATACCATAAAGATGATGAGAAGGAAGCACATCATGATCATTGGCCACAGCTATGTTTTTGGGCAGCTCACTACGCTGCCCCGTCCCCATGGGGAGCAGTCTCTGACTTGGAGCTAGAGCCCTTATCGAATGGAAAGGATGCTGTGGGATGCTGTGAGGCCAGCCTTGCCATACGGCTGCCTTTGATCAACATCCCCCAGATGTGTTGGTAATACACTTAGGCGATACCGACCGGACCAGGATCTGTGGAAAGGCCTGATCCTTGATGCGATTTGTGACATCACATGGTTGAGGGTTACGTACCCTGATATGGACATTGTATGGTCAATGATCATCCCTCGGCCGGTATGGAGGGATGTGAGGCAATTTTGGTCCGCTAACACTGCACGAAAGAGTGTTAGCGGGGTGGTCTGCAGAGCTGTCTGCAGCGGCCTGGATCAGTGCTTGGTCACCAGAGGATCCACAGATAGGCCTGAGTTTTCCGATCGGTGAAGGCATCGTATCATGCTATGAACACTGTATGACCGACGACCATCCCTCAGCTGGTATGGAGGAATGCGAGGCATTTTTTTGGCCCGCTAATGCTGCACGAAGTAGTGTTAGCAGGGTAGTCTGCAGAGCTGATTGCAGTGGCCTTGGATCGGTGATTGGTCACCTGAGGATCCGCATGGATAGGCCTGTTTTTTTCGGAACGATGGTGTACATTCGTCCGAACGAGGTTTGGATGTCTTCCTTGAAGTCATCAAGGGGGGCCTGCTGTTGGAGCTTGGTGAGCTTGATGGCGGGCATGGGACTTAGCTTGGCTAGTCCCTATGCTGTGGCGGGTAGTGCGGATATAACAGGTTTTGTTGGTGAGTCCCATTGCAAACTCAGGTAAGCTATAGCCCATCTGACCTCCCAGCGCTGTGGATCGTGCAATTACAGTCCTTGGGGGAAAAGATGCGCTGGGGCCACACCCGGACCAACAGTCAACAAGGAGAAGCTGGCTTGAGGCCCGGGGGGTGGTCAAATTGGGGCCATCTGGGTTCTCGCACTCTTTAAGACCGCGAGAACTTGGGGCCAGGGACTCGCCCATTTGTTGCTTAAGGGGTCCTTTGAGACCTCTGTGCTTAAACCTGATTCCGCACTACAGCAGGACCCCCCTTTGCCAAAGGATGGCAACATTGATTATGTTTAATAAAGTGTGGCCCATGATTAACCCATAATTCTTCGGAGGGCAAAGGTTTTCATACAGCAATCAAAGAAAATGAGTAATCAACTGAGGAGGTAGGCAGATCTAAATTTACTGCCCCCTGTATGGTTATTTTACATGCCCTTGCCTGATCCATACCCTTCTGTTGTAAAACACCACAAGTTATTCATTATATCTGTTACAGAACATCTTTCATCATTTATAGAGATTGTGCCCAAGAAGACAAATCACTCCTGTTCATTCTGCAAGCAATAATAAAGTGATAATGCTTCCCTTTAATAAACAGCAGCCTACTTCTCTAATTCCAGAACCTCATGTACAGCAAGACAAAGCAGACTGAGTTGCTATATTTTATTGGCTGACAGAGGGTAAAGGATGGCTTTTTTGTTCAGTTCCATTTTCTCTCCTAATGTAATTCTCAGTCACAATCAAACAGTTTTTGAAGTAGATTGCTTAATTTCAGGAGCAAAACCAAGTAGCATTGAGGTTCCCAAGTCTCAAGGCACTACTCAAAGTCACAGGTAATCACTCTGTCTCCCCAGGTATCCAGGGAAGGAGATGAATATCAGGATCAGCAGCAATGGAAGAGGACATAGTTAACTCTGAAACCGCAGGGAAAGGAATGCTGGCAAGCCTAAATAGATAGGTATTCAGGATTATGACAGCTACTTCTCTCTCTCTTTATTTATTTATTTATTTATTTATTTATTTATTTATTTATTTATTTATTTATTTATTTATTTATTTATTGCATTTATACCCCGCCCATCTAGTCAATTGACTACTCTGGGCGGCTTCCAACATATATAATAATAATATAAAATATAACAACATTAAACATCAATAGTAGAGTTATTCAAGATGGAAAGAGGGGGAAAAAAAGCTCATCCAAAGCTTTAGCTCACCCAAAGCTACACCAATGGGCTTTTCTTCTACAAGGCACAATGCGGAATCAAACTCCTAACCTCTGGCTGGTACCCAACCCAATGAGCTATCCAACCAAGAGGTGGTATACTAATTATATTCTTTCACCCAGTCAGAATCAGTGTCAGGCAATCTCTCCAAATAATTTGTTGTCCATGGAGAAAATGCTGGAAATTGTCAGGACTGTTCCTTCTTGTACAACCTTCCTCAACCAGGTGCCATCCAGACATGACAGGCATGCCATTCTTGCCAGCCTGCACCAAGAAGGCATGGCACCAAGTCAGAACTAAGTTATAGGGTTTTCAAGTAAATGTTATATTTAAGGAGTGGTTTTACCAGTTCCACTGCCGCCCCCTGTGAGTTTTGATGGCAGAGCTGTGGAATTGAACCCAGATCTCCTGAGTCTTAATCCATTGCACCACATGGCGATTTATGGGTGTTGGGAGTAGTCTTCTGGATGGTATGGGGTTGAGGAAAGCTATTATGATACTGCTGGTTGACTCTTGTGTAGGAAAGTCACATAATTGTTGGTGGCAAAGTGCCAGGCATTAACAAGATACTTGTTGCACTCCTAGGTGTGTGACCTATCACACCTTGTTAATGAGCAGCAATTTGCCAACAAAACTTGTGTGATTTCCCTTACACAAGCATGAATTGATAATGGGATTCTGGCCCTCAGTTTATTACTGATACAGTTCATGGGGTGGGCAGGCTGGAATCTGCCTTGACTTTCACGCAGTGAAAGAAAGACTGCAGGCCTGAAACAAGCCAGTGAGACTAGATTATTCACTTTATTACATTTATATTCCACTTTTCCTCCAATAAGCACTCTCTTCCTCCCCAGTATTTATCCTCACCACAACCCTCTGAGGTAGGTTATGCGGGGATAGCATGATAGTTTAAAGTCACCCCTTGAGTTTTATATCTGAGTGGGGTTTGAAGTCAAGTTTTCCAAACCCTAGTCCAACACTCTACCCACTAGAGAATACCTGTTTTTAAATTGGTTTCTATAGGCAGCTGATTTGCAGCACAACAAATGAATGAGATTATCTGAGTGAAAGATTTGGGTGGAAGGGAGATGGTTTCATTTATTATCTATTTATTTTAAAATTTGTTATTAATTGCTTTTTGTTCACCAGAGCTTCCAAAGCCATTTTCAATAAAATAGCTTTTTCTTTGTTCATATCAGAAGCAATCCAATGGCACTTCTGGAGTGGAAGGATGAAGTGATAGCATATTATCATTGGGGACACTCAAATGTGTTCACAGTCCTGACATTCTTTGGGGAGGCTCCTTCTATGTCTGTGAATAAAGTAGCTATTTCCCCCCCCCCCTTAGAAGCATATTTCACTGCAAACAAAGCAACCCCACCCCACACACGAACCTTCTTGCTGTGAAACTAAAAACATGGCTCAGTGCATTCACTCCTCATTAGACGTGAGTTATGTACTAGTTTAGCGAGTGACAAGAGAGACACACATAGATGGGTAGAGAAGTGCATGAGTAGGAAAGGATATGTGTGCGTTCATGTATCAGTGAGTATGAATGCAGAGACTCTGTATGTGTGAGAGACAAGAAGACCCTTTCAAGTTTGAACTGTGCTGAAGGGGTTCTTTGAAAGATAAAGCAAAGACAATTCTGAAAACTCTTCAGCCCTTTCTCCCAGTACCAATCATAATGTGATAGTACCCAACCTTTCTGAAACAAGATGAGACATCGTTCTTCTGTTTAGTTAATTAATGTGTACGTAGACCCTGAAAAGAAGACCACTGCAGAGCAAAATAGATTTAGTTGGCCCCACCTCTACTGACCCACCCTTCACATGCACACACAAAGAGGGAGAGAGCTCTAGCTGGCAACTGCCATCACTACTATAGTTGCCATTTCTCTGAGGCTTCTTCCCACAAATTCCCCACAGAGTATGGCTTACAGAGATATCATAAGGGGAGTAGATGAGATTGGCATTCCCAACAGCAGCAGCATGGGAAATGTAGCCAACACTGATGCTATGAGAAATGGCCATGTCTTGTCATGGAAGAGTTTGGACAGTTAACTTTTAATGTGAATGAATATAAAGACGGAACCATCCATAAATGAATGGTGGTAGGATAATACTCTGGGAACTAGGGCATCACTCTATTACTGTTCATTTATGAAGGCTTCAACATGTTACTATATTCAATCTTCCTGAAAGTAATTGTCCAAGCTCTTCTTGGGGTCGAACTCCCAAATTCTGGCTCCTCAGCCTATCATTGTGAATCACCTCTGTTTTAACTAGAAGTGCTTCCTAATAATTATGCTATTATTTACTCTTATTTTCCTTCACAACTACCAGACCCATCAAGGCTCAAAGATAAAAACTGTTAATATTCTCTATATTTGCATATATTGTTCCTCTGCTGTCTCCTTTAATCGTGTTACTAATTACAGTTAATTACAGTTTTTAAGGTACCACAACCCCCTCCCCCTTTTTTCACTCTAGCATTGTTTTCTGTTTTTTGTCTCTTGTGAGCACGTTTACAAAACCAGAATTGAAAAGAACTGAACACCAAACATAGGTTATAAATCATTGCACATGTGAATTGCAACCATATACAACTGTATTTTACATATATTACTGTATTTTACCTCATACGTCTGAAGAAGTGGACTTGTCCATGAGATCTCACATTAAAATACAACAGTTAGTCTTTAAGGTGCCACAAGGTTTTTGTCTTTTTAATGTTTGTATTGTTTTTTCTTTGGGATGGTCTGATATTCAGGAAGTAAGTGGCACCTACATGTGTGACCTGGTGGATATAACAGTAAAGTTATTGTATTCTTACTCAGTTATAGTACAAAACTGGTAATATACTCTTCCTTCCTTCCAACCCTTGAAAAATTATAATATGCTAAATCTCACTAGAGTGCCTGTGAGTTTTTTGGTGAAGAAAAGATATGGAGTGCAGAAGTTGATTAGTAGATTTGCTAGTTCAACCCCTTTGATTACCTAAAAAAAAAATCCAATTCATTTCAGGTTCTCTTGTTCTCATAGTAATAGAGCCTGAAGAGGTTTAACATTTCCAACAGCTCTTAAAGAAGATAGAGGGAACATTAAAAAAAAAAAAAAAAAACACCCGCAGGAGTCTCTCTTTCTTTCTCACAAACAACATGGATTTGATGATTTTTGACCTGTTGCCTGTAGCAACAAATCCCAACGTAAGCCTCTGTGATGTCAGCGGGTGTATTGGTTGCCTGTGGACGTGAGGAATGCTGCTGTGCGATCAAATAGGGGATCATAATCTCAGGCTGCAAGCTTGTAGGTCACTGCCTGAACCCTGATGAAAAGATGGCCATGATGCCTTGCCATTGACAGGCACAGTTAGGATTGACAGCTGGGCTCTTATATCTCCCGAAAGCATAGCATCATCGCTTCTGCAGCACAATAGCCCTCCCTTTGCAGAGGCATGCAAAACCAATAGATAAAAATATTTTCTAAAGAGCATTCGGCATATGCTTTCATTAAGATCTAAGTTCAAGGTTGCTATCTGAGCAAACTTTCGCAGCTGCTCATCTCACTGATGTCAGCCCATCATGCAGGAAAACAAGTCCCAACTTTACAGCACTTGGGAGAAGTTCAGTTTCAAAGCAGTCTTGACCTGGGAAACTTCTAAAAGCTTGACTGAGGGATGTGTGTGTGTGTGATGAGACAGATACAGATAAACTTGATAAACGTCTTGGCAGTGATGTAGTCATGTCTACAAGAGAAGCCCCGAAAAGCTGATTTCAAAAGAGGCAGGTATACATTGGAGACATGTTGTATATAGAGATGGGCACTTACCACAGTTTGGTGGTATGGCATGGTTCAGCAGATTTGGCCCACAGGTGTTGTGTGGGCTTCCCAGATTTCACACCCCACCTCCTCCTCCCCTGTTCCGCCTCCTCCTCTGAGTGGGTGCCCACAGCAGGAGGAGGGGCACAGAATCCAGGGAGCCTGTGCAACACCTGCAGGCACCAAGCTACCGAATCACCAAACTGCAGTAAGCACCCCTCTCTCGTTGTACATCAGAAAAATAATAGTACAAGCATTAAAAGGCTTTTGAATGCATTGTTGTTTTTCAAACACCTTGCACTGTCAGTTTTACTTCCTCAGGATGTTCTGCTCTTTGCAAGCGCTGGGGAAATTTCAGTTCACACTGTGATACAAAATGTTATTCTCGGCCACAAATGCTGTAGGGAGACCAGGAAAGGATGGGGATTGAGCTTGTACAGACATGTGGAGTAGTTTTCACAGACCAGCAGCTTAATGTTGGATACCTAAGCAGAGCATTGCAAGAGAAAATAAATGCATGGAGTATTACCCCTGAAAAAAATTAAATGTTATTTTGAATACACAATGCAGAAAGCCAGAGACGAAAATATAAGCAAGAAGCAAGCCTGTGAATATTAAAAAATATTAATAAACCTATTTCAAGTTCCTCTCAGTTTATCATGTATTCAGTGATAAGAATGTTCTATCCTGTTTTCACACCAATCTATGTTTTTTTCTAAAAAGCATGAAAATTATAGTTTCAGCTGTAATGTAATTTTTATACACTTTATACCCTAGAATACACAATTTTGTGTAGATACGTTTTCCAGTCAAATACTGAATCACAAAATTCAGAAAACTGTAAAAATTGAAGGATAATGGAATTTTGATCTGTGTATTCATCTTGGAAGTGTTAATCAGGATGGCTAATTTAGAATGCCAACCAAATAAAACCCTTTAACAGCCCAAATGGGAAGGCAGTTCATTATCCAATTTCAGTAAGTCTTCATGGTAGCTTGCTCTCAGGGCGAAATAATTGAAGGGTGACAATATCTCTGCATCCTTATACGAACATGAGAATGGCTGATGGTTGGATTCCGAAAGATATCCTGTATGGAGAATTAGTGCAGGGAAAGCACCCCAGAGCTGCGATACAAGGATATCTGCAAGCGGGATCTGAAGGCCTTAGGAATGGACCTCAACAGATGGGAAACCTTGACATCTCAGCGTTCAGCCTGGAGGCAGGCGGTGCATCATGGCCTCTCCCATTTTGAAGAGACACTTGTCTAGCAGGCCGAGGCAAAGAGGCAGTCCCGAAACCAGCAAAATCAGGGAGCTGGACAGGGGACAGATTGTATTTGTCTTCAGTGTGGAAGGCATTGTCACTCTCAAATTGGCCTTCTCAGCCACACTAGACGCTGTTCCAAGTCCTCTATTCAGAGCACGTTACCATCGTCTCTCGAGACTGAAGGATGCCTAATCTATACGAACATGATGGAGTCTGAGAAGCATTGCAAGATGTCATAATACCTACAACTGGCATTATCTCCAGCTGGAGCAGCACATCTCTGCAGGCCTCAAGAAACACTCTTGTTACTCAAGAAATTGTAGTGGTGAAAACAGCACCCACTCAAAGAGAAATCTATAGCATGACCACAGACATCCCGATCCAGAGTGGTTCCTACTATGCAGCATGGTAAAAGAGTGTAGGTGAAACCACATGACAGATGAGATTAAAGCAAAGATCTGTGTTTAAAAGTGCGGTTGTTGAATAGTGGGTTAATCCTAGTGTGAGGAGAAGAAGCATTGTTTTAGACAAAGCTTGGAAAGTTACTTTTAAGAAGAACAAATGTAATGGTATACTGAAGCCATCCTTATTTGAGTAGTGGCAGGTTGATGCTTGGATAGTTTTTTTCAGGTTAGCAGCACAGTGTTCCTGATATTTGGGCCAAGATCTTTGCTCAAGGGAGGCCCTTGTGATATCACAGAGGTAGGCAAGGATGAGAACTACCTCTGGCCCAGATGGTTGTAGAAGTATGCAAGATAAGTCTGGGTAGATGAACTCAGAATCAAGGTAAAACCTGCCTCACAGATAATACAGCAACTGAGAGCTGTGGTGGTGGTGGGAAAACTGGCAGCCAAGAAAGTGGCAAAATATACTGCAATAGATGCCTCCATTACTGGTTGGATTCACATTTGACATACTGTTACCAACAGCTACAGCATATATCACACTCGGAACAGATGTAAGGCTTTGCACTGCTGCTGTGGCTGATTCAGCAAGAAAATTCATGAATCACAATACAGACACTTCTCTTCCTGCTTTCCTCCAAATGGCATGATTAGCCTAAATGCGTGCACTCACCAACTCTCTCCCTGGTTCCTTCTTCCTGCTTCTGGGGTTTTGGTGAAATTATTGGAGGCATTTTTTGTTAACTCCTTTTAGTTAGCAGAGCAGAGTACAAAAAGCCAGCTGCAGCACAGGGGGAACGTGAAGGACAATGGCTAAAAGCCCTAATTTTCACTCAGCCCCTTTTGTTCTCACAATTAGTAGCCCTTTGTATATAAAAATCACTCTACAAGTAGCTTAAGTAGAAAAGATAACATCTTTACTTACAGTTGTGGAACTTCAGTTACAATCAGAAGAATTAAGAGAGGAAAAGAATGAAATTGCAGTCTCAACCATGTGGAAGACTGAAATCCACCATGTTGACCACATAGTCAGAGGTCATGAAGAAAAGTTTACATGTCTGCTCAGGTTGAAGGTCAGAGAGGAAGAGAGAGAGCAAAGAAAATAACCAGGAGCAAACAAATAGGAAGAGCAGATGGGCACTTGCCTCAAGCCTGGGCAAAAGGACTTTGCTAATTGGTTAGCAGTAGACATGGGGACAAATAAAAAAACAAATTGAGATATTCATTTAAAAATCACTGATTAGTTAAATATTCGTCCCTCATGAAGAAGAGAGGGAAGGCTTGTATCAGTAGCCTGCCTTAAGGGAATCCAAGCAGCCCTTTGCAAAGATGGCAGTTGCAGCTTCCCTGCCCTAAAAGAAGCTACAGCCACCATCTTTGCAAAGGGCAGCCAGTGTCCCTTACGGCAGGCCGTGGCTGCGGAGGCCGTCATGGCACAGGCTGCCATGGATGGTGGCGGTGGCAGTGGTGGCAGCAGTGCAGACTGCGGCAGCCAAGGTAGGGAGGCCAGGGGAAGGGGGCAGAGGGCAGGTTGTGGGGGTGGGGGTAGCTTTTTTTTTTTAAAGACTGCCTCTGGCTGTCTAAAAAAAACCCTGACGAACCAACAAATTGATTTGTGCTTTGTTGGTTCATGGGGAGGAGCTTTGTGCCTCGTCAACTTTGACAGATCATGAAGCAGGATGAATCGCAAAAATGGCAATTCATCCACATCTCTAGTTAGCAGCAAGGCATAGTTATATTAGACTGTGAAGCCCCCTTCCCACTGAAACCCAATGTTAGGTTGCAGGTAAAATGGTTATTTTTTTCCAACAGAACTGACATTGCACAAATGTAACAGATATTCAAATACTTTCCTGCTAAGCCAGCATGCTCTGGTGCCAGATGGGAAGAGGTAGAGCTGGCTTTTAAAGCCACCTCACATGTAAATAACATTTCTCTCACCCAGTGTTGCGCATCCTGAGATTTTTTTTGTTCACCTGGAGACCTGTAGAAGCAGAGGAGTTCTGTCTGACTCCAGCTGTTGTCCTGAGGCAAGTCAGGCCTGTGCCCTAGGAACTATCATCCTTCTACTGCTCAGTCATGGATGGCATCAGCATGTTGTCATGTTCATTCTTCTCAAAATAATTTTCTGAATTCTGATTCAAGAAGCGAAATGTTTCAGTTGGCACTGACCTACACCAGTTCTGTCTTCCTCCCTAGTTCTTCTTACATTGCCTGGGGTGTGGCAACTGGTAAAGAAAGAGAAGCAGTAGCAAAACCAAGGGCTGGGTGGAGGAAACTGGAGACCTAAGGCAAAAATGAACTCCCCACTCAGTAGAGGTTATTACAGTTAAATAAATGGTGATCCATGTGGGGAAAAGCTACAACACCATACCTCAAGGCAAAATTGTAATGCTTAATGGGAAAGCCCAACTCACTTCCACCAGATGGGTTCAGCATTTCAATCTTCGGCGAAAGAAATCCTGGTCACTGGAATTTACTTCTATGGGAGAAATTTTTTTTTCCAATTGGAATCCAAAAGGTTCCCAGAATGCAAATCTATTGAGATTTGTCTAGGAGTTAAGTCCCATGCAACTCCATGAGAGTTCAGAGTAGACAAACACAGGGTCACACTATTAATATGGTCCTCTCTTTCTTTATACAATGGTGCCTTGACTTACGAACGTCCCTACTTACGACCATTTCAAGTTACGACCAGCTCCGGCCGCAAAATTTTGCTTCTACTTGCGACCGGAGCTTCCACTTACGAACAGAAAAAGGCAGGGGAAAAAGGCAGGAAATTCAAATTTGTAACTGTAGGTGGCGACGAGGCTGCTTCTTTGTAGCTCTTTCGCCCCAGCAGTTAGAGAGTGTGCGTCGGAGGAGGCTTGGGACTGCCTCCTTCTGCTTCTGAGTGTGTGTGTGTGTGTTTGCAGGGAGGCTTTGGGCTGCCTGGTAAGGTAAGGTGTTGTTTTCTGCTTTTTAAAAACTGTTCTGGGTGTTTTTGCAGCATGGTTTTGAGCTGGGGGGGTTATGTTTCTGTGCTGTGATGGGTCTTGGGGGGTTTGTTTGTTTGTTGGGTTTTCCCCCTCCATTTCTGATGGGTCTTGGGGGTTTTTTGTTGCTTTTTGGAGTGTTTTTTCCCATTTCCGATGGGTCTTGGGGGGTTTGTTTGCTTTTTGGGGTTTTTTTCCCATTCCCGATGAGTCTTGGGGGGTTTGTTTGTTTGTTTGGCTTTTTTTTCCCCATTTCCGATGGGTCTTGGGGGGTTTGGTTGCTTTTGGGGGTTTTTCCCCCCATTTCCAATGGGTCCTGCATGCTTCCCTTGGTTTTTGCTTTGTTTTCTTTGCATTTCCGACCTGCCCCCTTTGTTCTCTGTGCATTTCCAATCTGCTCTGTTTGTTTTCTGTGCATTTCCAATGGGTCTTGCATGCTTGATTGCTTTTCTTTTCTTTTTTCCCCTTCGGCCGGAAGGGATTAATCGCGTTTCCAATGAGTCTTGCAGTGATTTTTTTATTTTTATTTTTTTGGTGATTTTTTTCTTCGGCCGGAACAGATTAATTGCATTTCAATGCATTCCTATGGGAAATGGTGCTTCGACTTACGACCATTTCGAGTTACGTCCATCTTCTGGAACTGATTATGGTCGTAAGTCGAGGCACCACTGTACACAAGAAATGTCCTTGGGGTTAAATTTTATCCTATTGTTTTCCAAACAGGCAGGTATCTGCCATGCCTTAACTTTCTCCTCCCTCTCTGTTTCTTTCTTCTCCTGCATTTTCCTTTAGAATGAAGGAAACTCTTGAAATGTTTTCTGTGATTTCCCTTCCCTTTCTTTTAGCAATGTTTCATCTGGCTTTTTCAAAATACACATATTGCAATGCCACTGTTGTGGTTTTAATGCTCCCAAGATTCTGCTTTGTTTGACCTTCTTCCATTTGAAAGGAAACCTCGCTGTGCTCCCCACACTGATAAAGGGGAGAAGATAAAACAACCTATTCGGTAATAGGACTCTAAGCTGATGCTTCTGTGATGTGCTTCCCAAATACTACAGAGCAGGAAGTGGCTGACTTTGCAGTTGCATTATTTCTCCCCATCTTGAGCATCGCTTTTACATACTTTCCACCAGCAGCCTGGTGATCATGCAAGCTATTCAATAACGTGCAGTAATTACTCCCCTGTGTTTTAGTGACTACAAATGCAAGTGTTGAAGTAGATAAATATGCAAATCTGGAAAGGAAGCCAGGATTCACTTTCTTGTCTCTTCTTTTTGCCTGATGACAGTAAGTGTTACACCTGGTATGAAAGCATTCTCTGTGCTGTTAAAGTGTTGATTTTGGGCAGGGCATGGGAATTGGAGAATCAGAGCCCTTATAATTTTACATTTCTCTCACACACAAACACATATGCACACACGTAACAACAGAGACACCAACTAGACTTCTGGAAAGAATAGATTTATTCCTGCTTTCTGTCTATGTGTATCAGGGGCAACTACATTGGCCATTTACCTTATAATTTATATTGGGCTGTGCACTGATGTATGTGAATTCAAACCCAGTGGTTATACAACATAAAGCGTAATCTAGGGAACTCTGTTGTGGAATCAACTGTTCTGAGAGGAGAATTGCCTTTTGTTGTTGTTGTTCAGCCAGCAAGAATGTTTAAATTTGGTCTGACCAGTTTGACATCAGTTTTGTCTGCTTTCTGCCAGTGTGATCACCTGATCTAATGCAAAGGGGCACTTGCACTTGTCAGTTCCCCTCAACTGAGCTCTCCTTGTCTCCAAACCATTTATTTTATTTTCTTGTTTAAGGTTTCAACTCAGCGCTAGAAGAGATTTTTGCTGGGGCAGTTAGAAGAACAATTTTAAAAAGAGAGAGCAGGATACAAATTGCCAATTAGTGCTTGTTAGCACCTTAAGGCAGCTTTTGCTGGTAGAACCCAATGCAAACCAAACTCTCTGCCTGTACCCCTGCTAGCTCCTGCAAATTGGTCTGGAAGGCTATAGTGATTTCACCTGGAGAAACCCAATTCCCCTGGGTGTAGATCAAAGTAGATCCAAGCATATTTTCCCCACTGTGTAGTCATGGCTGAATAAAGTATTTTATGTTTTGGATGGAATCCTACATCTTGCTAGTAAATAGCACTTTGTTCATGTGATGAGACTTTTCTCTGCTCTTCCCACCCTTGCAGAACCCCGCCTTTCTGGCCTCTGAGCAGATTGTGAGGGCAGGGTAGTCTACAGAGGGGAAGAGAAAATTTTCCCCTTCCGGTTCTACTTTTGATAGCAGTTCAATCAGCAAAGAGACTTGAAGGGATACCACTCTTATGTCTGAATGCAGAATGAAAAGCGGAGTGATACATACTTGGAACACACATAATGATTCCATAGATTGCAAATGAAAACCATGTGGGACCTATGGAGCACTGACCCACAGCTGTGGAACTTTCATCTTAACACTTCCTGCAAGAATTGCAAGAACTGTGTCACAGTCAGAACTGGGGCATAACTGGTTATCACTAATGTCTGAAATCCAGTAGCTGTTTAATATCTATATGAGGCCGTTTGGGGGGGGGGCATCCGGGGATGTGGAGCTTCGTGTCACCAATATGCTGATGACACCCAGCTCTACATCTCCTTTTTTCCATCTGCAGTGGATGCCGTTCCGTCCCTTGGGCGCTGCCTGGAGGCCGTTCTACAATGGATGCAGTCGAATGGACTAAGGTTGAACCCGGACAAGACGGAGGTCCTGCAGGTGGGTGGCCCCAATGTCAGTGGTTTGGGGAACTCCCTCTCTTTGGGGGGGTGACTCTCATCTCCATCTTGACCCGACACTTACCATGGAGACCCAGGTAGCATCCGTGGTTCGGTTTGTCCATTTACATCTTCGGCGAATCGCCCAGCTGCATCCCTATCTAGATGCGGGGGCGCTCACCATGGTGGTCCATGCACTCGTAGTCTCAAGAATAGACTACTGTAATACTCTCTACGTGGGGCTTCCTTTGAGACTGATGCGGAAGCTCCATATGGTCCAGAACACAGCGGCCAGGCTATTAACAGGGGTGAAAAGATTTCACCATATTTTCCCCACCCTTGCTGCCTTTCACTGGCTACCTATCTGCTTCCGCATTGATTTCAAGGTGCTAACTATTACATACAAAGCCCTTAACGGTTTAGGCCCTCGATACCTGGCAGGGTGCCTTCTTCCACCCACTTATACCCATATCACCTGTTCCAGTCAGTCTGGGCGGCTGAGGGGCCTAACGCCAAGAGAGGCCTGGTGGGAAAAAACTAAAAATCAGGTCTTCTTGGCAGTGGCCCCTCGCTTATGGAACAACCTACCTGTAGAGATCCACCTGGCTCCCTCGCTGAGGGCCTTCAAGACTAACTTGACGACATGGCTATACAGGCAGGCCTTCCCTACAGCTATTACCCAGCCTATCTCCCTTTTCTTTTTTCTTTCTTTCTTCTTCTTCTTCTTCTCTTCCTTTCCCCATCTTGGACTCTGTGATTAACTTGGATTTTACCTTAGTTTATTTTTTATGTTATATGTAAACCGCCCAGAGTAGACATGTTCTAGATGGGCGGTATATAAATCTAATAAATAAATAAATAAATAAATAAATAAATAAATAAATAAATAAATAAATAAGTTGCAACCAGAGTAGACCCATTAAATCAATGGAGCATCCATAGTGGTTGACTCATGAAATCCCCACTGATTCAATGGGCCCACTCTATTTGTGACTTCCTATTGGGTTTTTGCCAACAAGTTATTAGTAATTAATCGCTGCTTCCAATAATTGAGATATAACTAAATACATTGATTGTTTTTTTAAAAAAATCTGAAAGTATTGGGGCACCTTTGTGATTGTAATTTAATGAAAGATTATCTTTGAAAAATGTTTTGAGTTACTTTTATTGTTGTGAGCATGTAAGCTCACTAAATGGCAGAGAAGGAATATCACATTGTTCAAGTGCCAGTTTGTGCTTTGCATTGAACAGTTTCATTCAGATGTTCACCTTTTTAAAAAGGTAAATAAAAGGGCAGAAATGTAAAGTGCTTCTAAAAAGCAAGAGCAAGTTCAGAGGAGGGCAAAAAGGATGATCAGGGACTGGAAACCAAGCCCTATCAGGAAAGACTGGAATTTCTGGGCATTTTTAGCCTTGGGAAAGGAAGACTGAGGGAAGACATGATAGCATTTTCAAATATTTGAAATATACAGAGAAGGGGCAGGATCTGTTCTCAATCATCCCAGAGTGCAGGACACATAATAATGGGCTCAAGCTACAGGAACCCAGATTTCGGCTGAATATCAAGAAAAAACGTCTTAACTGTTAGAGCAGTGCGACAATGGAATTAATAACCTCAGGAGGTGGTGTGTTCTTCAACACTGGAGGCATTCAAGGGAAAATTAGACAACCATCTGTCAGACCTGCTTTGATTTGGATCCTGCATTGAGAAGGGGTTTGGACTAGATGGCCTTATAGGCTCCTTCCAACTCAATTGATTCTAAGAGCAAAAATTTACTTTTTAAAAACTGTAATTATATCTGTAGATAATCCCTTTGGAGAGCCTTGGAACTAGAACTGTAGGTAAACATTTTAAAAAGTTGTTTTCCTAGTTCCAGAAATATTCTGGAGTCCTTTGGAAATCTTTATTTCCCCCCTGAACGTAGCATGTTAGGAAGTAATCTAAATCAAGTAGGTATCTACCCCAGCT
The DNA here is from genome assembly GCA_037013535.1 of Intellagama lesueurii. Classification (NCBI taxonomy): domain Eukaryota; kingdom Metazoa; phylum Chordata; class Lepidosauria; order Squamata; family Agamidae; genus Intellagama; species Intellagama lesueurii. The sequence goes on from JBAJHW010000001.1 coordinate 264,294,279, forward strand.
TTCCTACCAGGACTAAAGCTATCCTAAATCATCCCAGTTTGGAAATCACACGCATTATTTCAGGTGTCATTATTTATAACACATAGAGGGGGCAATGATTATATGGGTATGTGTGTTTTGTTCCCTAAAGCTTTGTTCCCCCAGACATTGCAAGATTCAGTATGAATAAAGTTTGCTTGTTAATTGAGAGGAGTAATTTTGGCCATTTCTGTTTCCTTTAAAATAGTGTGCCACCACTGTGAAAGGCTACGATTTTTTTCTCTCTCTCTCGGAAAAAATCATTGCTTTTATCCAGAATGGCACTTGGAATTCTTGCAATAATTATAAAATGTCATTTATTCAAATCATCAATGTTTAAATTGTACTTAGAGTTCATATTACTTGGCTGTACAGTACTTGCCATAATGTGTGCTTAATTAGAACAAGCAGAATGGAATGGGAAAGTAAATTTGTAGGAAGAAATCCTCATATTTTATTAGCAAAATATGTCTGTATTTCTAGTGAATCAGAGAAGGTTAAAGTAGATTATAGGATAAATATTGGGTGAACACATGCAAATTTCAAAATTATTTATATCTTGCATTTGCTGATCTCAGAGTCCAAGAGTACAAAAATTTGGATCAGGGAATGTTCATTAGAAAATGAGACATGCATATCATTCCATACATAGAAAAGAAGAGATGTTCCATGCATTGAAAATAAAAGATTATGACTAGACATGGAGACGGATATAAAAACAAATCAGGATATTCATTAAATATCCCTGATTCATCAGATATTCGTTGCTTCATATTCTTGGGTTCCAGAGACCCCAACAAATATGAAGCAACAAAGCCCTTTTATATTCATCCCTTTGTTCCCTATCTGCTTATGCCCCCACGGATCAGCTGTTCCTCGGGGGCATAAGCAGAGAGGGGTTTTCCCTTCAGGCGGCTTGCTAAAGCCTGCCCAAAGGGAATCCCACCCCCAGGGCTGGGGGATGGCTTGGTTCTCCTTTCCTCCTCTTCTTATGCCCACGCAGCATAAGAAGAGGAGGGAAGGGATCAAAGAGGGATCAAAGGGATCCCCCAGCCGCTGTGGGATCGCTTTGATCCCTGCTTTCCCTCTTCTTGCTAAGCCCCACGGGTCTTAACAAGAGGAGGGGAAAAGGGATCAAAGCAATCCTGCAGCCGCGGCAGCACCATCGCTTTGATCCCTGCTTTCCCTCAGGGCATAGCAAGAGGAGGGAAAGGGGGGGGAATGACCCAATGAATGATGAATTGATCCATTGTTCATTAGGTCACTGGGGGGGGGGCAATTCATCATTCGTGGGTCATCAAGTTTGACAAACCACGAACTAAGACAAAGCGCCAAAATGGCACTTTGTCCCCATCTCTAGCTATGACCTATGATTGTGGGGCAGTGCACAGCGACAGCATTATTAACTTCAGAATGTGGTGGTTTTTAGGCAAAGTTCCTACCAGCTTCCCCACTTCCTTCCACGTCCCTGTGAGCTGTGCTCAGGAAAAAGGTGTGTTGAGAGTATGGTAGATGTCCCTTATTTAGTCAGTGGCTTGACTTGACCCAACTGTGTCTACATATTGCCTAACCCAAATCAGAGTGCTGTCCATTTGACACCCACCCAGTCAGGAACAGATACATACAGATACAGGTACCCAGAACAAGAAGGAAAAAAAGGTCCTACAAATAAAGAACAACAGGAAGAATTTTAAAAAAGAAAAGAAAGAAGAAAATGATCTAGGAGAGTGGAGGGAAGAAAGTCCCTAGCACTACTTTGACCTATTTGATCAGAGCTCACACAAGAGAGTTGTTCATCCATCCTACACATACCACTGCATCCCCATACCATGCCTGGATGCAGAACAGCTACTGGTGAGGTGCATAAGGAACAGACAATCTCTGCTAAAGCCAATTGGAGCCCTCTCCAGGGCTCAGCATGTGGAGCTTCCGGGAGAGCTTCTAGCTTTCATTGGGGCTTAGCTGTCAGCTGCTCCTCCTGTTTTGGTAGTCCCTCCTTTTGCTACAGCAACTGGCAGCAAGTATTTTTCTTGCAATTTGAGGACTATGAACATCCCAAAATGCCAGAACAAACTGCAGTCATTTGTAGGGCACCTTACCTGACCTAAGCAGGATTTGGTGCTTCTTAAACAACGCTTTACCTGCTCCAGTAATACATAATATTACTCCTTTAGCTGGTTTGAGAATTTTTCTTGATACTGGTGCACACGTCTACTTTAGGCCTCTGAGTGTGTTTTATAAAGAAAAATAAAGTACAAGTGCTCTTGGGCATGTGCACTTTTCTTGGACAAATGTGCAAAAAGGGACCAAGTCAGGGGTATTTGACCAATTCTGGGGCAACCATGGGGCAGAGCATGGGGCAGCTGTTAATTCCCAGGGCAGAGCAACAGCATAACAGATCCTTTGTATCACATCCAGCATTTGTGGAGCTAAAAAGATGGTCAGCAATTTGAACTGTAGAAAAAGGAAGTTGAAAGTAATACAGGAAGGTGGAGCTGCAGCTACCAAGAGGATAATGTGAGTGATGCCTGAGCACCCTCCCCCCCCCCCCCATAATCTCCCCTGGACATTCCAACCTCTGAGTTGCTAGGGAGTCCTTAGATTCAGCTCACCACACAGTATATATATATCACTACCTGGCCACTCTACCAACCATTTTTTAGGGCAATGAGAAAGATTTCTATGGCAGTTTAGATCACTTTTAAACATTATTCTTTCTCTGTGTTCTCTCACTCAGTTTTATTTCTTAAATTTTGCTGAAGTATTATACACAATTAGGATTTGTTGGTGATCACGGAACAAAGGAAAGACTAATTGCCTTAGAGAGAGAACAAAAGAGTTGACAGCGGATGTCCGAGCCAGCGGAGCCAACTGGCAATGCCCTGAGGGCTCTTTTATTGACTTAGCATGATTACATAGTATGTTATGAGAGAAACAGATAGGATACTAGTTACCTAATCGTAACTAGGATTGGCTAAAATAACCCTTTAATCTTATGCTCTACCTCTAAGCGAAAGGGCAGAAGAAGGGGCTACCCCGCCTGCTGGCAGCTGCCACATCCTGCCAGGAGTGTATGCACGTCACTGGAACAGAATGCAGCTACAACCTTCAGGCAGGAGTTTCCCACATTTCCCCTTTTGTTTGTTTGTTAAGCAAAGGCACATATTCTTTCATATATTTGTGAACTACATATAAGTCTTTTCGGCAAAGGCCTGAGGGCGAAGCTTTGAGACAGGTAGTTATCATGGAAAAGAAGGTTGGTATACATTGAATAAAGCAACAGGAACTTATAAGGAGTATGAGGAGCATAATTCCATACATTAACACAGTGCGAAGCCATCCAAAGTAGGGTAGCCATGACCACAAACTGTCCCACCAGGAAGGAAGTATGTCCTGTCGTATGTTATTGGCAAGCTGTCTAAACTGAGCAAGCTGATTATTTGCTGCATGACTATTATCAGATAAGTTAAAGAAACAGAGATTGGCAAAAGACTCACAACCGATCTGATTACGCAACATGAGATAATCCAATGCGGCGTGGTTGTCTAAAATAGCGTCACATAGCTGTCGTTGTTCCTGATTCAGCAGGGCAATAGCAGTGGAAGTGCGGTTAATGGCTCTAGCTAAGGAGCACGCAATGTTGGCAAGAGTGCGAGAATTACGAACAGCAAGGCCAGGGACGCCAACAAGCGATACAGCCAGCGAAACATATTCTGCTTTGGATAACAAAGTAACATTACCATCACAAGTACTATCAAGAGATAAGCTTTCTCGTCTCAGCCGAATCGAGGAGTTCTGCAAGGCAAAAAGTTGCATTAAGTTGATTACTAATCTACTAAAACAGCATTGTGTTTCTGACAGATTGGCTGGAATATAGCTAAAAGTACATTGACCGCATGTAAAAAACCACCCTGTAGGTAGGATGATGTGCCAAATTATAAGAAATGTTGACAGCATGGGTACAATTCCATGTGGCTTTGGTTGTAGAAATGCACGTGTCAGAGGAACAGTTGACGACTCTGGCACATGAAGTGTTTTCATTAGATGCTACAAAAGGGGTGTAGAGGGAAAAGGCATCAATGGGTAGCGTTTTTGTTGTTCGCCCCCAGTCAGGAGAATTAGTGTACTTAATGACAGTGGCATTCAACCACTGTCCTAGCCAAGTGTCATTAGTAATGTCGCAAGGTTCTTTACAGACAGGAATTAAACAAGTTCCTAGTAATCCATGCATAACATACGCCTCCTGCAGACAGAAGTTCACAATTTCCGCCAACCTTTCCCATAAGTTAAATTGCAGATGGGCATGCAAATCCTCTCGAGCCTCTGCTACACCTATTGGAACCGCTCCAAGAATGAGAACACAACACAACAGCGTCATGGAGTTGGCATTCAGCTGCAAGATAATGACTGCTAGAAAAGTTTCAGGAGTTTCCGGGATCTGCTGCTGATTTAGAGCCATTGATCAACCCAGACAGGTGGTCCAGGGAGCCACGTTAATGGCAAGGCTGTGTCAGATTGCGTAGAGGCCTGTATTATAAATTTGTCTGCAATTTTGCATCAACCTTTTTCAAGAGATCCCAACCCCAGATGGAAAAGGGAATATGCAGAATGTAAGGAGTGATTGTGATTTGTCTAGGAGAGTCACCTAAACTTTCCAGAACAATGGGCTGAAGGCTTTTCTGGGCTTGCTCATAGCCTCCAACTTCCTAAATGTCGTGCACTGGCTGGGTGGGATAGCTTTCTGGCCAGTCTTTCTTTGCAATAACGGTAATGTCAGCTCCTGTATCAATCAGGCCATTAAGTACAAGCGATCCCATTTTAAGAGGGAGTCGGGGCTGCGAGTGCTCGATGGTAGTTAAGGCAGCAACTCGAGTAGAGCCAAAAACCCCACTACGAGGGTTGGTAGAAGGACCTATCTGTGTTGATGGAAACAACAACAATTGAGCGATAGATTCACCCACAGGAAGGACTTGCGGTATATTAGACCAGGTTTGAATAATTAGGGGTCCTTCATAATCCCCATCAATGACACCTGGTACAACAAATAAGCCCCGTGCAGAGATGCTGGAGCAGGGGAGAATGAGACCCACAGTGTCTTTGGGTATTGGTCCATGATGTACTGTTTTGACTTTGTAGACAGCGAGAGGGAATTGATAGTCAACCTCTTCGGCTGTGATCAGATCATGACCGGCACTTTTAACAGTAGCAGGTCGGATTTCTTGAACTGGGGTAGTATTCATTGAGTTCCCCCCACTTGACCCAGGGCTGGAGGTCCACCCGACTTGGAGTTTCCTGGTGTTGGAACAGACCGGCATTGATTGGCCCAATGATAACCTTTCTGACACCGGGGGCATTTTTTAGAAGGGCATTTATTATTTTGGGGGGTTGATCTGCATTCCCGTCTGAAGTGCCCTTCCTTGCCACAGGAAAAACATTTACGATCTCGGGCGGGGTTCAAGGAGGTAGCCATGGCTGTGTCCAAAAGCTGTGTCTTGTGAGTTTCTGTCCCAATATTCTGACACAATTTTAGCATGGCAGCAATGTCAGTCTCAGGTTTGTTGTAAATAGCCTTAAGGGCCGTTTTACAATCCATGTTAGCATTTTCAAATGCCAGTTGTTTCATCAAAATATCAGCAGCCTCAGTCTTCTCCACCTGCCGCTCAATCGCTCTTTGCAATTTGTTAATGAAAGACATATAGTCCTCTGTAGGACCTTGACGCAAGTTAGCAAAAGACCCTAAAGGGGTACCTTTGTCTGGGATTTTTAACCAGGCTGCTTTCACAATGTCACCCACTTGTGCCAATCCCCTGCTAGGGATGGTAATCTGCTGTGCTATGATGACAAAGAGTCCATCTCCATTTAGCATATCTGCAGACACAGCAATATTGTTTTGTAGATTATCCATGGCCAGAATAGCAGCAGCGTCTTTCCACTCCTGCATAAACAATACATATTGAGCAGGAGTGAGCATTGCTTTAACCAAAACTTTCCAGTCAGCTGGAATAAGATTTCCAGTTCCTCATAGCCCATCAACCAGCCCAAGAGTAAAACTGCTATGGAGACAGTTTTCAACTAAACTTTTTTTCAACTCTTTAAACGTGGCAAGGGGAAGACTTTCATGGACACGCTGTCCCTGATTGTTATGAACCACAGGACAAACAGACATAAGGGGGAGGGCAGCAGCAACATCCTCCGGGCTTCCTTGAGCCATAACATCAGATAACATCTACTGAACGAGGACGGGGAGAAGGGGGGAGGGGAGGAGAAAGGGGAGAAGGGGCCATTGGAAGAGCAGCGGGAGCTGCGTAGGAAGGAGAATTGTTTCTATTTTCATGGAGATCTGGTGGCTTAGAGGGTGGCAAAATCTGAGGGGCTGTTGGAAGGTTAGCTAAAGAGTGGGCTAACAAAGGGTTTGCGATCTTTGAAATCGCGTCCCGGCAAAGATGCCATGTATGGAGAACTTTAACTGAAGCAACAGGGTCTTTGTTCAGTTTATTCCCAATTGTATCCCAATCTGAAAGCTTACAGCTGCCCTCTTCTGGATACCAAGGACACTGGGTACCTATTTCTGTCAATAAATCCTCTACTGAGGCAGATACACCATGGTGGCCTTCTTTATGGAGCAAGTAAATCAGGTCCTTTTAATGTTGAATTTGAAGAGCTGTGAAAGTGTTTCCCATCTTGAACTAATACTCACCGGGATCCAAAAGAGGATGTGAGGACGCGTCTGGAGTCCATGCCCGGCGAGGTGAGCTGCTTTGATTGCCTCAGGCGATGTCCCTGTTCAGGCGCCAGTTGTTGGTGATCACGGAACAAAGGAAAGGCTAATTGCCTTAGAGAGAGAACAAAAGAGTCGACAGCGGATGTCCGAGCCAGTGGAGCCTACTGGCAACGCCCTGAGGGCTCTTTTTATTGACTTAGCATTGTCATGATGATGGGATATGTAGTCAGAGAAAGGTAAAATGGAGTCAGACAGGTTCTGTGTGGAGATAATTTAAGAGGCATTGGAATGTGTTTTTCTAAGTGCATGAGAGTGTTTTCCTGAAGACCGTTACATCCTGGTCCGAGATAGCGTGAAGGCCAAATTCAGAGGCCCGTGGAAGACTCAACATTCCAAGCTAGCTGGAGAAGAGATAAACAACACCTGGACTCTCATGGGAATAAGGGGAGGAGAGAGGTGGTACAACCTCTTACGGTTGATTGGTTAACAGCCAGATAGGCCATGAAGAAGGGAGGAGTTCGAAAGCTAGAAAATGGACAATGGGTTATGTGAAGCTGACTGAAAAATAATGGAATGTGATTCTGATGGTTCGTGTGTTGTTCTGTTATGGTTTTTCGATTCCATGATGATGGGAGAGAAAGGACTTGATTGAGAAAGGATGTAAGTAAGGAGAAAGAAGGAGGTGGGGCTAGCCCACTATAGCCCACTATAGCCTACCTTAATTAGCCTTTTAGTGTTCATTATTTTAATGGGAAATAGTTATCTTATTTAACTGCAAATGATATTTGAATATGTTCTTGATGCTAATGCTTATGCAATATAAACTGATTTCTACTGAAGCTCTATTTTTCTAATAAAAATTAATTATAAAAAATTATACTAAAGGACTGGTCTCTTGAACAGCAGGGTCTGGCTAAATCCAGGAGGTGGAGAGGGCCACAAACTAGCTATCTTTTAAGAGTCCTACCTAACTGAGCTTTAGTGAGTTCTAAGGAATCACAAAGCCCATGTGCCTGTACTTGCAAAGTACTGAGTAAGTGTAAAGTGTTCTTTTAAGGTCAGACTTGTTCAAAGGGCTTATGCTACGCACTGCTGAGGTCTTGGGACTTGCCCCAGTGCAAAGGTGGTAGGTAAGTGGCCTGTTGAACTCTCTGACCGAATGCCAGCGGCCCTTTAGGGGGTCCGGTGCATCACAAGCATGATTACATAGTATGTTATGAGAGAAACAGATAGGATACTAGTTACCTAATCGTAACTAGGATTGGCTAAAATAACCCTTTGATCTTATGCTCTACCTCTAAGCGAAAGGACAGAAGAAGGGGCTGCCCCACCTGCTGGCAGCTGCCACATCCTGCCAGGAGTGTATGCACGTCACTGGAACAGAATGCAGCTACAACCTTCAGGCAGGAGTTTCCCACAAGGATTTTGTGTGTGTGTGTGTGTGTCTGTCTGTCTGTCTGTCTGTCTGTGTCTCTCTGTGTGTGTGATTATAGAAAAATGATTGTTCCATGGCCTTTCAGTTACACAGTTAGGGTGCTACATGGCCCTGTCTCTCCCCAGTCACAGCCATTTGCATTTCCTTCCCATTTGTGAGAATGGGATGCATGTGTTTAAACAAAAGAAATCTGGAAATGCACAAATAACATCAAGGGCTAAGGACAGATCAGATCAGATGGTCTCGCAAGGAAAATGGTGTGGTCAGCACCAATATGTATTCCCTTTATTTAGATACAAAGAGGGTTGTAGGCCTTCCACATACCCCTAAATGCTATCATATAAAAAATGATATATATTTAACATATGAATTTAAATGTTTAGGAATTAAACATTGTGTGGGGGGTGGAAAGGATACTGTGGTCCTATACTCACTTACTTAAGAGTATGTTGAGGACCATTGTCTATTTTTTAAAAAGTAAAAATAGGTCATGATACCTTTAAAGCAATTGGCTCAAATACTGAAATTCTGTCAAATTGAAATGCATGAGCCATAATTCCTCTTTAAAGAGGTTTTGAACCAAACCAAGGCCAGTATTGTTGGAGTTATTTCAACCTTGCATGCTGCCTTTAGTAGGTTTGGCTGGGATGAACCTTTCTGGGCTGGGGTGACTGTTAATCAATCCAGCAGTAATCAATTGTTCCTTCCCTGCCTCTAATTTCAAAGGGAGCCTTATCTTTCTACTTAAATGTCCTTCCCCCTCTCTCATTTAGTCTGCTGGCAGTTAGTGCATTTAGAAGTGCAGTTATGAGAATGTAGTCTGCAGGAGTCTTCTGGAAGCAGGCTGTAAGACTGTTGAGACCTGCTACTTTAAGCAGTAATTTTTGTACAGTATGCTGTTTTTATCTGTTCAACTGTGAGTAAATGAAACCTTTATTCTTTCTCTTACCAATGTCTCAGAGTGAGCTATTGAGACTGTAAGTGCCAACTGAGGAGACAATAAGGAGTGGTCTACTCTGGAAAAACGTGAAGCTCTGCACTTCTGCTGTGCAGGTAGAGGTTTTTAACCAAAATTCAAAACTCTGTGAGAAGTAACTTGTTCAATACTTGCATGTGTGGGACACTAGCTGCAAAAGCAACCTTGACAGCATGACCCAGTCACACAAAGTGGCAGGCAGTTATGTGCCACCAAAATCTAATCAGATGTGGCAACTTCTGTAATTGATGCTTTGTGTATTTAAATTCTGAACAGGACATGGGCCAAGGTTTTAAATTAAGCCAAACAAGCACATAAAAATCCTAACTTTGTCCTCCACACCACCTTTGACTCATTTTGTTTTTTAAAAAACTTTCCAATTTGGCTCAGCTGTTTGAACAAGTGTCTGGATTATAAATCTACGTGTTTTTGTTAGAAAAAAATCAATTGTCGATCTTGCATTGTTCTCTTTTGACATGAAAACAGAAGCCTTGGGGCATAATGAAGAGGAGGAAGGAAGAAAACTCTAGGTTTAATTACATGCCCCTTTTAATCCATGCATCTGCATCCTATTAGTTTGAAAGTTGTTCGGGGATTTCTTTGTAGTCTTGACCCTCCTACCAACATGTTCTTGACCAAACTGATAGCTATCCTCAATTACAGGCTATTCAGCTGTTGAAAGGGATGTTTATTGTCTGCTGGCAACCTTGAATTAGTCTCACAACTATACCAGCTCTCCTGTGTGTTCTTTGAAGGCTTTAATTTAATTTTTAAATTCTTGGTTATCAGTGCTTGAACTGGGAAAGAAAAAGGAAGTGGATTTGTTAGACTCAATCACTATATCCAAAAAAAGGTCCATCTGAAAGGAAATAGGAAGGCACCCCACCCAGCAAACACTATCCCATTGCTTGGTACTTGACCTTCTCTCAGCGGGACCAGACTACAGGGTTGCAAGAAAACCTGCTTAATATAGGGAATAGAAATGGGTATGAACCATAGTTTGGTGGTTCAGCCCAGTTTGGTGCCACGCTTCCCCAGGTGTTCCACAGGTTCCGTGCACTCACCCATTCCCCAGGCAATGCAAGCTTCCCTTCTCGTCTTCTCAGTATGACTATCTACTCACCAATCACAGCATGTGCTTCCCTCCTCCACCTCCTCTGGTAACTTCCACTCAGATGAGGAGGCAGGGCAGGAAGCCTGCAGCACTGCCTTTGATTGGGTGGCTCCCAGAGGAGGTACAGGAGGAAATTGCACACTGGGATAATTTGAGTGGGCAGTTACACTGAGGAAGTGGGGAGGGAAGCATACATCACCCGGGGAATGGGCAAACACACAGAGGAAGCAGGAGAGAGGAGTGCACAGCACCTGCAGAACACCTGTGCAGGTGCCATGCCGAACTGGGCTGAGACGCCAAACTGCAGTTTGTGACCATCTCTAATGGGGAATAATAAAGAAGGCAAGGCCATAGAGAATATTAAAGATACGGAAACTAGCAAGGCAGTCCTATGCATGCATCTTTTATCAGTGGGATTTACTTCCAAGTGAGCATAGTTAGGTTTGTTGCTTGAGTGATACTGGTAAAGTGTCAAGGCTGGTAGAGTGTCAAGGCAGCAAGTTAAGATGGCCTTCAGACGAAAGGCAGAACGTACATTTGGAAAGTACTGTGTGTCAGAAAAATATATTGAAATACTGGGGTGGGGGCCCCTCTGCCTCTTGCACTCATGCAATGGCCGCTATCTGGTGCTGAGACAAAATTCAGGAGAATTATCTTGAAGAGAGCTAAGTACAAATCTGGCTCAGGCTTATCATGGCAGACTATACTGCAAGTGGCTGGGTATCTTGTACAGGAGTATATCATTGTGCCATCAGTAACAGATAACATCTGAGTAATTTCCAAGGTCTGTAAACTGGTAAGTTGAGAAAAACAGCATCATTAGGAAAGTGAAACTCCAAGATCACAAGGACAGAGATGCTCTTTTTAGACAGATTAAGAACACAAAGTACATGCAGTACAGATGCATTTACAGGCTTTCCGTTCTACAGTTTTTTGCCTGTCCCTCCGGAATTGTGTTGTGAGGAGAGAAAAAACTCAAACTCCTACATGTTTATTTGAAATACACAGCATAAAGGGGGATTATAGGCATATAAATAATGGTTTAACAACAGGAGGTCCACTGTGGTGCAATTTACACCTGATATTTCTCCAAAGACCACTTGAAGGAGCATAAATCTGTCATACTGTTGCTTGAACTTTCACATCACAGGAGACACTGAGATTTTGCTTCAGAGGAAAACACATCCACACACACACACACAAAACCCACCATAGGGTATCTTTGCAATACATCATTTCTGGTTAATATTAAATATATTTAGTTTTTCTTTTGCTTGATCCTATGTAGGCTTCACCTCTTTTCACTGAGATCTGTACAGAAGTCAGAAAGCATTCTGAATAAAAAGCAATGGACATTTGAAAATTCCCTGTTCTGATTTATGTAGAAATGTTGGCAGACCATTGATATTGGAAATTTTCTTAAGGGCAAGCTCAGCTTACTTGGTCTTGATAATAAATATATGATTGTTTCCAAAAACAACAGCTGTGTGTTCAAATCATCTAAGAAAATGTCAGTCATATCTGACTCAGTCATAATGCTTTGCAGTATTGACCATCCTCAGGATTAATAAATGATATGAAACAGTTTGAGGAGAGGTGGTAGTGTCTCCTATTTAATAATTTTGTTCCATCATATCTGATGCATTTTATTAAGTTATGGAACCTTACTTCTTAAATGCAGATAGCAATGCTTATCGTTGTATCCATAGGTAACGTCTCTTCTCTCCTCTCCTCTCTTCTGGCAAAGAGGCCTCAGGGTCTATGAGCAGCAAAAGGTTATAGTAGTATTAAGAAAGTGACTGGCTGCAAGGATAGGCACTGAAATCCCCCTGAGCTTCTTGTGACTTACCCAGTAGAGGCTACTGACCAATATCATGGGATGGTGAATACACTCTGGGATTTAGCTGGATCTTTACAGCAGGTATCTAAGGTGACAACTCTATGAAAGCAAAGCAAACTGTGCTGTGTATATACTGCCCTATAGAGCTTAAAGCAGTCTCTGGGTGGTTTACAATTTAATTATGCAGGTTACACATTGCCCTCCCCCAGTGAGCTGGGTACTCAATTTACCAACCTCAGAAGGATGGATGGCTGAGTCAACCTCGAGCCAGCTATCTGAGCCCATTGGGATCAAACTCAGGTCATGAGCAGTCTTGGCTGCAGCACCACAGTTTAACTATTGCACCATGAGGCTCCTTATGGTTATAGGGTTCATGTTTGGGGACTCAGAGTATGATCTCACCACCCTGTTGAGTTGCTTATGGCTTCAGCATGTTATTATCATAGCAGTGACAGATTTTACTTTCTTGGGCTCCATGATCACTGCAGATGGTGACAGCAGCCACGAAATTAAAAGACACCTGCTTCTTGGGAGGAAAGCGATGACAAACCTAGACAGCATCTTAAAAAGCAGAGACATCACCTTGCCGACAAAGGTCCGCATAGTCAAAGCTATGGTTTTTCCAGTAGCGATGTATGGAAGTGAGAGCTGGACATAAAGAAGGCTGACCGCCGAAGAATTGATGCTTTTGAATTGTGGTGCTAGAGGAGACTCTTGAGAGTCCCCTGGAATGCAAAGAGAACAAACCTATCCATTTTGAAGGAAATCAACCCTGAGTGCTCACTGGAAGGACAGATCCTGAAGCTGAGGCTCCAATACTTTGGCCATCTCATGAGAAGAGAAGACTCCCTGGAAAAGACCCTGATGTTGGGAAAGTGTGAAGGCAAGAGGAGAAGGGGATGACAGAGGATGAGATGGTTGGACAGTGTCATCGAAGCTACCAACATGAATTTGACCCAACTCTGGGAGGCAGTGGAAGACAGGAGGGCCTGGCGTGCTCTGGTCCATGGGGTCACGAAGAGTCGGACACGACTTAACGACTAAACAACAAACAACAAAACTTTTGAAACTGACTGATATACAAATAATAGCTTAAAAATGTCAGCATTGTATAGAATTCTTGGTCCCTGTGAAATACTATTGGTTCCTTTTGACCTTGAAAAAATTGTTCTCTGTCAGCTCCTGGCCTTTGGCAAAGCAAAAGACAAACATTGAAGGTGGGCACCTACCACTGTTGGGTCAGCTGAAACTTCTGAATCAGCCAATCCTTGACACCCACTGACCATTTCATCCTTGGCCTGTTATCACTGCCTTTTTTTGTGGATTTGGCCTTTGCTAAATACCTGTCAGGGAAAGATCCCAACATGCTCCATGTGGATGAATACAAAAATAAGCCACAGTGTTTTTCACAACCAAACCATGTGTTTCTTGACCTTCCTCTGCCTTTCACTTCCTCACCTTTTCTTCTCATTATGTTAATGTAATGGTTTCTTTGACAATGAATCTTCATTTATGATCGTGAAAGCACAATGGTGTTAATTTTCCGTTGTTTTTTTTAAAAAAAACAGCTATTAATGTCTCTGTTGAATTAATCAAAACTGAATTATGGTTCAAAGAAAATGAGAGGTACATTAAATGTCCCTTACAGGCAGAAGTGAAACCAGTTGACAATCCGGTCACAATTATTTAGCAGGACATTGTCTAGGACAGTTAAATTTGTGGAGAATTATCTATAAATTACTTAACTCATATCTTACCTCCTAAAATTAAATCTGCTCTTTGCTGCATACAGATTTTATGGGGAACTGCCACCTAAATTATTGTTTTTCTAAGCTACTGTAGATATTTAAAAATTATGGTAGTGTGAGTTAGAAGATTCTTTCACAAAACAGGACTGACTGACATAATACTACAATAGAAACAGGTAACATGTTTCCCACTACAGCTCTCAGAACACCCCAGCCAGAGTGAATAACTCAGAATGTTTTGGGAGAAGTTCTGTGTTTAAATATTTAATAATAATAATTTCATGCCATTTGGCCAATTTTGACTTATAGCAATTCTTTCCAGGGCATTTTTCCCATTCAGATTACCCAGAAGTGGTTCACCCTTCCTTCTTAGGACTATAGTTTTTAAACTTCAACTTGGAATGATTTTGGAAGTCCCTTGACTTCCAAAGATACGTACTAGACATGGGGACAAATATAAAAATGAATTGTGATATTTGTTGAACATTGCTGATTAGTCGGATATTCATCCCTTCCTATTTGTGAGATCTGGAGACCCCCACGAATACAAAGGGATGAATATACACCCTTTATGTTCATCCATTTGTCTCTCCACCTATACCCAAACAGATCAGCTGATCCATGCAGGCATAGGCAGAGAAAGGAAGCTTGACTGAAGGGAATCTCCCCACCCCCACCCCGCTGTTTGCAATGGAATTGAAGCTAGGCTGCTGAAACAGAAAACGCTGTCCCGGCAGCCTAGTTTCTGTTCTGGTGGAGGCAGCAGCAGCAGTGGAACAGGAGGAGGCAGCAGGATACGGTAGGGATTGGGAAGTGACAGGGCAGTGACAAGGGGAGAGGGCACACTGTGGGGACGGGGGCCAGTTTAAAAAGACCCAACGAACTGATGAATCAATTCATGGTTCATCAGGTCACCAGGAGCAAATTCATGGTTAGGGTCATCAAGGTTGACGGCCCATAAACCAAGACAAACCACCATTGTGGCGGTTCGTCCCCATCTCTAATACGTACACATTTACTGTAGGCCTCTTGTATGTTACAAAGAATTGTGGGAAACATTCCATCTGAAAGTACATACTCAGTTTACACACCCTTCCAGCCTGTTAGGCCTACCATTAAGCAAAATGAAGCAGCTGACCATCTCAGCAGACCTTGGTATAATGAAATGACAGCAAATTTTACAACTTCTCTTTGTACTTCTGCTGCAAAGGAGAGGATAGATGCTGAAGGGATCTTCTGGCTCCTCTGCTAGAAGAACTTGGCTGGCTTTCGATACTCAGCACCTTGATGTGGGTGGAAGGAGAACTGTCCTTTGCTATTCCATCATTAGCAGAAAAATGTTTAGGACTGGGCCTGCTGCTGGGTCTTACTGTTGCCTGAAGTCAACTAAAAATGCAGCTTATATCATGCTCATCATTCATCTGTAGAAATAGTGTGTGGGGTGATTCATAATGTCCTACTATTGGGCAAATTGATCTTCTCACACCTGATGTCAGCATGACACAGGATCTGGACCCCCATGTTTTCCCCAGGTTATTACTCAAAATACAGAATCTTGGGTTTTTCTCTGGCAGGAGTCCAAGACAAAGGACACCAGCAAAGGTACAATACAGTTTTATTTGAAAAAGGCCGAAAAAGCTGGTGGGCTCTCTCTAAAGTGAGAGGAGCCCCCCTTACAGTATTGAACAAACTTTTATTGTAAAGAGACAAACAGTTACAAGAGGTTCTTGTAACTCTTTGTCATTTTACTATAACAGTAAAAAGTAAAGTGTCAGCTCCAGTCATTATCCTAATTAGGGGACGAAAGAAAATGTTATGTTAAGCACTCAAGAGCTATTTGCAACTTCAAAACCAAAACCAAAAAAACCCCACCTTCCTTTCCCCCATGTGATTTAAAACTCTTAATACACTTCAATACTTCCTGCTCACATCTCTGTCTCCTTCTCTTCTGTTACAATTAATTTCACATTTAGGATGCACCCTGTCAAAATTGATCAAACTTGTTATAAGGATCAGGAACTAATATTCAAATTAATACTAGAAGTGAAGAAAGTGTTAGAGGTGAAAAAGAAACATAGAGAAGAGCACATTAATATTGAAAGCACATTTGGAATGGAATTAAAATGAAGTCAGAAATCAGAGTTCAGAGTATTATGTTATGATCAGATGTCTTATCTAGCTATGTTAGTACAAGTCAGACATAGGCTTCTGTTGCAGTTGGCTTTGTTACAAGGATAGAAACTGCTCTTCTCTGCAACTTGGAATTGTGGATGGTTAAGCAAATCGAGATGGGCACAAACTGCCAGTTTGGTGGACAGCCAACAGGTGTTCCATGGCTCGGCCTCCCTCTCCAGTGGGTCCCTACTCACAGAAAGTGAGCAGGGAAGCTGGGGTGCTGCTTTTGAGTAGGTGCACACCAGAGGCACTGAACTGCAGAACACCTGTTCATTTGTCTGCTGAACCAGCATGAACTGGCGAACCAGAGGTTCATGCCTATCTCTACAAGCAGGAATGGTCAGTTTGCCTATAACTATGGTCCTTCAAGCAGTCATGTGTGAACTCAGCTCGCACATATAGGCTCTCCTGAGAAACCCTGTGCTTGCTGCCAAAGAGGCTTGGTCATTTAAGTGGATTTCATGGGAAAGTACACAAAATGCTCACCACAACCAAAAACACCAACCACAATGTCTATCTCCTCTGTCTTCCTTGCCTTGGACTACAAATTTCAGCAACCCCAGTGAGAGCACTGCTCTAATGATGTGCATTTCCACAGGAAAGAAGACACTTCTCCAGTAAGCCTACTTCATCCTCCTTGCTGATGCCTCTGGTTTAGGATAGCCATGTCTCCTGCCTTGCAAACAATAGTCCTCTGCTGAAAAGATTGTGAGAAGCACTCAGTCCTTTGTTTGAGGGCATCTCTGAAGAACTGTCCAGGCTAAGCTCAGTACAGAATGGTAACCTAATGGTACAGAATGACAAAAACAATGTTGTAGATGTCCTTTGTCACTGAGCACCTGGATAGCAGACAGAGCAGGTGTACTAGTTCCCTGGTAACCATCTTCTTCTCTACAGTGGGATGCTTATCTATTTAAATTATAATAATTATTTCAAATTTTTACATCTATACATAAATAGATCAGAATGTAGATTCTGTTGCAAATCTGGGTCCACTTTTGGGCCCTCTCTCCCTTTTTTTGGCAATATCTCACTAAACACCCTATTTTGTTCATTCATTTGCCCTCTCACTGTCAGCACACTCCACCAAGACAAAACAAAGGTAGGCTACAGCATCTTGTTCTAGCTCCAGTTATTGTTCAGTTGTTTAAAGGGGCCTGGTGAACTGGATAAATAGAGAAAGGAGGAGGAGGGGAACAACCAAGGGTTCAAGGAACTTAGAGTGGGATCCCTGAAAGGGAAGAGTACTGGTTCTGTGCTCATTTATGTTGACTCTGTATTAGCATATTTATTTTATTAGCCTATTAGGCAAATTCATAGAGAGTAAGGTGTTATGGCCATCAGGAGAGGCCTTTCTCTTGGTTTCACCACCTTCACAAGTGCATTTGGTGCGGGTTGCCTGAGTAGGGTTTTTTAATGGATTGTTGTGCCTTGCTGCTTTGAATGTGTTTTTGGTGTTGCTTTTGTTTACTGTTTTTTAGTGTGGTATTTGTCTGATCCTTTTCAGTATTTGTATACTGACTGTTTTAAGCTTTAAATATTGTCTTTTAATGAGGTAAGCTGCCTTAAGTCCTTTTCAAGGAGAAAGGCAGGGTATGAACGAACGAACAAACAAACAAACAAACAAACCTGTCAAAGGCTACTAGGCATGCTGGCTGTACATGTAACAAATTGCATTAGAGACAGCATGCTTCTCAGTAGAAATGGGCACGAACTGCCAAAATGGCAGTTTGTCGTGGTTCATGGTTCATCAAAGTTGACAAACCATGAATTTCTCCTAGGTTTTCCAATGAATCATGAATTGGTTTGTCAGTTCATCAGCTTTTTTTTAAAGACAGCCCATGGTGTTTTTGTTTGTTTGTTTGTTTTTGTTTAGACAGCCCATGGCTGATCAACGCATGGAGAGGCAGAGAGAGAGAGCTGGAACTGTTCTGGCTGGCTAGCCTGCTCTTTCTCACTCTGTGTCTGCCGAATATCTGATTGGTGTGCACAGGGGCAGAGAGAGCCAGCTGGAACTGTTCCGACAGGCTAGCTGGCCGGAACAGTGGTTTCCATTCTGGCAGCCTAGCTTCCGTTCCAGTGGCGGTGGTGGTGTGGCAGCAGTGGCAGGACAAGTTAGGGAGATGATGGGGCAGTGGGAAAGGAGTGGGGCAGGCTGTGGGGGCAGAGAAAGCAGGCCCACTGCACAGCTGTTCAGCAGATCCATAGGCAGAGAGAGCAAACTGGTAGCCTAGCTTGCTCTATGGGCCCAACGAAGGCATGAATAAAAAGGGTAAATATTCATCACTTCATATTTGTTGGGGCCTCCAGAACTGATGAATACAAAGTGACAAATATTACATGAATCAGCTATTTCTGATGAATATCACAGTTATTTTTTTCATTCATCCCCATGCCTACTTCTCAGCACTGGTAGCTAAGGAACTATAGTAGGAAAAGATGACTGCCTTAATATTCTGCTATGGCCTTTCCAGGGGCATCTCATTGTCCTTGACAGTAAACAAAATCTGGAAGTAGACAGGCCTTTGGTCTGATATGCAGAACATCTTCTAAATGCCCCTAAAAGTACATATTTTTCTGCACTTCTTCCTGTTTACATGGATTATAAGGATGTTGCACAATTGTCCCCTAAGAAGGTAACCTAATTTTGCTTTCCCCGATGGGCAGGAGGAGGTTCCCTATTCTACCTCTAGCTGTGCACTCTGAAATCCATTTGGAAAATTTATGGATACTCTGGAATTACTGGAAGAATAAGAAAAAGTCTCCTTCCCTTCTGCCAAATTTGCCTGCCCCACTTAGTGGGTTCCTCCACTAGACTGAAAGCCTTTCAATTGGGGGAAACTTTCTGTTCTGTTCACTGAAGACATACTTAGGAGCCAAACCCTGAGATGTGCCAATAAACTACTTTTCTAGGACTTATTAAAGATTTCTTCTCTTGTTTGCCAGTCCTCCTCCCCTAAACGCCACCTGGAGTCCATTTATCTCCCATGCCCACTATCCTGCCCTTGATGCTAGGTGTAGGGCATAAAATCAGTTTCATCAGTGCATGTGATAGAATCATACAATAAGAGGATATATATGAAAGGCTTACAAGCAAGTACCTCAGGGCATTTTCAAGCTGACAAAAAAATAATCAATTTGGTTAATGATCACTACTTGATCCAGTCTGTCAAATACGAATCAGTCTGTCTTCTCAGCCTTGATGCCTTAACTGAAGAAGGAGACAAGATCAGTGAAGTTAAAAAAAATGTCACTGGGGCACTCAATCAAATGACAGAACTGTGATTGTATTTGACAAATAGTAATTTTTAAAATCAAAGCAGCAAACTAGTTATCACCAAAGCAAAACAAAACAAACTTCAAGAAGATCAGCTTGAATGGGAAGAAAATATGTGTATTGATAAATTGAATAGATATGCTGTGAAGAATGAAAGGTGATTTGGTTGGAGAGAAACAGAGTGACTCAAAAGAGAGGCAGCATTGAATCCGGATGACAGATACAGATGGGGGCCAGAAATTACAGATGAGCTTGTAGAAACAGTCTCTGGAAATACTTTGAAAAGCGATCAATCAAAAAAATGGGCTAAAGGAAAGAACAAATGACAACACATGAATTACACTAGCAAATGCTTGACAATACTGATGAAACGGTCATCTGCACAGATGCATAAAAGAAACTTATGTTATATTGGGAAGCATTAAATTTATTTCAAAGTTTCTTTCCTTGGCTATAAGAAATATGGCTTAACAGAGGAAAAAAAGAAAGAAAAGGAAAGGAAAATTGAGACTTTCTGGCCAGGCCCTGAAATGAAATGATCAACACTGCCAATGAGAAGCATGTGCTGAATGTATGATTATGCAAGGGAAAAAAAACCTAGCTGACATGCTTCAGACAATTCTGTGCTTTTGTCATTGTGAGAATTAAAAATGGGCAAGGCTTCTGCCACAGAGAGAGAAGCTGATGGACCAAGTTTATCTGCAATGCTATATCTTCCTCATCATCAGTATGACCAATACAATGTCTTCAGCATGGATCTAATTCTTGATCCTAAACAAAAATTATTCATGCCAACAAGCAAATGTATGCAGGATAACAACCGATGATTTGATTTTTGTTGAATGGACGGTGAGACAAAAGGCAGAAGGATCAAATTATTCATCAGCACACATGTTGACAACCATTGTTTTGGAAGGGACCAAAATGCCAATTTGTTTTATTGCTCTATAATGTTTGGGGGGACAAAATTTTGCTTTCACCTCTTCACCAAATTGTGCATTCAAACCATTTAAAGATGTTGCTTCTAATTTCATGCTCATTAAGAGGCCGGTCAAGCCCATAATGACAAGCCTGTAGAAGTTCAACCAGTCTTAAAGTACTGTGTTTTCTACTGTCTGAGGAAGAATCAAGTGAAGACTTAAATGGCAGGTTCTGCTCTGTATCACTCTGAGATAATTATAACAGTATCAAAAGAAGTGGGGAGGACTAACATCTTCCTTAACTTCATCCCATCTCTTATGAAGATAAGCTGTTTGAATTCCTGAAGGAACAGAAAAAAAAGTGTTTCTGTGTAAGCAGCTGGCTGAAACCCTTCAGATGTCAAATTATTCATAGATATTTAAATGAGGCCTTATGTGGCAAGCTTTGATAAAGGGGATGTTTCCCAGCTGGGACCCAGTCACAATTGCTGGTAAACTTTACTGTTCTATATTATATAATTTATCATTGTATCAAAGCCTTGGTAATTTGGGGTTATTTGTTCATCTCCCTCACCCTGCATAAAAGCCTTAGTCTCACTGAGCACAATGAACTAATCAGAGAGCTCAGCTGAAAAAAAAAGTCACTTGTTCATAGGGATCATATTAAAAGATATAAGACTATGTCCCATAGTCAAAGGAAAATAATCATGTTGTGGGAAATACTGTCTGGGATTTGCAGAATCATTATTTTGTGGATGCACACAAGAACAGACAAAGCATTGGATGTGAATTTTTACTCAACTTGGGTAGAAAATATGGGTGCTCCTAAGAAGCAATAGATTGCCAGCTTGTTAAGGCTATCATTGAGGCCTTTCTTCCTTGGGCATGAGAATAACACACAATATCCTTCTATATCCAACTCTCCTTGCCTTACTTTGCATAGCTTCCTTTAATTTAGAACTCAGTTTCCCATGTAAATATAACAGAATTGGAACAGATGTGCAATACATATGCATATGTTATTATTTCTTAGGCATGATCTCAAAACTTATGTGAATGAAGACTTTTGCATCCAGAATATAGTTTGCAGATGTGTGGGTTCTTTATACTTGTCTTTATCCCCAGTAGGTGCTCAAGGTGGTTTGTATTCTTTAGGGAAAAAAGTAAACAAATAATTTTAAAACATTAAGTAATATAATAATATTATTGTGGTTTTAGTTGTCTTATTTTTTAAAAATTAAATTGTAAGTTGCCTTCAGCCCCTTCACTTGGAGAAAGGCAGTATAAAATGAAACAAAATGAACAGATAGATGGGTCGATATCTAGTTTTTATTTATGTATTTATTGATTGATTGATTTACATGTCTATACTGCCTTATTAGTCTAGGTGGTTCACAACATAAAATAAAAATCATATAATAAAAAACACTATGTAATACAATAAAATGCAATAAAACACAGTAAACCTTGTTGCTAGCTAAAAACAAACCTACCTTATATACAAATTAAAACCCATTTGAGTATCTTATGTCAATATTCACACTAGTAGAAGGCAGCTTTATCTAATTCTTACTTAATTAGCTTCCTAAAACCAGAGAGAGATGGCACCTGTTGAACCTCTGTAGGAAGCATATTCCAGAGGGAAGGGGCCACAACTGAGAAAGCTCATTTCCTAGTGTTGGTTGTCTTGGCCTCCTGTGTTACAATTCAACATCAAAGGCTTCAAGGAGTAGGCAGGATGGGTAGCTATTTTGTGGGAGCCATGTTCTGCCAAATATCAAGGTCCTAAAGTGTTAAGGGATTAGCAGGTTATGACCAGTACTTTATATTGAGCATGGAAACTAACAGGGAGCCAGTGAAGATGTGCTAAGACTGAGGATGTGTGTTCATATCTGCTGGTTCTATAATCAGTCTGGTTTCAGCATTTTGGACCTGCTGAAGTTTCCATACTGACTTCAAGAGCAGGCCTACATAGAGGGGGTTACAGTAGTCTGATTTAAAGATTACCAGCACATGAAACACTGTTGTTAGGCATGTTTTATCCAGGTAGGGGCATAGCTGGGCAATCCATCAAAGTTGATAGCCACAGCAGATATTTGTGCCTCCTTAGAGAGCACTCCCAAGCAATCCTTCAGGGGGAGTGGTACCCCATCAAAGCCAGGAAACTATTCCTCTAACTGGTTCAATGAGCCTCTTAGCACTAGGATCTCCATTTTATCTGGTTTCAGTTTCAGTTTATTGACCCTTGTTCATTATCGATGCCAGACAGTGCTCAAGAACACACACAGCATCACCTATGGATGGATGATTCCTATTCAGTGGGTGAAAGAACTGTAGAGATGTTACATCCTTGTTACCTAGCTTATACCCAACTGGGGAAAAAACATTCATGCTGTTTCTTGAGCTTATGGATGTGAGACATGGAGGGTGGCAAACTGATATTCAGTCATTTATGGCAGATTTCCCCTCCCCCCCCATCTATGGTTACATGTAGTGTTGGGAAGTGAGTGGGTAACTACACCCAGAATGAGCACAGATGTATATAGAGATACACATACTCCTGCACCAACATATATTCCTTCCCATGTAGAGGTGGGTTGGAGAGATTTACATTCCCCTCTCTGTGTGCTGTTATTGGGCCTCAGCCACCAATCCACTGGGCTTCAGTGAAGGTATGTGATTTCAATGCAGACAGCTGCACATCAAGAGTGCATGTGCCGTCTTCCTGACAACCTGCTCTGCAGCTCTTTGATGGGCTGTCAGGAGCTTGGTTGCTCTGAGGAAGAGGGTAGGCAAAGAGAATCCAACTTGTGTGCCCTTTTCACCAGCACAATATAGGTAGCAGCCACAGTGGGGGGAGATAGAGTTAAAGGAAGGTAGCATGGGCAGCCACAGTCAGCCACATGAGGCCTGTGGTCTCATGCATAGCTTGCAGATGTTCCTCACATCCTTTCTTTGTTTTTTTTATTTGTTTGTTTGTTTTGTTTTTTGTAGCTAGAGAAGTTATCCAAATTTCTGAGATATGAAAAATGTTCAAATTTAATCTGGAATAAAACAGGAAGCCATCTCCCTTCCCCTCACACACCCCTTCTTCTCCTTTGGAAAGGTTGGATCATTTCAGAAATCATATTCAAGGTGGGAGGGGATCAATGAAGACGAGGAACAGTTATACTTTCCACCTGTCTGGTATACATCAGGCTGACACGATTATCCATTTACATGAATTAAAAGGAAACAGCTGCCATGGAATCCTTTTCAGACATAATTCCTTACTTAGCCTTGTGAACGTGATGCATTTCCAATGCAAATTATGCTCAATACCAACTAAAGGGATTTTAAAAGTTACTTTCAGCCCAGCTTTCAAATGTTCATTTTCATTCATGTATTTAAGCTCTTATAAACTGTGAGAGACTTTAGCACTTCTCAGAAAGCTGTCAATCCATATAGTGTGGGAAGGCTCTCTAAGCCAAGCTTCTCCCACGCAGCTCTAAATTCACCTCAGTGAAGTATAACAATCAGCTGCATTTGTTGGAAAATGTGTGAGTTTCCCAATTAGCTAGACAGAATGGTGTTAACTTTAGACATGTGGTTTCCAGTATTCAATCCCCAGCTGTTCTTGGACGAGAGAGAGGTGGAGAGATAGATAGGGAGAGAGAGAGAGAGAGAGAGAATCATATGGTCTAGCATTCTGGGAGTTGTAGTCCAGTGACATCCAGGGTCCCACATTTGCGGAATGCTACCATCTTCTTTTTAACTGTATGGTACTGGTGCTCTTTTAGTGGATATGTGCACTGAATTTGCAAACCCTGCCACACTATCCAGCAAAATCACTTAAAGGTGGTAGCAGGTTTGTGGACACATGCAGTTTCACCCCCAGCCTTCCACTTTAGAAGTATTGCAGACTGATTCATTGAGAACAGGTCAGCAGTGCAGGAGCTTCTGGTGGTGAGCCATCTAGCCTAGAGCCCGAGGAGTACAGGTAACCATCCCCAGTGTAGGTACAGGGGAAATGAGTCCCATGACTGTCGAGGGAGAACCTGGTCAAGGGGAACGCCACACCCAGGACACTGAAACCCAAATAAAGGCCCTGCCCATGGACAGAAACCCTGAGGGGTGAGAGAGTGACTCCTAGGGAAGGGAGGGAAAACATGACCCATGAGGGCTAGGGGATATAAAGGAGGCACTGGAGGTGACAGGGGAGAAACTGCTGAAGCAGAGGAAGAAGCAGGAGACCTCAGAACAAGAAAACCAATCCATGGAACTTAAACTTGAAGCCCTAGAGAAGGGGGAAGAGGACAAAGGCACTTGGTGGGATGCTGCAGAGGAACCAGAGGATGCCTACCAAGCAAAGGAGGATCTAGAAGAAGAACTTGAGGCCCCAGATGACTGAAACTATAAATATATATAAGGAGAATCCCTCAACAGGGGTCTTGGTAAAGATAAAGGTGCCTAAAGGGGAGGTTGAAAAGCATCAAAAACCCAAGAATGAGAGGAGGAAATTGCCACTTGGAGCTTGTTCACAGTTTATTAAGACAGTTCTCCTGTAGCCTTTCCTCCTGCAAATCAGGAAGGCCACAGGAGAGGTATGTTAACAGTTTCCTCCTGTCTCCCTGCATGGTCAGTTAGTGCAAATTTGCCTGGGGAAACCTGATTTCTCAGATATGACTTCATAGTGGGTCAATTTGCATTTTTCTTGCTGTGTAGTCTCATCCTCAGATAAACAGTCAAATCTGCACATTGGGTTTTTGAAGAAACAATTTGTTTTTTTCTACAGATAGACGAGAATGTCATTTTAGTTCCTTTTTTATTTCCAAAATAAATTGGATGGAAATAACATGTGATTTTAAACAAAGTGCTTAATAGAGATGGGATTTTTTTACTTCTTGGACTACAAATTTTACCTAACAGACAGACAACTAAAAGTGGCTCACCTGGGAAAAAGCCTAACTTCACCAAAGCTTCTTGTTCCTGCCCCAGTTCTAGCTGGGAGCTTTATCTCTGAACAGGAAGCTTGGGTGGAGCTAGGCTCAGTTCAGCTTCTAAGCCTTCCAGCTGAGGCTTTTCTCCCAGGTGAGCTACTTTTAGCTCTCTGTAAGGTGTCTGTCTGTCTGTCTACTAGGTATCACTCCCTTCATGGAGAATTAGGGAATTTGTAGTCCAAGAAATCCAAGCATCTTATCCCTAGTGCTTAGCCTTTAAAATTATGGCTTAGGATTTCTCTATATTCTGTCATGTCAATGCTAAATTGAGGTTCCCATTTCTTCCTTTTCAAGGTTCCTCAGCAGGATCCTTCCCATGCTGGGAATAACTTAATTGTTAAAATCAGTCACTGCACATAGGGGAGAATTTTATTTTGATCTCTTCTAAAGTATTCTACATCTACCAATATTTCTTAATATTTGGGAAAAGAAGAACTTGAGATTTAAAAAGCTGGATGTGGGCAAAAGGGAGACAGATAAATAAATTTCCCCATTCTCATGTCTTTCTAAGAGGTGGGGTAGTCTGCTGTTAGAAGACACTGCAAATGGTTTAGAAATGCTCCAGTGTTAAAAAAAAAAGCTTAGAAATGGAGGCAGAACAGACATACAAAGCCCTGTGGCAACCCTTGCTAGTTTCTGGCGTTATTGGCATTACTGAGAATTAGACAGCCATGCAGAGGAATGTTTCAGTGTCTATAGCCTATTTGTGTTAGTAAAGTGGAGAGAAAACAGCTTTTTTCAAGGGCTCAATTTGATACAGTCTCCTTTTGCCTTGTATTCATATTGACAATATCCCATTTTTACATGGTTGTATAGGAAATTCCTCAGTGTAACTCAGCATAGTTTGTTATTGATTTACTCTGAATTACATGGGTAACCTAGATGAATGCTTAGGGCATTTGGAAGCTTGAAAAATCAGTCCTTGCTCCAATTGATTTGCAAACCTGAGATCTTCATTGGTCAGAATGACCATTCATATAATATAATGAAAGTAATCATATGCAGTCGAGTCAATTCTGACTTATGGCAACCCTTTTCAAGGTTATCCAGGTAGATCATTTGAGCTCAAATGATAAAGTAATTAAGAAAATGTATGATTATTTGCTTGAAACTAAAATGCAAGATGCAAAAATTGTCAAAGATTTATACAAAGGTGTCAATCTTTGTTGGAAGTGTGTTGGAAATGTTTGTTGGAAGTATGAAGCACAAGAGGGAAGCTTTTACCATATGTGGTGGACTTGTAGAGTAGCGAAACAGTATTGGATAGCAGTACATACTCTGTTCCAAAAAAATACTGCTTTGTAATGTTCCACTAATCCCAGAATTGTTTTTACTGAGCATTATACCAGATAATATAGATAAGACATAAACTACCTAGTTATATATATAGTCACGGCAGCCAGAATTATTTACGCTAAGAACTGGAAGAAATCGGAGATACCGAAACAAGAGGAACTCATTGAGAAGATATGGGAAGCAGCAGAAATGAATATTCTATCAGAAGTGTTGAAAGACTGTCCAATACAAAAGGCAACTGAACGATGGGATTTATTATATAAATGGCTTGAGTCACCAGATAGTGCTTGAATAACATAGAATTAAACTAAGATGTAACTGTAAGTTGAAACCTGGAGGGCAATCAAATTGTAGGAAGGCAAAAAGTGGAGTTGATATTGCAATATGAACAAACAGATTGGATGACAGTACATTTTGTGTTCTCCTCCCCCTTCTTTTTCCCCCCATATCCCCCTCTACCTTTTGTATTCCTTACCTTATCCCTAGTTTTTAAAAATAAAAATAATTTTAAAAAAAAGGTTATCCAAGTAGAATAAATTCAGAAGCGGTTTACCGTTCCCTTCTTCTGGGGGCGCCCTTGTACTGTGCAGCTTGCCTGAGGCCACACAGGTTGGAGGCACAGTGGGGAATCTCAACCTCTGTCTCCTCAGCCAGATATCTAACTGACTGAGCTATCCAAGCAGCTATTCCCATAATAAGCACCCTCTTTTCAACTTTTCCTCTGAATTAACAATAATCAGAATGTAAATAGCAAATGGGAAGCCCAGAAGGGACACAAGCCTTGGGTATGAAAAACCTCTTAGAGTTACAATGTCAATCAATATTCACCTAAGAATTAAAACTTCTAAAGGCTGTTTTTAAAGGAAGGGGAAAAGACTTTTCTTATTTGCTGGTTCTTGTTACATTATTTTTACACTCTGGTTGCATTATGCTAATCAGGAATCCACTGTCAGTGTATTCATGTTTTTTATATATTTCTTGCTTGTCATAAAGCTTTTGGACTCCTGAAATTCTGTCTCAATTAATTACGTTTCCTGTTCTGTCTCTCTTGGTGATTTTACTCCCATACACTCTTATGGGTGGAGTCCTTCTGAGGAAAAGCAGAGCAGAAAGCCAACTGTGCAAGTGTTCCCTCACTCCACGGGTCTGTCCTTGGTGAGAGAGTCTCATTCTGGCTGTGAAATACAATGTGGGACAAATCACACCACTGATCATGTGAAGGACAGTCTTCTTGGACTTGAACTTATTCCTGCATTGTGTACATCCCTTTGGATTATACCTGCAAAGTACTGAATTTTGAAATTTTGTCAATCTCACCCAGCTTTGCCCACCAGGGTTCTCTGTGCAGCAGCAAGCAAGACCTGGGGGGCGGGGAGGTGGAGTTGCAGTGGTCTATCGTGCTTCTATCCCCCTCACCAGGTGCCACCTCCCCCAGCTTGCTGGGTTTGAATGTGTGTATTTGAAAGTGGGAGCGAGGGACAGAATAGGGATTCTGTTGGTGTACTGCCTACCCCGCTGCTCAACAGACTCCCTGCCTGAGCTCACTCAGATCCTCTTGGGGATGGTGTTGGAGTCTCCTCAGCTTGTAGTGCTGGGGGGAATTCAACATCCATGCAGAGGCAGCTTTGTCAGGAGTGGCTCAGGACGTCATGTCCTCCATGACAACCATGGGTCTATCTCAAATGGCATCTGCCCCCACTCATGCTTCAGGGCACACTTTAGAGCTGGTTTTCTGTACTGGGGTAGATGTTGGTGATCTGAGTGTGGAAGAATCCTCTGTTGTTCTGCTGTCATGGACAGATCATAATCTGATGGGCTTTAGACTTACTGGAACTTGGAGCCTCTGTAGGGGTGGGGGACCAATTAAGATGATCTGTCCCAGGAGGTTGATGGATCCAAATGGTTTCCTGACAGCTCTTGGGGAATTTCCTGTTGCCTCAGCAGATGATTCTGTTGAAGCCCTGGTTGACCTCTGGTATGGGGAAATGGCCAGGGCGGTTGACACAATCGCTCCTAAGCGTCCCCTCCCACAAGGTAGAGCCAAACTAGCCACCTGGTTTACTGGGTAGCTAGTGGTGATGAAACAAATGGGACGGAGACTAGAGCAATGATGGCAAAAAACTCAGAATGAATCTGACCAAACACGGGCTAGAGCACATTGGAAGGCCTATTCCATGGCAGTGGTGGCAAAGAAGAAGTCATTCTTTGCTGCCACCATTGAGTCTGCACAAAGTTGCCCAGTGGAGCTCTTCCAAGTGGTCAAGGGCCTCTTACATCATGGCCCACAGGAAGATAGCATTGACCGCTCAGTAGCTCGCTGTGAAAAATTTGCTTAGCACTTTGCAAGCAAAATTGCTACAGGTCCTGTAGATATAAGTATGGCTCCTACTTGTCCGGTGTTGATGGGTAAGTTTCAGTTTTTGCAGCCTGCTGGACAGGATCCTTGGAGAGGTGAAGGCTACCACTTGTCTCCTGGACCCATGCCCTTCCTGGCTTATAAAAGTTGCCAGAGAGGGACTGGCTGAGTGGGTCCAAGGGGTAGTTAATGCCTCCTTGTAGCAGGGTAGCATCCCAGCATGCTTAAAGGAGGCAGTAATAAGACCATTATTGAAAAAGCCCTCCTTGGATCCCACAGTACCAGACAATTACCAGACAGTTTCTAATATCCCATTCATGGGCAGGGTGCCGGAGCAGGTTGTGGCTTAGCTCCAGGAATTCCTGGATGAGACAGATTATCTAGATCCATTTCAATCTGGCTTCAGGCCTGGTTATGGGACAGAGACTGTTTTGGTCACCTTGGTGGACAACCTACACAGGGAACTGGACAGGGGGAGTATGTTCCTGTTGATTCTGCTGGACCTCTCAGTGGCTTTTGATACCATCAACCATGGTATTCTTCTGGGCCATCTCTCTGAGGTGGGACTTGGAGGCAGTGTTTTACAGTGGTTCCGGTCCTTCCTGGAGGGGAGAACTCAAGAGGATGGTGTGGGGGGACTCCTGTTCAACACCCTGGCCTTTGGCCTGTGGTGTCCTTCAGGGATCTGTTTTGTCTCCTGTGTTATTTAACATCTACATGAAACCACTGGGAGAGGTTGTCCGGAGTTTTGCTGATGACACCCAACTCTATCTCTCCTTCCCATCTAAATCCAAGAAAGCTGTTTTGGTTCTAAATCAGTGTCTGGTGTCAGTAATGGACTGGATGAGGGTGAATAACTGAAACTTAATCCAGACAAGATTAAGTCTGGATTAATCCTGGTCAGTCAAAAAGCAGATCAAGCAATAGGGTTGCAGCCTGTGCTGGATGAGGTTACACTCCCTCTGAAAACACAGGTGCACAGCTTGGGGGTGCTCCTGGATTCATCTCTGAGCCTGGATGTTCAGGTGTTGGCTGTGGCCAGGAGTGCTTTTGCACAGCTAAAACTAGTATGCCAGCTGCGCCAGTTTATTGAGGGGGCTGATCTGGCCACGGTGACACATGACCTAGTTACAGCTCGACTGGATTATTGTAATGTACTGTCAGTATTTTGTTTAAAATAAAATATGGAATTGTCTTGTAGGATTATGGGAAACTGGAAAAGGCTGAGTCATTCAGGTTGGCACTTAGCTGTGTTGGCTGTGACATTGGAGGCAGTCCCAAGGGATCAGCTAACTCTGCCCTGCATCTCTGCAAGAGTCAGAGAGGAGGAGTCCAAGAGGGCCGATAACCAGGTGGCAAGGAGCCAGCAACCACCAGCTGAGAAGGAAGCTGTACCTAGACAGCACGGTGTTCCAGACATTATGACAGTGTGAAAATGCTTTTCCTGTAGAAGTACCTCACATCTGCAAAGGTCCTGTCCGGAGAGAAAGGAGAAATTCTCATCCAACAGAGCTTCAGGAGGAAGAAGCAAGCGGCAGCAGCAAAAGGGGAGTTGCCAGCTACCAGAGGCTTCTGTCATTTGCGAGGCTGAGCATTTTCAAGGCCATGACTGGATTCTAGATAGCGGCGCCAGCCACCACGTGACTAGGAACCCAGAGCTGCTTATTTCCAGGGACAAATCCAAGTTACAGTCTGTAAGCTTGGCAAATGATTTGTGTTCCCCAGTAGAAGCACAAGGTTCTGTAAATATACTTGGTATTGGAAAGCTAGATGAGATACTATTAGTACCCCAATTAAAGCACAATTTGCTAAGCGTAAATTGTTTAACAGCAAAAGGGTTTGAGGTAATATTTAAGAATGCAGGCTGTATCATTAAAAGAAATGGAAATGTCTGTGGGCAAGCTGAACAATGTGATGGCTTGTATAAATTAATATACACAGATCAGCAGCAAGCTGAGGCATGCATAACCCTGAATAAGCCTGAACATGACAAGTGTATTCATTTATTACACAGAAGATTAGGTCACATGGGGTATAATCTAATTAAAAAGACAACTGAGTACTCAATTGGTTTGAAGGTAAAGGATTGTACAAACTATTTGAACTGTGAGGTTTGTCAACAAACAAAAAGTCAGGCTGCACCAGTTTCTAAACAGTTTTAGGCAAACAGATCATCCTTTTCAGATAGTGGCTGAAGAGCTAATTGGACCCATGTCAAAATCACTAGGTGGTGCAAAATATGAGTTAAATATTGTAGATCACCACACCAGATATTCATTCACTTACCTTCTACACACAAAGGATGAGACAACAAAAACTTTGAAAAGTTGGATAAAATTTGTGGAACATAAATATCAACCTCACAAAGTGGCTAAAATCCAAACAGATAAAGGCACGGAGTTTACAAATAATGCTTTGTCTAGTTGGCTGAAGGCCAAGGGTACAAGACAATGATTAACAAATGTGGCTACACCTGCATAAAATGGATTAATTGAAAGGCAGAACGGTAGACTGCAAACTGTAATGGAGGCTCTATTGAAAGATGCAGGTCTTCCATTTTCATATTGGGCTGAGGCAATTAAGATAGCCAATTATCTAATAAACTGTGCATTTAGGGATGCAATAAAGTCAACACCCTATCAAAAGTTGTATGGCAGGAAGCCAAACTTGACACATTTGAGTTTTTGGGGCCAGCTGTTGGGCACATGTACCTAAAAGGTTTAGGAGAAAGGGCCAGCCCCGTGCACAAAAGGCCATAATGTTGGGTTATGAACCAGGACAAAAAAGTTATAGGTTATATTGTCCTGATAAAAGGCTCATATTTTCTCGCTCCATCAGTTTTAATGAGCAAAACTGGAGCAATGTAGAAATGAGCAATTCTCCTGTGTTGGTGCCTGCAAGCTCAGATAAGATGCCACGTATCAAGGCTAAACAGGAGATAAAGCAAATTAAACACTCAGAGGCTATTGAGCAAGAAGTGTGTCAGAGTTCAGACAGTGAGGAACAGAGTTCTTCAGGGGATTCCAGACAGACGATGTTGAGAAGGTCTGAAAAGTACAAAAGGAATTCCACCCCAGAGATTTGGGCAAGTAACAATTTGCAGTTTGACAGTTCCTCAAAGTTATGATGACATACAAACATTACCCGAGGCAGAACAATTTAAACGGAAAACTGCTATGCAGGCAGAGCTGGATGCTCTGAAAAAGAAGGGAGTATTTGTTGAAACACAATTGCTAGACACTAAGAAAGCAATAGGTTGTATTTAAAATTAAAAATCGTGATGCTGAAAACAGGAAATTTGAGCTCACAAATCTTGGTCCAGTACATAAGTATTTGGGAATATGTATTGAGGAAGGACCAAATGGAGAAATTATATGGCACCAAAAAGCAAAGAGAATACTCAAATATTTGAAAACCACTGTGAATTACTGTTTAGTAATAGATCCACAAGGTCGACCAGTTCTAGAAGCATTCTCAGATGCAAGTTGGGCGGATGACCCTACAGCTAGAAAATCTACTTCAGGGAACATCCTTAAACTAGCAGGAGCTCTCATTGACTGGAAGGTGTCAAAGCAGAGTTATGTGGCTTTATCCACTGCAGAAGCCAAGTATGCAGCACTTTCCCAAATGTGTACAACTGTAGAAATTATTTATTTATTTATTTATTTATTTATCCATTCGACTTGTAGGCCCCCGCACTCTACAAGAGACATAAGAGTCTCTTATGACACAGTTATTACAAGATCTAAATGTGGATGTTAACAGGCCAGTAACAATTTTTGAGGATAACCAGACTTGCATTTGCATGGCAAAGTCAGAGGCTGACAAGGCCAGAATAAAACATGTGGGCATAAGATACGGAAACGTAAAAGAAGCAGTTCAAAGAAAATTGGTTGAACTGAAATATTGTCCAACAGGTGAAATGGTAGCAGACATACTAACCAAACCACTAGGGGTAATAAAACACTACCAAATGTTAGAGAAGATTGGTTTGAAAGAAATATAAAGTATGTTACATTATTAAAATGGTTGGAACAATATGTATATATTTTGGTATGTGTAAAACATGTAATGTAATTACAATACAAGCCAATTAGGAGGGATGTCAGTATTTCGTTTTAAATAAAATATGGAATTGTCTTGTAGGATTATGGGAAACTGGAAAAGGCTGAGTCATTCAGGTTGGCACTTAGCTAGGAAAGTCATGTGACACTTCCGCACAGCTGCAGAGTTCGTCTACTCTGGGCGGACCACGTCTACTCTGGGCGGCTAGAATAAGGGCGTCATAATACTGGCAGTTTCATACTGGATTCTTTTATATAATGACCCCCAACATGGAATTTGCTCCTCTTTACATAGTCACATACTGGATCAATATCTTCCTTTAGCTTCCTCCATAATCCCAAGATCACTTTCTTGGTCACTCACCACCAGCTACAATACCATCTAGCATATGGGAAGCAAAGATTTTGATCCCCATGCGCTTCAATTTCTACTTGATTAAAGTTTGTCCATTTTTTTTTAGATAGATATTTATTTTATTAAGCAGAACTACAGAATACAAAATATAAAATATCAAAAAACGAAAAGGAATAAAAAAATAGCCCAAAATAAGCCCTCCCCTCCCCCCTTCAGAGGACAAGAAATTCCAATCTCCTTTGAGTCCCAGATTCCCCAGGTTTCCAGTGAGCCTTGAAAAAGATAATGAACATAAAACATTTTCCCCTAAATTTTTGTCTTTTCCTGAGCCCAAACATATATTAAATTCCAACTTTGTTTCACATAGTCTCTTGGTTGTTCACGTAGTGCTTCTGAAAGTGCATCTAATTCTGCAATATCCAACAGTTTCTTTAGGAGCTCCTCCATCGTGGGTGTTTCTTCACTTTTCCATTTTTGGGCCCAGAGTAACCTAGCAGCTACAAGTATATACATTACACAATATTTGATTTTCTTATCAGTGATTTCCGACACAATATTTAACAGTGCTATTTCAGGCTTAAAATTTAATTTCTGTTGAATGATTTCTTTTATTATTTCCCACACCTGCATCCAATATCTCTTGACTTTTTCACATGTCCACCACATATGATAATAGGTTCCTGCTTTTTTTTTACACTTCCAACAAACATTGCTATTACCCTCTGACATTTTTGCCAACCTTACAGGGGTATAGTGCCATCTATAGAACATTTTGAGGATATTTTCTCTTAAATTTACCGGCTTAATCATTTTATGGGATTCTTTCCACATCAATGTCCAATCATCAATATCAATATTGTAACCAAAATTGCTTGCCCATTTTATCATCGTCTCCTTTACCCTCTCATCCTCCATCTCATATTCCAATAGGTATGTATACATTTTTTTAATTATTTTCTCATCAGTATAGATCCACAGTTTATCCACTTGAACTTCACCCTCAAAGAAACCCACAATTTTGTCTTTTTTATATCTTGATTCCAATTTGTTCATTGACCACCAATCTGTTGCCACCCCCAGTACCTCTAGTTCTTGCTTATTTTTTATGTTTTGTTCTTTGCTAAGCAATTCTTTATATGTTAGCAGTGCCCCTTTCTGGTTCAATACTTTCAGAGTAAATGCTTCTATAGGCGCTACCCATATTGGAATTTTCTTGTAGGTTTGTATTTGAAATTTTTGCCACACTAGGTATAAAGCCTTCCTCACAATGTGTTCCATAAAGTGTGATTGCTCCTTATATTTTCCATACCACACATATGCATGCCAACCCATTCTTAAATCATGCCCCTCCAATTTCAGTAATCTTTGATTTACAAGAGTTATCCATTCCTTTATCCACGTCATAGCACAAGCCTTATAGTATAATAGCCAATTCGGTATTCCTAAACCCCCCCTTTCTTTCAAATCCTGTAACAACCTGAGTTTTATTCTTGGTTTCTTAGTCTTCCAAACAAATTTCACAATCAGACGATCTAAATCCTTGAAATATTTGAAGTTTAGTAATATTGGCAGATTTTGAAAAAGGAATAGAAGTTTTGGTAATATCATCATTTTTATCGTTGAGATTCTTCCCATCAGAGATAATTGCAGCTTACTCCATTCTTCCAAATCTTTCTGGATTTCCTTCTGCATTCTCAAATAATTCTCTTTCATTAGGTTGCTTGGTTTTTTGGTAATAATAACTCCTAGATATTTAATTTTCTGTACTGCTTCAAAATTGGTTTCTGTCACTAATTTTTCCACATCTTCTTTCTTTATGTTTTTAGTCATAAATTTTGTTTTTTGATAGTTTATTTTAAGGCCTGCCACTTGTCCATAATCTTCTATTAGTCTCAAAAGCTCCTCCAGATTTCCATGAGGATTTTCAAGTATTATTACCAAATCATCTGCATACGCTTGTATCTTAAATTCTTCACCTCTAATTTTTAGTCCTTTAACTCTCTCATTGGCCCTTATCTGCCTGTTTAGAATTTCCAAAGTTAATATAAAAGTTTATAAAAGTTAATATAAAGTTTGTCCATTTTAATGTTAGTTCCCACAGTCTGCAGAAATTCTTATTCACTATTTTTTTTTTTTTGCAACCCCTTTAGATCACCTTGATGTCAACAGAAATAGGGACAAGCCATTCATAAGAACATATAAGAACATAAGAAGAGTCCTGCTGGATCAGGCCAAGGGCCCATTTAGTCCATCTTCCTGTATCTCACAGTGGCCCCACCAGATGCCTCTGGGAGCACACGAGACAACTAGATACCTGTCTCCTGATACCCCTTCCCCTGCATCTGGCATTTTGAAGTACCTTCCTTTTAAGCCTGGAGATTATGCATCCCCATCATGGCTTGTAACCTGCGATGGACTTTTCCTCCAGAAATCTGTCCAAGCCCCTTTTTAAGGCATCTAGGCCAGATGCCTTTAACCCCACATCCCGTGGCAAGGAGTTCCACAGACTAACAACATGCTGGGTAAAGAAATATTTTCTTTTGTCTGTTCTCACTCTCCCAACACTCAATTGGAGTAGATGTCCCCTGGTTCTGGTATTGCGTGAGAGGGAAAAGAGCTTCCCTCTGTCGACTTTATCCATTCCCTGCATAATTTTATCCATCTCAATTATGTCCCCCCTCAGGTGCCTTTTCTGTAGACTAAAGAGCCCCAAACATTGTAGCCTTTCCTCATAAGGGAGGTGCCCCTGTCCAGTCATCATTTTAGTTGCTCTCTTCTGCACCTTTTCCAGTTCCACAATGTCTCTTTTGAGGTCCAAAATGCAGCAGCCAGATTGCTGACTGGGGCTGGTTACAGAGATCATGTTACCTCCTCCCCCTCGTTACAGCAGTTTCAGGGGCTGCCGATCCAGTTCTGGGCACAGTTCAAAGTGCTGGTCTTAACTTATAAAGCCCTAAATGGCTTGGGCCCAAAACCTGTCCAGGCTTTAAGATCATCAGGGGAGGCCTTTTTCTCTGTCCCACCACCTTCACAAGTGGGGACACGGGGGAGGGCCTTCTCTGTTGCTGCTCCCAGGCTCTGGAACTCCCTCCCACAGGAAGCTAGGCTGTTCCCATCATTGCTATCCTTCCGAAAGCGGGCAAAGACCTTTCTGTTTAGGCAAGCTTTCCCTTAAGAACTGGAGGGCTGACAGGGTTTTTTTAATGAATGGTTGTGCTCTGCTGTTTTAAATGTGTTTTAGTATTAATTTTGTTACTGTTTTTAATGTAATATGTGTTTAATTCTTTTTTAATATTTGTATATCTACTGTTTTTAGCTTATACATATTGTCTTTTTAATTATGTAAGCTGCCTTGGGTTCTTTTTGAGAAGAAAGGTGGGATAAAAATATTTTAAGTAAATAAAATGAAATAATAAATTCACCCTATGTATGGGAGAAGAAACTGGGGAGAGAGGGAGACAATTTCCCAAATTTCTCTGGGGACATAGACATTCGCCAACAATTTCTCAGAGGTGGGGCTCACAATCAGCAGTGGTTGTAGCATAGCTTTATTTATTTTTCCCCTAGAGTTTTTTCCCCCCACTTCATCTGAAAGTAGCATCAACAACACCTGTGTTGGATGTTTGGTCACCATTTTGTTTCTTCCATAATTCCTTCTACTAAGTGTCATTGTAGGACATGGGGGCATTTGGGGTGGGCTAGCAGTGGCCACAAAGTGGGCATTTTTGGTAAACAGTCCTGCAAAGTAACCTTCTAGGCAAAGTAAGAAAAAGAAAAGTCTCAGAGTATTTCTCAGGGGGGAAAAATGGCTTCCAATACATCTTGATGCAACACTGACAGGGTTCCTCACCTTCCCTAAGGCTTCCCAAATGTTGCATTCACACATGGTCATTGTTAGGTACATTTTGTTTCTAATGTAGATGCTTACAATACAACTTCTTCCCTGTATGCCCTGCAGCAGGTATGTGAAAGGGAACTGTTCAGCTCCAGAAAAAGATAAACCTACCACTGTGGCATCATTTGCCCTCCAGCTTCTGAGCAATTTCATTTCCCCAGGGAAGAGGCTTCCAATCTTCTGCTTCATTCTTAGGCCCTTCTAGATTTTTCTTTAAATTTGCTATAATATTTCAAGGTGGCCAAAGGGTTGCATTTCTTCCTTCTTTCTGTACATATCCTTTCTTTCCTGAGCAGTTTCCCTGGCTGAACATATGTCCTGATCTGAAAAAAACCTTGTGCAAGGATTTACTTTCTGACATCTTCCCATGATGGTGTGTGGAAACCTGGGGGGAGGAGGGGGGGAGAAGCTGTGACTTTCCAGTTGCTGCAGAGAAGGTTGTACACTTAAAGACAAGAAGGCACACACAAAAGTATCCTGACGGGCACTCATGAAAATTTATCTGAAATTTCTCATACTTTGAAGTTCATTTTGAAAAGAATTTCTTTTAATCTTAGAACTGAAGAGCTGGAAGGAAGCCTATGTATCATCGTGTCTAGCCCGTGTCATAGAGGCATGGGGGGGGGGGGAGGGCAGAATTGAACTCCCAACCTCTGGCTCCATAACCAGATACCTAAACCACTGAACTATCCAGCAGTTGAATCAAATTCTTACACCTTCCTTTGGGTGCTGCTATTGTGGAGACTCAAACTGAACTTAGCAAGGAGCAGGGCCTTTTGGGAGGTTCTCCTGAGGTTATGGAAAAACCTTTTGGCAGGATATGGTTAGAACATGACCCTAATGTTTTCAGAACAGATTACAAAATCAGATTTGGGGGAACTGGAAGTTGATGTCCAGAGGAATGCTTTAGGGAAACACTGGCATACATAGAATATTTGACATGTTTATTATGTACATGCTCTAATACATTGCATTTTTATTTAACTGTTTTGAGCTACCCGGAGTACAGAACGTTATGATAAACTGAAATGAATTGAGCTGAGTATTTTAAAAGACAAATTCAGTTAAATGTCCCTTCAGCTTTGTTTCCAGACTGACTCAATAACATTCTGATAAATTTTTCATTTGACCTGCTGTTGACACCATGTTGGGTTAGGTCAATTAAATTCAATGCTGTTCCTTGAGGCAAGGATGTAGGTTAGACTTATTGATGAACACATCTCTGTCTGCCAGATGTTTCTTTCTCTCCTTTCTTCCCTCTTGACAAAATTATCTACTTTACATTCTGCTCCGTGTTGAATCCTCATTGAACTGAGTACGTCTCAGCATGGTGTAATAGTCCAAAATAATCTTGTACCCCTAATTTGAAAGTAAATAGTGTCTTCTACAAGTAATAAATACAACACTATCACAAGTATGATAAATTTACTGCAGATCCCTGGGAAGCAACTAATTTTTAACAAGCACAGTATTTTGAACAGAATGAGGACTAAAGGGTCACAACGTCAGCTCTACATGCTCACTCACATCATCATCAACCAAAAAAACAAATACCTGATTCTCAAAGGTCTCTCATCTTCAGAGTGAATAGCAGCCATGGCTTTTGAGGAGAGGACGTCCTCTTCAGCTGTTCACTTCCATTTGCTCTTTGTCACTCACATAGAAGAGTCAGTAGCTGAAGTAATAGGGGTTTTGTTGTAAAAAAAAAAGATCTTTCATTCAAAAGGCATCACATGATCTCCAGCTCTTATACTGAGTAATTTTATCCTGGGAATAAAGTTGTGAATGATTCAAGAATGAGCAAAGAGGGGACTGAGAGGGAACCAGAAGTCTGGCCTCAGACTTCCACGCATTGTATGCGGCAGCTGAAAAGGGGATTTCTTATTTGGCAATATTGGATTTTCAAATTGGAAGGAAGGAAGCTGATTTTAATCTCTGTTCTCCACATTAATCTACAGAGTTGATTAGATTTGAAAATCTATTTGCAATAACAGACAACCAGCCCTTCTCCAGTTGTTATGGAAGATAACATTCTCTTTAGAAGATCCTTTTCTCTCTCCAGTAACAAGATATTGACAATTTAATGAATTAAAATGTTTCCGTTTTTTAATGCTAATACCAACAGACTAATTTTTTCCAATTTCAAACGTTTAACATTAACATTAATTAAAGGCTTGCTTTAGCACAGTAAGTCGTAACTGGAGCAGGCCCATTTGAAAAATCCTCACTGATTCAATACTCTAACACAACGTGTTATGCTAAGCAAAAGGATTTCAGTCTGTATGTTCCAAGCTCCAACTGTCTAGCCTTTGAGCATGCACATGATGTTGCTTGCTGGAACTGGGTGGAAGTTATCCCACACAGCAGTTAATCAGCAAGCATTATCCAGTTGCACTTCTCTCCACAGTTAGGATGTCTGAATGTCTGGAGAGGGCTATTGAGAAATGTGTATGGTAATGAAATTCTCAGCACATGAGAAATGCTGAGAGTTTGAAATTGTTTAGAACTCACTAGCCTTGTGTGATGAATATTGGCCAAAACTAGCTCAAAGTATTTCTTGTTACTGTGACCTGAACCACAATTTCAGGGCATATGCACCGGACTTGACATTTATTGATTTAATTTGTTTTAAAATATTTTTACCCCACTTTTCTCCTTAAAAGCAGTGGCTGAAAGAAAATGTTCTAACCAGTGAAGATGAGCATTACAAGGTTGTTGTTTGTGAACTTTGTTGACATTACTAGGGGACTGATGATCACAGCTCTTCTCCAAATGGTCAGATCTGCCAAAGCTCCTAGTACTTATATTTGTTTACATGACAGGTGGTACCATGAAAGTGTGAAAGTATCTCAGCATTGTGGCAGTAAGCTTCAAGAACAAAGACTGGGCAAGTGGCTTTATTGAAGTACAACTCTCAGAATCCCACAGCCAGCATAACTAGCATGGATCCAGGAAATTGTAGTCTTAAAAAAGTAACTTTCCCAATCTCTGAGAATGGAAGAGAGTTCTTTCCTGCTAAGAATAATCCCACTGCCATTTTAACATAAGCAGGCTTAAAGAGGAACTTTAATATTCAAAGTGGAAGGCTTTGAAGAGGTAGCAAAGCTTAGATCTAATTGGATTAATCCTTCTTCTTTTTAACTTTAGGAGTTACATAGCATTTTAAATGCTATATTATCCACATATTAGGCAGGAGTTAGGCAAGTCAGATTTATGGTAATTAATATTTTTGACCTTAAAAAGGATCCCAAATGATCCAGACTATCATAATGTGAAAATCGTTTTCTTGGGGATTTGTAAGCATCTAAAGTAGAACAAATTACAAGAATTATGAATGAATCACATCAGAGACCCCCCCAGCCACAGATGAAAAGCTTTGGTATCACACAAGAAGATATTGGGAAATATGACAGGCCATGCCAGGGCTTGGAAATGTTCTATTTAAAAAGACTTCCATAACTCCAAGATTTCATGGTTGGTTATCGTGCAGGCTTGAAGATTTTGAGAGTTGTATATGTATATTTTAAAAATGTAAAATGTGCAGGTTGTACAGGCAACCGAAAGATGAGGGCTGAAGCTACTGTAGGGGCACCCACCACTCTGGGAGCAATATGACCAATGTGAGCAAAACCAGATGAAAGACCTGGGATGAAAGCTATAAATCTGCCACACGCTGAAAAAAGTTTTTATTGCACCCAAGATGTCAAAATGTGATAGAAACAACTAGTTAGACATTTCACACCATGTCAGTTCAATTGTTCTGTCCGTGGAAGAAGGAAGAAAAGTGAAAGGGTGGATTTTAAACTGTTATTATTTATTGCACTGATATCCCACCTGTCAGCTGAAGAAAGGCTCCCAGAGTGGAAAGAAGCCACATCTCCCTGTCATGGTTGGGTGCCTGAACATTATATATGTATACAGATACAGATGCCCCAACCTGACAAAGGCAATCAAAGCATGGAGTAGAGTTTCATTTGTGACCAATATTTTTATTTATTTATTTTATTTATTTAAAATATTTTTACTGCACTTTTCTCCTTAAGAGAGGATGAGGTAACCCAAGGTGACTTACATCATTAAAAGACAGTATTTAAAGCTAACAATGGTGAGTATACAATTACTAAAAAGAATCAGACAAATAACACTCTAAAAGATGGCAAACAGAAGCAATATAAACACACATTCAAAGCAGTAAGGCACAACAATCCATATAAGAACCACACTCAGGCAGCCAGTCATTAAGGGAAAGCATTACTGAAGAGAAAGGTCTTCGCCTGCTTGCAGAAAGCAAAGATGCCAGCCTGACCTTCTGTAGGAGGGAGTTCCAAAGTCTGTGAGCAGCAACAGGGAAGGCCCTGTCCTGTGTCCCCATCAAATGCACCTATGAAGGTGCTGGGACTGAGATAAAGGCCTCTCTTGGTGATCTCAACCCCCGAACAGACTCATAAAGGAAGATGCAGTCCTTGAGATAGTTTGGACCCAAGCCATTCAGGGCTTTATAGGTTAGAACCAGCACTTGGAATTCTGCTGAGAAATGGATTGGGAGCCAGTGGAGCTGCTGTAACAGGTGGGTTATGTGATCCCTGTGACCAGCTCCAGTTAGTAATCTGGCTACTGCATTCTGGACTCATTGAAGTTTCCAAACACATTCCAGAGCCTTCCCTGTGTACAGTGTGTTACAGTAATCCAGTTAGGATGTAACTAACACATGAGTCACCTTGGCCAGATCAGACCTCTCCAGGAAGGGTGCACCTGGCATACTAACTGTAATTGTGCAAAGCCACTCCTGGCCACTGCTGAAACTTGGGTGTCCATGTTTAGAGACGTGGTGGCACTGCAGGTTAAACCGCAAAAGCCTCTGGGCTGCAAGGTCAAAAGACCAGCGGTTCGAATCCACGCAGCGGAGTGAGCTCCCGTCGCTTGTCCCAGCTCCTGCCAACCTTGCAGTTTGAAAGCATGTAAACGCGAGCAGATAAATAGGTACCACCACGGTGGGAAGGTAACAGCGTTCCGTGTCTAGTCGCTCTGGCCACGTGACCACGGAAACTGTCTACAGACAAACGCTGGCTCTATGGCTTGGAAACGGGGATGAGCACCGCCTCCTAGAGTCGGACACAACTGGACAATTGTCAAGGGGAACCTTTATGTTTAGAGATGAATCCAGCAGCACCCCCAAGCTTCATCCCTGTGTTTTCAGAAGGAGTGCAACCCCATGTAGCACAGGCTGCATCTCTATTTCTTGATCTGTCTATCGACTGACCAGGAGCAGCTCTGTCTTGTCTGGATTAAGTTTCAGTTAATTCACCCTCATCCAGTCCATTACTGATATCAGACATTGATCTAGAGCTGAAACAGCTTCCTCAGATTGAGATGGCAAGTAGAAATAGAGTTACAAATCCTCATTTTGTAATGGAACTGTGTATTCACGAAAGGTCACTGCACTGGCCTCTCTCCCTTACTACCCCATCACACATAAACATATATATCTCTGTGTGTATGTATGCACACATATACAAACACAAAGACTTGCACTGAAGAGTTGGTTGTGAGATACAACAAGACATTTTATCACGTGCTCGGTTTTCTTTCTCTACTAGGAAACAATGGTGATCTCTCAAGGCTGCCTTCTCTCCACCAAGTCCTTTGCTGAAATGAGGGGGACAAAGAAGAATGTGGGTGTAACTTCATTGTCTCTTAGTATAAATACTTGACATCTGTCCAATGCTCCGTTTTAATTTTATATTTTATAATACTGTATCTGTTTCTGAACTGCTCGGCATACTTGTGCTCTGAGGAAATTATATTAACACAGCAAGCAAGTAAAATCCCAGCAAGAAAATAGCAAAGGAATGGAGATTTAGACCACTTCCCCGCTCTGTTGTCCCAATCCCCTTTTTGTCAGTAAAACAATTATCTACATATCTATTTATCTGTTTCTCTGTTTCTCTCACAAATAGTTGTATAGTTTCCTCATAGATTTTTGTGTGCATTCTCATTTTTAACAGCCTTTCTGCAATTATTTGAATAAACTTCCAATGGCCATGTTTATTTTCCAAATGTGTATTCATAAAAAAAAGGGAAATTATATTTACAGAATAGCGCTTAAACCTATAATCACCCACGCCGAAACAGAGCTTAAGACCACACTTGTTCATCCATTTGATAATTTCTGGATGTTCCTAAAGGAAATTGCGACTTTACCCCACTACTAAAAATGAATGTGACCACATAAAATTTCTAATGCAGAGAAATTAGTGTTCACAAATAAACGTTGGGACATTCATTTCTTGTCTCTGCGGGCTAGATCCAATTTCCTTTCAAGTGACAAGGAGCGTTTTCATTGATTTTGGTAGGAATTAGCAATTATTCCCTTACTATAAAAGAGAACTATGCACCTCTTAGCTTTCCAAAAGTACCAAAACTAACTCAGTAATAAAACCATAAGAGTAACTCTCCTGGGACAGAGAACATGCTGGAAAATTTAAATCTCCAGAACATCTTT
Organism: Intellagama lesueurii; assembly: GCA_037013535.1. Taxonomy (NCBI): domain Eukaryota; kingdom Metazoa; phylum Chordata; class Lepidosauria; order Squamata; family Agamidae; genus Intellagama; species Intellagama lesueurii. The sequence goes on from JBAJHW010000001.1 coordinate 264,337,950, forward strand.
GGCTTATGTAAGACAGCAGTATTATATAGAATGTGTGCCTGTAAAGCAATGTTGCAATGCAAACATCATAGCCTTCAGCCACTCAGGAGGGTTGCCAAAGGTCAAATGTTAAATTAGGAATGAAAGGGGGCCACTTACTGGGGAAGGAAGGGTCATGGAAGACTGTAGGTCAGATTGGTGTTGGGGTAAAAAAGAAAAGCAAACAGAAGGCAGTGTGGTCCATACAAAGCAAAAAGAAAGTATGGTAACTTGCTCAAAAGAATGGAGGTTTGGGTATACCTGATATTAAATTATATTACATAGTTCATCAATTGAGATATATACCCTATTTCCCTGAAAATAAGACCTAAACTGAAAATAAGCCCTAGTATGATTTTTCAGGATGCTCGTAATATAAGCCCTACCCCAAAAATAAGCCCCAGTTAAGTGAAACCCTGCCCTCCACCATTGTGAAGCAACCAGAAGAAGATGACATGACTGTATTTGAATAAATGTAGATTGTTGTACATGAAAAATATAAAACATCCCCTGAAAATAAGCCCTAATGCATTTTTGGAGCAAAAATTAATATGAGACCCTGTCTTATTTTCGGGGAAACACGGTACCAGAAATTATAGTAAACAGTAAGGGGATAATATGGAGTGATCTTGAGCTTTACAAGATTGAGGAAATTATGGAGAATTTGTGGGGTTTTTTTTTTAATTAAAAGGTATTATTAAAAACATATATAACCCATTTTTAAATAATATGTTGCAATGTTGGAAGAAGTATAAGAGAATATTGAGTTCAAAGATTTTCCCATTGACACACGTGGTAAAATTACAGTTTTCCAGATAATCTGAAGAAGAAATTGTATAAGGTTTTTGTTAGAACAGGAAGTTATAAAAATGAAAGATTGGAATTAAAAGATGTATAATATAGAGAGAATAAAAGAGATACTAGGAGGAGAAGGAATTACTTGGTTAAATGTAAGACAGTTAGATAACTGGACCAAGGAATGGGGGGGGAGGAAGGAGAATGTAGGGGGATGACTAAATTTGAATAAATTATTGAAAAGAGGGAAGAGATGGATGCTAATATTCAAAGATGTTGGTAGAGAATGAATATAAAACAATAGCTTTGAAAGAAATATGGCAAGGAGATTTAAATAAAGGAATCAGTGAAGAGGTATGGAATAGGATTTGGGGGGAAAGAATAATGAAAAATATGTCAGTTAGGGTAAAGGAAAACTGTTATAAAGTAATATGGAGATGGTATTAAACATCAAACTCCGGGAGGCAGTGGAAGACAGGAGGGCCTGACGTGCTCTGGTCCATGGGGTCACGAAGAGTTGGACACGACTTAACGACTAAACAACAACAAATTAAACATCAATGAAATTAATTACATTGAATAAAGAGTTATCTATATGTTGGAGATGTAAAAAAAAGGGGGAACGTACCATCATATGTGATGGGCATGTGAAGAGAGACAGAAGGAATGGATGATTATATTTAATGAGATTAAAGACATTCTAGGGACAGCTATACAAAGATGTCCAATGTTGGCATTATTAAACATATTCGGAAACTGTCAACTAGATAGGGGGAAAATGGAACTAATTGTTCTTATATTAACAGCAGCTAGATTTATATTTGCAATGAAATGGAAAAATAATAATCAATTAATGTTGGAAGAATAGTATAATGAGATGTGGAATCTAGCTATTAATGATAAATGAACTTGTGAATTGAAAGGTAGAAAATAATTATTGAAGGAAAATAGTTTTAATGGGATTTGGAACCCTTCTAAAGAATACATATTTACAAAACATAAAAGTTATACCCCAACACAAGAATCATTATACTTTTGGAAAGAGATGGGGCACGTGATATAAATTAAGATGAAACATATTGATGAGAATATATATATAAATATAAATTTATATATAAATTATATATAAATTTATCTTCCCAATGGTGGTGCGTTACACCATATATTTGAATTGTGATTCAATTTGTCATTTATCTTTTTGTTATATTTTGTTATATTATAAATGAATAAATACATAAATAAATAAATAAAAACAAAGCACAAATAAAGGCTGATGGATTGAGGTTGCATCTGCAGGCAGGAGAGAGATGCAGCAATCATGATTTACGGATGTAGGCATCAGTCAGTCCATTCACATGGTCTTACAACTACAACAAATAGATAGAGGAGAATGCACCTGCTGTCTCTATACTGAAGCAGATTTGGCTGCCTTTGGATGCTGGTTTAGAGTGAGCGGAAGAAGCCTTAGAGTCAAGTACTGCCTCCTCCGTTCTTCCCCTCCATGGGAAATTTGCACATTTTAATTTCCATCTTTGGTCAAGCAAAGTTAATTCTTTCCATCCAGTTCTGTCTGCCCAAGATAAATCTTGACTAGGATTTGATTGAAATATACCAGCTTCAAACCATGTTACAAAGCTGGTATGTTTTTTTAAAAATAGATAAGGACTGGATTATCATAGTTTAAGATTTAGATAGCACAGCAAGTTTAAATGAAACTAGTTGTAAATATTTCTAGTCTCTTCTTTGTGCCCCTTCTGGAAAAGGAGAGGTGAGAACATTAGGACAAGGCCCATTGCAACTCATCCCTACTATGACAAACTATGGTTTTCTGTGATATCTGAACACAAATTCTATACTTTTATGAGCTATGTTTACTTCAATCCCTTGGCATGTTCAGACCATGGAAAGGACTGTTAAGAAGTTTAATGTAGGTGATGGAGAAGATGACATTCCTGTATTTAGTTCCCGTACTTAGCCATATGGCTAAGATGGCCAAAGCTAGAAAGGAATCATCACTCCAGTCCACGACCTGAATTCCTATTCCTGCCTTCCAGGTGAGGATAGAGTTGAGGGCATGGGATGGGACCAAAGCAAAGTAGGTGCTGATGAGATTAGATGAAATATGTATTTGCCACCTTTCTCCCCATAGTGGACCCAAGACAACTCACAACAATTAAAGCTGTACAATAGTAACAGGTTTAGAATACAATACAAAAACAATATTAAAAACATTTAGCTTATTTAGAAATACATTTAAAATATCTAAATGTTATCAATACAGAATTCCCTAACCCCCTCCCACCCCACCTCCAATTGCTTAAAAACCCACCTGAAAAGCAAAGTCTTTGCCTGACAATGGAAAGACAATAGGCAAAGTTCCTCTGACCAACAGCTTTCAGGCATGCAAAGTCTTCCTGGTCTGCAAACCACAGCCCATTTCCATGGAAAGCCATATTATTCTGCAAAGAAAATCTCTTTATTCTCCTCCTTCCAGGAGTAATGTTCTTGGTCTGCAAACCAGAGCTATAGGGGACCGGCACAAATACCTACATTCCATCTACATTTGTCACACACAAAAATCCACAGGAAGCCCCCCCCCTCTCACACACACCACAGTTTCTCCTTTCTTTTATAGCCACTAGCTGAAGTTGTTTTGCTTCTTGCATCCCCATTTTATTCTCCAGTAACTAGCTAGTAAAACAGGAAAGTGACAATAAAGCCATTTAACTCCAATGGTGGTGGTGGTGACGATGGCAGTAATGTATAGCACCTATAAAAAGCAGTTTTGCTTTGCTTCTTCACTGTTTCTGCAAGGGAAACAGGAGAGGCTCTTTCAAAAGCTGCACTGATTACTGTTATTGGTCATTTGGATATTTCAGAAGCAATGTTTCCTTTACCCTTTAGGATCGTTGCTACCAGTTCCTTTTATAAATTTAATCCCTGATACTGCCTGTGGTCTTCTAATCTACACTGCTTTCTTCTTGCCAAAAGTGACAGCCAATTAAATGGATATTTGTTTGCTCAGTGTATTCACCAATGCTTCCACTTTCAGTCCTTCTACAGAAATACAGCCTACCGCTGCCTGTAATTTCTTCTCTTTCTGTTCCACAATATTATGCAAGAGTAGTTTGGTTCTTACTGTGCAGCACTTCTCTTTAGACAGAACTTTCTTTGGTGAAAATACCACTTCAAAATACCCAGTCAATTTGCTGTACACTAAAGGAAGGCCAGAAAGGTTTTCTCTGCCCAAAAGACTTCCTATTAGGGACATCTTATTAGTCAGCGTACTTTGGTGTATCTTAATCTTCTTCAGTTTGTACGTGAAAAGAAGAAAAAGGTTGGGAGAGATGCTAATGGTCAGGATAAAACATCCCAAGACTGTCATTTGTAAATGGAGGTGAGGCAGTCTTGTGGAAGTGTGCAGTACATACAGCTCTTGTGTATGTATATTCAAAAGTCACTCCCACTGTGTTGACTTGGGCTTCCTCCCTGGTGCATGTGTTTAGAATACGGCCCAGATGTGTTCTCCAAAGTATAAGTGAGGTGTTGACTTCCAGGCAACTCTCTGGCATGGCTGTAGTGGGATAGACGCAGAAGCAGGTGAGACTCAGCCACAGTTATCACAAAGTAATATAATAATGTTCTTATATATGGCACCGTCAGCCCTCCTTAGGCATCAAGATTATGACGTAGGGACAGATTTCATTGCAGCTCCTTTTTTGGCTAAGAACTGACCATAGTTCTTAAGTTTTTGTATGATTGGCTAACGAAAGAAATTGTAAAATTTCTGAATTGTAAAATTGTAAAAACTGAATGTGGGGAAACAGGGAAATTTCCAGACTCAGAACTTTTGAGTGTTTCTCTCTTAAAAGTTTGATTTGCAAACCCCTATGTATTCAACCACGTTGGTGCTGAATTGGAGTTACCATCTCTTTTTCTGAACCCTTCCTTCAGTTTTAAAACATATAGAGCATGCAAGCACAATATGGCTTCCACCTGTTTTTTTCTGAGACTCTCACAGTCTTTAACATGGATGTGGCACTCAGGTGCAATGCTGAGAATACCTGTAGCTTTTAAATTTGGCTGGCAAAAATGGGGCAGAATTTCATTTTTCTTCACTGTTACCGAATTTACCAAAATTCTCAAATGACATATTTGAGTTGGAAAGTGTTGAGAGTTCTGGGAACTTGCTTAAGTTCCAGTAAAATGCACAGCGGAAGGCCAGCTCCTTAAGATTAGAATTAGCTGTAGAAGTCCCCTTCTTTACCCAATTGTTTTTGGTATCCACTCTCACCAAAGCCTAGCACTTTAGAAAATAAGACGCAGGAGGCGATCTTTAAGTATAAAAGGTTTTGTGTATTTTACTCACTTAAACATCCATTCTAAAACAGGCACTCATTAGGCTTAAAGTTGATAGAAAGGAAAATAGTAAAAATAAGGTTTGTTTCCTCAGCCCATGTGGCTGGGAGGATCTCTAGGGTTCAGAGATCCAGCCTGGAGATCTAGCACCTTCCAAGGTGAAAAAAGGGTCTGAGACAAAAATGGAGTCTCTCAAAATGTGTGAGGAGGAGAAGGGAAGAAACAAGGGCAGAGCTTATCTAGCCCGGCAAAAACAAACCCCTCTGATTAGTTAGCATGCAAACAAACAAGCAAACAAGTTAGTCTGTGATGGAGGCCCTTCCTCCCATATCTTGAAATTTACATCAAGATTGCTAACTAGCCAACAGAAAGAACTTGAGGGATGAAAATGGAATATAAGAGAAAAAGAAAGTAGCAGATTCTCCATCCCTGTTAAATTTGAGATAGAACCGTTGAAAAACAAGTACTTTTTTCCATGCAAATACTTGACTAAAAAGCTTGTAAAAATAAATTGCAGAAGCAAGCCAAGAGAAATTTACAGTTAATGGCTACTGGGTTTCAGCAGCATAAATCCAAAAATTATGTAACTGATCTTTCCAACTGGTTGCTGCATGCTTGGACATATCCAGGTCACCATACTCAGTTGCCAGCCTGGGTGCTGTTACCAGGTATGCTCTTCAGAGCGCATGTGTGCACTCACACATGCTCAGAGACACATCCATAAGGGATCTTTGAATGTTGGCAATAGTGCATCATGACATCGATTGGGCTGAGTATATCTCATTCACTCAGAGCTATACATAAGGGGAATTTTATTAAACACAAAAGAATTAACATATAACACAGATTTACAATTAAGTATAACAAATATGGGGAAATACAAGCTCAAAAGAAGCAAACTCACTTGGCTGAGAGGGTACAAAGGAAAGACCTTTCCCTAAAACACACACACACACACACACTTACACAGACAAGAAAGTGGAGTTAGATTGGGGAGCCACCAATGTGTGGGGAAAATACTCCCAGAAGATAGATAAGTGGCAAAGATTACCTGTCCTTAGTCCCCTTAGACTGTCTTGGAATTATGGAGGGTTGGAACTCTAGCTGGCAGGAGTAGCTGGAGGTTTCAGGCAGGGATAGATACAGAACCCTCAATCTGAACCTGAACCACTAGTAATGGCTGTTGTATGTATTTTTATAGGCTTCTTTATCAGGCTGGCTGGCAATCTGGCCCCTTGTCATGTGTCTTGTTCTGCCCTGATCTTAATCTTCTCACCTGACTAATGCCAAAGACAATGAACCTAAAATGGGCCATGTACTAAATAGGAAAAGGGGGATAGGCAGACCACTGTAGGATATTTGCTTTTCCAGACTGCCAGACAATCCTTTTAGCATAGAAACAAAAGAAGGTGATTAAATTTGTGATGACTCTTTGGCTGGGGTAGTCATGTCTTATGCACTTTTGATGGGGTCATTTTCGAGTTATATAGCTGTATTTCCTCTTGGGGCCACGGCTTACCATTAGACTTTTAAGGCATTTCCTCTCCACCACTGTTTTAACCTATACTTGTCCTTGACAAGTTTTCCAGTTAAAAACAGTCTGTGGCATGCACGTTGCAGGGGTGTTTTTCAAACCTTGCTAGTCTGATAACAGCGCACAACAGACAACTAAAAAAAATTTATGAAAACCACTTGTGGATTTTCACAATAGGTTTCTGGCCCATGAATCGTACCTAGTGTCCCTCATGCTGATCTACAAACATGTTAACTGAAATGTACTTTATCAATATGCCAGTAAATTTTTTCTCCCTGAGGTGGCGAAGAAAACATGCCACTCACCACTGTTAAGTTAACTGTTAAGGTAAGTTAGCTAAAATTCTGGATGGGTTGTTTTTCTGAACACAGCATCTTCATTATATTTGCTTTCTTAATCAGCCCTTTTATTTTTCAGGGTGTCAGTACCACTGATGCTAAATAAGCAATTATTCTCATAAAACATATGTAACAAATGGGAGATGCAAAATGGTTTTGGAACATCCTTTTGATTGCCAGCTAGAGACTTGCCTGGTCTCATTCAGAAGATGACAGCAAATGCTTTATTCTGAATGTTATCTGGAGCTGTAAGCCTCCATGGAGATAACGGCATTTTATAAAGCTTGGAGATTAAGAGAAACCACACATCTCCCATGCTTGGCTATAGATATGTCACTTTTGGATGAGGGCGGTTGGCGGTAGAGGGAATTTTTCATTTACTTGCAAATCGAGACATTTGCAGTCTGTCTGGATCACATGGATATTGCATCTGCAGAAACGTTCTTGGAGAAGACAGTTCATTAGATACTGTAATTATTTTAATATGACACCCCCTCAGTATTGCTGTTTTAAGAGAGATCAGGAAAGAGAAGTGAGGAAGACAGCAAATAATACCATGCTTTAGAAGGCCTGACAGCTAATACACTGTCACCTTCAAAGCTTCCTCTGAGCAAGTACTGTAAGATGAGAGCTACTGAATAGATGCTTGCTGTACAGCTTACTGAATGGAAATAACCCTTCAGTTAAACCCTAACATAAAAGCATACATGCTGGCATTTTATGGCCTGTTCAATCGCTGTACATCAACCCAAAGAATAGAGTCTGTTAAGTGAGGTATTTATTGATCTATTAAGTTGGATCAGAACTGGGAAATATTACTTTTTTGGACCACAACTTCCAGAATCCCACAATTAGCGTGGGGAAAAGAAGGGATGGTAGCAATAGCATCAGAGCTCGTTTACATGTACTGTATAATCACATCTCATGATTTCTCTGTCCATGATGACTTAAGATAAAATGTGTGATCTGTCACTGTTGAGAACGTTTGAGAAATGATGTGATTTTATGATCATCTCCAAAGCAGAAATGACCTGTGATTCAGGCATGCAAACCAACTTGTGATGCTATAGCACAAATACAGCTCATTGAACTTTGGGAAACACTCTACTGTAATGGATTAATTAGATTATTCAGTAGAATGCACACATTGATATAGAAATGGTTTCAGGGAAGGACAGGTTGACTAGGCAAAAATTCAAAGGGATTCGTGTGTCAAAATATCATTATTTCTGAATTGTTTGTTTGTTTTTTAAAAAAATCTTCCAAAGTTCCCCTATTTACTAGTGGCACTACAGTTTACTTTGTTATATCATAAATATTACCATTGTAGTTTTAGAAGAGGTAGCTGTGTTAGTCTTTGCAAGGCATATCAGGCAAAATCCAAAGAAACAAAACGTTAGCTACTCAGCTAATGTGATCAATGCCATCTTTTGCCAACAATGCCCCTCTGCACTCTACATAGGATAAACAAGACATCGAATCAACGGCCACAAATCTGACATCAGAAACCACAATACGCAGAAACCTGTCTCCAGCCATTTCAATCTATCAGGTCACTCTGTGGAAGATTTGAAAGTCAGTATTTTAGAACAGAATCATTACAAATCAAGAATACAGAGGGAAACAGCTGAAATAAAATTTATATGCATGATGGACACACATAGAAATGGATTGAATATAAGCCTAGGTTTCTTAAGCCATTACCAAATGTAACTCTTCTGCTGTTATGCACTGCCACTGTTATTTTCTTCACAACTACCAAGCCCATCTCTCATCACAAGGCTCTAAGGTAAAAACTGTCTATATTTCCTACATTAATGCACGTGATTCCTCTGCTAACTTCTTTCATTCTTTCTTTCCCCTCTTGACATTTAACTGCATTTTCAACACCCCCACTCCCTTCTCTCTCTTCTCTCTCCCATTGCATCCCTGCTCAGACCTGGTGTCTGTTTTCTGTCTTCTTGAAGAATTTTTACTACAGGACCCTAAAACAAACATAGGCCTAACTACTGCATGTAACCAATGAACATTTAGAATGCAAATCTGATATTTCGTCTACATTTCATTCCATTTCATAAATATTATCATATTATCATTCATCTTCTGGTGAAGTATCTTTCTGTTCCACTTCGACATACCACAACTAAATGTGACAATTAGGATGAATCCAAAATATTTAAGTTCTTTGTGTGTTTTCTTAAGTATTTTTTTAAAAAAAGCATTTTGACTCTTTGTTTGGATTTTTTTCTGGCAACCTTTTAATGATCTGGCTACTGTAACGATCACCTCTCCCTAAAGAGAGTATGATGTTTGGACAGGGAGTCGCTGTGGGTGCAAAACTACCACCTTTATCTCTGAGGTAGGTCCTTTAGGCCTCAAAAGTGCGTAGCATAAGCCCCATGGACTATCCTGACCTTAAATGAAAACCTTTGCTTACTTTCCAAGTACCAAGCATTGACTTTGTGCTTCCTTAGATAGCACAACAGCCCTGCAAAGTAGGACCTGGTAATTACAGTAGCTACTTAGTGACCTTCTCCAATCTCCACTGGATTTAGGTGTAAGCCTGCTGTTTCAAGAGACCAGTCCTCTGTAAGAATTATATTTGTTTTATTAAGAAAATAAAGTAGTTTTCATTAGATACAGTTGTAGCAGTAAAGCAATAGCATTTAACATATCCACCCATTACAATGGTTAAATAAAGCTGCTATTTCTTATTAAAATAAGAAAAACTAAAATCTAAGCTAAGTAATCATTTGGACTTCTAAGCTGGGCTATTCACTCCCCCTTCTCCTCTTTTCAAAAGGCAAACCTTTTTTTTCTTACATTCTGTAAGCATTCCTCCACATGCCATGAACCAACATTTCACATACACAAACAATCATTTTTCTACATGTCTGAGACCTCCTTTTTCTTGACACTTTCTAGCTGTCAACCAATTAATTGCAAGAAAGCTTAACACAACTCTCCAGCCATATTTCACATTAGATCCACAGGTGCCTTATCTCGCTCTCAATTAAGCGGTAGTCTTGTTTGGTCTCCCTTTCAGCTTCTTCGGCCTTGCCGTCTTATCTCTGTACCAGGCTTCTCTGTTGTTGTTGTTTAGTTGTTTAGTCGTGTCCGACTCTTCGTGACCCCATGGACCAGAGCACGCCAGGCCCTCCTGTCTTCCACTGCCTCCCGAAGTTGGGTCAAATTCATGTTGGTTGCTTCGATGACACTGTCCAACCATCTCATCCTCTGTCGTCCCCTTCTCCTCTTGCCTTCACACTTTACCAGCATCAGGGTCTTTTCCAGGGATTCTTCTCTTCTCATGAGATGGCCAAAGTATTGGAGCCTCAGCTTCAGGATCTGTCCTTCCAGTGAACACTCAGGGTTGATTTCCTTCAAAATGGATAGGTTTGTTCTCCTTGCAGTCCAGGGGACTCTCAAGAGTCTCCTCCAGCACCACAATTCAAAAGCATCAATTCTTCGGCGGTGAGCCTTCTTTATGGTCCAGCTCTCACTTCCATACATCACTACTGGAAAAACCACAGCTTTGACTATGCGGACCTTTGTCGGCAAGGTGATGTCTCTGCTTTTTAAGATGCTGTCTAGGTTTGTCATCGCTTTCCTCCCAAGAAGCAGGCGTCTTTTAATTTCGTGGCTGCTGTCACCATCTGCAGTGATCATGGAGCCCAGGAAGGTAAACTCTGTCACTGCCTCCATATCTTCCCCTTCTATTTGCCAGGAGGTGATGGGGCCCATGGCCATGATCTTAGTTTTTTTGATGTTGAGCTTCAGACCATTTTTTGCGCTCTCCTCTTTCACTCTCATTAAGAGGTTCTTTAATTCCTCCTCACTTTCTGCCATCAGAGTGGTATCATCTGCATATCTGAGGTTGTTGATATTTCTTCCGGCAATCTTAATTCCAGCTTGGGATTCATCCAGTGCAGCCTTCCGCATGATGTATTCTGCATATAAGTTAAATAAGCAGGGAGACAATATACAGCCTTGTCGTACTCCTTTCCCAATTTTGAACCAATCAGTTGTTCCATATCCAGTTCTAACTGTTGCTTCCTGTCCCACATATAGATTTCTCAGGAGCTGGATAAGGTGGTCAGGCACTCCCATTTCTTTAAGAACTTGCCATAGTTTGCTGTGGTCCACACAGTCAAAGGCTTTTGCATAGTCAATGAAGCAGAAGTAGATGTTTTTCTGGAACTCTCTGGCTTTCTCCATAATCCAGCGCATGTTAGCAATTTGGTCTCTAGTTCCTCTGCCCCTTCGAAATCCAGCTTGTACTTCTGGGAGTTCTCGGTCCACATACCGCTGAAGCCTGCCTTGGAGGATTTTGAGCATAACCTTGCTAGCGTGTGAAATGAGTGCAATTGTACGGTAGTTGGAGCATTCTTTAGCACTTCCCTTCTTTGGGATTGGGATGTAGACTGATCTTTTCCAATCCTCTGGCCACTGCTGAGTTTTCCAAACTTGCTGGCATATTGAGTGTAGCACCTTAACAGCATCATCTTTTAAGATTTTAAATAGTTCCACTGGAATGCCATCTCCTCCACTGGCCTTGTTGTTAGCCATGCTTTCTAAGGCCCACTTGACTTCGCTCTCCAGGATGTCTGGCTCAAGGTCAGCAACCACACTATCTGGGTTGTCCGGGACATCCAGATCTTTCTGGTATAATTCCTCTGTGTATTCTTGCCACCTCTTCTTGATGTCTTCTGCTTCTGTAAGGTCCCTACCATTTTTGTCCTTTATCATGTCCATCTTTGCACAAAATGTTCCTTTAATGGCTCCAATTTTCCTGAACAGATCTCTGGTTTTTCCCTTTCTATTGTTTTCCTCTATATCTTTGCATTGTTCATTTAAGAAGGCCCTCTTGTCTCTCCTTGCTATTCTTTGGAAGTCCGCATTCAATTTTCTGTAACTTTCCCTATCTCCCTTGCATTTTGTTTCCCTTCTCTTCTCTGCTATTTGTAAGGCCTCGTTGGACAGCCACTTTGCTTTCTTGCATTTCCTTTTCTTTGGGATGGTTTTTGTTGCTGCCTCCTGTACAATGTTACGAGCCTCCATCCATAGTTCTTCAGGCACTCTGTCCACCAAATCTAGTTCCTTAAATCTGTTCTTCACTTCCACTGTGTACTCATAAAGGATTTGGTTTAGATTATACCTGGCTAGCCCAGTGGTTTTTCCTACTTTCTTCAGTTTAAGCTTGAATTTTGCTATAAGAAGCTGATGGTCAGAGCCACAATCAGCTCCAGGTCTTGTTTTTGCTGACTGTATAGAGCTTCTCCATCTTTGGCTGCAGAGAATATAATCAATCTGATTTCGGTATTGCCCATTTGGTGATGTCCATGTGTAGAGTCGCCTCTTGTGTTGTTGGAAAAGAGTGTTTGTGATGACCAGCTTGTTCTCTTGACAGAACTCTATTAGCCTTTGCCCTGCTTTGTTCTGAACTCCAAGGCCCAACTTACCTGTTGTTCCTTTTATCTCTTGACTCCCTACTTTAGCATTCCAGTCCCCTAGAATGAGAAGAACATCTTTCTTTGGTGTCAGTTCTAGAAGGTGTTGTAGGTCTTCATAGAATTGGTCAATTTCAGCCTCTTCAGCATTGGTGGTTGGTGCATAAACTTGGATTACTGTGATGTTGAGAGGTCTGCCTTGGATTCGTATTGAAATCATTCTATCATTTTTGAGATTGTATCCCAGTACAGCTTTCCCCACTCTTTTGTTGACTATGAGGGCTACTCCATTTCTTCTACGGGATTCTTGCCCACAATAGTAGATATGGTAATCGTCTGAATTGAATTTGCCCATTCCCGTCCATTTTAGTTCACTGACGCCCAGGATGTCAATGTTTATTCTTGCCATCTCCTGTTTGACCACATCCAACTTACCAAGGTTCATAGATCTTACATTCCAGGTTCCTATGCAGTATTCTTCTTTGCAGCATCGGACTTTCCTTTCACTTCCAGGCGCGTCCACAGCTGAGCGTCCTTTCGGCTTTGGCCCAACCACTTCATGAGCTCTGGAGCTACTTGTCCTTGTCCTCCGCTCTTCCTCAGTAGCATGTTGGACGCCTTCCGACCTGAGGGGCCCATCTTCCAGCGTCATATCTTTTAGCCTTTTGTTTCTGTTCATGGGGTTTTCTTGGCAAAGATACTGGAGTGGCTTGCCAGTTCCTGCTCCAGGTGGATCGCCTTTAGTCAGAACTCTCCACTATGACCTGTCCTTCTTGGGTGTCCCTGCACGGCATAGCCCATAGCTTCTCTGAATTACTCAAGCCCCTTTGCCACGACAAGGCAGCAATCCATGAAGGCTTCTCTGTACCAGGCAGTAAATCTGCAAAAACAGTCTCACACATTCCATTGCTTTTAACTTGTCTTACACAGAACTTAACAGACTCCAACTTTATATGACTACAATTCCCAGTATCCTTCAATTCATTACAGCTACTGTTGTTAATGCTGCTACTGCTCCTCAACATAATATTAGTTTTTTGAATTCTGTCTCAGTTACCTCATTGGTATATAATCTAACAATCATGGTTTCGTTGACTGTGTCATATGCAGCATTCTATGCAGCTGTAAACTGTTTCCACAATAACACTGAGTAATACAGATTACAGTGAACTCTAAAGCAAATGCAAATAACAAAATTAGACAATAGTTGGTGCAGTTCTAGCTAACAGTGCCATAGTGTGATGTGACACCCATTGCTGGACCGGTCTTGTACTCCATCTTGGGATGCAGAGTGAACAATATTTCATGGTAGTCCTTGTCATCATGAGATCTCAAATAAGCATAATCTTGACCCAGTGCCTGCCAGAAGTGACAAATGTGTCTTGTGAAAGTGGGACTTGGGAAGGTCTACATAAGGACTGGTTGGCTAGATCACTCAGTGGGCTGGAGTAGCTGGCTGCAGCATTGAGAGTTCAATTCCCCACTGTGCCTCCCAACAGAACAAAAAACTGCAGAATGCCAGAGTACCATCAGAAGGAGGGATTGGTAAACCACATCTGAATGTTTTATACTTGTAAGACCCTGTAAAGTGTTGCCATAAGCCAGAAATGACTCAACGGCACACAAATATTATTGTTACATATAAGGACTGCCCATATGTGGTCATAGCAGTTTGACACAATATAAGGCTTATATAAAGATGCATATATGGCCCTGACCACTCTTGTTGAGTGACTAGATTAGTTGGTCAATAAGTCAGGAACAGGAGGTATTGTTTTCATGTTTTAGTAAACCTTGCTTTCAACAAATTTGTCTCTTTCCTGAAGTATCTCTTTTGTGTTGTAAAGAACATACATTGTATATTTATCAGGTTGTCATTCTGGATGTCAGATACTGAGGTGTTTAATCTGTAGCAGCTTGTGCTGTCTGCTGTAGACGGGTAAATACAGGTGATGGAGAACTGAGGCTTGAAATTTGATAAGATCACAATTAAGGGAACATGTGGGACAGTTGGCATGGCTGCATGGCAAATCTGGGGAAGTAGCAGGATGGCTTACCTAGGCATAACTAGAAAATGTCTGTGTTGATGTGTGACAGCTGGAACGCAGATGTAAGCTTCAGAGGCTAGAGCACTTTGACACATAGTGCTTGGTCAATTTCTCAGCTCAGTACAGTTAAATAGATGACAGTCCACTGGTTTAGGTTCTTCAACCTAAAAAGCAAATGTATGGAAATGTTCAATAAAGTTCTGGCCCAATGTTATATCTAAGCAAGAGTGTCAGTCTCCTCTTTTTTAGCTGCATAATCAGTGGTTGTGAATGTATTTGCAAATTTCTCAACAACTGCATGTTGTATCATATGAAATGGGCCTCCATCCCCTCAAAGCTATTCTGAATTTCCCTTTGATACCAGTTAGAGGAAATAAAACAGCAATTTGTCAAAGCTTTGTGCCATTAAATATACAAAAGTAAGCTGTTGTGTGGCTAATGGATGTTCATGTCCTTGCCCAGGCTGTTTCTGAATGTGAGAGGGGAACCACACATTTGATGTGGGACATTTCCAAGAAGTGAAAGCTCAGATACACTATTATTATTTATTTGTTGAGCAGGAATAATGACATCACATTCACTCCTGGGCAGTAAAAGAATTCTGCCTTTAGGAAATATCACCACTTCAAGTTAAAAGCAAAACTTCTCAATAAGGAGTTCATGACATCCATAATCCTGTGAATGTGGGCCTTTAATGAAAACTGGGCCTCTGAGGTTACATCTGTGGTGTGAACATGCCAGAGTATTCACCAGACACAGAGGTGACAATATTACAGGTGCTCTGAACTCCTTCTATAAAAGACATAGAATTCAGCCAGTGAAATAAAGCAAATCACCAGAGATTTCACATAAGTGATCTTACTATGAATATGGTGTTTTTCCTCTCCTGACCCACCCTGATAAATCATCAGCTATTCCAACTTCAGTCCCTACAGAATACCACATGATTCAAAGTTAGAAGTTCTAATGTGCATTAGATCATTTTTAGTTAGCCGCTTTCAGGAGAAGCTGTCAAGCTGCCATTAAACTTTAAGTTTCTCCATACTCTGAAATACAAAAAGGCAGCAATTCAAACAATGTGAGAATCAGGCAAAGAGGAGCACTCAGCATATCACAACAGAGAATGATGTCTTCCTGAGTGCAGGTAATTACAATGGGGACAGATAAAAAGTAGAGCTGATTTTGCAACTCTCTAAAAAACCTTCCGTCAAGCAGACAGTGTGGGAATGAATAAGTATACACATTCTTGTATTCTTAACAACTTTCTTAATGCATGAAAAAAGTTTATTATTAGCAACATTTTTCTTTGCTGAATTGGAATTTCTAATTTATCTAACAGGGGAAAATGATGGTAATGCCTGATTTGTAACCAAAGGAGATATAAAGTATCTCTTTTCCCCTTAAATAGCAGTTATCTCTTTATTTAACTGAGAGCACTGCTGATTAAGGCTGTGCATAGCAACACACACACACACACACACACACACACACACACACACACACAAACCAAACACCTGTAATTCTTTCATTTCAGGATTTTCCTGAGGGTCCCTCTTTCATTTTCATATTTTTTGTGTACTAGTCATTTCATTTTACATCAAAGGGTTTCCCATGTGTGTTTCCCCATTTATATTTTCTGACACTCCAAAAGCCCCAAAGAAACTTTTGAATCTACTCAAAAAAAGGAAAGGCAAGGCAACAGAGAATCAATCTACTCCAAATTCATACAACAGTACATAACAAAGGAACATTGTCATAATCAGACCTATGCAGGCACTAATTTATACAGTATTGTCACATTCCTCATCTTCTTCATAATCTTCATTAGGCAACAAATGAGAAAGGTAAATCATAACCAGACTATGCAGGCACTAGTTTATATATTACCGCATTGTGAAGTTCAAACACTTTAGCCACAAGCGAAGAGATGCAGGGAAAATACTTTATTGACACAGTTGGCAGAGAGACATAACTCAGTTTTCCATAACTAAAATAAGGCAGGTTGTGCAATCTATTATATAGGGTTCTAAGACATATCAGCCTCAACATTGGAAGTGTTCCAGAAGATACATCAGAGCATACATAACAGAGCATAAATAATATGTCTACCAGAATAACTATCCATGTTTGGAGAAAAGGGGAACAATGCTCATTACAAACAGAAAATCACAAGCGTCAGCAAGCCCTCTTGTAGGCAACTTTAACCGCATAACCTTTCATCTTTTCTTTTTACCTACATGACTTGTACTTTCTGCAGATAAGAGATATGGTGCTCAAAATTGAGACTTTTAGTATTAGCCTCCCCAAAATTGGATTGATGTCCTTAAAATCATATCACAATCAGGCAGCAGATGAGAAAATAAAATTATCAGATTATGCAGAAACTGCTTTATATATTATCACATCATATCATCAACATGAGGCAACAGTATAGATGAGAAAGAAAAATAATCATTATCAGACTTACATAGGCATTAGTTTATATTATGACATTCATCATCACCATTATCATAAACACAGGAGGAAAATATGCAAATAAAACACAGACACACATATATCCCCTTTCTCCAAAACCCAAAAAGTATGCAAGCAAATAAAAACAAAAAGTATAATCAAAGCCCTGAAATCAAAATTACTAAAATGTGGGGTGATTCCTCTCTCCTCACTATTTGACGCCTTCTTGTCTCTTCTTGAGTCCAGCAGGCAGCAGTAGTTAAAGTAGAGAGCAACAAAAATAATCCAACCAAGGAAGTGACTGAAAAAAATCCCAAGAAGGGGGAAAGTCCCTGAAGAAATTGGGAGGGGCCCAAAAAAATAATCCAAGGAGGCATGCTAGCATGGGCAAGCTGTCTGACAACAGGAAAAATACTCTAAAGAAATAGTGGAGGTAGAATATCTTCCAAAAAATGAAGAAGAAAAAAGCAGAAAGAGAAAAGCTCCAAGATGAACGCAAAGCAGGAAGACAGCAATCCAAGATGGAGGGCACCAGGAGCTCAACACGCAGTAATCCTACAAGGAATGACTGAAGCAAAGAGCACTTCTCACTGGGTTCCATGTTCTTTTACAGACTCAGAATTCCCTCCCACACCCAGACATTCTGATTGGCTGGTGATAGCCCTCAAGACACCATTGAATGAAGAATTTCTCAGGCAGTTTGACAAAGGACGAAAGGGCACCAAAAGCTTATACAAAAGATGGGACACAAAACTTTCATGAAGACCTATTTTGTAAACATGAATCATTCATGTTTGAGAGGCTGCATTTTGGCAATCTCCAAAATAACATGAATTACAAGAAAGAGAGCCTCTTTTGTGCTTTGGGTTTTTTGTTGAGACATGAACGGCCAGAACCAGATCCACTCAAATTGAGTGTTGGGAGAGTGAGAACGGACAAAAGAAAACATTTATTTACCCAGCGTGTTGTTAGTCTGTGGAACTCCTTGCCACAGGATGTGGGGTTAAAGGCATCTGGCCTAGATGCCTTTAAAAGGTGATTGGACAAATTTCTGGAGGAAAAGTCCATCGCAGGTTACAAGCCATGATGGGGATATATAATCTCCAGGCTTAAAATGAAGGTACCTCAAAATGCCAGATGCAGGGGAGGGGGATCAGGAGAAAGGGATCTAGTTGTCTCGTGTGCTCCCAGAGGCATCTGGTGGGGCCACTGTGAGATACAGGAAGATGGACTAGATGGGCCCTTGGCCTGATCCAGCAGGGCTCTTCTTATGTTATGTTCTTATGAATGGCCTGTCCCTATTTCTGTTGACATCACATCAAGGTGATCTAAAGGGGTTGCAACAAAATGAGATAGTGATAAGAATTTCTGCAGACTGTGGGAACCAACATTAAAATGGACAAACTTTAATCAAGTAGAAATTGAAGCACATGGGGGTCAAAATCTTTGCTTCCCATATGTTAGATGGTATTGTAGCTGGTGGTGAGTGACCAAGAAAGTGATCTTGGGATTATGGAGGAAGCTAAAGGAAGATATTGATCCAGTATGTGACTATGTAAAAAGGAGCAAATTCCATGTTGGGGGTCATTATATAAAAGAATCCAGTATGAAACTGCCAGTATTATGACGCCCTTATTCTAGCAGTAGACAAACTTGTGGATTTGGGGGATAAGCTTCAGACGCTACAGAAAGAAAAGAAAAGAAATGAATGGGACGTACCCAGAGGCACTTGTGGTTTTAATTTTCAGGAGTTCTGGTTGTTGTACTTCATCAGTAAGGTAGAGATGGAGAAGGTGTAGAAAGGGACAACCTAGGTGTTCAAGGTGTTGCATCAACTTCCGTAGAGGGGAAATTACAATATTTGGAGTTGTTCTACTTAACAAAATGGAGAGTGAGGAAGGAGATGAAACCATGACAGCAGAGCATGGGGCCATCCACTAATGCTGAATGACAGGAAATTCAGGACACTTTCTCCAGGACAAGAAAATACTTAAATTGTGGCATCTGCTGTCACATGATGTAGTAACGGCTGCCAGCATCTGTAGCTTTGTACATGCAGAGCTTCAGGCCCTGTTCTGCCTTTTTGGCTCAATAATGTAGGATTACTGTTTACAACTTCATCTCTGCACTTTATTATGTCTTGACAAACCCCCAGGCCTCCATAAAGCTTCAAAGTAACCAATTCCAAATTAGTTTCTTGAAATTAATTCCTGTTTATGATAACTAAGACATAACAGGCAATGCACTCCAATCTCAATGATAGGGTTGCTGTAGTGGGTTTGGAATGGGAACACTGCCCTTTTGCCAGCACAGCCCCCCTATGACATCGGATATCTATGTAATCTGCACTTTAGTTGATCATTACTGCTGTTAATAATGTCATTGTCATTCCAAAGGTCCATTGCCAGTCTTTTTCCCATCTCACTTGGTTTCCAATCCTTCTTCTATTATGCTCTATGTGTCTGAGGCAATCCAAGGAATGATCATGAAATAAAAGTATTAATTTTTGAGGTGCCACAACTTTTTTAAAAAAAATCATTGCAGGTTTTTTTATGTAATAAAAAAATCCTATAATGTTTACTAATGTGTAACTTTGACAAGGGAATTAAACTAGCAACTATGCAACGGGTACTCAAAGCATTTCTTATTTTGTCTTTTTTTTTTCAAGTCTTGTCAAAGCAGGCCTCTCCACTGGACTTCCCTCATGCATCAGCAGTTTTTCCCAGCTTCCCATGAAAATGCTCTTCGTTCTGCACAGGAGACTGCCAAATTCTGCACAACTTTAATGCCCTTCCTGCTGCTGGAAAAGTGTCATTATGGTCAGGAATTTTAACGATCAAGTCCAGATTGATGTTCCTTCTGCCACTTCCAGGGGCATCCTGCACAGGAAATATTGCATTCTACACAGGAGGAATGTAATGCTCCTGTGAAGCTTGGCATTTTTTTCCCTGAAGGAATAGTCACAAAATCTCTGAGCAATCTTGTGAGATTTCTCAGGGGAAAAAAATTCATGCAGAAAAAAACTATTCCCCTTGCCTCAACTTCTCACTAAGAGCAAGTGGCTGAGAGCTTCATTTCCCTATAAGGAATATATTCTGGAGGTTTTTGAAAGGGTTGGGGAAAGAGTAACTAATGCTAAGGTGCTGGCTTTCTTTTTTTAAAAAAAATCTTCTGTATCTTCAATATTAGGAGTAAAAGTAACTAGTTCCAAGGTTGGAACAAAAACAGAGCAAGATGTATTCCAAATAAAGATAAATATTCCAGAGACCACACTTGTCACCCACAGTTATTTTGAATAAAGACACATGGTTATAAGTCACCATAAAAAACTCTTTTCTACTTTCTGTGAGTTTTGTATTTTTCTGATTTGCCTTGCCAATTATACCATATGCATTTTGCCAGGGTCACTTTTTGCATTTACTTGGGATGGTTAAAAGTGAAGAAACAGATAATTTCAGGATGTTAAAGATTCAGAGGGAAACTCTTGTGATTGGCACTTTGAATTTTAAATTAGAAGTAGGACATGTCTACCAGTTAATAAAATTACAAATGTGCATCAATAGCAGCATGATTTCCCAAGCAAGAAAACTGCTCTCCACCCCTCTGTTGTTGTCCTCTTATTTCAGCATTCTTTTTACATATTTTCAGAGATGTGTGTTTGGATTTGGAAATATCCAGAATTCTCCAAATAATGCCATATTTGGATAGTTCCGAATATATACAAATCCAAATTTGATAGTTCCAAATATCTGTAATAATAATTCCTTATATTTGAAGCCCCATTTACTCTAAGAGATTAGAAAGCAAAATGCTAGGTTTCTGCTTGCTAGACGAAGAAATGAGAGTGAAACCTATTTATCAGGTATCCTGAAGTGATTTCTAGAGAAATGAAACTTAAAGACAATCTGGCACTAAGAACTACAGAGCTGGAAGGGACCTTATGGATCATCAAGTCCAGCCCATGTCAAGAAGGTGCAGTGAGGAATATAACTCCCAACTCAGATACCTAAATCATTGAGACATCAAGGAATAGACTGATGCTCTGTTTCTTTGCCTCTCTGCTTTTTTGGAGTAGTGTTTAAGAGTTCTGTAGGGCTTAATTTGGACTAGTACCAGGAAACGTAAATGGGGAAACTGTTATAGAAGAACCAGGAAGAGGTTTTCCTTTTTGCATTGAACAAAAGGGTTGATGTGCTAAAAAAAAACCCCACAAAAATGAAAGGGGGAAAAAAAAGAAAAAAAACCCAAACAAAAGAAACAAGTTTCTATTTGTTTTTGTTTTTTTTTGCTATGTACATGGCTAGTAGCATTCATTAGAGCCCTACATGTTTGTAGTGAAAGAAGCATACATATTTTAAACTACATTTAATATCCCCTTACAAATGGACTTTAATTTCAAAAAAAGAAAAAAAACCAATATCTGTAAAATGAAATGTCACATTTGATAACTGAGAAGAGTAGCACTAAAATATGATCTATTACTATATGTCTGCTGCCTTCAACATAATTGCAAAGAGTATATGCCATAGAAACCACTAGTTCCTAATTTTCTTTTCCATTTATTTATTGACTAATCTGTCTATAATCTGAGAAATGCATTTTACACTGGAGCTATTCTCAACCGGAGCAGACTGACTAAATGAATGGGTCTTATTAAATCAACACTCATGAGGTTTCCATTGATTTAATGGGTCGACTCTTCTGCAGATAAACAATCAGAGTTATCCCATGTTGTCTTAACATCTGTTTTCTCTGTAATAAAACTGTAAATATTCCACACACTTGAAATGATTGTTTTTAACCTGTTGTTTACAAGATGACCATTGTAAACATACAGGATTTGTAGCCTGAGCTTCAGTAAGAAGGTATATTTGAACAGGAAGAGGCCTGTTACTTTGTTTTGTTTTCCTTCCTTTTAAAAAAAACACAAAACTGTGCTGCATGCTCTGGTAATGAGAGATACTGGCTTTAAAGAATATAATTATTGTTTTGGATGGAAATGTTCAGACTTGGCACCTATCCTCGACTATTTAATATGTAAACAGTAACTCCCTGAGTATGCTTTATGATGCTTCCCAACCATATTTTCCATTAATCACTTTTCAAGTGTCTGTGCTGCACCCTTCACCACGGTACCCGAGCACCTAATAGGTTTTCTCATTTATATACCTCGAATTCGTGAGGCACGAAGCAAACAGATTAGCATGGATTATTTATCAGCAATAAAGAGTCTCAGATAAAGGATGAAGAGTACAGAGGCATTGGCAGTGACAGGATAGAAGAGAGGATAAAGAAAGAGCCATAAAGGACACAAAGAAATCCATATGATTGTGTGGGGTTTTTAAAGTCACCTTGAGGCATGGGTATTTTCATTCACCACTTTCCTACTTATCTGTTCCTCAGCTCTCAAAATGTTTAAGAACCAAAAGGTTCCAGCGTTGTGGGACCATACATTCCAATGATTCCATATTAACTTTAAGCACCAGAGAATAATTGAAATATGACCCTGCTAAACCAGCCTGTTAACTGATGGCATCCAGACCAGGAGGATGTGTTTACTATCCCTTCTAACATCTTGAGACCCCAAAATGAGCTTCTGCATAGAACATGTAATATAATTTCATGTCCAGTTCCCCTAAGTTCCCAAGTCTGAAAGGAGAATTAAAATGTGGCGCTGCTGACTCCTTTGTGCCCCATTAACTGCCCTGTCTCTTCTCTTTCCCAAGAAGTACTGGTTCCAATAAAGCCTGACAATGTTCACTCATTCTGGGGGTTTTCAGTAGTTTGTCTAGATGAACATTTAAAGAGATAATAAATGCCAGGATGCTGGTGCCAACGGGCAATTAGAAGAGGACTCCAAGGCCATCAATCAACATTTGCCAGCCTCTTTTTTGTCAATGGGAACATATACAGCTGCAGTCTGGGCACTTGCCAGGTGAGATAAATAACACTGCAAACAACATTTATAGAGTTGAAGTCCAGGGCAGGAGTAATACATAGTTAGTTTGGCTTTACGTGGTCATAAATGGCATCTCTTAATGTATCAGCAATGACACTTTCATGGCACTGCAGTGAACCAGTTCATTAAAGCAGGTGTTTACAGACAAAGCTGGGAGCAAAGAATCCATTTCAAGCATTGCCCTCAATGACAAACGTAAATGAGGTCTGCGCTCTGGAAATGATCATATGCACAGCAATTATCACTGCACAATAGTTGCTAAGAGGCTTGCTTGGAAAACTCACTCAGTATTCCGTTTTGAATTACAGAAATCTAAATGTTGACCAGCTGATGATGAAGAAGGTCCTGGCTGTTCACATAGCAGGGTTAAGAGTGTATACACGTAGGTAGCCTTTACAGTATATCTTTCACCCTCCCATAATAATTTGTTTCATAGTCTATAGAAAACTGAGAATATATTGCTTGGGATAAGTTGTTACCAGACATTAACAATTATTTAACAAAACAGAAGGTGGTGATTCCGATGGTTCCTTGCAGCCCTGTGTTCTCTGGATTTACTATGAAAGCTTGAAAGACCTCTGGAAGGAATTTTGGAGTGATGGGGCTGCAGAAGTCAGAGAGAGAAATCCCATTGCATAAGATTTCCTTTCACATGATGTTTGTCTCCAGCCCACATCTTTATTTTTAGCTGTCCTCTAAAAGACTAACAAAAGCCAGTTTTTTAAAACATTCCTGTTAAAAGCTATAAAAATTTCAGTGCACCAGAGGTTAATCCAAGGATCTCCTTATAGAAGAGCCAAGGCAACTTCCAACTTAAATTAAAAGCTCCCTAGAAAGAAGATTCTTTGGTTAAATATGACACAAATCCAATAAAGAGATAACAAGGTGGTCTTCCCTAGAGAGGAAAAATCTAAATATTGTGTGCAGCTATTGGAGAGGTGCTCTCCTTGACCAAGGATGAATGGAACTTATTTAAGAAGGTCTTTGTAGAAGATCTTAATAAGCAAGCAGGCTTGTATGGAGGGAGGTGGTCCTTCGCATAACTTAGCCACAAAGTGCAAATGGCCCTAAATGTGACCAAATGATTCCATAACTTTATCCTACAGAACTCTAAGAAATGTAATCTGATGACAAACGCATCTAGCATGAACCTTGCTTATCAGTGACAGGTTTTTAAACTTTTAACCCGAAGTAAAACTTTATTCCAATTTGGAGTATACTGAAAGGTTAATTGTTTGCTTGTTTGTTTTAAGCTAGGAATAGCAGTACTGCAGGGGGCTGCTTCTCAGATTTGCAGGCTTGGGTGCCAAAATAACCCAGCCAGTGTTAGGTGTCATGTGGATGAGAGGCGCCATTTGCTTTTCTGCCTTACATGGAGAAGTCAAAACTCAAAACTGGGAGGAAACAAATCAAATCCTCAACACTGGAAGGAAAACTACTTTATTTGTTAAAGTCCTTGAACATGGTCACTCTGAAGGCTTGATCCGTGGTTCTCGTGGTGACATCCAATGCTGCAGCCAGAGTACACCAAAAAAATAGTGGATTTGTTGTTCTTCCCAAAGGAACCAAGGTCATGTGAAAACTTAATTTATAGAGTAGCCTTAATCCTAATTGCATCAATTCTCCTTTTACCATGTTGAGAAATAAGGTAAATCTTGCATTAGAGAAATTAAATTTTTCCATTCCATTTTAAATATAATGTTCTCATACTACATCTCCAATGACAGTGAAAGCCCAGGATATTTTAAGCAGATTTTTGAAGTGAGTGCTCAGGTGAAATACAGCTTGATGCTATGGCCTAATTAGTTCTGTAGCAAATCACTCTGGAAGTTGGACATTTGGGGCATTTTTCATCTTATTCTATCTGAAACAAATTTATATCCCAGTTTTCTGCTGCAGTTAATCAAAACATGGGACTCATATATTCAGATGGAAAACCAAGTCCTCCGGTACTTTAGACACACTACCAGGAACAAATATGAAACCATACCTACATTTTATGAAAGTTGTGAGAGGACTCATTCCAGTAAAAGTTAGAGAAATCATTACACTTGGTACTTGGCTTCAGATAACACTTAATAGATTTAACTCAAAATCTAACCTGTGTATCCTTTTAAAAAGCCACAAAGCTATGTGCAAGCTTTCAGGTTTTTAGCCATTCCTCAGGCATGATGTTGCTAAAGGGGGAGGGGGGTGGAAGGAAGAGAGAAAGGCAAGGAGCAAGAAGAGGTCATTTTTAGTTGTGCCGATCTCTATCCCTTCTGCCACCATTGTTCTGTATGAATAGAGCAACATGGTAGGTAGATGTATACTTAATCCTTGCCCTTATTTTGAGTTTTAAAGGTCAGTGGTTGTCTAACTTACTTAATTTTTCAGTTATGTTTGCAAATTTGCAAAGGTAACGAGAAAGATAGAGAAGATGCTCTTTTCAAACCCAGGCTTTTGAGAGCTGAATACCCAGCATCCTCTGTTTAGATGGGCAAAGTTGTTAATTTACTATCACACAAACTACTGGATAGCTCAGTGGTTTAAATATCAGAGGTTGGGAGTTCAATTCCCCACTGTGCCTCCTTGATAGGGGCTGGACCCTATGATCCATAGGTCCCTTCCAGCTCTGCAGTTCTAAGATGATGACGATGATTAGAATTTTTAATGTTTGAAGTTTGTTTCCCAGCCTGGATGAAGAAATTAATGAAGTTCGGCAAACTCTTTTGTTAAAGAAAAAAAAATCCACACAAAATTCTTACTCATCTCTACAACCATGGGCCAGAGTCGTCTTGAATTCCATCAAAGCATAAAGGTCTGCTGGTGTCCTGCACAATTCTTGGCTCGCCTACATGCAAGTAATCACTTCATTGGAATAAGTGGGATTCTGCTTACATAAAGGCGCACAGGAGATGCCCCTGAGCAGCCTGAGAAGAAGTCAAAAAGCTAATGCAATGGATCCTTGTGTGAGTGATTCCACCTAAGCTAGCCACAATGTTCAGGACTATTTTATTTTCAAGTTGTCATTAAGTGTGGACCAAGTAAAGGAACCAAATTAAATATGTCATTCCTCTAACGCCAAGGGAGGCCCGAAGAGAAAGAACAAGAAAGTGGGCCTTCTCGGCAGTGGCCCCTCGGCTCTGGAACAATCTCCCCCCAGAAATTTGTCTGGCTCCCTCGCTGGGTGTTTTTAAGAGCCAACTTATGACCTGGCTCTTCAGACAGGCCTTCCCTCCTGTCGATACCTAACTTATTTCTCCATCCTCTAGTGTATTAATATTGTTGTTTTATTTTATTTTAATATTGTTGTTAGCCGCCCAGAGTAGACTTTGGTCTAAATGGGCGGGATATAAATTAAATAAATAAATAAATACTGAATTGTGCCTTCACATTTCTTCTTATGGGCCTTTGAAGAAAGCAATAGTACGTTTGTTTTATTATATTATATTTCTTTTACTACACTTCTTTTATTTTTATTGAGCTTGAAGGGAATTTAGACATTCCACTATGTGCTCTTGGTATTCCTTTTATTTCACCTGCTTAAAGGTTTCTTTCCTTGTCACTACTGAGAGTATCCCCATGCTATTTTCAAAGCCCCTTCATTGTGTGAAAGTGTGAGCTTCAAAGAAAAAAAAAGTCCACAATGAAAGCTGCTAATGTATGATGAAAGCTAATGTATTTCAAAGTGCAACATTCATCATCATTTTCACTGCCTTGATCCATAGACTCATTTTGTTACACTGACTTTAGTAAAGCTTGGCTATCAAAGACCGAGGTCAAGGGCGTTGGAACCAAAACCATACCGGGTTTCTAAGTCTCAGCAATTCATAATTGATGTTGCCTTTTTCTGCTTCTCAACAAATCAATTCTGAAGATCAACACCATTTCTTCCCCTTCCCACGATCTAAAGATTAGAACTTGTGTTTAAAAAATCTATTGAAGCTAGAGGCTCTTTTTCTTTCTTTCTTTCTTTCTTTCTTTCTTTCTTTCTTTCTTTCTTTCTTTCTTTCTTTCTTTCTTTCTTTCTTCTTAATAGTTTCTAGCATTTCCTAAATATATATGCAAACCTGGTTTCCTTTCCTTTCTTTCTTTAAAGAGGAATATATTTCAAGCCCTTATGTATCTGTACTATTCTGTGAGTTTATTCCAGGCAAAATCTACAGTCTCAGCATGAATGTTGAATAATACGACCTAAATGAAGGCTCTCATCCAATGGAACATTCAGCACTTGTAAGAAGCTTTCTGAAGTCTGATGCCATCTAAGGCATGTCTACTGGGAATATAGTCTTTAAAGAAAAAAAAATACTCCTGCCCCAAATTAGCATGAAAGACTTGTCAGTGATTTCTACTTCTTCTTCGTTTGTTGCTAGACTTTATGTCCATTTAAATTTTATCAGGCTCAGGATCAATAAATGTGCACAGCTTGAAGGCTAACTGATCACTGACTGCACATTTTACATTGCTGAAATGTATCAGGATAAATAGGTCAGAGCCAGTGTGAGGATAGAGGATGGAAAGCTTTGTTGTTGGGCTGATGGATATGTATCCATATTGGGCTCAAAAACTTTTACTTGTTTCCTGATCCCATTTCCATTTCTTGACTTCGGTACCACATCTGAGTAATTGACAGGTGCCTCTTTTTTGTTGTTGTTGTTGTTTTTTGGAGTTCTAATGATCTGCATGAGATTTCCAGTTGTACGTGAGTTGAACACAGCAGGCCTAAGAATCCTACAGGTAGTTCAAAGCAGAATTAATTCAGAGAATGCAATGCCATTGAGCTGCTTGGCAAAGAGCTTTACAAGAGAGCAAGAAGAAGCCATACAACAGGGATGGAGGATATGTAACTCCCCAGCTGTTGTTCAGCTGCATCTCTCCTATCATCCCTCACCCTTGGTTATGCTGGGTAGGTTTGATGCAAATTGTATCCCAACAGTATCTGGAGGTTCCTCCATTTTCTATCCTTGGCTCTGAGGACACAAACCAGGGCAGGGCTGGCCATCGTCAAACTGTCTGCTATAATATTCTGTTTGCATAGTGGCCAGCCAAATGCTCCTGGAAAGTTCTCAATGGCAGACCATGAGCAATAAACTTGCTTGTCTCCAGCATGTAATTCTTCCAAATATTTGAAGTTCCATCTAACCAAATCTTTGAAGTTTCTCTTTTAAAAACGATGTGTTCCTGTTACTCATTAGTGCTTGAAAATTAACCCACAAGAAAACTAAATTATGGAGCGTATTCATCTGGAGTCTTGCTGTGTGTCCTGCTATGAACAGTAGCTAAGCTGTTGGCTAAACAAGGCAGAGGCTTTTCTGAAGATACATTATGAGAATATAACATGCCAACAAGGAAAGGTATGTTTGTTACATTCTTATTGAGTGTTGGGATGTTTTGCTGAGCCTTTATTACAAACTCTAATCTAAGTTTGATGTTATGCAAGCAGAGTTCCCCTCCTTCCCCCTGCAGCCCCTCACTCTCCTCTCAAAAGTGTTCTGGAAGGTTCCACAACCCTCGGAAGCAGATTTGAGGGATGCACAGGAGGGAGCATTTGTAGGAAGAAGGGACAAGCAGCAGCACCAACAGCTTGGCACAAACCAACAGCTGAATACAGACCATTGTTTCAGCTTGTTTCAAAAGAATGTGGTTTTTCCCATCTGTTTATTTTGTTGTGATTTTGAGAAATGACAGTTAAACCAACTTGGCAAATTCTGTGCACTGAGCCTGGACTATGTAATTTGCTCTGTTCCACAACATTTGCCATTTTATTTTGTCTCTGTGGCTGAACTTTACTCGCTTCAAAAGAAAACAATGATATGCTTGGCACTGAGTTGATAGCTTATTAACTCTAGCTTTATTAACCATCATGATTTTATTAATTTCAATATATATAAAAAAACTTGGAACAAACCAGAAGCTTATATGTCATCAACATACTTATCCCTGCATTTACTCCAGGTCCAGATCCAAATGTAGAATGTCATCAGCCTTCTCCTCATATAGCCGTATTTTCCGATAATTTTTGAGCAACTTCCCACCTCAGACACCACTGCTTTAGGCACATGCATTGGTTAACCCCAAACAGGTTCCTTCTTATGCTCTTGTGTCCTACACCCTCAAGCTGTTCATCTAGAGGAAATCCTCCTTCACCATCTAGGTGGCATTTCCACTCATGTTCTTTATTTGAGCATTGTGGTGCAGTGGTTAAACTGCAGTACTGCAGTCAAGACTCTGTTCACACTCTGAATTCGACTGTTGTGGACTCCGGTAGCCAGCTCAAGGTTGACTCTGCCTTCCATCCTTCTGAAGTTGGGAAATTGAGTACCCAGATCATTAGGGGTAGAGGGGCAATGTATAGCCTGCATAATTAAATTGTAAACTGCACAGAGTGTGCTTTAAGCATCATGGGCACCATATAAGCAGCACATTTTGCTTTGCTTACTTCCATCTATTATTTTCTGCAAGAACAGATTTTCCATTTTGAAGATATAAAAATGATTATAGGCTCCTTGCAACCTTTTTTTTCCCTAAAAAGAAAATACAGGCGTGCCTATAATTTTAAAAAATCTTTTAAGTCTTAAAAGAATACGTGAAATAGTTGACGTGGAATAGTAATCTTCATACTGATTGGGGGGAAATGTGTTTTTTTGCTTCCTTCCTTGCTTTTTTTTTCTTTTCATTTTTGGTTTGTTTAATAATTGGAATGAAACGGCACACTTCACAGAGGTAGAGTTGTCTCCAGGCAAGAAATATGCAAAGTTTCAGAAGGATAGGTGCAGGAGGCTGAAAAGTTATGAGGTTTTTTGAATAGTGAAGCATGGTGGCCTTGGAAGAGTGTCCATCAAATCTGAAAAGTGAAGGAACATTTAAAATAAAAGATACTTGAATAAGTTAATCCAAGTTAAAAACAGAATCTCCTGGCTTCTTTAAATTCTAACACAAGAGCTTCTGGGTGTCTCTCCAGCATCTCTTTGTGCCCAGCACAGAGTAAGATGTAAGTTTTCTCAAAGTTGCAACCCGCTTTCACAGCCAGAGAGCCCCAGATAAAATGTGTCCTGGACTTAAAAAGTGGATCTGTCACACATTCAACCTTACTCTTCTGTCAGATTAGGTATTTTCCTAGGAATGGAACATTAAGTAGCACATTTCTACTCCCCACCACCTGCTTTCAGAATCTCAAATGCCTCACAAAGCTTCAACCACTGTTCAGCTTTGGTTCTTTTCCCCAGCAAGCAGTGGAAATAATCTGAATTGGCCCAGCTTTGGCTAAAGTTTCAGGATTCATCTGAGTCTGATTAATAGCCCTAATATTTATTCTACTCCTAGTAACATGAAGACTACTTGCATTATCTCACCAAAGGTAAGAAGTCTAGAAAAAGAAAATGAGAAGAAAAATCTCTTCAGGTGAATCTGATCGAGCCGCTGCTGAGCAGGAAGCTTCTTGACTGACAGCCTTTGCCTCCCTCCCCGGATGACGTGAGACTCCTAGTCTTGCGGTAATCGTCATTGGCAAGAGGGGGGAACGTTAGGTTATTTAAGGACGTTCCCCCCTCTCCCCGCCCTCTTCCTTTCCTGGCACCAGTGAAGGAGAGAGCTCCGCTATGCTGCACTTTTGCTTTTGCAACTGCATCATCGTTTGGAGGCCTGCGAAGACAACGCTTGGGAATCTGGGGGGGGGGGGTAGCATCGGCTACCCCCTGTGGTCTGATTGATAATTTTTCTTTGATTACTCGGGCTATTATTTACATATTACCATACCCCTTTTGTAAATTTAATTTAGATTAATTAGATAATTTAAGTTTGTATAATTACATTGAGGGGGGTGGGTAGTTCTGTGGAAAGGGGGGATCACAACCGCACAGCTTGCGCGGATTGCGCTACGGCGTGATAGCAGCTTGGCCAGCTGCGGGATAGCCCCAAGGGAATAGAATAAGAAGGCTTACTTTGGACAATAGGGCCCGGTGTTGGCAACACTGTTCTTGACTGACAGCAGCTAATTTGGAGTTTGCGAGGGTCGGGTAGGCAGGAAGCGGCCGAGGTGCGGTGCGGCCTCTCCGATTCACAGCAGTTTGGGGCCTTAGCTCAAGGGGAAAACAAGTCGAGGCTTACTGGGTCAGAAGGTCCTGTTTTTTTTTCTGGGGAAAGCCGCACTTGACCGACGGACCGCTAATTTCAGTTTGCGAGGGCCGGGTAGATAGGAGACAGCTGTATTGTGGTGCAGCCTTGCAGACCCGTAGCAGCCTGGGACACATGCGGTGCGGCCTTCAGGCTCATCGGCCGTTAGCGCATCGATCTCCCTGCCCCATCCTACATACTTTAAGGGTCGGGGTTACAGTGTCCTTGGGGACCTCGTACGAATAGCACAACCGGTTTGGTGGTTGGGAGGAAATAGCTAGGGGGCATGAGGTGTCGAATTTAAATTGTTTTTTGTTTTTCATTAGTTTATCTAGATTTAATTTTTTTTAAAAAAATTAAAATTAAATAAAAATTCGAATTAATTAATAAATAAACAAATATATATAATTAAATAAATTTAAATAAACAAATAAATTTATTAAATTAAAAAAGGGGGAAAGGAAATCTTTTGGATTTTAATAGAGTATTTCATTATAGGACTAAATAATTAGTTTATTTGGGTACAGGTAGCTCAGTGGAATCATTTAATTAATTGAGCCTGGCAATTGATTAAGGGCTTTTGCTTAGCATTAAATTAATTATACTTTCATAAATTGTAAGTGGCCAACAGCCTTTATTTGAAAATTCATTGGGTGCATTGGATTCAATAAGGTCAGAGTAGACCTTTGGTCCAGATGGGCGGGGTATAAATCTAATAAAATAAAATAAATAAATAAATAAATAAATAAATAAGGCTAGTCTGAATAAAAATAATTAATTTAGCAGCTAGTTTCTCCCTACGATTGCACTGGTCCACATAATGTGGTTTATTTTCTGAGCTTAACACCTAAACTGGTTGGAATTGTGGTGCCTTTTGTGAGAACTTGAGGGATTGATTCAGAATGGCTGGGCGCAAAGGTCGGGGTAATAAAGGAAAGCAACCAGCCAAGAAAAGGCCAGTTCCACAAGTGTCTCTGCCTCAGTCCTCATCGGATGAGGAATCATGGCCTGTATGGCAGCAGCTACAAGAAAAAATATCCGCTTTGGAGGCTGAAAGGTTAGCGCGACAGGCACCTCAGGCCAGCGAGGCGCAGCCATGCCATTCAGCTAGGGAGGCTAAGAGCCACTGTAGGGCGAAACTTAAAGCAATAGCTGATGATCTAATGTCTAGATTTGCTGTTCTTGAAGCTGAGCAGCAGTCGGCAGGGACATCCAGATCTGATGTAGAAAGGGCAACGGCAACGCCACAGTCATGGTATACTGACAAAAGGCAGAGACCTTCAACCACAGCAGCGTCTAGTTCTGCAGCTGAGGTTCTCGACAGGCAGGAAGTTGTGGACATCGATGATCTGGAGCAGCTATATGGCAGGGATGATGCAAGCCTGGAGATACCTTCAGCTGGTGAGTCAGTCGCTACACCGAGCACTTCATCACCTATCCTTGACTTGCCTTGGGCTGGCAGCGGGCAATTTAATTTCCCCTGTTTTACACCTTATGACACACAGGGTTTCAGGGCCCCGAACGCTTTGTGGCCCTGTTCTAGCGCGCAATTTGGGGGATGGGCTGTGCCATATCCTCAGGTAAGCACTACAGCTGGCGTAGGGGTTTGGCCATACCCATCTGTTCCAGACACGGGTTACAATACCATGCCACTGTGAGCATTGCCATTCGGCGATTACTCAATGCCTTTAGGCGATCATCTCACCCCGGTCACGCGAGAGAAAATTTGAATGGCGAATATGTAGATCTTTTCAAGTTGTTAAATAGAGATGTGGGGAAAAAGGACTTAGACAAGGAGGACGAAAAGGACAAGGAAAGGTGTAGGAGAAAGAAGTTAGACAGGACATGGTCCAATTGGCTACCTGGATTTTTAATTTACGCTGGAGTGGTTGTAAAGGCCCAACCATGGTGGGCTCAATCCCTTTTTCAATATTTGGATTTAATATACCATGCATACGTAGATTTCGCTGGGCAGGCTTGGCTTAACTATGATGAAGCCTTTCGTATGTGCAGCGCGATTCATCCGAACCTCAGATGGGATGAGCCCCAGCCAGGTCTTTGGCTGCAGTCTATGACGCCGGCCAGACCTAATCTGGGGGATTGGTTTGATAGCAGACATTTGAATAGAAAGGTTGCCCAGACTCAAAATCCCTGTGTAGCAGCGGGGCAGGTGGTTCAACCCCACCTGCTTTGCTGGGACTACAATGCCAAAGGCAGTTGCACCAGGAAA
Source organism: Intellagama lesueurii (assembly GCA_037013535.1). Taxonomy (NCBI): domain Eukaryota; kingdom Metazoa; phylum Chordata; class Lepidosauria; order Squamata; family Agamidae; genus Intellagama; species Intellagama lesueurii. Next base: position 264,371,229 of record JBAJHW010000001.1, read on the forward strand.
CCATGCTGTTTCAGGCATGAGTGTGCAGCATGTGGGGATCAGCACCCCAAAATGCTGTGTGTTAGAGCGGGGGTCCAACGTCAGACTAGGGGCGCAGGAGGAGGCAAACAACCCAGCAGTGGCGGGGGTAACCCTGGAAAAGGGCCCCAGTCCAATTAGGGTTGCAGTTTTGGAAGCTTGGCTACATGATTACCTCTGCAGGGCGGATGCTATTTATTTGTTGGACGGTTTTAAGTTTGGCTTTAGGATCCCGGCTATTGGTGAGCACAAAGCATTTTTTGCGCGGAACCTGAAATCTGTGTGTGGAATGGAAAAGGTGGTTCAGGAAAAAAATTCCAAGGAATTAAAGGAAGGGAGAGTGTTGGGTCCTTTTGCATCGCCCCCTCTGGAAACCGAAAGGGTCTCACCTTTAGGAATTGTTCCAAAAAAGGTACAGGGAGAGTTTAGATTAATACATCATTTGTCCCACCCTGAGGGAGCGTCGGTCAACGATGCCATCCCTCAGGAACTTTGTACAGTGCGCTACACCTCTTTTGATGAGGTGGTTAGCATGATACGGAAGTGTAGTGTAGGGGCGGAGATGGCAAAATGTGATATTATATCAGCTTTCCAGATTTTGCCAGTTCATCCGCATGATTTTGATTTGTTAGGCTTTCATTTTCAAGGATCCTTCTATGTTGACAGAGCCTTACCCATGGGTTGCTCTGTGTCATGTGCAGCATTTGAGCATTTCAGCTCATTTATTGAATGGAAGCTCGGAAACAGGGTGGGCCGTAAGTGTACGGCCCATTACCTTGATGATTTTCTTTTTTGTGGTGAGAGGAAAACAGGGAGGTGTAAGCTTATCCTGAACACTTTCCAAGCAATGGCAGAGGAGATAGGTTTACCACTGGCGGAGGAAAAAACAGAAGGACCAGCTACGTCCCTGACTTTCCTCGGCATTGAGCTAGACACCGTACAACAGACATCAAAGTTGCCAGACAACAAATTAGCTGACCTTAAGATTCGGATAGCATCACTATTACAAAGGAGAAAGGTGTCTCTGCGAGAGCTGCAAGAAATTGTAGGCCATTTAAACTTTGCTTGTAGAGTCGTGGTGCCGGGACGCGCCTTTTTGCATCAGATTTGCGATGCGATGAAGGGCCTGCATCGCCCCTTGCATAGGACTAGGATTACGCAGGGTATGAGGGAGGACCTATGAGTCTGGAATCAGTTTTTAGCAGATTTTAATGGAATATCTTTTTGGAGAATATCTTTTTGGGTTTAAGATGGATTTTCAGGTCCATTCGGACGCTGCGGGCTCCTTAGGTTTCGGAATCTATTTCAGAGGGAGATGGTGTACCGGCACATGGCCTGAAGATTGGCATCAGGCCGGTATTACCAGGGATCTAACGTCCCTGGAATTCTTCCCGATAGTAGGCCCGCTGTGGCTATGGGCAGAAGAATGGTCAAACTCTGTCGTATGTTTTTGGTGCGACAACCAGGCAGTTGTTTACATTGTAAACAACCTTACGTCTTAATCAGAGAGGGTCATGGCATTGGTTAGGGCATTCACACTGCGGTCCTTGAAATTCAACATTTTTATTCAGGCACAACATGTTCCAGGGATAGACAATAGTTTAGCTGATGCCTTATCGTGTCAACAGATTGGGTGGTTCAGGGAGCTAGATCCAGGAGCCAATGAGTTCCCAGAGATTCTGCCCCCAGAGGTTTGGCAGATTGGCACGAGGACGCGGAAAGAGCAATAGGTTTGGCCCTGGCACCAAGGACACGAAAAGGGTACTATGCTGTGAGTATAGAGTTTCAGGAATTTAGGAAGCTGGTTAACCTGGAGCTGGTCTGGTCATCACCGGTGGATCACCTTCAACAATTCATTGTGTATCTGAATAGAAGGGGATTGGCACCTGGAACTATTCAGGGTAGGTTATCAGCTCTCTCCTTCTATGCTAGGATTAATGGGTACCAGGATTATTCCTCAGATTACCGCATTAGGAAAATTATTGAAGGGTGGTCCAAAGAAAGAGGAAGAGTGCAGGACACCAGGGCTCCCATATCACCTGCTTTGCTAGAACGCATCTGTCAGCAGGGAGTTTCTGTGTAGGGATGAGTATGAAATGATTTTATTTAGAGCAGCATCCTTGTTGACATTTTTTGGGGGCCCTTAGGATTATCGAGGTAGTTGCCGCTGGAAAGAATGATGAGTCTAGAGTAGCTCTGCAATGGCAAGATGTTAGGGTTACGGATGGAACGGTACAAATTTTTATTAGACGATCCCAGGCCGACCAAATAGGGAGGGGTGCGCAATTTACGCTAGCACATTGCCATACAGAAAGCATTTGCCCTGTGAAGGCCACGATTGACTACTTGGGTGTTAGGGGACAATATCAAGGTTATTTCTTTAAACATAGAGATAGTTCCCCATTAACAAAGTATCAGTTCTGGAAACTCACAGACGTAGCGTTGGATAGGGTTGACGTACAGGGATCACGATTTGGCACACACTCTTTTAGAATTGGGGCAGCATCTACAGCTGCTGTCTTAGGATACAATACAGATGAAATTAAACATTTGGGTAGGTGGTCTTCATCCAACTACCGTAGATATACCAGAACACTTCCTAACATCTAGGCAGGGGCCTGGTTTTTTGTTATATCTCCGCAGGTTCCACAATGACAGTGAGACGGCGACATGTTTTGATTTTAGGCCACAGCTATGTTTATTGGACAGCGCATTATGCGGCTGCATCCCCATGGGGGAGCAACCTGGGCCTTGGAGCCAGAGCCCACATCGTATGGAAGGGGCTGCGTAGGATGCTGTGGAGCCAATTGTGCAGGGCTGTCGATTTTGGCCAATTTCCACCAAATTTATTGGTCATACATCTGGGTGGCAATGACCTGGCCAGGCATCGTGGAAAAACCTTAATCTTGGGACATTTTGCGCGACTTGAGATGGTTGAAGGCCACGTACCCGGCCATGCATATCATATGGTCGACAATCGTCCCTCAGTTGGCATGGAGAGATGCCAGAAATTTTTTCTCCGTTAACACAGCACACAGGAGTGTTAACCAGGAGGTCTGCAGAGCGGTCTGCGCCAGCCTTGGATCGGTGGTTGGGCACCAAAGGATCTGCGTGGATAGGCCCGAGTTTTTTCGGAATGATGGCATACATCTGTCCGATTTGGGTTTGGATGTCTTCATCGAAGACATCAAGGGGGGCCTGCTTTCTAAGCTCAATAGGCTCAATGGCGGGCATTGGACTTAGCATGGCAAGTCCCTATGCCGTGGCGGGTAGTGCGGATATAACAGGTTTTTTCTGGTGAGTCCCAGTCTAAATTCAGGTAAGCTATAGCCCATCTGAACCCCCAGCGCTGCGGATCGTGCGATTACAGTGCTTGGGGGAAAAGATGCACTGGGCCACAACCGGACCAACAGTCAAGCTGGCTTGAGGTCCGCGGGTGGTCAAATTGCGGCTGGCCGAGTTTTCGCTGTCATTTAAGACTACGAAAACTTGGGGCCAGAGACTCACCCCTTTGTTGCTTAGGGGGTCCTTTGAGACCTCTACGATTTAACCTGATTCCGCACTACAGCAGGCCCCCCTTTGCCAAAGGATGGCAACATTGATTATGATTAATAAAGTGTGGCCCGTGTTTTAATCCATAACCTTTGTCTCGCGTCTTTATTCCAGGGTTGGGAGGGCAATTGACTAGCACCATATGTCATGAGGAGAGCACAGATACTGCTGTTGAAATATGGCCAGCTAGGAATGTCACGGGCTCACATAGTATGTGGGCTCTGTGCTCAGATACTTGCATGAAATCAAGTCACCTCTGACCTATGGCAACCCAATGAATGAGTAATCTCCAAAAAATGTCCTGTCCTCAGCAGCCTTATTCAGCAGTTGCAGACTCAAGCATGTGCCATCCTTTAGGAAGTCAGTCTATCTAATACTTGGTCTGCCTCTTTTCCTGCTGCCTTCCACCTTTCCCAGCATTATTGCCTTTTCCAGAGAATTCCACATTCTCATAATGTATCCAAAGTAGGATAGCCTCAGTTTCAACTTTTTTTTTTTCCTTCAAAGAGAGTTCAGGCTTGATTTGATCTAAGATCCACTGGTTTATCTTTCTGGCAGTCCAGGGTATCTACAAAGCTTTCCTCCAGCACCACAAATCAAATGAATTAATTTTTTTTCCTGTCCACTTTCTTAACTGTCCAGCTTTCACACTCATACATGGTGATCACCAATACAAATGTGTGGATGATCTTGGTCTTGATTTGCATTGACATATCCTTACACTTGACATTTTCTAATTCCTTCATTGCTGCCCTTCTGAGTCTCAATCTTCTGATTTCTTGGCTGCAGTCTCCATTAGGACTTAAAGTCATGGCCAAAAATATTGGCACCCTTGCAATTCTGTCAGAAAATGCAACCCTTCTCTCAGAAAATTGTTGCAGTTGCAAATGTTGTGGTACTCACACGTTCATTTCTTTGGTTTGCATTGGAACAACACAAAAAAACAGAGAAGAAAAGTCAAATCTGATACAATCCCATGCAGAAACCCCAAAATTAACTTAATATTTGGCAGCACCCCCCTTTGGAAAAAAATAACTGAAATCAATTGCTTCCTGTAACCATGAATGAGTTTCTTACACCTCTGTACTGGAATTTTGGACCACTCTTGTTTTGCAAACTACTCCAGGACCTTCAGATTTGAAGCATGCCCTCTCCCAACTGCTGTTTTGAGATCTCTCCACAGGTGTTCTATGGGATTCAAATCTGTACTCATTGCTGGCCATTTCACAACTCTCCAGCGCTTTGTTTGTAACCATTTCTGAGTGCTTTTTGAAGTGTGTTTCGGGTCACTGTCCTGCTGGAAGACCCATGACCTCTGGTGGAGATGCAGCTTTCTGACACTGGCCACTACGTTGCGCCCCCAAATTCTTTGGTAATCATCAGATTTCATGATACTGTTCACACAGTCAAAGCATCCAGTGCCAGAAGCAGCAAAGCAACTCCAAAACATATTTGAACCTCAGCCATGTTTGACTGTAGGGACTGTGTTCTTTTCTTTGAATGCCTCATTTCTTTTTCTGTAAACAGTGCCATGATGTCCTTGACCAAAAAGCTCTCCTTTTGTCTCATCTGTCCACAGTACTTTCTCCCAGAAGGATTGTGGTTTTGTCACATAAGTTTTGGCATACTCCAGTCTTGCTTTTTGATGCCTTTGCGTCAGCAGTGGTGTCCTCCTGGTTCTCCTTCCATAGCGTCCCTTTTCATTCAGATGGCGACAGATAGTGTGAACTGACCCTGTTGTACCCTGTGTCTGCAGATCAGCTTGAATTTGTTGGGAAGTTAATCTGGGTTCTGTATCCATTCAAACAACCCTTCATTGTAATTTTTCAGTAATTTTGCTCTTTCGTCCACATCCAGGGAGGTTAGCTACAGTGCCATGGGCTGTAAACCTCTTGATGATATTGCGCACAGTGGACACAGGAACATTAAGATCTGTGGATATGGACTTGTAGCCTTGAGATTGTCGATGTTTTTCCACAATTTTTCTCTCAAATCCACAGACAACTCTTTATACTTCATTCTTTTCTCCATGCTCAGTGTCACACACAACACAAAGGTTGAGTCAACTTTTCTCCATCTTAACTGGTTGCAAGTGTGATTACTATATGCCCACACCTCTTACTTGTGACAGGTGTGTCTAAATACAAATTAAAGGAGCATCACATGCTTGAAAAGCAATTATTTCTTACAATTTACACAGGGGGGGGATGCCAATAATTTTGGCCAGTGCATTTTTGGGTTTCTGTTCTGGATTGTATGAAATTTTACTTTTCTTCTCTGTTTTTTTTGTGTGTTGTTCCAACGCAAACCAAAGAAATGAACATGTGAGTACCAAAACATTTGCAACTGCAACAATTTTCTGAGAGAAGGGTTGCATTTTCCGACAGAATTGCAAGGGTGCCAATATCTTTGGCCATGACTGTATGATTGAAAAAAGGTATACCAAATCTCTAACAATTTCAATTTCTTCATTGTTAAAGTTGTATAGTTCTTATGTAGTCATTATTTTTGTCTTCTTCATGTCCAACTGCAGTCCTGCTTTGGCTCTTCCTTCTTTCATTTTCACTAAAAATCATTTCAGGTCATTGCCACTTTCTGCCAGTAAGATGGTGTCATCTGCCCATCTTAACATATGGATGTGTCGTTCTCTCCTCTTTCATCTGAATCTAGTCTGGCTTTTTATACGATATGCTCTGCATTCAGATTGAACTGAGTCCCAAAAGGTCTTTTAGAGACAGTAAATATTAACTACAAATAGTACCTAAAATGAAAGAACAGGGAGCTGTGTAGTCCTTGCATAAAATCAAAACAAACAAACAAACAAAAGTAGCTTATACATTTATTAGACCAAAAACAGGCAAACCTTTGAGTCCAGCCTGACCTTTTCTGAAGGCTGAGAGTTGCAGAGCTTGGGGAGGGTAGAGGAACAGAGAAGTCCAAGAATCAAAGACCAAAAATAGTAGCTTAAGAATTCTGATTGTAATAATAAGTTCCCCATGCTATTGTCTGGTTGAACACAACTATACTTGAATATGGCATTTGATTGCCAGCAATATGTTATGTTTATTTTAAGAAATTGTGAGGGTACTGTAGTGTAGTTGCACAGAGTGATTCACCACTACCATCTATTCTACTCCCAAAAGTTCACTACTTTGCAGCAATTAAAGCAACCATATCACAACCAGCAGGTGGTACGTCATCCAGCAATTCAGTTGTATTATTGCTAGCTTGTCCTGTATAATGAGAAAACAAAACATCATTTGTTTTCTCCCTAGACGTTTGTCTGCAGAGCAGTTAAAAATAAAGGATGCCAAGGGGCGTGCTATTTTCCTAATTGAATGAAAATGTTCTTGAATTATAATTTTTTGAGATGTATTTTTATAAAGCTCGGAATAAAATAAAATATTTTCCTATACCAAGAACTCAAAAGAATGAAATGATGAGATATCAACATGAGGCTGCCTTTTCTGTGGTCTACAGCCTTGCTTGTTTATTCCACAGTAATGGAATAATTGAAGAGTTTGGTTTGATAGCAATTTTAAATATAGAAGTGATAAAGACACCTGCCACTTTAGGTGGGTAATAAGCAAACAACCCAGTAAATTATCCCATGCTATAATCTTGTTATCACAAAAAAGAAGAAATGTGTGTGAGCTCCAATATAATGAGGGTAGCAGTCAATAAAACAAAATGAAGGAGGAGTATGGGGTTTGTACAGCAAACCCAGATAAAACATTAGCAACAAATCCTATAATGCAACAATAGTTAAAGTCCATTTTTCCATGCCATGTAGTTGAAGCAAGACTATGTAGCATAGCATGGATTAAATAATAATCCTATGCCCTTTGCAGCTTGCCCAATGCTGCGTAGGTTGGCTCTTCTTGGATGTACAGTGGGGAATCAACCTCTCCCGAACTCACTGAGCTATCCAGCCAGCATAGCATGTCTTGGACCACTATAACATGAAAGGCAGTAGGCTTGTAGGGTAGTTTATCAGGATGTAAATCTGATGCTCTGGGCTTCTGTTTGGTAATTATTGTGGTAATATGTGTACAGAAAGTTTAGTTTGGTTCTTATTACGAATCAAACTGTATTTGGAGACAGCAGCCACCACTGAGAGTTACTCTAAAGGAACAATATTTTACTTCCTGAATGTACATCTACATCTACACACACACACACAAACATAGACACACACAGACACAAACACAAGAACACGGGCACACACATTTTAACCTCATATTTCCACAGCAGATAGTGATAGTCACTAGGAGCTGTTTATGACATGTAGCTGAACCAGCTCAGTTCTTAGCCTTCCAAATTTACTATTTCCTTTTGAGAAGGTTCTCTCTCTCTCTCTCTTTTGTTTGCAACTTGTTTCCTTGAATAGCTGATCTGTGTTGCCTTGCATTTCTTTGCTGGACTCCAGGGAATATTATTTCAAGCACCTGCTATTCTAACCTGCACATCCCTTTTGCATTCACAATGTTGCTCATTACCAAATATGAACATCTGGGAGAAAATTGATTTTTTTAAAAAAAATCACCACTCACAGGGCTGTGCTTATCTTGCTTTTTGCTGCTATAAACAGTGATGGAGGAAGTTGTGGCCTTGAAAACAAAGCATCAGTTATTTTAGTATTATTAAATATATTTATTGTCAAAACATTAATTTGGGATGGTAGTTTCCATTTTTTTTATATCATTTGCGATATTATACTTTCTTTCATTTTGACATGAACATGCTCAAAAAAGGGAATTGAATATTTGGATATTTCTATTTCCATGGATTTCTGTGGGGCAAGAAACCACTCAGGCAGGATGATAATGGGCAACATCTTCTTGTGGAGCTCCACTAGTGCAGTGGGAATTACTTCACTAACAACTGAAGATTGTCAGATATTGAAGTGTTCTATTTTCAGTTTTGAGGTGGGCTCAACTTTGTGTCAATGCCCACAAGTCACACATACCCCAAAATTGAAAACTTAATTAGTGGCAGTGTATCACTGCTAGTGACATCAGTCCCACTACACCAGAGGAACTTCACAAGGGGATACTGAGCAATGAAGTAGAAAACAACATATAGGAGAATGAAGGTACTCGTTCCCTTCTATCCAGCATTGGTTGGGCCTCATCTAGAGTACTGTATCCAGTTCTGGACACCACACTTTAAGAAGGATGCCAGCAAACTACAGCAAATTAAGAGAAGGGCAACAAGGGTGATCAGGGGATGGGAAACCAAGCCTGCTGAGAAAAAACTGAAAGAACTGGGCATGTTTAGCCTTGAGAAAAGAAGACTGAGAGGAGATATGATAACACTTTTCAAAAACTTGAAGGGTAGCCATACAGAGGAGGGGCAGAAGATACAGGAAGCCAGATTTAGACTGAATATCAGGAAAAATCTCTTAACTGTTAGAGCAGTATGACAATGGAACCAATTGCCTCAGGAGGTGGTGAGTGCTCCAATGCTGGAAGCGTTCAAGAGAAAATTGGACAACCATCTGTGCTTTGACTTGGATTCCTGCATTGAGCAGGAGGTTGGACGCAATGGCCCCATAGACCCCTTCCAACTCAATTATTCCATGATTCTATGAAGCTGTCATGACACATCCATAGACTTGATCCTCCAAAGATTGCAGGGACAGGCAGGATCATCATGGAGCAACAGATCCTTTAAATATATTTGCATGTTGATAAGGCGAGAAGGTGTTACTCTTGACAACCTAAACTCAGGCCATTTGGGATTTTATGAGATAAACACCAGGTGTTTTAATTGTAACCATATACAAACCAGAGATATAGCTGGTATTATTCATAACTAATGTTAGTCAGAAGCAGTCCTCACTAATAGAATTCAACACCATGAATCATACCTCTTATACACTGTTGGATGCTACGGAGGCTTGTATATCATTGCTACAATGTAGCAACAACTCCGTATTTCCAAGACAGCTAGGCAGCTCCATAAAATCCATATGGATACATGTAAATAGTATATGCATAAACATAGCAGTGTAACAAGGTAAACACTATTAAAAATAATATAAAACGTCTTGGAAAAATTCCCCAGCAGATAGGCATCCTGTTGTAGCAATATGCAAGTTGGATGGAGCAGCAGGGATGGACATATTAAAGTTTCTGAGGAGGTAGCCGTGTTAGTATTAAAGGTATTACTGACCATAAATATGCATAACAGGCAACAGGAACTCTTGTAGGTAAGTAAACATTTAATTCAGAGTCTTTGGCAGTTTGATTTGTATTCCCTAAAAAAATCTTTTTGAGGTGCAAGGGAGGTCATCTTAACAGATTGTCAGCCACTATGATTGCTTGGAAATTTCACTCAGAAATCTGCTCCATGACTGAGGCCCAAATAAATGAGATCGTCACATTCCATTTTATGCTAGTCTTGTTTTGGTGTTGGGAATCTACTCAGACCATTAAATTGGGTTAGAAAACTCTGATGGGAGATAGCATTCAGCTGATAGAATTTCATTTACTGTATTATGTGTGGACAGTGTCCTGGAGATGCCACAGTCGAGTAATGACTTGTGACTGTTCCACTTTATTGTTTCAGCTGATCTCACAAACCCGTCTGGAGCTTGTTTCACAGATATAGCCAAACAAGCATCTCAGGAGCACAACAATCTTGAGAAATCTAGCATTTAGTTACCATCACAATCAGCAAAATTGTTAACCTTTTTAGATGAAACTGAAGTACATTAGCATTGATCACATCCACTGGCGGAAAAGGAGAAAGGTTAACATACTCTTGAAAGGAAGAGTTTGGATGGCTGATACATCTTCTCCAAGACTTGGGTGGAGGCTGGTAAATAAAGGGGGAAATGGGGTGGATGTGAAATAGTGAATCCTGGGGTTTATATGTATACATAGAAAACCCAGTCTATCTAATTTGTATTCTATACTCTTGGGATTCAGAAAGACATTTCACAAATGATTAATTCTTTTCACTGACTCCTGACCATGAGAAAGATTGGGTTATAGGCTCATGTAGATTTATAGCTCAGTTTTCTACATGGCCAATGGCTATAATAAAACAAATATTATGATAATCTGTTCTGACTTCCCCTCTCCCCCCCCCCCCATTATTTTGTGTTTTTATTGTTGTCTCCTGTGTCTCAGTAGTTTCTTTCATTGCATTATTTGTTAAAGGCCCAGAATAGTGTCCAGCACTATTGGAGCCGTATATAAATTAAAGAAATAAACAGAACAGAACAAAATAAATAAATATTTAAAACATATTCATGCTTTTTAACTGATCTTTGGTAATCCATCCCTTTACACAGTCAATGCTGAGATTATCCCTCCCTCCTCTTCCAAGTGTTTCAGCCAATCCACTGAAAGCATCTCCAAAACAGCACAGAAGAAGAAGAAAAGAACACAAGGTGAAAGCATGGCACTGTTGAAGTTGTGAAGTGGGATTGTCCCATAAAACTCCTGTGACCCCAGTGACACCACGATGGAAGGAATGAACTCAGGCACCCAATCTTAGCATCACAGAGTTTTATATACTGAGTCACCAAGCAGAGTCCTCCTTCCAAATCCCTCCTTTGGATACCAGCACTTGAAACATTCTGAGGTTAAACAAAGTTCTCTGAGTCCATCAGTACAATGCAACCTCCAAAACCTATTTGTGTCATATTGCCTCTCCCGTTCTGTTGTGTCCTACAATGTCTGTGTAAAGACAGCAGTTTTGCTCCAGGAATGATTGCTTGTACAATGTGAGTGCTAGGTAAATGCATCTTTGCTTTATATTTACAGTATAGAATGAAATATTCCAAATATTTTATCCCTATTCAGCCAGATTACAAGATGATTTGCACAATCCTTTTTACATTTTACAAATCTGCCTTAAAAAATGAATTTGCCCTCCCAGGCCCCGAAATGAAGACACCAGACAGTGGTATGGGTTAAATACGGGCCACACTTTATTAACTCAATTCAGCCAAAATCAGTGTCCTCTTCAAATGAGGGGGCCTGCGGTAGTGCGGAGAAATGCAGGGCATCCACGATACCCTTCTCAGTCAATGGGCGAGTCCCAGGCCCCCAGGTTCCAGCTGTCTTAATGACAGCAGGAACCCGGCCGGCCTCTAATAAACACCCCAGACCTCGAGCCATCTTTATTTGATGACTGTCGGTCCGAAAGTGGCCCAGCGCATCTTCCCGCCGCCGGCCCTGTAATCGCACGATCCGCAGAGCCGGGAGGTCGGATGCGCTGTTGGCTTTCCATAATTATCAAAGGGACACACCGAGACAACCAGTTTTTTCCCGCACTACCCGCCACAGCATAGGGACTAGTCGAGACTAAGTCCCATGCCCGCCATACAACCCAGCTCAAAAAGCAGGCCCCCTGTTATATCTTCGAGAAAGATTTCCAGTCCTGTCTCTGACAGGTGTATGCCATTGCTACGAAAATATTCTGAGTGGGAAGTTTGGATCCTGTGATGGTTGACCACAGATCCGAGGCCGCCGCTGCAGACACCTCTACACACTTCCCTATTGACCCGACGTCGGGCCCTATTGATCTTTTCGATGTTCTGCGCACCTCGCCAGGTTAAACGCGGTATGATATTAGACCATACTAACTGTGTAGCAGGATACTTTTCCTTCAGTTTCTTGAGATCTCTTAAGATATCAAGAATGACCGCCTTACCAGACAATTTGGGCAAATCGTTGCCTCCCAAATGAATTAATAAAATGTCTGGTGGCATAGAGCCGAAAGACGTCATCCTGCCGAGCTGTATCCAATGCATGCCACGCATGCCTCTCCATGTAACCAACGCATGGGCTCCAAGCCCCAAATCTTTCCCCCACGGGGAAGATGCGGCGTAACGTGCCGCCCAAAAAACATAACTGTGGCCGATGATCATAACTTGCATTCGGCCGTCACGTCTCCCGAAACCTGAAACGATATAAACAAACCCTACCTATACGTTAGGAAGAGGTCTAATGTATTTGCGATAACAAGCTGACGACCAGCGCCCCAACTGTTTAATTTGATCAGTGTTGTAACCCATAGCCGCTGCCGTTGAGGCTGCTCCAATCCGAAAAGAATGGGTCCCGAATCTCACATCTTTCAATCCTATCTTCTCGAGTGCCTTGCCAGTCAGTGCCCAAAACTGATATTTCGTAAATGGTGACCCATCTATATGCTGAAAAAATTGTCCAGGTTTTGAACCCCTCAATTCCACAAATTTCTGAACTGCTTTTACCGGACAAATGCTTTGCACTCTACATTGCCCTAGTGTTAGATGTTTGCCTTTGCCCCGTGGGTCTGTTTTAGACCGTCTAATGATGATCGTTAACTGCCCATCCTGTACAATGACGTCCCCAAATTGTAACGCCCTCTGTGAAATGTCATTCTTTCCCATTGCAACGAGCTCACTAATCCTCAGTGCCCCAAAAAATGCCAACAATGCAGCTGCGTGAACCAACGCCACCTCATAATGGTCCCTACACAATGCGCTCCATTGTTCGCATAGGCGGCCAAGGAGCTCCGGAGATATGGGTGTCCTAGTATCCCGAACTCTCCCTCTTTCCCTGGCCCAACCTTCCAGCATCTTCCTAATGCGAAAGTCACCAGAAAAATCCCGGTGACCGTTTGATTTGGCATGGAAGGCCAGGGCTGCCAGTTTTCCTTGAATGGTCCCTGTCGCTAACCCCCTCCTATGCAAAAATATTATGAATTGCTGGAGGTGTTCCACTGGAGCCGGCCATGTTTGTTCTAGCTTCACTGACTCCCTAAATTCAAAAAATTCTGTACCTGCTGCTAAATAACCTTTTTTTGTCCTCGGGGCCAGTGCAAGATCTATTGCTCTCGACGCCTCCTCACGCCAATCTGCCAGACCTCCGCTGGAAGCACTTCTGGCAGATCCCTGGCCTCCGGTGCCAGTTCCCTGAAACGCTTGATCTGTTGGCGTGAGAGAGCATCAGCTATCTGATTGTCAAGACCCGGGACGTGCCGAGCGTGCACCATAACATTAAACTGCAACGCCCTCAGGGTGAAAGCCCTGACTAAATACATGACCCTTTCTGAATGTGATGTCAGATTGTTAATGATGTGTACCACTGCTTGGTTATCACACCAAAAACGAACTACAGTGTTCGCCCATTCCTCCGCCCAGAGCCAAAGGGCCCCGACAATCGGAAAAAATTCTAAGAACGTCAAGTCCCTCGTTATGCCTTCCTGGTGCCATTCTTCGGGCCAAATGCCTGCGCACCATCTACCACGAAAATAAATTCCAAATCCCAAAGTCCCAGCGGCGTCAGAGTTTACCTGCACATCCGCTTTTAGGCTAAGTTCGGACCTCCAGAAGGAAACCCCATTGAACTGATCCAGAAATCGTTTCCAAACTGCTAGGTCTTCCCTCATACCCTTGGTGACTCTGGTTCTGTGCATCGGCCGTTTTAAGCCTGACATAGCTCCACACAGCCGCCTCAAAAAAGCGCGACCCGGTGCAACTACTTTGCACGCGAAGTTCAGGTATCCCACTATTTCCTGTAACTCTTTTAATGTCACCTTTTTCCTTCTTATTAGATTACTAAGACTAATCCTAATGTTTGATAATTTGTCTTGAGGCAGCCTCGAAGTCTGCTGAATTGTATCAAGCTCAATACCTAGGAAAGTCAGTGATGTTGCTGGCCCTTCCGTCTTTTCCTCTGCCAAGGGCAAACCGATCTCAAGGGCCATCTCACGGAAGGCCTCCAAGATCAATCTACATTTTCCTGAATTTGCTTTACCACAAAAAAGAAAATCATCTAGGTAATGAGCTGTCGAATTACAGCCCACTCTTTGCCTAACTAGCCATTCAATGAAAGTGCTAAATTTTTCAAAAGCGGCGCACGAAATTGAGCACCCCATAGGTAGGGCCCTATCTATGTAATATTGTCCTTGAAATTGAAAACCCAATAAATTAAAGTCTAATGGGTGGACTGGCAAAATCCGGAAAGCCGACTTAACATCCGCCTTTGCCAGTTCAGCACCCACTCCGCAGGCCCTAATCATCCTAACTGCCTCATCAAAGGAGGTGTATCTCACCGAACAAAGTTCCTGGGGAATCGCATCGTTAACTGACGTCCCCTCTGGAAATGATAGGTGATGTATTAGGCGAAATTCACCTGGTGCTTTCTTGGGGACAATCCCCAACGGCGACACCCTAAGGTTAGCTATGGGCAGTTCCTCAAAGGGTCCCAGGACCCTACCTTCCCGAACCTCCTTTTTGATCTTTTCTAATACTATAGCTTCCATCCCTTTCACTGATTTCAGGTTTTTGGCCATAAAGGCTGTTCTGACACCTAAAGCTGGGATCCGGAACCCATATCCAAAACCCAATCTCAAATATTCAGCATCCCCCTTTCTTGGGTAGTCTGTAAAGCACCTGTCTAATACTGAAATTTTAATTGGTGTGGGCCCCCTTTCCACGGGCACCGCTGCTCCCTTCAGGCTTCTTACCGGTTCCTCCCTGTTTGTTTTGTCGTTGTGCCCCTGCTTTAAAGCAGGATGCGTTAGGGTGCTTCCCCCCACAGGTAATACAGTCGTGTCTAAACCTGCAGGGGTGTCTGGCGCAAAAGCCCCTAGAGTTGTACTCATAGCAGGGCAGGCGGGGTTGAACCACCTGTCCTGCCCCTGGGCGGGCGCTAACGTTCCCAGTAAATTTCTTGTTCAGATGGCCACTGTCAAATCTATCGCCTAAACTGCACTTGGCTGGCGTCATATGCTGTAGCCAAAGCCCTGGGTGTGGCTCATCCCAGCGTAAATCAGGCCTGATGGCGCTTTTCATTCTAAACGCTTCATCGTAACGGAGCCAAGCCTGCCCGGCAAAATCCGAATTTGCCCTACAGATAATGTCAAAA
Organism: Intellagama lesueurii; assembly: GCA_037013535.1. NCBI lineage: Eukaryota > Metazoa > Chordata > Lepidosauria > Squamata > Agamidae > Intellagama > Intellagama lesueurii. Next base: position 264,386,669 of record JBAJHW010000001.1, read on the forward strand.
TACTGGAACAACGCTGATGCTTTCCACGGTTGAGCCTTAACCAAAACACCTGCGTATATGGTAAAGGCCGTGATCCAATTAGGCCAATTTCTATCAGGCTTTTTTCTTCTATATTTTTCTTTTAATTTCTCGTCATCCTTGTCAATTTCCTTGATTTCTACCTCGCGATTAACCAGATCATAAAAATCCAGGAATTCACCTTTCCAAATCTTTTCTTTAACCGCTGGGGTCAAATGGTCTCCCAACGGCGTACTGTAGTCAGCATAAGGCAGCGCCGCTAGCGGGACCGTATTGTACCCTGTGTTGGGTACTGAAGGGTGTTGCCATGTCCCTGTGCCCTTAGCCTCACCAGATGTCCCAGCCGTGTGAGCCGTCGCACAATGCGGGCTCCACCCACAACAATGTGGGCTTACTGGAGGCCAAAAACAACCAGGCCAACCCCCGAGTGAATTTCCACAATGTGTAGGTGCAATCTGTGCTTGTTGTGTGCCGCCAGCCCAAGGCCATGTGGCCGAAGTAGACTGGGTGTTGTGCATGGCCGAACACTCACCGCAAGAAGGGGTCGGTGTCCCCAGGGCCTCCACTGCCTGATGTGAGCTTGTACTGGGCTCCTCTGGGAGGTCATATCTGGCTGGAGCTTCCTCTACCATCTCCTGAACTTCAGCCACTTCTCTCATCCCAGATCTTCGACCGCCAGACCCCCTAGCCACTGCAGCAGATCCTCCTTCCACGGCCTGATCCTCACTTCCTTGACCCTGTTGGGATTCTAATGCGGTAAAACGGTCCATGAGTTGCTGTGTTAAAACCCTTAGCTCCACCTTGCGGCGGCTCTTAGTATCCCTCACCGCTCTGCGGGGAATGACCTCCCTTTGTGGAGAAGCCCTTCTAGCCATCCTCTGAGCCTCTAACTTAGATAGTTTTTCTTGGAGGTTTTGCAGAATCCCCCACGACTCCTCCTCAGAAGATGAGGATTCCCGTGGAGAAATCTGAGGGACTGCCCTTTGTCGTTTTGCTGGCATCTTTCCTTTCTTAACTCCACTTCCCTTCTTAGGCGGCATGATATCTAATCAGCCCCAAGGGTATCTCCTCAATTCGTATAACAGTTACAAAATCTTGTCCACAGTTTGTGAACCTTCAACCCTTACAGCCAATACCCAGCAGGTGTCACCTTAACCCTGCCTTATATCTGGACCTGATGATAAAGCTGTAGTATGTTAATATTCTCAAGTTTAATCAAGTAATTGTTTTCCTTTAATGTGTTTTTTTTGTTTGTTATAATTATTACTATTGTATTATTGTTTGTTTCTAAACTTCTGTTATTATTCTTATGCTCTTCCCACTTTTTCTGGAAGCCAATATCCTGTGTCAATAGATTACCAGAATGGGCTCAATTAAATTCTCCCTTATACCACTTTACTTCTACCACTCTAGTGTCTATGTAATTCAAAATGCTCTTAAAACAGAAACTTGAACATGGAATGCTTATTCCCCTCAACCAATTTGCTTTTAACCACTGATGAGAATCTACTATTTGTAACTGTGAACCCCCACCATAAACTGTTAATATGAATGATTATTCCCCTTATGTAAATTGTTTTTAACCACCAATAGTAAATTAAATTTTTTTTTTAACTGTGAACCTTACAATGAACTGATTACTAATAATGAGTATTCCCCCTTTGTAACTTACTTTTAACCACTAATATTACACTAATATTTTAACTATGAAACCTTTACCATGAACTGTGAATATGCAATTAGTTATCCCACACCCAAAATGGCGGACGGGCGAAAAAGGTGCGGGAAAAGGGGGAATACAAAATGGCGTCCGCTTGTTCTCCCAACTCCAAAACCAACCGCCTGAAACCACGACTTAACCTAACTAACAACGAAATACCCCCAAACAGTGCTCAATCCCAACCGGCTTAACTTGAGGTGCCCCAACAGACAAACAATAACCCTGAACTCGCCGCGGCGGGGCGAACCCGCCCCGCCGCTCCCGCCCTTCCGATCGGCAGCAATAAACTGGAATTAAAACTATTTTTAAAGAAATCTTCTCTGCAGTATTTGAGCCCTGCCTAGCTCAGGTGCCTACGAACACCAGGAGGGAGCCTAAAGCTACCCTCCTCCAAACCGCAGGCTCCGTTGCCAGCAAACGAAACTCCGATCCTGCTCAGGCTCCACCTCACCACTGCAATGCCTGAACGAAAAGGAGAACGCGTCGGGGGCGAGTTTACCCTTTATACCCACTCGCCCCCTCCCTTCCTAACATGTGACCCGGTCCTGCCTGGTATCATCCGGGACCATGGAGGGCAAAAACGGCCCCGCATTTCAAGGACTCGTGGCGTCCTTCATGCGGCCGAATCCTTTGCACAGAAAGCCTTGCCTTTTGTGCAAAATACAAGGACTAGTGTCCTACTGCCTAAAGATGTAGTGGAAGGGAAATCGTGTATGCATCCAAACCTGTCCCAGTAGACTCCATTTATATGGCCAGGCTCACAGCCAGTGTAAGAATGGGCATTCAATAGACAGCCTACTGGAATGGGACTGGATATGTTCTTTCCACTCCTTTTTTTTAGGCAGCAGGATACAAGCCCAAGTGTTAAAAACAAAACATGAGTCAGGTTTTGTAGGGAAGAAAACAACACAAATGCTGTTGTTGACCAAAAAGAAGTGTTCTCTTTTTTTCCAGTTGTGTGGGAGTGAAGATTTCAACGGAATACATTAATGTGTCAAGGATTAATTTTGTCAAGGATATGAACATTTGCAAGTTACCATTTTACTTAGATGGCATGGCAACATGGAAGAGTCCCGGGCTCTTGTGGATGGATGCAAGCAAGACCACGAGGTCTGTGCTTTTTTTTTCCTCCTGAGTCATATGTTTCCCACTCAGCAGGTTGCACTTAGGGATTCTTAGATCACAGTGTGTTAACATTTTTCTTGGTGGCCCAAGCCAAGGAATCCCTATGCTTTGCCAAGTCTAAATGGAGAGACAAATCTCAGAGTGAGCAGCAGTAGAGGTGATCACTTGGGATTTGCACATGAAGGGATTTTACACCCTTGGCACCCATCACTAACAATTCCCAACTGATATTGGGGTTTGCTGGCTTATTACAAAAGTGTGTGTGTTGCTCCAAATGGCAGAATGGCCTTATGTTATTACTCAGCAGAAACGTCCTCTGTCCCATTTCCTTTCTTCTGGCTTTTTGACACAGTTACTTTGGGTCCATTGTGCCATTTGGAGCAAGACAGGGAGTAGAACACTAGTGTCATGACTCAGAAGACTCCTGATTGCACAAGTCCTGGCAATAGCAGTGCAGAGCTTGGGAGATGGGGAACTTCCTGCTTTCGTCTGGGCCTGCTGTTCCTCTGTGACATCACAAGAGGAACAGTGTCATCTCCTCCCTCATCATAGGTTTGGACTGTGATATCTCAGGGAGTGAATGCTGTTGACCTGGCAGCCCTGCCTTAAACTGACCCTTGTCACCATTTGTAAATAGCTGTTATCTCCTCCTTTGCTAAGTAGATTCAGAATTCCTTCTTTCATTGCTTTGTTCAGCTGCTCCCTTCACTGTCATATTATCCTTTTGTCGTCCTCCTCCTCCTCTCACAGAAAGAGAGAGAGAAAGAGATACATATATATAAGGCAGGGAGAGAATTCCTTCTATCTTTTTTTGTTTGTTCATTTGTTCCTCTATGACTACAATTTTATAGTTTGGCTCCTGTGCTCTTTCCTGGTATGAAACCCTGCATACTATCGATTGTCGCCATAAAGTGTATGTGCCAAATCAATAAAAAGAACTTGTTCTCTGATTAGCTTTCTTAATCCTTCAATGAGGACCCATAAAACATATCTGGAAAAATATATACCAACATGTCTTCTATAAAAGTGGTTAGAAAATGTGTCTGTTTAATTTTCAACTCTCCCGTGTGAATTTCTGGGGACATGATCTCACAAAAACGACAGTCAATCAAAATAAATAAGCATGTAACATTATTGTCATTTGGAATTGGTATTAAAAGTTTATCCCTTACTGTAGAAGGTCACAGTCTCCTGAAATAACACTGGATATCTCTTCTATCTGATATCTCTAATATCTCATGATAAATACCAAAAAATAAAATACAATTTTCAAGACTCATATTTAAAAAAAAAACCCCATCCCTTGCCTCTGAAGGACCAATCTCACACTTCCAGTAACTGTACAGAAGAAGGAATTGGGTTAGGGTTTTTCTTTCTTTCTCATGCCTGCTCTACTGTGAGTTGAACAGCTCTCTAATTGTTCTCTCATCTGCAAGTAGAAGACTCCTGTCCTCCAGATGGACACATGAAAGGCAGGAGGAACCTGGACCTTTTGTATGACTCAGTGGAACAACTTGTCTGAGAATTGAAACAATTTGCTCATTCACATGGTGCTGCACAGAATGCCATGGCAGAAAGGCAATTATGCCCCTTTTATTTCCCACATCCAACTGACAGACAGAAAGAAAATCAAGCTGAATGCTAAATTCACACTTCCAACAACTTTCTAATCTTTCCTGCAAAATGTTGTCTAGCAGAGTGGGCAATCTCTGCACATGTCCAGGCCTCGACTTTGGAAGTCTTCACCCATGAACTCTGCCCCCCACTTTTTTTCTTACAAAAATGGGTGGCACCGGGGGATAAAAATAAAAATAAAAAATTGACAGTGTCAAGGAGCCAAGAGTGCTAAATGTTCCTCAAAATATGGCATTGTCCCCATGTTGGATACAAGTACACTTTGGGAGGAGGTTAAATTTGTGAGGTTCTAGGGGACAGGGTTGATGAGGGGGCTCAATTTGAGCTCTTGAGAGGCTGTGTGTGGCCCACTCCCATTACACACTCTGACTCTGGTGAAGCACAACTTTTGAATCACCTGCCCCATTTTTACCATTCTGGATGTGCTGGGATCACATCCAACCCTTCCCCCCCAAAAAACTAGAAAAGCTGCTTTGAGGCACCTAAAAGGGACATGTGTGAGATATTTGTAAAACTGAGAATCATACTCCTCCAACCAAGGAGTATGATTCTCAATTTTATAGATATATTATTAAATATCAGTAAAATTGAGAATCATAGTCCTCAGCAGCTTCTGGAAACATGATTCTCATTCAAGCTTTGTTCTAATAGTGGGGGATCTGGTGCTCCACTGAGGGCCTTGGTTGGCCTCATCCAGCCAACATGCAGCTTGTGGGCCACATAATTCCTGCTCCTGCTTTAATAGTGTTATAGTAGAGTGAGGGATTTGTCTACACACAACTTTTCCATGATTGCAACACTTTGAGAAGAAAAGCTATACAGTACTTGACAACCTCTCCCTCCACCTTCTGCATAGCTATTCCAAGGAGCAGGATGGTTTGGTTCCAGACTCTTGAAGCAAGGGAGTGGGATGGCACATAAGCATTGATGGTTGATTCTGTTCCACTTTTCAGGCATGTGTTTGAGTCTCACCTGCAGTCATATGTTACTCTTGGCTGGTGGACAAGGGCAGGAGACTGACACAACCTTCCCTTTAAAAGTTTGTTGGAAAGCTGAATTACATCAAACACAGCTTTTTCCTGCCATGGAGTTACAGGCATGGGAGATAGTGAGCTTAATGCCATTTCTTTTTCTTTTTGTCAGAATCCTTAAAGGAACAGAAGCATTTTCAGCCAACCCAGCTCCCTACGGAAGAGAGCAGCTCAAGCCAGTTCTGTGCACCATGGGCAAAAGGTTCCTAGAAACACACAGAGAAGTATCCTGATTAAACACTTCACATTTTCTGCACTCTGAATGTAAACACTGCCTGGAATCCTGTATGTTGCCACATAAAGTGAAGTAGCCATGCTTGACCTTGGGTAATCAAGGTGTTCTTGGACTACAATTCCCAGAAGCCTTCATTCACCACTAGCTGTGCTGGTTGGGGCTCCTGGGAGTTGCAGTCCAAGAACACTTGGAGACCCAAGGTTGAGTATGGCTAATTTCCACACACAGAACCTTTCTGAGTTTTACACCCAGACAACGATTGCATAAATCAACTGTGCAATGGGGCACACGGTTCCCATCACAACTGATTCCACAATGTGTCTGCAGAAGTTTTTTGTGAATAGAAAAAACTTTGGTGCTTTGGTGATATTGGAGCTACTGCTTGTATAACTTTGAGTTACATGAGCATAGCTACTCATGTAAGCCATGAGGATTTCAGGCACTATCTTAGCATTATTAGCCTTCCTTCCATCTATTATAATGATGACTGGAACTTAGAAAGAATACTATTCTCAGAATCTGTTGGTCAGCATGGCACTTTTAGTCCAAAGACGTAACTTTTACAGTACTTTTAGTACAGAAAGAAAGAAAGAAAGACTTTTGTGAAACTGTGCCCACTGCAAGTTGCCCCATCATTTTGAATTATCAACAAGAGAAAATTAATTAGAATATTTATGAAGTGGCATTTTCACTAAGATTCAATTCCTTTAACTTCACCCACTCTGTCTGAGTCACAGCTAAGAGAAGAAATCAGAAGTAGGTGTCATGAGGGGTGGGAAATGTCAGTTTGCCTCACATGCAGAGCCTGATGGAGAGATTCTGAATCAGCTCAGAGCTCCAAAAACCCCAGATGGTCTCTTGAAGGCTGCTAGATAAGATTTATTTCATGGAATAACCTCTGAAAAAGAGAAAAATTGCATGGATTCTGTTTGATGAAATCCTCCAAAGTTCAGCTGCTGCCAGGTATTATGGAGGAAATTGACTGGATTTTCACTAACAAGAAATTGATTTTTTGTTTTAACAGCAAATGTGGTCCCTAAGTCATTCTTAAACTGTTTGCCATCACGGCTTTGTGTCATGCAAATCCCCACAACTTGAACAGGGGAGGGGGAAGGGGGAGAGAGAAAGAGAATGAGAGACTTCTAGTGGAGTCCTCAAAACTTGCTTTGTTTATATTTATTATGTAGAGATGCATAAACTGACCTCTGCGCTCACTGTCAAACAAGGCTAGAATGGTGAGAAGCACATGCCATTGTCTACCCTGAAGACAAGGAGATCACACTGGAATATAGTATGTAGCCTTATGGAAAAACTTCATTCCTGATGCTTAAGCATCCATTCAACACCTAATCCATCTTTGCTGTTTAAAGACTGGACAGAAAATAGAAAACAGCTTGGTCTCCTTTGGGAACATAAGATATCTGAATCAGACTGAATGCTGAGGTATATTGTTGATAAAACAATTTGAGGTTCAGATAGAGGGCCAAACATAATAAACAGGCAGGCATACTGAAATAGTATATGCCATTAGTTTAGAGCTTAGAAAAGTTACATTTCCTTTTACTTCTTGTTGTTTAGTCGTTAAGTCGTGTCCGACTCTTCGTGACCCCAGGGACCAGAGCACGCCAGGCCCTCCTGTCTTCCACTGCCTCCCGGAGTTGGGTCAAATTCACGTTGGTAGCTTCGATGACACTATCCAACCATCTCGTCCTCTGACGTCCCCTTCTCCTCTTGCCCTCACACTTTCCCAACATCAGGGTCTTTTCCAGGGAGTCTTCTCTTCTCATGAGATGGCCAAAGTATTGGAGCCTCAGCTTCAGGATCTGTCCTTCCAGTGAGCACTCAGAGTTGATTTCCTTCAGAATGGATAGGTTTGTTCTCTTTGCAATCCAGGGGACTCTCAAGAGTCTCTTCCAGCACCACAATTCAAAAGCATCAATTCAGCACGGTATGCTGCCACATCGCCATGGGGAAACAATCTTGGCCTTGGAGCTAGAGCCCATATTGTATGGAAAGGGCTCCGTGGAATGCTTTGGAGCCGGCTTTGCAGAGCGGCTGCTTTTGGTCAGCATCCCCCAGATGTGTTGGTAATACACTTGGGCGGCAGTGATCTGGCCAGGCATTGTGGAAAGGCCTTGATCACTGATGTAATACGTGACCTCACATGGTTGAGGGCAACGTACCCTGCTATGAGCATTGTTTGGTTGACGATCATGCCTCAGCTGGTATGGAGGGCTGTGAGGCATTTTTGGCGTGTTAACACTTCACGGAGGAGTGTTAACAGGGAAGTATGCAGAGCTGTCTGCAGTGGCCTTGGATCGGTGATTGGTCACCAGAGGATCCACGTGGATAAGCCTGAGCTTTTTCGGTTGGATTGAGTACATCTATCCGATGGAGGTTTGGATGTCTTCCTTGAAGACATCAAGGGAGGCCTGCTTGTGGAGCTTGATAAGCTCGATGGCGGGCATGGGACTTAGCATGGCTAGTCCCTATGCTGTGGTGGGTAGTGCAGATAGAAAAAGTTTTGGTGAGTCCCATAGCAATCTCAGGTAATGTATAGCTCACCTGACCTCCCAGCGCTGTGGATCGTGCGATTACAGTGCTTGGGGGGAAAGATGCGCTAGGGCCACACCCGGACCAACAGTCAACAAGGAAAAGGTGGCTTGAGGTCCGGGGGTGGTCAAATTTGGGCCGGCCAGGTTCTTGCTGTCTTCACGACCGCAAAAACTTGGGGCCAGGGACTCGCCCATTTGTTTGTTAAGGGGTCCGTTGAGACCTCTGTGCTTAAACCTGATTCCGCACTACGGCAGGACCCCCCTTTGCCAAAGGATGGCAACAATGATTATTCAATAAAGTGTGGCCCATGTTTATACCATAATTCTTGTCTCGCGTCTTTATTCCGGGGTAAGGGGGCAATGGATTCTGGGAATTGTAGTCCAGAAAATAACTTTTCAAATCCCTGCTTCTACCTGACCCACTTAAGAAACACGGTGGGGAGTGTTTCCTGCAACATATATTGCCAGGCTTTGTTCAGGGAAGGGGGTGCTTAGGTCAGGTGTGCTCCTGAGGTATCACCAATGGCAAAAATGACTGATATGTGAAGCCAAACAGGTGAAGTGAAAATGTGTGGAACTCTCCTGACTTGAATGGTGCAGATCAGAAAGGCTAGGAAGAAAGAGAGTGGCAGCAAAAAGCAACCATAGCAAACACAGCAGTTTAGAGAGTTGTATAAGTGAGAGGAGGTGACCATGTCGGCTGGCGATGGGACAGAAGATTGCCTGTCAGAGGAACCCAGAGGAGTTCTAGGTGCTGTGATCTGTCCCATAATGAATGCCTGAACATCAGCCTCAAATGAGCAAGAGGAATCATCACACCAAATCATGTATAAACATATTTTGTCAATATTTTTTCCATCATTCTGCAATGAAGGGTCTTTCCAGCTCTGTCTCCAAATGATTATGCCAATTTAATACTCTTACAGAGCTTGGAAAAGTTACTTTTTGGGGGCCACAGTTCTCAGGGTTTTCCATGTATCATAACCACTGCTACATTGCCCAAGAGGTTCTGGGAGTAGTTGCCCGCAAAATAGATTTTCTAAGCTATTTCACACATGTATGTTTATCCTATGATTTTTTTGGTATCACTTTATTCAAAATACTTGATGCCTAGCAGCTGAGTTATTTGTAAGATGATATGGAGATTATGTTATGGTACTTTACATGATTTTGTATCCACACACGCAAAAAAGCAAAACCAAACCAAACCACCCCTCCTTGATGCTCCACTTACGATGTGATGAACCTGCGTATGTCATCAGGATTACCCAGTTTAACTTGGGCCATGCTGTCTCCTTTGCATTCTGAAGCAGTATAGTCCCCGGAGGGGTATACAAGGAGATAAGATCTTTCTGAGTAGACAGATCAGCCAACAGCTAGAGAGAAATCTTTGAAACATATTGAATACATAGGTTAGGTTTGAAATGATACTCTGTGGTACTGTTTTTGACAGCATTCATAACCACACAGGCAAAAGCCAATGAACAAATGCATATATCTGTGAAATATAAATAACAGGATTGTCTGACAATTGTCGTAATAATCAAGGAATAAAGCTTGTTTCCCTTTCTCAAAGCAAATACAAAATGAAATTGGAATGTTTGTTTGTTTGTTTGTTTGATTATAATGTTTTAACCCCACCTTTCTCCTTGAAAAGGACCCAAGGCGGCTTACAACATTGGAAGACAATATTTAAAGTTGAAAACAATGGTGGATAACATCATTAAAAGACAATATTTAAAGCTAAGAACAATTAATATAAAGAGGCGTCATACATCATTAAAAGGTAATATTAAAGCATTAAGTATACAATGCACCCATTCCCACTAACACAAATCCACACATGCAAATACGTATTTGTTCTTCTGGAAATTTCCTTGAGGAAAGAATATTGCCAGGTGGCCATGGAAAAATCGAAAACTCTCTTAAAGGTCTATGGTGAAGAAATCGGGAAAGTTAGCATTAAAAGAGGAGTATTTTAAATTCCAAGGGGATTTAACATCTCACCTATCTCCATGTCAATAATTTTAAATAAAACTGGATTAGACTACATATATATGGTGCCGATATTTAACAGATACTTAGGTTTTTGGTTAAAACTTGTATCTGTTATATAATACCAGTTAATGTTTATATAATTTTGATTGACTGTGCCTGGCATTTTTTACTACTACTACTACTACTACTACTACTACTACTACTACTACTACTACTACTACTAATAATAATAATAATAATAATAATAATAATAATAATAATAATAATAATAATAATAATAATAATAATAATAATAATAATAATAATAATAGTTGAAAATAAAGAATTGGAAAAACTAACAAAGTACAGAGACCTGGCAATCGAAAGATCTCGCCTCTGGAAGAAATGCACCTCAGTGGTCCCCGTCATCATTGGGGCTTTGGGAACAATATCAAGAAATTTCACACAATACTATAAGCAGTTGCAGATCTCAGAAATCACACCATCAGAGCTACAAAAAATGGCAATATTAGGAACAGCATACCTACTGCGCTGATATTTAACAGATACTTAAGTTTTTGGTTAAAACATGTATCTGTAATATATACTAGTCAATGTTTTTATAATTTTGACTATACCTGGAGGAGTTGTTGTTGTTGTTCAAAAACTCCAGGCACAGTCAAAATTATAAAAACATTGACTGGTATTATATAACAGATACAAGTTTTAACCAAAAACCTAAGTATCTGTCAAATATTGATGCAGTATGTATGCTGTTCCTAATATTACCGTGTTTTGTAGCTCTCATGGTGGTGTTGCATAATGACCAGTGCACTAACTTTGCCACTCTATCGTGTTTAACTTTGTAATCCATTTGTGCAATCTTTGGACATTCACAGATGAGGTATGACACAGTTTCATCTTTTTCTTGTCAGAGTCGACATTTGCTGTTAGCACTAATTCCCTGGATCTTAGCTTTCATCACGTTTGTTTGTAGTGCTTATTCTTGTGCAGCAAAAATCAAGTCTTCAGATTCTTTCTTAAGGGTCCCCAGTTTTAGCCATGCTCATGTTGAATTATGATCATGATTTTCATCAATATTTCTCAGGTGTTGTCCATGTAGTGGTTTATTTTTCCAGCTGTTTAATTTCTTTTCAAATTGTTGTTTCTTATATTGAGCCTTTGTTTCTGTTGTTTTCAAAATATTCTCCATTTTCACTGCTTTCAGTAATTTCTCTCTGCTTGTACTGAAACAATCATTTAGGCTTCTTTTTTCTTCCTCTACTACCTGCTGTATTTGCAGTAATCCACGGCCTCCAATTTTTCGTGGTAAATATAATCTGTCCATATCGCTTTTTTGATGTAGTGTGTGATGCATGTTCATTCATTTCCGTGTTTTTTGATCCAATTCTTCTAGTTCGTTTTGAGTCCAATCTGTTATTCCAGCTGAGTATCTAATTACAGGAACGGCCCATCTGTTTATGGCTTCGATTGTATTTCCCCCATTTAATTTTGATTTTAAGATTTTTCGCAGTCTTTTGATATATTCTCTTTCTGTCAGTTCTTTAACTTTTGTGTGCACGATGTCGTCTGCTTCTAGTATTCCAAGGTATTTATAATTTTCATCACTTGAGAGTGATTTTATAATCTTGCCATTTTTAAACTCTATTCCATCTAGTTTTTGGATCTTGCCATGGTGTATAGACAGAGTTGCACATTTGTCAATTCCAAATTTCATTTGGATATCTTCACTAAATATTTGCACTGTGTTTAGCAGTGATTCTATCTCTGTGGAACTTTTTGCATATAGTTTTAAGGTCATCCATGTATAAGAGATTATTGATTTTTCCAGCTTGTTGTGAAATATGGTAGCCCAATCCAGTTTTATTTAAAATTATTGACATGGGGGTTAGTGAGATGTTAAACAGCAGTTGTTGTTGTTGTTGTTGTTGTTCCAAATACAGTGGATACTTTGGATGCATGATCAATTGTCCACTGAAGGAAAAGATTTCACAATGTGTTTCTGCACAGAAGGTCAATGCTTTATGTTAGAACATATTATGCTATAGCAAGCAAGCAACAGCAACAGTAGCAGCCATAGCAAGCTTATAGGAGACTTTATCCACTCCCAATGATAAGTTCCTCACCAAACATGCTAAAATAACAGTGACCTCAATAACACTGTTAGGCATTTGATTACCTTCAGGCTCACAATTCGACTGCATCAATACTAGGAAGGTCAGGTTCACCGCCTCTTACTTTTGGGAGAGTCCAAATACATTTGCTCTCTGGAACAGCATCAGTTAGTTCATCTGGACAGTAATGAACAAAATCAGGAGCTATTTTGTGATTGTTATTCTGTTCTTGGCACATTAGAGGCATTACAATAAGCCTAGGGATAAGAAATAAGATATTGTTTTACTTTATTACACAGGAAGTCAAACATAGTATTCAAGTACAGAAGCAACCTACATCAAGATTTTAATTGTTAACACAGTTAGATTTCACCTGAAATAGTTTTATTTTCAGCCCCAAATATCACTTCTACTTGAACACCAGGTTTACAGACCAAATTTTAGCCATTTTGTTTGCTTGTTAAATTATTTTTTCTCTTGGAATTTGACTGAAATCACTGACCAATCCTATACGTTTGCTATTATTTATTTCAACAAGAATTGCTTCCAAGAAGGTACGCTGGGGATTGGTGCTCAAATGTCATGAAGATTCAATAAGGATGTGTTCATCCTTGTATGTGATTAGTCTTTTTAGTGTCCTGTTGAAAGAATGCAGTGTTACTTGGCTCCATAACTACATTAAAATCTTCACTGCATCTCTATTCTATTTGGAACAAAGCAGGTGGCTTTCAGAAAGAGGGCCTTTTCAGTGGTAGCACATCACTTGTGAAACACTATCTCCAAAAAGATTCTAACGGTTCCACCTGACTGTTCTTTCCACTGCAGGCCAAGACTTGTTTTATTTGAGAAACCGGATGTTGTGGATTGCACCTCCCCTTATACCCAATCCACTAGCTATCCTGGCTCAGGCTGATGAGAGTTTGAAATCCACCAACACTCAGAGAAACCCAGCTTCTCCACCACTGGTTTATTATGTTGTTTATCATCACATTTTAAATGTATCCTTCTTTATGCAAACTATGCTACACATATGATTAATTCTCATCCTGTTCTTCCTCTTTCTCCTCAGTCACAGATTCAGAGAAAAATTCTCTATCCAATTCTTTTACTGAGCAAGCTGGAGGGTTGCTGTTAATGTTCTGTGTGGCTCATATACAGCGAGAAATAAGGCACAATATGGAATTCAGAGGCTTTGGACACATCTTTCTTGTGTTTATTTATTTATTTATTCAATGCAGAAAGTCAGCATCGGCAAAGTCCTCAGGTGTTATTTGGCAAATCTCCACTGAATTCGGCAGAGCTGAACTAATTTGCATCTGGTGAAATATCTAGCCTTCCCTCAGCTGCTTTGTTTAATCCCTGTTCTTTTAAAATTGCTCTCTACAATAGATTGTCATGTTAGTGTTGAAAATTGTTTGAAAATGGCACACCCTCTTTGATTCAAATCTTCATTTTATATGCCACATAATTCTCAGCTTTCAGACAGAGCTGCTTCTTTTTAAAGACTGTGTTGGAACATATTTGTCGTGGTGATTTTAGGTTTGGGCTTGTGTGTGTGTGTGCTTTTATGTTATACACACACACACACACACACACACACACACACACACTGTTTCCCCAAAAATAAGACCGGGTCTTATATTAATTTTTGCTCCAAAAAAACGCATTAGAGCTTATTTTCAGGGGATGTTGTATGTTTTCATGTACAACAATCTACATTTATTCAAATACAGTCATGTCATCTTCTTCTGGAACATCATCATAACTTTCCAAACCCCAAATTCCGGCCTCAATTTCTTGTGACTCCCTCCAGGGAGGGGGGAGTGGTGGCGGCGGTTGTGATGTTGGCATTAAGGGCCCCAACACAAACTGGCCTTAAACCCCTTTCACCACAGGACCGGACAGTTTCTGTCTGGATTTGGGAATGCACTTGCTTGTTGAAGTGGCGGGAGGGGAAAATATGGATCCAGCTGACCCGCACAGATGAGACAGAGTCAATCCCAGTTGCTGCACAATGGGTCCCTGGTGCATGGTGGGGTTTCACTTAACTGGGGGTTATTTTGGGGGTAGGGCTTATATTACGAGCATCCTGAAAAATCATACTAGAGCTTATTTTCAGGTTATGTCTTATTTTCAGGGAAACAGGGTGTATACATATACATATGCACATATACATGCATATATATACATACATACATACAGACAGACAGACAGATAGATGATAGATAGATAGATAGATAGATAGATAGATAGATAGATAGATAGATAGATAGATAGATAGATAGATAGATAGATAGATAGATAGATAGATAGATAGATAGATAGCCAAAACAAAAACAGCAACACACACACACAAGCCCAAATCTAACCAAACTTTCATTTTAAAATCTATTGTATTTCATGAAATCCGTGTTGGCTTCTAGTTATTACTGCATTGTTTTTAAGGTGCTTGCAGAGTGACCACTTTGTAATCTGCTCCAGAATTTTCCCTAGGATTGATGTCCAGCTGACTGGTCTGTAGTTTCCAGGTTCCTCCTTTTTGCCCTTTTTGAAGATAGGAACAGCATTAGCCCTCCTCTAATCATCTGGCACTTCACCCATCCTGCATGATTTTAAGAAAATAAGATACAGTGGTTCTGAGAGTTGCCTCCTCATCTGAGTGGGCGGTTGCTGGAGGAGTCAGAGAAGAGAAGCACACACTGTGATCCATGAGTGGGCAGTTACACTAGGGAGGCAGGGAGGGAAGTGAGCATTGCCCAGGGAATGAGTGAACATGCAGAGGAGGTGGGAGACAGGAGTGCATGGTGCCTGCATAACATCTGTGAAGGTGCAGCAACAAACTGGACTGAACTGCCAAACTGTGGTTCATGCCCATCTCTTCTTTTTTCTTTCTTTCTGTTCTTTTTTGAATATTTTATATCCTTAAATTGCTGTATTCCAGTCTTCGGAGTCATCCCGCTAAGTTTCAGTTATTCCTATCAAGTAATAGTTCCTCTCCTGAACTAAGATTTCCAGTGCTTCTTGTTTGTTTTCTATACTCCTAGCATTCATATGTAGACCCCAAAGATTGTGTGATTTGTGGCCTGCTTTGTAATCTGCTCCAGAATTTTTTATGAAGATTATCTTTGGAGCTGCTTGGTCTGTTTGTCTTATTGTGCATAAGTATTCATCTCTGCCTCTGAGCCTACATCTCCTTCCCACTTCCAATTCAATTTAAAGTGCTCCTGATGAAGTTCTTCATGCTGCAGCCAAACACTTTCTTCCCAGTCCTTATGAGGTCCAGCCCATCACTTGCCACCAGTGCCTCTTCCAGAAAGCGAAGCCTGTGGTCCTAAAACCCAAATCCCTCATATCAGCACCACCTTCCTAGTCATTTGTTCACTCAGAATATTTTTATTTCCTTTTCTATTCTGAGTACTGGTAAGATGGATGAGAAACCTATCTGGGCCCCAAGGTCCTTGTTTTTCTTTCCCAGAGCTTCAGAGTCTGATGTGATGTTTTCATAGTTCCTCTTGGCTGTGTCATTTGTTCTCACATGGACAAGAAAAAAAGGGATATGCATCCGTGGCTTTTATGAGCAATGGTGATCCTTCCATTAGATCTCTGATCCAACTTCCCCGGAGACAGCACACCTGGAAAATCCATCAATCTTCTTGACATATTTCTGTTTCAATTCCACACAGCAGGAAGTCTCCTACCACAGAAACATTCCCTTCTTCATTTTGTAGGGTGTAGGTTCAGTGACTCTGCTTGGCTGAATTTCACCCTCTCTCGTGTCCTTCCATGGGATCTTCTGCATGTCCTTCTCTGCATGCTCTGCCAGATCCCTTTTCAAGAATCTGAAATTCTTGACATTCTTACATTCACTTGGAATTCCTCCCCCCCCCCCACCCATAGAAGATAAATAATTGATTGAACTTTGAGGGGCAGGAAACCCATTGTGCCTAAAAATGGGTTTGTTCTTTCATCAGAACACACATTTCTAATGTTATATCTTAGTGTTCTCATCTTTCTTCCAATATGAAAAGAACACAGACACTCTCTCTTTAGTTTTGTTTTACACATGCCATGTAACTGCTTTTTCCTTTGATTTACCAATTTCATTTTTTTGAACTGCCTGATAATAGAAGAGCTTTGTGTTATGATGACTGATGGATTTTTAAATTTTAATATATTAATTTTTTTGAAATATTTGTGCACTACTCTTAATTTCAAAGCTGTTTACAATAAGAAGAAAAGATAAAACCATGATCCATATTAATTATCAATAAACAATTAATAACTGAAGTAGTGGGAGGCAGTGCCATGATTGTCATGAGCTTTCTCACTAAACTCCAGGCCAAAATAAAATTATGGCTGTTGCTAGATTTCCTGTGAAAGCCTTCAGTCTTTTCATTTCTTTCTTTACAGAAACAATAGCACTGGGACAGAGAATGGTCGAATGATAGCAAATAGCATAGATGCTACCTATTTAGAATTGTACTTGTCTTCACTGGACTCTGTTGTCAGCACATCAGATTTGTAATCAGGATAAAGAAACCAGAGGCAGGGTGGGGATTTTCAGCATTCCAGACACTGTGGGACTGTAAAAGGAGATGATGGGAAGGTTGATACAGCCCATAGGGATGGCCAACCTCATGCATCCCTGTATGGCACAGAATCAATACAAAAGAATCACAAGAAAACCAAAGTAAGATGAGATCTTTTAAAGCAGTTAGATGCTCAATATATTTTAAATAAGGATGGGTAGAACCATATATTTTGGGCTCTCAGCTTTCCAAGTGTTCAGTCATAAGCTTGTTCTGTCCAGTTCCTGTATCAGGATTAGGGTGACTCTTTCTGCATCACTAAAAAATGGGAAATACATTGCCAGAGAAACTAAATATAATCATGTGCCATCAAGTCAATTCTGACTCATGGTGACCCTTTCCAGAGTTTTCTAGGTCAAGAGTACTCAGAAGTAATTTACCATTTCCCTCTTCTGGGGCATCCTGGGACTGTGCAGCTTGCCCAAGGCCACACAGGCTGGCTTTCCACCCAGCACAGTGGGGTATTAAACTCCCAACCTCAGGCTCTGCAGCCAAAAACCAAAACTACAGAGCTACCCATCCAGCTCAAAAAGAAACTAAAGATAACACAATTTTTCTTGTCAAATTCATATTATGGGATGCACACTTGGAAATAATTACAATAATTCAAAATAGAAACACGATGCATTGCTTCGTAGTTACTAGGCAATTTCTCCTTTCTCCCAGGATTTTGACTCAAGATGGCTGTACATTTTCATGTTAGGTGTGTTTTCATCATTAAGTTTGTGGCTGTAATAATGATCTATGACATCATCCTCAGACATAGATGAAAATAAATATTGCATGTAGATCAGAACAGTGAAGTATATTTCTTCATTATCAGGCATTTATTGTGCTATTTATTTGCTATTTTAGGATGCATTAATAGAAATATAGCCTCCAAATCCTGTGAGGTACTTGTTGCCCTCTATTTGGCACTGGTTAGGCCTCATCTAGGGACATGGTGGCGCTGCGGGTTAAACCGCAGAAGCCTCTGTGCTGCAAGGTCAGAAGACTAGCAGTTGTAAGATAATCCACACGACGGAGTGAGCTCCCATCGCTTGTCCTAGCTCCTGCCAACCTAGCAGTTTGAAAGCATGTAAAAATGCAAGTAGATAAATAGGTACCACCACGGTGGGAAGGTAGCGGCGTTCTGTGTCTAGTCCCGCTGGCCACGTGACCACGGGAACTGTCTACGGACAAGCGCTGGCTCTACGGCTTGGAAACGGGGATGATCACCGCCCCCTAGAGTCGGACATGACTGGACTAAATGTCAAGGGGAACCTTTACCTTTACCTAGGCCTCATCTTGAGTCCTATGTCCAATTCTGGACATCACACTTTAAAAAGGATGCCAAGAAACTGGATAAATTTCAAAGGAAGGGAAAAGGATTATCAGGGGAATGGAAACCAAGTCCTATAAGGAAAGACTGAAAAACTGGGCATGTTAAGCCTGTTTCTGTGAGAAGTTTCTTTCTGGAAAAAAATGGGATAGCTTGATAGCTAATCAAGGTCTGGAGGATTTTTCTTCAACAGAAGGAGGAAGAGGAGGAGGAAGAGAAAGGGAGGAGGTTTTGGTTAGGTCCCATCTTGAGTATTGTGTCCAGTTCTGGACACTGAATTTTAAGAAGGATGCTGACAAACTGGAACAAGGGCAGCAAGGATGATCAAGGGACTGGAAACCAGGCCCTATGAGGAAAGACTGAAAGAGCTGGGCATGTTTAGGCATGAGAAAAGAAAACTGAGGTGAGATATGATAACACTTTTCAAAAAATTGAAAGGTAGTCATACGGGGAGGGGCAGGATCTGTTCTTGATCATCCCAGAGTGCAGGACACATAACAATGGGCTCAAGCTAGAGGAACTCAGATTTAGGTTTAATAAGGAAAATTTAAAAGGGAAAAATGAACTGTTAGAGCAATAAGACAATGGTGGTGGTGAGTGCTCCAACACTGGAAGCATTCAAGAGAAAATTGCACAGCCATCTATCAGATCTGCTTTGATTTGGATTCCTTCATTGAGCAGGGAGTTGGACTTGATGGCCTTATAAGCCCCTTCCAACTCAATTGTTCTATGATTCTATGATTGTACCCTCCTTTTCTTGCTGTAGGGAGTGCAGGTGAAGTAATTTTTTAAACAAAACACATATCCTGTGTTAACTTGTTTTGTGTAAAAGGCATCTTGGGGAAGATGTAGCTTGCCTTGGCAAGCTGACAGCAGTGCTGACAGTTTATGAAGACAAAATTATTTCTTTCTTTCTTTCTTTCTTTCTTTCTTTCTTTCTTTCTTTCTTTCTTTCTTTCTTTCTTTCTTTCTTTCTTTCTTACTTACTTACTTACTTACTTACTTACTTACTTACTTTTTGTCAAGGTCACCGCCCTTTCTGATTCTGCCATGGAAGCAGATATAATGAGAGCTGCCATTATGTGCCATAAACTTTATGGCAGATGATGTTTCATGGTCATGAATTCATTGTCTATATGCTGCCTTCAGTAAAAATGCACCATATTTAAGCACAATAATGACTCAAACATAAATAGTTAATCTGCCTTCAAAGAACTTGGAGCTCTGCATGTGCAATTCTAATTCAGCATCTCCCTGTACACCCTCATATGATGGGCCAAACTCTGTACTTGTAACTGTTTCATAGAGCTTTATGTGAACTGGTTCTTTCTAAAAAGACAGGATTTGGAATGCAGTAGTGAGAGAATAGGACAAACCCTCCCACATTAAGTGCACCAATCCTTCAACATCTGCCTTAGCACCGTGTCAGCTTAGTAATTCTGTGGCATAACCTTGGGTGTTATGAAAATGTTAATAGATCATAATGGTAGCTTCTCTGATGCATTACCTCATTCTGAGATTTCAATGTATCTTTGGGTGTAAGAGGGAAGTTCAGTCCCTATCATTCACGAACTGCCAAGAACCTTCCCTAGAGCATCACAGTTATGGTCTGGAGAAGGAAGATGTACAGTCAAATGTGAAGCACATTAAGCAATCAATCAAACATTAAGGCCTTGAGAGACCTTCCCAAAAGGTTTATGAAATGCACAGCATCCCTGCTGGTTAGTTCCCTTCCATTAACCAATTGCCCATTCTAGTCCTCTGAGGGTAACAGAAGACACATTTTACAGGGGCTCTTTTGGAAAAATAAGTAAATGAAGATATATGGAAGTAGACCCATAGTTACCAAGGCATTAGTCCAAAAGTGCCAACATAGAGAGAAATGGGACGAATTAGATTTATCCACAGAGGTTTTTGCAGCCTGTTTGGTTTTTTGTGGGGTTTTTTTAGTGCTGCCTGAATAGAGGCCACTGAAATTGTTCAGTTTCACAGTTGCCAGTGGTTTGTTGTTGCTACAGTTCTGCTTTTTCTAACTGCTTAAAAATTATCATTTTTATTGGGAGTTATTTTTATTGGGTCAAATGCACTCAAACTTGATACAGATAGCAAAATGCATGGATTCTTACACTGCTCATCCTCAAAGTACATATAAAAACAGATGTGGAAGAAAAGGAAAGACATTCATGAGCTATCTAAGCAAGGCCTCTGGCGTTTGCTTCTGTTGGCTTAACATTGTTTTCCAACAGGTTGTGTACATTTCTGCACATCTAAATCAAACAATTGTAGCTTTAGCAACTATTTACAGACTCTGAGTCTACAATCAAGTGCAGGTGTATGTGACAGATTTTATTTTCTTTGTGATTAACTGACACTGTTTTCCAGATACAAGGTTGAATTTGGGAAGGGAGGTAGAGGGTGAATTGAAAATGTAGATTAAGCATGGCTTCTATGTAATATATACATATTTTTAAGGACAGAGACTTTAGTTCTGTGCTGTTTGAAGCTACATAGCAGGAAGAGTTTCTATTGTGCTGTTTATATTGTTTTGTTTTGTTCTGTTGTGTTATGCTAGGTTTTAGTAAATTTATATCTCGCATTTCTGCCAAAATTTGCTCTCAAGATTTTTTTTCTTCTGGTATATGTTTGGCTTGAAGGAAAACTGATGTTCCTCCCAAATATTTGCTTACACTTCAAGTTGAAATAAAATACTTAAAGTAGATGAATAAAATAACTGAGAAGCAAGACTGCCTATTATTCAAGCTATAACCTTGGATTTCTCATAAAACAGTGTAAGGATACCAGATTTTTCATACAGAGATTGTTCTGGAATGTTAAGTCTGGATTGATTAATAAAGGGTGGAAATTCAGCAAAAGCAGTTCTTCTTCATAGTATGCCAGCTAATGAACCTAAGTGAACCTAAGCCTTCTTCAGACATTGCTTCAGCCAGTGTCATCAATACCTTAGGGGAGCACTGAGTTCTGCCCACTCCGTTGTTGATTTCTGCATAGGGAGACCAAAGAGTCTGAAGCAGAGAGATTCCAGCTTGTGCATAAGTCCTATATGGGGTTAAGAGATAAGTGTTATTGTTCATATGCATAGCCTAACATGAGCAGGAACCTCTCCACTCCAGATTCATCATTGCTTGCATGAGTGAAGTGACACTGGGGGGAAAGTTAGAATATTCTCTTAGCTGCATTGGTGGCACTGGATGAAATAACAGCTGAATAGGGCTTTAATGAGCATGATGGATCACAGAGTTTGAAAGGCTATGGCAGACGTTCTTAGCCTTTTCTTTACTATGAATCCCCTTTAAATATCTTTTGTTGCCGTGGACCACCAAAACGTAACTAAAGATTTAAAACCCTAAGTGCATCAAATATTTATTTAAAGTTTCTCATAAAGGGTTTTCAGATTTATAGAGAAGGGAAAATAAGTCAATCTGTTAATGCACACACTCCTATTATAATATTTTATTGGAATGTTTCCATACAAATTTGTCATCATTGTCATCATCCCCTCCATGGACACAGGCCTTGTTGAGGTGAAGGGACTTCAGTGCTTCAGTGAAGTTGAGAGCTATGCTGGTGGTAGTGTTGCTATCTGAAGTGTCTCCCAAGTCAGACAGGTCTCAGCAGAGAAGCCAGAATAAATGTGTCCACTAACCATCAACTATGATGAGAAGGAATAAACAGAAGTCTATACTGGATCGGTTGTCGCCCGGGTCAACAAGGACCACATCAGATGCTATAGCCCCTGGACATATAGTAACAAGTGGGCTACAGGGCTCAGAAGATCCTGTTGAGGAACCAGGACAGGCTTTTGCAAAGCTACTGGAACAAGATAAACTCAAAACTTGGACTCCAGCCAAAAATCAAGAAATTATGAAATGTTATTATGAGGTAAACCCAACAGCCTGTGGTTTTCAAAAAAGAATGACGGAAATTTGGAAAAGGAAACACCCAAATAGTGACACAACTGAACAACAATTAATGGACCAGAGAAGGTTTATCATCTGGAAAAAAGTGTTTTCAGAAATGGAATTGCAAGAAAACGCTGATGACATGCAGCTCTACATCTCCTTTTTTGCAACAGCAGTAGATGCTGTTGCATCCCTTGAGCGCTGCCTGGGGGCTGTACTGCAATGGATGCAAGAGAATGGACTGAGGCTGAACCCAGACAAGATGGAGGTCTTGAGGGTGGGCGCCCCTCCTATCAGTGGTTTGGGAAGCTCCCTCTCTTTTGGGGGTGCGACTCTCACCACAAGAGTGTGGCCCACAGCTTGGGGGTCCATCTTGACCCAGCACTTACCATGGAGTCCCAGGTAGTGTCTGTGGTCCATACCACCCATCTACATCTTCGGCAGATTGCCCAGCTGCACTCCTATCTTGATGTTGGGGCGCTCACCACTCTGGTCCATGCGCTCGTAGTCTCAAGATTAGACTACTGTAATGCGCTTTACGTGGGGCTGCCCTTGAGATTGATGCGGAAATTACAAATGGTCCAGAACACGGCTGCCAGACTATTAACTGGGGTGAAAAAATATCATCACATTTCCCCCACTCTGGCGGCCTTACACTGGTTGCTCATTCGTTTCCTTATTGACTTCAAGGTATTAATGCTTACATATAAAGCCCTAAATGGTTTAGGACTTCGATACCTGGCAGAGCGCCTGCTCCCACCTAGCTCTACTCGTGTCACTCAATCTAACCAGGCTAGGCGGCTGAGGGGCTTGACCCCAAGAGGGGCCCAGAAGGAGAGAACTAGAAACCAGGCCTTCTCGGCGGTGGCCCCTCGCCTCTGGAATATCTTGCCCCCTGAGATTCACCTGGCACCCTAGCAGGGAGTTTTTAAGAACAAGCTGAAGATTTGGTTCTTCAGGCAGGCCTTCCTCCCTTCCATCACTTAGTTCCCTGTGTTTTCCCATCTTGGACTTTGCTTACTTCTCTTTTTTGTTTGGATATGGTCTGTTTTAATTCCTGTTTTATATTGCTCAGACTGTAAGCCGCCCAGAGTAGATTCGTTTGAATCTAGATGGGCGGGGTAAAAGCCAAATAAATAAAAAAATAAAATAAAATAGAAAATCTGGCAAAAGAAAAATCAACACAGAACAATGACCATAGTATGGATGACAAATTGAGGGTAGAGGTAGACACAGTAATGGAAGAAAATGTATCAATAGAGGAACAACTTATGGAACAACCCAGAAATTATGAGTTGACAGACCAGCAGACATCACTGAGGAAGAAAAGAGGAACCCATATTATCCACAACACAGAAAGGCAAAGGCTCTCCATTCTGTGACAATGACAAAGTAAACCAGTAAAGATCTACTGACAGATGCAAATGTAGTAATCAAAACAATCCCAACCGATATGCTAAAAGAGATAAACCAGCTCATATATAGCACAGCTACCATAATAACCATGGAACTTGTTTACAAGCTGCAAAAAACCCAGAAAACTTCTGGCACTCCAAAACAGAAAGATCAGCTTGAGAAAAAAAGAAAGAAATTGTGTCCTGACATTAGCAACTTAAAACACCTGAAAAAATCAAAACTTAGAAATTAAAAAGTAAAAGATAGATTATGCAGAATATATGATGTAGAATGGAAAGCAATTGTTGAAATTCTGAAAGAATTAAAACAACAGGTAACAGCTAAAGAAAAGAAAATTGAAAAATATGATGGACACTTGAAACAATATAGAGAAAACATGCAATTTTGAAATAACCAATTATTATTCTATAAATCACGAGGAGAAAATGCAGAGCAAAAGAAATTAGGCCCAGGTAAAGATGATGCTCTAAAATTTTGGAAAGAAATCTGGAAAAGCCCAACCGAACATAACAAAAACACCTCATGGGTTAAAGATATTTGTAAAGAAACTCAAGGAAAACAAATGGATGTTATTGTAATAACAACCGAAATGATTAAGAGTCAAGTAAAGGCTGTGGAAAATTAGAGTGCACCTGGTCCAAATGAGCTGCATGGATTTTGGTTTAAGCATTTAACAAGTCTCTTATCGTATAACAGTGCAATTTAACCACTTTTCTGATCATAAAAAAAAATCATCAAAAGGACAACGAACCCAGTAATTATTGACCAATTATATGCTTTCCAACAATGTTCAAGCCTCTCACAGAAGTACTTGCAAGATCAATATATAATTAATTGAAAACTCCCAATACCCAACTGAACAAAGGGAACTTTAAAAAGTCAAGAGGCATGAAAAATCAGCTGCTTATTGATAAAATGATACTAAAGAATGCAAAAAGATGATAAACTTAACTGGATAGACTATAAAAAGGCATTTGACTCATTGCCACACGGCTGGATTAACACCTGCCTAAAAAATTTGGGGATTAGTAAAAATATTCAGAAGTTCCTCAAGAAAACATTGAAAAACTGTAACCTTTTCTCCTTGAAGATTTAAGTTGAGCATATTTAAATAGGTGAAGATATCTAACAGATATGCTAATTTGACTAAGCAGGAAAAATCTGCCAAACAATTGCTTAGGTGAAATTGCTTCTCCATGAGGAATAATCTTATCTTGTCTCTCAATTCCCAAAAACAATTCAAAACTTTCACAATAGCTGTGACGTTCCACCCAGTGTTCCCTGTTTGTTTTCCCCCAAACACAGGTTCACTTTCTGGATACGTTTATTCTCTTTTTTCGCTACCACCAGTGGATCTCTCATCCACACTGCACCATATATGCACCAGACACATGCTGCCAATATATAACTTGTTTATTTCTCTTTTGGTTTATAAATCATAGATGTTCTTTTATGGTTGTTTAGGATCACTCATTAAACTTCTTATATATGATTACACGTTTGCTTATTCATTTGTATTTACTTATTCACATTACCCAACTCATTAATACTCTGTGACTATCTATTTAACTTTACTATTCCATTTATCTCATTCTCTCTAACTCTCTAACTTTCCAATTCTCTTCCTTAACTCTCCAAATTCTTCTCTCTAACTGTCTCCCTCTCTCTCTGTCTCCCTCTCTGTCTAACTGTCCCTTTGACTCCACCCCTCCTGTCTTCTCATAGGCTCCTGCCCTTGAGCTTCGGCTATGATAGACAGGAGTGACGTGGGCATTCCGCCACATACCTCCCCCCTAGGAAAAGTTTGTTTCATGGGGGAAACCTTATAGTAGTTTACCCTCATGAACAACGTATGAAGCAACAAACAATTTATCTCAAACATTTTTCCAATATGATTATCAATTACTCTTTTAAGCAATAAATATATTCTTACTCTTTTATACAGTATCCAAGCATGCTTGTTATTATTGATTACTATTTAACGCACATTAATCTTATTACTTTAAACATTTAAATTACATTAATCAACCTTTGCATTACTTACACTTTACTTAATACAACTCTGTTACTTTTCTTTCTACTTACCATTAATTCATATAGAACTTACATTTTTAATTACCTCTCATACTTATACATAACTAGAACATTTTATATAACATTACAAGTTACATCTTTCTTCTTCTCCATCTGTCAGTCTTCTGGTCTCCGAGATAACGCGTCAGCCAGCACGTTTTGAGTTCCTTTCACACTTCTCAAACTCTTGGGAGGTTAACTCAGTTTCTCCCCCTGAGGCATCCTCCTCCTGAGTCTCCTCCTGTTCAGATATTTCAAGAGGGACTCTATTTCCCTCCTCCACTTCCTGAGGTAATTCTTGAGGATTGGTTCCCTCCTGTGCCACCTTTTTCCCTCGTTTAGGAGGCATGTTTATTTGTATTTATTTGGATAAGCTGGTCAATTCTGCAGAGATAGACAGTCAAGCCTCTGTTTAAAACGCTTTTTTCCTTTCTGAGTTAGAGAGTTACTGTAGCCCTCCATTGGCAGCTACGGATTGCTACTCTGTCTCTTATGGCACCCAGCCACGCTGTTCCTTGTCTGAGACACTATATCTCCTTGCCTCCAGACACCAAACTATTTCAGAATTATTTTTTCTCAATTTTTCAAGCCTCTGCTAGTTTCAGTCACCTTAGATATCTTGACCCTGGCTTCCGCGTTTGTCCCCTCAGTGCTCCCTTCTTAGAGCCTAGGATCCACGCTAGCCCACTGGTCTTTCCAATCTAAGCGTAAGGTAATCTCAACCCACAGAATTTTTCCTTAGAGTCTTCTCCTTTCTTAGTCTCTCTCAAGATCTGCAATCCGGAGTCCCTACTAAGCTTTTCACCAAGAGCTCTATAGAGTTACCCACTCCTTCACGACAGTCCCAGACTAACAGGTACCTTAGACTCAGAAAATTCTCTTTTTTCTTCAGCTTACTGGAATCTAATCGTATCCCGCCGCTAGTCACCACTGTGACGTTCCACCCAGTGTTCCCTGTTTGTTTCCCCCAAACACAGGTTCACTCTCTGGATACGTTTATTCTCTTTTTCCGCTACCACCAGTGGATCTCTCATCCACACTGCACCATATATGCACCAGACACGTGCTGCCAATATATAACTTGTTTATTTCTCTTTTGGTTTATAAATCACAGATGTTCTTTTATTATTGTTTAGGATCACTCATTAAACTTCTTATATATGATTACACATTTGCTTATTCATTTGTATTTACTTATTCACATTACCCAATTCATTAATACTTTCTGACTATCTATTTAACTTTACTATTCCATTTATCTCCTTCTCATTCTCTCTAACTCTCTAACTTTCCAATTCTCTTCCTTAACTCTCCAAATTCTTCTCTCTGTCCCCCTCTCTCTCTGTCTCCCTCTCTGTCTAACTGTCCCTTTGACTCCGCCCCTCCTGTCTTCTCATAGGCTCCTACCCTTGAGCTTCGGCTATGATAGACAGGAGTGACGTGGGCATTCCGCCACAATAGCCAACAAACTTCACAGTGTAGCAAAATTTGGTGGTGTTCACTGTCCATATCTTTGCAAAGCTTTCTTGAATCTAGTGATTTGTTTTTTATAAAATTGACAGTTTTGACTGATTCATTTAAGTTCTGCTTTAGTTTTGGTACCTTCTTAGCAACTAGAGCTTACCTATGTATGCAGCAATGGTACCAAGTCACTAACGGTATGATTTCCTTAATCCACGCTACAAGTCCAGTAAGCTTTCCAGACATTGCTCGTGCCCCGTCTATGCAGATTCCAACGCATTTCAACCAAACCATGTTATGAGATTTATAAACTTAAACTGTTAAATAGTACTTCTTCAGTTGTAGTATGTACCAATGAGGAGATGAACAGTATGTTTTCGAAAACATTTCTCTCATGATCATTTCTAATGTAGTGATTTGTTTGTGATTCCTGGGCTTTTGTCTAATTGCAGTGCAAAGTAGGGGGACATGCAAATTCTTTCTAATACTTGTTCCTTGATATTGACTGACAGTGTCGATTCACTTCTTAAATGTGTCATTTGACAAAGGTATTAAGGAAAGGTCCCTGGCAGCTTTCTCATTGATCAATGCAGAAACCATGATTTTTGCAATGGGGAATATAAGTTATTCAGCTATTGTGTGTGGTTTTCTGGGTTTTGCTATTGAGAAATTTCAAATGAGGCTCTCACTGCGTTTTCATTGTTAGAACCAGTTGTAGTCTTTTTTTCCATTTTCTTACTTTCCCGAAGCTCATGCTCCTAACTTTTGAAAAAATCAATGCTTTTTGTGGCATGTTCTTTATGTTTACTATTGAGATGTCTTCACAATTTTATGGTTTCATGGCCTCGTTGGACAACATATTGTAACTAAACATGGGGACGAATAAAAAAATGGATCACAATATTCATAAAAAAAATCACTGATTTGTTAAATATTCATCCCTTCACATTTGTCAGTTCCAGAGACCCCGACGAATATGAAGGGATGAATATTTCCCATTTTTATTCATCCCCCATCTCTTCCCTCTCTTCCTATGGCTTTCTCATTCTGCCTATCAGCTGATTGGTGGGCCAATAGGCAGCCAGCCAGCCCCACAGCCACCCACCCCCACAGCCCATTCCCCGCCCCTTCCCCTCCCTACCTTAGCCGCTGCCACCATCCACCACCATCTGGCGCTGCCATCATCTACTGCCACCTGCTGCCACCACCATCCATCGCCGCCTGCTGTGGTGGCTTCCGCAGCCACTGCCTGCTGTAAGGGACACTGGATGCCCTTTGCAAAGATGGTGGCTGCGGCTTCTTTTAGGGCAGGAAAGTTGCAGCCCGGATTCCCTTAGCCCGCCTTAAGGGAATCAAAGCTTCCCTTTGCAAAGATGGCAGCTGCAACTTCTTTTAGGCAGGGAAGCTGCAGCTGCCATCTTTGCAAAGGGCAGCCCAGATTCCCTTAGCCTGCCTTAAGGGAATCCAGGCTGCCCTTTGCAGAGATGATGGCTACAGCTTCTCTTAGGCAGGGAAGCTGCAGCCAAAGGGCAGCCTAGATTCCCTTAAGGCAGGCCATAGCGGTTGAGGCCATCGCAGCAAGTGGTGCTGGATGGTGACTGCAGAGCCTGCCATGGCACAGGCCTCCATGGATGGTGGCAGCGGCACAGACTGTGGCAGTCAAGGTAGGGAGGCAACAGGGGTAGTGGGAAGGGGGCAGGCTGTGGGGGTGGAGGGGTCAGCTTTATTTTTTTAGACTGCCTCCGGCTGTCTAAACCCCCCCCCCACAAACCGATGGATAAATTTGTGCTTCGTTGGTTCATGGGGAGGGGATTCGTGCTTCGTCAACTTTGACGAATCACGAAGCACGACGACTCACCAAAATGGCGATTTGTCCCCATCTCTACTTGTAACACAACACACACTGCGGTAGTTGCTTGTTTTCGGGACCTGTACATGTGAAAGTAATCAACAGATATTCCTTGCTATAATGGCAACACATTTTAAGATGACTGGAAGAAGCTTTGTTTTACTTTAAACAAGATGCATCCTCATCAACATCATCAATTCTTTTACATTTCAAATTCAGCCAGCAATCCATTCTGAGGCTCAGCTAAAATGTATTGTTATGAAATTCACTGCAGTAATATTGAAAAGTTACTTTACCCAACAATAACCAATTGGTTTTATTACCAGAAATTGAAGGAACACAATCACAAAGTCCATCTGAACACTCACTCACATGGACACTGATTGACTCTGACTCTCTCTTCCTGTGACTTCTGACTGTGTGCAGTAGCAAGAAATGCCACGTGCTGTCTCTCGGCCACTCAGTGTCCTTCACCTGCATGTTCTCACCATGTGCAGAAATATCACACAGATATTTGCTATCAGTTATTTTCGTAACTGATTTTTTGTTTGTTTGTTTTTAATGGAGGCGGTAAGTTAGAAAAGCCAAATTTTACACAAACAAGAAAGGGAAATGGAGATTTTGTTCTATATTTCCTTTTCTTCTCTCCTTCCTTTCATTCTTCCTTTCTTTCTCTTTTAACTGCAAAAGATCATAGCATTTCTTCAAGCCTTTGTGGGTCCCCTGTAAGGACATAGCGGACCCCCCAGGGGTCCGTGGACCACAGGTTAAGATCCTAGGGGTTTTGGCATATAATCATAAGGGGGAGTAAGGACCAGAGGTTACTTTTTTTCTTTTTTCTTTCTTTCCTTTCCTTTCCTTCTTTCCTTCTTTCTTTCTTTTTGCACTGCATCATGCAGAATCCCCCAATCAACAGCAATTTGTATGCTTTATAAACTGATTGTTTGATGGATAGCCAAGATGGTAAGAAACCCTTTCTGGCCCCCAGTAATCCATGTCAGAAGTTAGAAGAATACTCTAGAATTCTTGGCATTATTCATTTGAAATCTCAAGAGTAATAGGCTAAATCCAATAATAGTGCTATCTATTGAAATCAATTGTACTTAAATTACTTGTAACTAACCAGTCCCACTCATTTCAGTGAATCTACTCTAGGTATACCTCATGATTTATCCCAATATCTTCACTTTAAGAAGATAATGACTGAAATCCTGTTATGCAAGTGACATAACATTTAGATGCAGATAGCTGTAAATGACCATAGGAATTATCTGTTGCATGCAGAGTCTCACAGTATGCAATATATAATGTCTATAGAGATTTCTTAACTTGCTTCTAAAAATTATGCCATTTGTGTAACTGTGTGACATGATTTCAGCCAATGACTGACTAACAGATTCTAGGGGCAAGCAGTAGGGGATGGCCAATTCTCTCTGCGAATTTTCCAAAGACATCTGCATGATCAGTGGAAGAGGCAGGGTGCAAGTCTAAATGGGGCATTATATTTTCACTTTGTGACTTTCCCGTGGAGTCAAATATTATTTAGAAGTATGATAAGCAGAAGTGTAAGATAGTTTGAATGATGGGCAGGTCTCAATTTATGGTGTAGAACTAAGTGAAAAACCAATATGCCATCAAAATGTAGGTTAGGATGGATATAGGGTTAGTTAGGTTTTGTGCAACTTAATAGGAGCAGAAGGAGGACATTATCTAGAAAAGATACAATGGAAATGCTAAAGAAATAAGAAATATAGCCATGTGGTCCACATGAAAAATCAAAAAGCATGGTTGGGTAATACTTGTATTGAATGACAATAATAGCCTGGGCTTTGCAGAACAGGCAAAGGAGTAGAAGAATGCAAAAATCATCCTAGCAATCCATTTAAAGTTTACAGTTTGTAGGTTAGTTAAAATCCTAAGCTGAATATTGAAAACCTACAGAATCAGTCTGAGGTGCTCTGGTGTCTGGTTTCATCTCGGGGGATGTAGACTCAGTTGATTTCTTCCATATGTATAGTTACAGAGATGTTAGTCCCTCACTGAATCTGCCATTATCCTGTATTAAAGCTTATGGGCCCTGTTTTGACTGGGATTAGAAATTCCCAGAAACATGGCAGTCCCCAAATCAGAAAAGCTATTTGTCAAATTTAGTGGCACACTTGGCCAAAGCAGACAGAGAGAGTTGAAGGCACATTTTCAAAGTATTGCCCAATGGGTAGAGGATAATGGGGTGTATTTCATCTTCTGCAGTTCTTCTTGAGTAATGATAAATCTCCTTGCTCTGGTTGTAGATCTTGCCATGGGCAATGGAGAGAAGGAAAGAAGGAAGGAAGCTAGACAGGTAGATAGTTCACGTACAAAATCTAAAAACAGTAGTGAGTCTACTATATTCAACCACTAAAATATATACAGGCAATTTTTGGAATCCTACAGAACTTTTCATCAAGGAGAGCGGTGAAGAATTTTAGAGATATGGGAGTGGGAGTAGGAGAGGGAAATAGAGAAAAAACCAAAACCTATCCTAGCTAGATGTTGAAGCTGGGAGTGAAATGGAAGTACCGATTATAAAAAGCCTTCTTGCTTTCATGATTTGCTTTGGACATAATCTCTTATGTTAGACTGTGTGCATTTGTGTTTTTTATCTGGTGCATCATGATGGGTCTACCGAATCTTATTGCCTTCTTCATTAGGAAACAAGATGCAGAAGCATCCAAGAATTGGGGAAATGTGTATTCAAGATGAAGAGGGAAATAAAAACCCACCATCCTGAGAAGACAAAGAAATGTTGTAGTCTTCAAACTACCAGAAATCTATGATGGATTTTTGCACTTGCTGTCACAGAAAAGTTACAGAGAGATCCAAATGGAAGATGTCCCCCTTTCCTGAAAGCCATGTACATTTTGCAACTACGTACTATTACAGTAGGCCACCATGAAATGTTCGTGTGATGTAAGACATCAATGGCCTTGTACTAAGTTACAAACTATTGGTCCTTCCAGCCCAGTCTCATCCACTTTGACTAGCAGCAATTCCCCAAGGTTGTTCCTGCCATCTACTATCCACAGAGGTCAAACACTTAATATCAACCAAATGAAAAAAATCTTTTAAACCAGATATTTCAGCAGTGGTGATAAAGCCATAGATGAAATAGATTAAATTCTTTGATTTAAAGGGAAGTATACTTGGATCATAAAGTGAATGCTTGAAGCAGAAGTGGATTTAATCACCACATTGGGGAAAAAAGGCTTACATGGGCTTCAATATCTTTAAGTAGAAGAGTCCATTTATGTAGAAGATGAATCTTTCTACTAAACATTAGGAAGCAATAGAATTTAAGGTGTGCCAATCTTCCCGTGGCTGGCTGGATAGCTCAGTGAGTTAGGTATCTGTAGAGCCAGAGGTTGGGAGTTCAGTTCTCCATTGTGCATCCCAGAAGAGTCAGGTTTGGGCAAATTGCACTTTTCCAGGATGCCCTTAGAAGAATGGCAAGCCACTTCTCAGGATTTTCTGCCTTGAAAGCCCTGGAAAGGATCAACATAAGTCAGAATTAACTCAACAGCACACAATTATTAATCTTCCAGTGGATCTCAGCCACCTTGTGTTGCCTGGATATGAGATAATATGCTAACTCCATTGATAGTCCTAATTAGAGTTGACCCAGTGAAATCAATGGGACTTGCTTTTGCTGTGACAAATAAGTCCCAATCATTTCAGTGGATCTACTCTAACTAGCACTCACATTGGAGTTCACAGAAATCCTGTCAAGCAAGGTCTTCCTGTACAATGGGAATGGCAGCAGTGACAGATTGCTGCTGGGTTCCTTTTATTATTTTGGGGTGGGCATGACTTCATTGAATTGCATGTGTGTCCCAAAATCACAAGATAAAGTCTTTAATTGTGGGTATCTATCAGTACCAATTATGTCATTCTTGATGCACAAGCATAACAGGGATTTTATACATGGATTACTTGAGATAAAAATACATCAGCTATTACTCTTCCACTAAATCACTAGCTGTCATAGACAACAACAAATGTATCTGAACTGAAACCATTGCTTTATTTGTAACAGTAGTTGAATTCTTTGACAAAAAAAGTTGTATACATAAGTGTATCATTAACACTTGAACTCTACTGGGGACAAGTTGGGGAAATGATAAATTAAAGGAAATCTTCCAAGACTCTTGGCAGGACAACTTATGGCAGGCTTTATCATGCAACACATATCTCCTTCTTGCTGTCTGTAGGGAACTGCTGAAACAGAAACTTAAAAGCACATTTGTAAAGTGCAAACCAGAATTTGGAAAAGTTACTTTTTGAACCATAACTCCCAGAATTCTTGGGCATATTGACTGGCAGAATCCATCCCAAAAGTTACATTTCGAAGCTCTGGTACCAATCTGATGTCTCTCTGAAGAACTTTTTTCAGGCTGTAACTTCTTTTCATGAATATGCTTCTGTGTTTTTATTCATTTGGCCTGCTGTCACTTGTTAAGATATTCCTTATTATCAGTCCATCGTAATAAACTAAAGTGAAAAATGAAATACATTGATAGGTGTGACTGTGGAACAAAATGAAATGAGAAATGCAGAAAGCTGGGGAAGGAATAAATAGCTGACTGTGTCCAAATACAAACACCTCTGTGCTGATCTGTAAGTGTGTCCAAAGTAATTACAAAGCATGAATTAAAAATGAATTGGTTTGGGTTGTTGAAAGTCTCCCCAAGCACAACAAGATCTGTGTTTAGGAATGTTGCCTATAGGGGAACCCAGGTGTTAAAGCAATTCTAATCTACATTTTTTCTTCCCTCACACCAATCATTATAGCACTGAAGTGCTATCTTGAGTTGCTACTTTGTCATTATAAATGATGGCGTATCTTCATTTTGCCACACCAGCTTTCTGTCCTGCTAATATATAATCATTGGAATTATTTTTTATCATCCTTATCCAGCCCTTTGATATCTTTACAATCCAAACAAATTATTTTTGAATAACACAAAAACAGGTTTGATTAAATTGTTGTCGTTAGTAATAGCCTGCAGTCAGTTACAATGGCTGGCTGAGTAAACAGACAAATAAGTAACATATAGAACCTTCTAGAAAGGATCCAGAGAAACTTACTACAACTACCTTCTCTAAAACCACAAAAGTAACCAAAACAACAACAACAGACAGACAGACAGACAGACAAAAAAACAAGGTATGTACTGTAACGCTTTCCTTTTTGGTAGTGGAGGAAGAAGACTGATGTTGGTCTAGAACAGGGCCTTCTAGTCTCAGCTAGATCAGCCCACAGCTATGTAGCATGGTATGTAATCACAGCGTTTAAAGTTAAAATACTTGTACATCACTGTTACAACTGGTCACTGACTGGAGATAAAAACTGTTTTTTTTTCCTGCTTTGTGCTGAAAGAAGCCTTCTACCTTCTCCCAGTAGCTCCAAACTTGATCACTGTCCCAGAACTGCTAATAGCAGCAGTCTTGTTTATTATTGATTTATTTATTCGGCTTTTACCCCGCCCATCTAGATTCAAATGAATCTACTCTACAGTCTTGTCCTCAGAGCCCAAATGATCACTAGGCTATAGGGTGGTGGCATGTGCAACCTTCCAACCTGAGGAGGTCCTGGCCTTTCTGTAATTTTCACACTAGATGGGTCACACATTCCTTAGGCTTTCACAGGCATCACTCAAGCACCTTTTTGCACCTTTTAATGCCTTAAAAGGGACGTGGTGGCACTGTGGGTTAAACCACAGAAGCCTCTGTGCTGCAGGGTCAGAAGACCAGAAGTCGTAAGATCGAATCCACGCGACGGAGTGAGCGCCCGTCACTTGTTCCAGCTCCTGCCAACTTAGCAGTTCAAAAGCATGCAAATGCAAGTAGATAAATAGGTACCACCTCGGTGGGAAGGTAACGGCGTTCCGTGTCTAGTCACACTGGCCACGTGACCACGGAAACTGTCTTCGGACAAACGCTGGCTCTATGGCTTGGAAACGGGGATGAGCACCGCGCCCTAGAGTCGGACACAACTGGACTAAATGTCAAGGGGAACATTTACCTTACTAATGCCTTAAATCGCAGACTCCATTCTTTAGTGCCACTAGGGAAGGCATTAAACTGCCAGAACAATCACTCCCCAAAACCCCTTCCCAGTATTTTGGGGTTGTTCCTTTTATACTATTCCCCCCAGAGCCCCCTTCGCCCCAAGCTGATGTCTTAGATAATTCAGGTGTTCTCTTTAAAGGTTGATTAATCTTAATACAATTCTGTTTTCCTAATGTGGGTGTATTTCTCCTCATTACTAGTCTGGGTTCCTTATTCTCATTTCCACATAAAAGCAAATAATGAGTCAAAATTGTTTTAAATAATCAATCAAGACAATAGCTATGGGTAATAGATGTAAAGCTATAGGCAGGTTCTTGGATATGAATGATAATGGTGAATGATAACGATATGAATGATAACAGGATCTAATTTTTTTTTAAGCATTTGAAGTTCAAAATAATTACTTTACAGGTTCTCAGTCTTTCTTATACACACACACTCTAACTATCATAGACAGACTTCTCTTCATAAACTCTGCCACAGACTACCACTAACTCTGAAACAGACTTCTGACTCCCTTCAGCTCTTTGCTTTCACTTTTCTGATGTTTCTTCCAAAACAGTCATATCTCAACTCTCACCAAACCACACTCCCACAACATTCCAATCATGCTACCTAATCACAATTCAGCTACTCAACAACCAATCACCCTAGCTTTACAGACCATCTGCAACACAAAACTCTCAAATTTAATATAAGCAATTCTACACAAACTTTAAACACAAAGGTTCCAGTGGGGTGGAATTGGCACAATATGCATCTTGTAGGCTGCACCCATGTGCCCAAAGAAGTACTTGCCACTGCCTCAACATCAAAATGAAAATGAAGACAAGAACGGGTGGAATTTTGTGTGCTTTGGATGGTGATGTCCAAAGTGAGCAAGAGAATTGTTGGTTAAAAGAAGGATGGGATCTATTCATGTGCCATGCGTCATAGTTTTATGCAGCTGCCACCAGAATACAGAGACTTACCATATCTGGTCCAATTGTTCCACTTACACTTTTGTGTTCTCTTAAAGTTAGATCTAGAACATCCGAAAAGAATATCAGACATTTCCCTTTTTTGTTTCCTACTCCCACAATACTTAAAGGCTTAATCTAGTGCATTAATCTTAATCTAGTGCTTCCTTTCTCACATACCCTCAACACTCAACAAATAGGTGAAATGTTAAGTCTCTTCACTGGATTTGCTCAAGACAGACTGCAAGAATGTAACACTACCACTGGATTGCTACATGTATATGTTGCACAGTAGGAAAATCCCTATGCCATGATAACACAAGTTCTTTTTAATTAATTCATTTTTAACTAAAATTAATAAGGCCATATTGTGGCCCGGATAGCTGCCAAATGCATGTTTAAGTTATTCCCTCAAGCATTTGCATTTCTCAAGCCAGTAAGCTTTGTAAAAAAAAAGAAAAAGAAGCTATTCCCTACTGCACTTATGAAAAAAATAATTGAGGAGAAAAAGGCAGAACAAACCAAAAGAAACCAATGCTGTGAAGGGTGACTTTCCAATAATATAGTTCTGCAGGAGTTCCACCTCCTTCTGTTTTATACTAATTCATTATTAATTATTTATTCTGTTGCTTTGGTGAGCTGTTGTTTCTCAATTACAGTCACCATAATAGGGTTTTTGAGGTATGCAAAATGTTTTGAGGAGTGGTTTACCAACTCCCAGTGAGTTTCCACAACTAAATGGGGATTGAACCCACGTTTCCTGAGTCCTAATCCAGTATTCTTTCCACTAAAGCACTATACCTACTTATTAGTTACATTTATACTCAGACCTTTCCTCCGTGAGTCCAAGTTGTGGGAATTGCTCTGCTCTCCTCTACTTGATTTTCATAGCAAGAACAATCTGGTGGGTTAGGTCAGACAGAAAGCATGTGATTGTCCAAGTTCGTCTAGTGAGTTTCATGGCTCAGAGGAGGTGAAAGCCTGAATCTCATGAAATCCCATGACACAAGAGGCCCTAGCTATTATGGCTGGTACATTTTAGGGTGCTGGCTGGAGTTTCAGAGGATTACTAGGCTTCTCA
The DNA here is from genome assembly GCA_037013535.1 of Intellagama lesueurii. NCBI lineage: Eukaryota > Metazoa > Chordata > Lepidosauria > Squamata > Agamidae > Intellagama > Intellagama lesueurii. The sequence continues at coordinate 264,423,877 of JBAJHW010000001.1, forward strand.
GTTTCTCCAGCTGGGGAGACAAATCTTCAAGGTGAGCAATACTGGACAAAGAGAAATACTGGATTTTTGTTTGCAAAGGCATTTTAAAAGGACCAAACTCTACTGATGCCCAAGGTCACTGGGCCAGTGGGAAAGTATTAATAGGTAGGGTTGCCGGATCACCAGGCATTCCATTCCCTGAGATTTCAGGACCACAACCCAGAATCTGTGCTTGTGATGTTAGTGAGTGTGTATGTCTGTGAGTCATAACGGATGGACCCTCCAATGATAATTGCAAAATGGTGTGCCTCTATGCTAAATGAAAAATGCCAACATGTGAATTCTGGAACTGGAGCTCTACAAACATACAAGATAATGAAGAGAGGTAACTGCTCCTGATCATGTCTAAATGGCATGCCTTAAAGCCATCAAAATGACTCCAAAATGTAGCACTGCCAGGTCAGTGGCACCTCATCACTGAAGTTTCAGGGGGGAAATCTGATACCTGGAGAATGAACCTCAAAACCTGAGTCTCAGGGCCAAAACTTAGCAACACTATTTGTATATGTATTGCACTTGCACAATGCTGACGCACCAAGAAGCCAGGAGAGAGGGACAGTGGACAGAACCAGTAAGTACATGCATTTGTGCATATTATCCCATTTGGTTCAAAGTACATAAAGTCCTAATGTTGCAGCTCCTGAGCCTTCTTGTTACACATGCCCAGGCAGCAATGGAATAAATCATGGTTGGGGCAGGAAGCACTCACTGAGGGCTAATGGGGAGCTTTTCGTAAACTGCAGCAGGAGTGTAGGGCCCAGAAAATCTCCATTCTTACTGTACATGCCACTGCTAAAGCAATCTGGAATGAAAACTCTAATGAGAACAGGAGCAAACAATGCAGCAATCGTTTTTGCTACCTGCTCATTTGCCCTACCCCTCAGTTTTCCCCCTTGTTCTTAGCCTGGTTTGCATGGGTTAGCCAGACGTGCTTACTCAGATCCTCTTCATGCCCATTTCTACAATCATCTATCTTAGAAGCAATCTCTACTCTTGCAACCCTTTCCTACCCTGTCTCTGTGGACTTTGCAAAGGCCAATCCCTCTGATATGATCCTGGGCTCACCTCTTGATCTCAGATTTCTTGGACGTGATACCTCACATGATGGATTAGCTGCATTATGCTAGCTGCATGAGAGTACTGCCATGATTTTGTGCAGTAAAGCAAATAAACAATTCAGATGCCAATTCAAAAAATAGTAGCTTTTAAATTGTATCAGACAGTCCATTTTTGCTCTTTGCCAAATTTGGGCAAGTTTGAACAAAGGGCTTTTGAGTTATGATTTTTAAAAGAAAAACTGTTTTAACACCCTCGGTTCAGAAATAGGTGAGTCAAACTAACCCAGATTTTAAAAAGTTAAAATAAATTGAAGAGACCAACCTTGCTTATCTTTAAAGAGAATTATTGGCCCCATCCACTTTTCTTTATTTGGAAAGAATCCAGGCTGTAAGGGCTGAAATAATGGTTCTTTTTATAAAAAGGCCTTTCAAATGGGAGAAATAGCAATTTCTTATAAAACTGAGCATGCATGGTACAAGCTTGCTAGGAAGAAGAGTTTTGGCAAAGGCTACCACTGTGGGGGAGCAGCCAAGGGATATATTAGGAGGAAAGATCACAGTACATACTGAGAGGAACTAGGAGAATAAAACAATGGGCTTGCTTTAAAAAAAGTACAGTCCCCCAGAAAGGGGAACATTTTGCCATGTATCTTTAGGGAATTAGCATACAATTTTGTAAGACATATTCAAAGTCTTTCTGCATACATTTCAAAAGCACACAACAGTTGTTTTGTCCTAGACCAAAGTGAATATGTTAGTAAACATTTTGTCAGGATTTCTGAAACTAGTCACTTGACATAAGTTTTGAAAGAGAAAATTGACTCCACCTCTGGGATAATCTGAACTTTTGAGCCTGTCACTTTGGACTCCTTTGGCTGACAGTCAGGATAACTTTTTAACTCTTTCCTGGCTAAACACGCTGCTTGGGATTCATGTTTGCAAGGGGATAATGTGTCTGATTATAAAAATGCAGACATAGCTATTAAAAAAGAATAGGGGACTTATTTAAACTATAAAATTACTGCTTTTTTCTTTTGTGGTTGGGGTGGTCTTACTCAATATTAGCAGAGCTTTGTGCCCATATCAAGTCATAGTCTCCAGCTGGTAGTTGGGTACCTCAACCATTCCACCCAACTTGTCACTATACAATTGCTTGGGAATTTAAAGAAAAAAACAACACCTACAAAGATGCAATGTACCATCAGGTAAATTCTGATGTGCAGAGTCTATATGAGTTAATGATCTACAAAATGTCCTTTCATTAACAGCTCTGCTTAGATCTTGCAAGCCAATAGTAGTAACATCCTTTATTAAGTTAATCCATCTCATGTTAGGTCTTCCTCTTTTCCTACTGACCACACCATTGCTTTTCCCAGCAATATTTTCTTTTTTGATCAGTTCTGTCTTCTTATTATACATGCAAGGTATAATAGACTCAGCTGAACCATTTTATGATCTAGTGAGAGTTCAGGCCTTACTTGATTGAGCACCCACTTATTTGCCATTCTAGTGGCTCATGGTATGTATAAGACTCTCCTCCAAGATCAAAATTGAAATAAGGATGTTGCTACATTGGAGGGCTGAATAGGAATGATTTGGCTTTTCTTTGATTTGATTCACAGCTTATATTATCTCTAAAATCACAAACAGTGCCCATGCAGGGGTTGTGGATTGATTTGGGGGGTTCCCTGTTCATGCAGGCTGCAATGCAAGTCACATTCCAGCCCACAGCCTCCCATTCCTTCCTTCTTTCCTGGCCCCACCTGTGCTGATCCTTTAATGGTTTGTAGCCCAGAGGAGTACCCCAACGCAAGAGTAAAAAGAGGGGGGAAGGTGCAGCTGACAACCTGCAGTTTAGTGAGACTTTGCCTGAGGACCAGGTGAAGCAGCTGAAACCCCAACTGAACTGTCTCAGAAATACCCCACATGTGGTAGGATTCTTATATGTGCAGCCAGGAAAGAGAGACAGGAGAGATAGTGGATGTATTGGATGGATGCCAGGATGCTAGTTGGGGAGAAGCATTACAAGTGTCCCATGATATGTTTCAGGAGGACCCAGAGACGAGGTATGTGCCAGTGCAAATATACCATGTATTTTTTTGCAGACAAGCCACATAGAACTTCCCTGGCTCTCAGCTAAGTATTCTTTCGGAAAATCCTCCCTACTCAAACTTCACACTATGGCATTTCTGAAAAACTTTTCTATAGAAATCAAAAAATAACATGGAAAAGGTACTTCATAGTCTCAGAATGCAGAACATAAAAAGAGAGAACAGTAGTTTTGCATAATACATTGTGATTCACAACTCAGAATGATTCCATTTGGGCTCACCCCCTTCCCATTACTCATCAGTTACTACCTTTCCTTACTTTCAAGTAAAACATGCAGAAATTAACTGATCTCTGGTGACATATAGTTTTAAGCTAGTTTAAACTAGTTTATGTCAACAGAGATCAGTAATTACTGCATGTGTTACTTGAAAATAAAACAAATAAGTAGGTGCTCAATCAAGTTGTGAATCCTGATGTATTTTGCAAAATTACTGTTTAAACTATTGGTGTTCTGTACTCTGAGACTATGAAGTACCTTTTCCATGTTATTTTTCTACAGAAAAGCTTTGTGGAGAGAGGTGAATGCTGGCACTATAGAAACGCCCCCATCTTTACAACGTCGGCAGAGAAAGAAGCATGATTAAATTGTCCTGTCATGAAAAAGTTATAGCCCTCTAGAGGCAGAGAGAGAAAAAAGTCAGTTTGGCTTTAAACAGGCCAGACCAACTAGAATCAGCCTTGTACGTCACGTAGACAATAAATAAATAAATAAATAAATAAATAAATAAATAAATAAATAAATAAATAAATAAATAAATAAATAAATAAAATTCACTCCTTTTATAAGTGGAGCAAATTCCATGGTAATAGACTATTCTTTCCTGTCTTTCTTCACTGTCCATCTTTTACATAGTATGGATGATTTTGATGTTGGTTTCCAGTGACTATCTTTGCTAACTTCCAGCCTCTCCTTCTGTTTTTGTTTTTAATTCCAAAAGATGAGGGGGCATCTTTTGGAAAACATGTGGACAACATGTCCTTAGAGCTTTTGGTCCGATATAGCTTTTCTTCCTCAGCTTGCCTTCCCTAAGGAAAGGGTTTGGAAACTGGAACAAAGCTTTTAAGTCTGCATTATGTGGAGTGGCATGGCAACATTAATTTACCTGAGAGATTAAATGGTGTGTATGTTTCTTGGTTGTATGAGTTGCACTCACTCTTGCCTTACCTTTGCCATTTTGTTAAATCAAAAATAGCCCTTCAAAGTATTTTGGCATAGAGGGATTGCAGCCACATCCCAACTCTGTTCTTGCTTCTGTCCTCTCCCAGCAACCATAGTACAGACCAAGTGTGCAGTGCAGAGAAAAATGTGCCAAAATGTACACAGCAAAGAACAAACTGAATGAGGTGTAGTTAAAGAGGTGTGTGTGTGTGTGTGTGTGTGTGTGTGTGTGTGTGTGTGTGTGTTTTGCTCCCACCCCACTAATTTCCCTCATCAGATGATATGTGGTCCATGAGGGACAGTTAAAAACAATCTGGTCGTGAGATGCAGGCAAGAGATGTAACAGTATCTAGCAGTGGCTGAAATCTGCTTATCTGATATAGGAAGATGCTTTAGAGGAGGTGTATTGAGTCTGTGGGGATTTGGTGAGTCAACTCCTACATAAGTTCCATTGATTAAAATGGGTGTTCTCTAGTTACTTAGCACAGTAAGTCATACTAGAGTAGACGGATTGAATCAGTAGGGATTTGATGAGTCAACTTCTCTGTCACTTCCATTCATTCATTCATACTTACTGTGTTGAAGTAAGTTGCAACTAGAGTAGGCCCATTTTAATCAATGGAATTTACAGAGGAGTTGACCCCCCAAATCCCCATTGATTCAATAGGCCTTGTCTAGTGTGGCTAATTATGCAAGCAGCAGGATGTTAGCCAGCATCAGAAGCAAGAAAAGTTTATCTTCCCCCAGCCCCTTGCACTTTTAGGAATTCAGTCTTTTCTGAAGCAAAGGAGCAATTCCAAGAGGGGAAGATTGCAAGCCTTCAAAACAGGTAAACAACGGATTGTGGTTATTTTTTTTATACTTCATCATAACTAGAGATTTGCGGGTGCCTGAACAATAATTCCACAAGATATGAGTCACGGAGTAGGAAAATCTCAGTGAGGTGCCTTCATTATTCCTGAATTTCTCAACATTAGAAATATCAGGAATGTAAAAGTGTTATAATACTGTATGTACGACCGTACCTTGGAGGTTCTTGCTAGTAGACTGGAGCACAGAAAGACTTGCAATGGAATGCATACATGTAGGGCTTTCAACAAAGGTGGTGTGCACATGCCGCATTTTTCTGCAAGCAAAACCCCAGCTTCTGAGAAACAGATGACAAGCTGGTTGAGATAAAAGTCAGAAGACAGATGCTTCAGCCTCTTGGGACTTTGGGCTTATCCCTTACAATTTGCATTGCATTCAAGAAGGAGGTGAATAGACTAGATAACCCCAAACCCTTTAGCCATTTATGAGAAAAAAATGTTTCCGCCCCCGCCCCCCCAGTGTGTATTTCTTTTCAACAGTGAAAGCCAGAAGGATATATTCCCTTAGTGTGAATTTAAAGAGCAGAAATATGACCTGGTGGCAGTAAATAATTCTGCCACCTGTACTTGAATGGAATTTTTGATGTCTTGTTTTTCATCTCTGCCGCTGGTGTATCTTCCCTTAAGACAATATTTTATAACCCTTATAATGAAAATGCTAATGTGGCCTTGGTTTATTTATGGGGTGCATGTCTATGTGGTAGGGAAAGTCTCCTTTTTTGGGGGGGTATTATTAATCAAACTTCAGCTAATGTTGGCACAGCAGTAAAAAGAAATAGCGAATTATATTTCTATGGGTGGGAAGGTGATTGTATAACTATAAATTTAAAAAATGCCGATACAGTTGAAACAATAAAATGTAGTTTATTCCACTTGGAGGGTGTCTTGAAAAGATGTCATGAAAAGACAATGGTGAAGTTTGCAAGAAGCAACAGAACAGTTGGTGACTTCGGTTCCTCTGGAGGTATTTTACTGCCTGAAACAAATAGTTGAACTATGTTCTCCATTAACATGGGAGCAGGACCAAATGGAGGAAGTCTATCTTCTGTCTCTCACAATTGAACATATATAATTCTTTCATATCCTCTAAGGTCTTGGCATTTATTTGTTTTATTATGGAGTATTTTCCAGGCACAGTAGACCATACTGTCATCTTTTATGAAAGAGGAACAGCACTAAGATTTCTTGCTGTTATTTTAGTGTTGACAGGAAAGAGAGATGCCTGCTTTGTGAATCTTCTGCTAGCTATTATATAGCTCCCTGGGACATACAGTCATGACTGAACCACACTACTGCTTTAAGTGCTGGAAGACTTTACAGGCTGCTATGGGACCAAAGAAAGTACAAAAGTAAATATTTACGGCCTCCATGGAGATGTCACCAAAACTGGCCTTACCATGATACATCTCCTTCTCAGATATATGAATTATGTAAAGTCATCATGCTATAAAATGAAGTTAAAAATAAAGGTAATGTTGTTGCCGCCTTCCATGCAGTACTAACAAAATTTAGCTTGAATGTCACTGCCATTGTCTGTGAAAGATCCTCTACCAGTGTCACCTTCAGCTACCATTGCTGCCCAGTAGGTGTTCTTCAGGAATTTCTTTGCCCACATCACCACTGGAACGATCCTTTCCCTTCTATTGATGTGCTCATTAACCATGAAGAGGGTGGACACATCTTAGTCTGGTATCTCAGCTTTAATGGTTCTGCCTTGGGTGACCCTGCTAGGAGTACAGACTTGTAATGGAGTCTAGCCTCCTGACTGCAGTGCTCTCAGCTTCTTTGACACACCCAAAGCCAACTCAATGGACTATGAACCAGAAGAACTGAGCACTGAAACCAGGGATATTATCAGGAGAAAATACAAGACTATTCTGTTGTCAAAAGAAAAGCCTAGATGGATGATGGAAGAAACACTTATAATTGTTAAGGACAGGTGAGAAGCAAAAGTAAAAGGTAGCAGAAGTAGGGTCAGAACCTTGAATGCCACTTTTCAGTGACTATACTTTAAAAATAAGGATTACAATTACTAGTGCAAAACAAAAAATAGAAGAGAACATCAGAAGAAGAGAAACAAAGGATCTTTTTCAGAAGATTCAAGAAATAAAAGGAATATTTAAACCCAGATTTGGAATGCTGAAAGACCAATGGGAGAACATCCTATCTGACCAGGATAAAATAAAGAGAAGGTGGAAATGTACTGAATAACTAGCTATTACAGAAGAGGTGTCAGATTGTTTTGAAGAGGACTCCAGTAACGAAGAACCACAACTGATTCTCAACAAAAATCACTGAAAACTCCAACTGTAGAGGAGGCACTTTAGCTTCTCAGAATAACAACACTCCATTCTTCAGTCCTGCTGCCTGGATCCATTTCTTAAAGAAGATAATGATGACAGCACCAGAAAAATAGTAATAAACACAACCAAAGAGGGAAGGCTCATGCAAAAGTTGACCTTGAGAGTTACTGCAGAAGTAATGAGGATGAAACAAATACCAAGCACATCCTGGAAGCTTCCTACCTAAAGACCAGATGCCAAGTCATTCACCAAAAAAATGTTTTGCATTAACGTTGTGTCTGTGCTAGTAAAACATCCACTGTTTTTAATGTATGCAACTGGAGCAGAACTGCTCTGCTCACCACCTCCAGCTCCTTCCCTGCAGCTTAGCTGCCAGGGGAAGCCTTCAAAAAGCCCATCTGCATGCCATCACACGAGGGAAATATTTCAGTGTCCCATCCAACTAAGGTGGGTGATATTTTCCTCTCCCATAACACCCCAAGGGTGAAAATAGATGAAGCTTCATCAAAATGACAAGGAGTAGAGTTAACCTGTAGTCCTTAAAATACATTGTTAAGCCTACTTCAGAATTCAGATGTGCTTTGTTAAAAAGAGGAAAGAACACAGAGTCCCCTACCCCCTAACCAGACCTTTTAGATAATTATGCTAAAAGCAAATTAAGACAATTTTATAACCTATCTCTCTGTATAAATGTCTTAAACTAATTGGGCAGTTAAATTTTTAGAAAAAGGTGTGCATAGGACAAAATCGTATTATACACTATGACGTTTACCCTCGTGGCCCCTGCTTGTCTTTCCGTCACAAAGGCTCACGTCGCGTTTTCTTCTTGCTGCCACCAGTGGATTACCTCAATCCACAATATAAATGATGTATGTCAGAACACTTGTCTTGTGAACAGAACCAGAACTTATTTATTGAAGTGAAGCAGATTGAATAATAACAGAAGTTTCTCAGATACACATTATCCCCTTACCCCGGAATAAAGACGCGAGACAACTGGTATGGAATAAACATGGGCCACACTTTATTGAATATTCATAATTATCCTCAATGAAAAAGGGGGGGGTCCTGCCGTAGTGCAGAATCAGGTTCTGCAGAGAGGTCTCAACAGACCCCTACCAAATTATGGGCGAGTCCCAAGCCCCAAGCTGTCCCAGTCGTGAAGACAGCGAGAACCCGGACAGCCCAAATTTGACCACCCCCGGACCTCAAGCCCCCTCCTTCTTGTTGACTGTTGGTCCGGGAGTGGCCCCAGTGGATCTTCTCCCCCAAGCACTGTAATCACACGATCCGCAGCGCTGGGAGATCAGATGAGCTATACATTACCTGTGATTGTGAGGGGGACTCACCAAAACCTGTTTTATCCGCACTACCCACCTGTGTGACCAAATTTGACCACCTCTCAATATGCCAACGCACCTTGACCAGTGTGGGATAGGCAAAAAATCCCCACCTCTAAGGGCAATCAGGATGTGGGTAAAAAATTCCTATCCGGCCCCAAAAGGCAACCAGAAAATCTCACACTAGTATTCGGGGCGGGCAGGTGGGTTGTCTGAAAGGAAGAGGCCCAAGGTAGGTGGGAAGCTTCTTTAAATATACGACTCCTTCCCCCTCCCCTCTTAGGTCGCTCTTGCGAGACCGCAATGTCTCGTGCTATCCCAGGAAGGGGATAATGGCGGCCCGCGCTGCTGAAAAGAGCATATTTTAGAAAAACAATGACTGGTTACATGAACAGAGCTTAACTGATTCATAGTTACCTGACTAACTTCAAGACCGATTGACCAAATACTGACTACATAACTACTGACCACATTGCTGACTCTAACTCTAACTGACCCCTGACTGAAAAAAGAGCGGGAAAGGTACTCTTAAGTAAAGAGGTGTGGCTGTTTTCAAAATCTGAGGCAGAGAGGGAACAATTGTTTGCTGCTGAATTGCTTGTCAGCCACCCTAGTCCAGAAAGGTCCTTCCCAGCCAAAACCTCTTAAAGGCAGCATACAAAGGTTACTAAATTAACGTATTTCTCTCCTAAACACAAACTTACTTGTTTTTTTTTTTCTTAGAAAAAAGTATGGATGGGATTCCTTTACAAAAGAGGAATTGCACTCAGGTAATCATTTTGAGTTTCAAGGGACTGAACCAATAAATTAATGCTACCCCTGTGTCACTGCTTGCTTGCTCTCCAACATTGTTGTTGTTACATGCTCTCAAGTTGCCTCCAACCTGTGGTGACCTTATAGATCTCCAAAATGTCATTTCCTTAACAACCCTGCTCAGCTCATCTAAACTCAAATGTGTGGCTTCCGAGATGGAGTCAACCCATCTCATACATTGGTGCTTATAAAAGAAACTCTGCCTTGTCCTTCATGAGAACTTTTGATAATGACTTTCAAAGTCATGAATTAAATCATCGAACTCTCTACTGTGACTGTAGCACCACTACTTTCAGATCCAGGAAAGAGAGGCTGAGGGGAGAGAGAAAGCATGGAAAGTGTGGAGAATAGCAGGCTCTCTGCATTTCCCTATTAAAAAGAAATCAAAGAGAACCATGCCCATTGGCTTTTCAAAGTCTGTCTCTCACCCTGCCCTGTGACTCCCTTAGGAAACCACCATTCACTGGTGAGATTAGAGCATTTTTCCTAGCAACTGGGGGGAGGAGTGAAGGGGGAGAAGAAGAAATCAGGATGCCTAGCTCTGCAGACTGCCAATGCCAAGGGTAGAAGCCCATTAATCTGCCTATCCTACTCAGTCTAAGACCCAGCCTTGTGTTTCCCCATTTGCAGGAATGGGGAATTTCATGGAGAATTGAAAACACAGAATCAATAAGGATCAATACGGTTGGTGAGTCTCCAAAAGGAAACTGAATGGATCAGACCAAGCTGTGAGTCTAATGTACATTGCTAGATACCACCAGGATTCCCAGTGTGGTATAGTGGATAGAGTGACAGACTAGGACTCTGGAGAACAGGGTTCAAATCCCCACTCAGCCATGGGGAAGTGAAACTGTTAAAACCACTCCTTAAATATCTCACTTTCCTTGAAAGCCCTATTAGAGTAATTGTAAGTCAGTTCCAACTTGACAGCACAGAACACACACATATAATACCATATCTGAAGTAGAACTACAGAGTAAAGATTGCTTAAAAGTGAGGCAAGCATTAGTAGCCTATAATTCTTCTCCAATTGTGATAAAAATACAAGCTGGAGAAGTTTTCTTAGCTCTGAAGATAATCCTGAGAAAACTGCAGAGATAGGAAATGTTTCCTTTGGGGATTACAACTACCAGAAACTTACAGGTATTATATTAAAAAAAAAAAAACATTTCCTATCTTTAGAAAAATCAGAACTTAAGAGTGCAAAAGTTCACCCACCTAGGACCCTCATAATGAAGTGAACATGGCAGTGGGCTTCCACCTTCATTTATCCAGAGGTGGTGCTTCAAAAAAGCGTTCTTGCAATACCTTAGAGAAATTTCTTTCTCTCTTGCTTTGCCAGCCAGCTGCATTGAATTTTCCCCCCAAATTGTCTTGGCAGTGAACCAAGATATTTACCAATTTGGAGGTAAACAACTTGCCCCATTTCTAAGCTGACAGCTGCTCAGCCATCTCTGTCTCTGTCGATTCACACCAAATGTGATTTTGAAATCAATACAATTTCATACAATACAATTTAATCCATACAATTTGAGCATGTCCACGTCTAACTGGAACTGTCGCTATCGGAAGTCATTTGTCTAATAATTCCTACATTGAGAATGTTAATCAGGTCCTACTTTTAGGATATAACTTTGTTGGTTAAATCTTATCCACTGTTCTCAAAGAGCCATCTTAAACTTCCATCTAACAGTGGAGAGGGAAGGGCGGGGTAGCAGAGGAAAACACTGCTAAGTCAAAGTTCTACCTATTAGATGGATCTGAATATAGTGTTGCTTATGGAAAACCACCACTAGTGCTTTTCCCACTGTGGTTCAGATCAGAAACAGCTATGAATCTTGGGAATTGCAGCTGAATTAGTTTGTGCAAGCATTTCAAAAAGAAACACAAAACAAAAGCAAAAAACAAAAACAAAATGACATTACGACACTTTAAACTAACTGCTATATTCTTCTGTAAGCTTTCATGGAAACATTGTCCACTTCTTCAGACATATGAGTTAGAATACAGAGACTTCATGCAAAGCTCTAAGAGATCGTGATGTTTGGTTGCATTTCATACCTTGTAATGATTTATGAGCCTTATTTCATAGTCAGTTCTTTTGAAGTCTTGTTCTGTAAGCTTTCCAACAAGAAAAACAAAACAAAACAAAAAGCAAATAAAAGATTTTCTTGCACTTTAAAGAGTAACTGTAGGCAATAACATGATTAAAGGAAACAACAGAGCAATAGCATGTGGTAATATGGAGAATACCTTTCAGCTTTGTTCTGAAAAGATGGGTCTGGTAGTTGTGAAGGAAAATAATGGGGGAGAACAACATAATTATTACACTTGGTAATGACTTAAGAAACAATGACTGATATTTAATTCATTGATATGGGTGTCCAATATGTGTATATATTTTATCTCAGCTGTTTCCCTCTGGATTCTTGTTCTGTAGCTTTGAATCTGTTCTATTTGAGCTCATTATCCCAAGAAAGGCCTGGATCAGTCCCTTGCCTATGCCAATCTTAATGTGGCATAGCTACTTCCACCAATTGCTTCACAGGTGAAAACCAGAGTGTTAACCAGGTCCAACTTTTGGGGTACAAGGGTGCACTGGACAGAAGGTGTATGGGCATGTTAATTGGACTGGCCTACAGATATATGGCCTATGGAATGGTCCACTGACATGTTGAATGGCCTGCTTATGGAGTGGCATTGAGGAAAACGTTGGCTTGTTTCATAAACAACACAGCTGACTGTTTCCTGTTGGCTGAGGATTTCTCCTAGCCTGGAATGGGAAAAAAAAAGATACATGATTGCTGTGGCAATAAGACTTTGGCCCATCTGGAAGACAATGGAACAGTGTGGACAAACTACATGTTTGTATATGTTAAATGGCTCCAGGCCCAGAGTGTACCCTGAAAAGATACTACAATCATGTCATGTGCAGCAGGACAAAGGGATGATTTACTTTCTGGGAATAAAGAAAGGGAGTGCAATGCACTTTTTCTCCCAGCTTGCCATCTACTGCCACAGAATTGAAATTAAAGAATGACGGTAAGGAAGCCAAACAGAATGCAGAATGCTGGAAAATTAGGGATATCAGTGGAGCAAAAAGCTTGTTGCTTGGGACAAGGGGAGAGAGAGAGAGAGAGAGAGAGAGCGAGAGAGAGAGAGAGCAGTCACATCACTATTTTACATTTTTCCTTCTTATTTTTCCTGTCTGAATTGTCCTGGATAGGGATGAGGATGAACCATCAAACCCAAGAATTTCCCCAGGAATTTCTGACAAATCACGAATTGGTTCATCAGTTTGTTTGTTTGCTTGTTTGTTTTTTGACAGCCTATGGATGTCTAAAAAAAAGGCTGACCCTCCCCCACCCCATTACTACTGCCCCCTTTTGTTTCCTTACCTTGGCCTGGTGGTGGCGGTGGTGGCGGTGGTGGCACTGGAATGGAAGCTGTAGTTCTGGCAGGCAAGCCTGCACTCTCTGCCTCTGTGGGCACCAATCAGCGGATCAGTGCCTATAGAGGCAGAGAGACCAGGCTAGCCAGCTGGTACAGTTCTGGCTGGCTAACCTGCTCTCTCTGCCTATGAGCCGGGCCCGTAGACAGAGAGAGCAGGCTAGCTGGGAAGAAATCTACTGGCAGGCTTGCTTTGCCTCTGTGGGCACTGACCAGCTGATTGGTGCCCACAGAGGCAGAGAGAGCAGGCTAGCCAGGCAGAACTGTACTGGCAGGCTCTCTCTGCCTCCACGGGTGCCAATCAGCTGGTTGGCACCTGCAGAGGCAGAAAGATCATGCTAGCCCCCTGGAATGGCAGTTTCCTGTCCAGCAGTGGCAACAGCAGCAGTGACAGCGACAGGACAAGGTAGGGAGGCAACAGGGGGCAGCCTAGCTTGCTCTTGAGGCCCAGGCCCAACGAAGGAACAAATAAAAAGAGTAAATATTCATCACTTCATATTCATCAGGGCGTTGAGAACTGATGAATACAAAGTGATGAATATTACACGAATTTGTTGTTTGTTGTTTTATTCATCCCGGTGTCTAGTCCTGGATCAATTATCCTGTATATTCCCCTGAGTCTTCAGGAACCTTTTCCTTGGAAAGGTAGCTACATGTCTGTCTTTCTCAATTTTTAGGTCAACGGCTGCACTGAAAACGGTGAACTTCAGCTCCAGGACTGGTGGAAGGTTAGGGGCAGATATAGTGTTTTATGAAGGGCTAACTGTGTCTGATTTTGCATGACTATAATTTAATCTGACAATTTAATCCAGATTGTTCTGCTTTGCACTTTTCATAGCATCATGGCATTGTATTGTGTTAGAAATTCATCGATTTTTCTTTGATTACTTTTATGTTGTGCCTTCATTTTGTGGATCTTATTGCCTATTTATCTGCTTTGATTTAAATCAATCTTCAAATTAATTGTTTCTGCGAATAGCCTCAGATCATCTCTGGTTACACCTTTCACCCACTGGGGCAAATAAAGGACCTCATTTTCAGAGAATGAGTCCTAAAGTTTTAGAGGAGTTTGGGCCACTGTTGTAACATACCTGGAGGTTGTACATAGAGCACCTTGAGTTGCAGGAGAACCCACAGAGGCTGCAATAGCTGGCAAGCCTGCCATCTGCCTGCCATCTGCTGGCAAGCCTGCCAAAACTGCCAAAGTCTTTTTCCTTTTCCTCTCAGCAAAGCAGCCAGGTAGAGCAGCAAAGCAATATGGATGCTGACAGCACCCAGCTCACAGGGCCGAGCCCTTGGTCTTGTCCTTCACACTTCATGCTGAAAAACCAGACACACCATGTACAGCAATGAAGCATTATTAGGTTATTGATATCCCCTTTTCCTTGGGATTCTCGAGAGATTGTGAGGTTACAGAACATGACATTTGAGAGTGAAGAGAGACCTGTGAAGAGAAGCTTCTCCAGCGTGTCCAGAGACTGAAGCTGTATTTCAGGAGGCAATTACAGTGTTTCAAGGCAGCCAGTTGTCTGATGGGGATTGCAGAGTAAACATGGAGCAAATGTAGCTCAAAAGTGTTACTCATTTACTATTTATTTATTGAAATCCTGAAGTACTGCCTGAGCCTTTGCTAATATAATCATTTTGTCTCTAAGCATTTTTGTATCTGTTTAGGTTCACAGAAACACATGAAGAAGATGTACACAGATTGATCAGGGTTTCTGTAAATGCTACTCTTTTATTAGTTACATTTATACCCTGCCTTCAGTGAAGTCAAAGACATATACATGACTTCCTTACTTTATCTTCACAATAACAACAATTGTATGAGTTAGCTAAAACTGAGAGAGTATGATTGATCTAAGGTCACTCACTAAACTTCATGGCTAAGGGGTAGGGTAGACTTGGAACTGGATTTTTCAGTTCCCATCCAGCTCTGACATGGATCCTAACTTAATTTCTGAAAATAGTAGGGTTTCTTTCATTCACAGACAGGTCGCCTTGGTAGATGACCTATGCTGTGAACTGGACAGGGGATCTGTGTCCCCGTTGGTTTTACTGGACATCTCAGCTGCTTTCGATACCATCGATCACAGTATCCTCCTGACCTATCTCTCTGGAATGGGACATTTTATGGTGGCTCCAGTCCTTCCTAGAACTCAGAAGGTGGTGCTGGGGGAGTCATGTTTGACACCCTCACCACTGTCCTGTGGGGTCTCCCAAGGTTCTGTTTTGTCTCTTATGTTATTTAATATCCGCATGAAACCATTGGGAGATATTATCCAGAGTTTGGGGTTTCAGTGTCACCAATATGCGGATGATACCCGACTCTACCTCTCCTCGCCACCTAAATCTGAAGAAGCTGCATCAGCTCTAGATCAGTGTTTGGTATCAGTAATGGACTGGATGAGGGTGAATAAATTGAAACTTAATCCAGACAAGGCCTGGTGTTCCTGGGCAGTCAAAAGGCAGACTCGAAATAGGGATGCAGCTGTTACTGGATGAGATTACGCTCCCATTGAAAAAAAACAGGAGCATAGCTTGGAGGTGCTCCTGGATTCATTCCTGAGCCTGGATGCCCAGGTCTCAGCGGTAGCCAGGAGTGCATTTGCACAATTAAAACTAGTGTGCCAGCTAAGTCCATTTCATGAAATATCTGATCTGTCCACTGTGACACACACCCTAGTTAATTCCTGGCTGGAGTACTGTGACATGCTCTATGTGGGGATGCTGATGGAAAGTTCAGGAAACATCATGGGTCCAAATGCAGCAGCCAGTTTGCTGACTGGGGCTGGTTACAGGGATGACATTACCCCCTGTTACAGCAGCTCCACTGCATTTTCTGGGCACAATTCAAAGTGCTGGCTTTAACCTATAAAGCCCTAAATGGCCTGGGTCCAAGCTATCTCAAAGACCATGTCTCCCATTTTGAGCCAGCTCGGGTGTTCGGATCATCAGGAGAGGCCTTTCTCTTGGTCCTGCCACCTTCACAGGTGTGCCACAGCCTTCTCTGCTGTTGCTCCCATACTTTGGAACTCCCTCCCATAGGGGGCCAGACTGGCCCCATCTTTGCTGTCCTTCTGCAAGCAGGCAAAGGCCTTTCTCTTCATGCAAGCAATAAAATAAATGAGCACCAGACTGGAAGTCTATAGGAGAGATATGGGACAGAGATGGCTTGGGTCTCCTTAGTGGGTTAGAGATGCTGAGAACTGAATAGGGGAATGTGTCACTGTTAGTTCTCTTGTACCTCTTAGCAGCTTACGAGTATATCAACCATGGTATTCCCTTGAGCCACCTCTCTGCCATTGGGCTGGAGTCATTGTTTTGCAATGGCTTCAGTCCTTCCTGGAGGGACAAGTCCAGAAAGTTGTGTTGTGGGATTGCTACCTGACACCATGACCCCAGTGCCTGTGAGGGACCATCAGGGTTCCAGCTTGTTCGCCATGCTATTCAGCAAAAAACAAGAAACTGCCCAGACAGTTGGGGTTCAGTGCTACCAGTATGAGTCCAACTCTATTTTTTCCTTTCCATCTTACTCCAAGGAAGTTGATTTGGTTCCAGACTGGTGAATGGTGTCAGTAATGGACCGGATGGATGGACATAACTTGAAACTTAATCCAGATAAATCAGAGGTGTTTCTGGTAAGTGGAAAGGCAGATCAGAAAATGAGGATTCAACTAGTTGAGGATGAAGGTTATACTCCCCATGAAAGCACAGGTACACCATCTAGGAGCACTCCTAGATTTAGCCCTGAGGCTGAATGTCCAGGAGGCCTCAGCATTAGGTAGGACTGCATTTGCACAATGCAAGCTAGCATAACAGCTATGCCTGTTTCTAGAGTCACATGATTTGGACACATGATTCCAGAAACATCTCATTTGGATTACTGTCACTTTGAAAATTGTTTGGAACCTTCAGCTGGTCCAAAATGGTGTGACCGGACTGCGATCCAGGACTAGTTATAGGGAACATAAGTATCCCTTATTAAAACAGTTTTATTGGTTATCAAACCAGTTCCAGGCACAACTCAAAGTTCTGGGATCTGGGTCCCAGTTTTGGAAGAAAAGTAGAATAGAAATCAACATCTACAAATAAATAAAATAAGGTAAATGGGTCTTTTCAAGAATTAATTAATTTTTCTTTCTACAGTGGGATTTCCTCAGAGATATGTGCCTCAGCAATCAGACTTGAGAATTAAGGCCCTCTTTACCTGCTACTGACTAACCATAAACAAAACACATTAATATATGTAGATAAGGAAAATCATGTTTTGAACCCTGGGGGGGAAAAACTGCAACCACCCACAAAAATTGTGGTATAGTCTAATTAGACCCGGGAAATCCCCCAGGGAATCCCATATAGACAGAAGTGAAGGGACAGGTGACCCTTTTGCCCACCTCCATTTCTACCTGCAGTTTTTGGTCACGTTTCTGAGACATGCACAACCTATCAGAGCTGATTTTTGGGTACACACTGGACTGCTTGGGAACAGCTGAAAACTGCCTCTTCCAACTCTTCTGCTTCTGGGAGTGCCCTCTGAGTAGAACTGCTTAGACCCACTGCCCACCAGTGGAAGCAGCTTGGGATTCCATATTCATTGCTTCCAGTCTGAGAAAATGAGCATTGACCAGGCAGTGTTAGACATTCTCCAGTTCACCTGGACACTGTGTATATTGACCAGACAATGCACAAGTGTCTGTCTTTATGCTGCCAATTTCTTCAGATTCTCTATATATTGATGGGAAGATGGAGAAAACATGTGTACATATGAACAACTCCATATATCCCACTTCTAATACACATGTGTTCATTCCCTGTCACACACGAATGGTACATATTCTCTAATCGTCATCACATTTGTAGATTTTATCTCCCTTGACACATTCTCAGCAGTTTGAGGAAGTTGAAATGCAATAGGCAGAACAACAATGGGTGGGCAAGTGGGTGGATGAGGGCAGAAAAGTCTGACTGAAAAAATCTACCAATGGATTCTTCAATCTCTTGTGAGATTTATTCATTGTAACAAAAATGAAACAACTTTTCTGAAGTGCCAAAATTTTATCTCGGCTATCGCAGAAAAAAAGAAGAAGATGAAGATACATATATATTATGAATTGCAGGTGAGTGAAAATGTAAAACGAGCACAGCTTGTTTTGCATTCCTGCTTATCTCAGGCATTTTGTCAAGGTGAGTGTCAATTCTGAATCCCAGCTGTCTGTAATCCAGTTTCTCCTTGTGTCCCCTATATGAAGAAGAAGAAAAAAAGAGTAAAGTTAGAGTAGTTAGTAAACCACCTTGACTGATGTTGGAGACTGACATTTAAGAAAGGAAATTGCATCCTCCCCTCCTTCTCCCCATCATTGCACTTGAGCAAACAGCCATGGTGTGAAAATAAATCTTGTGGTGCTGCATGTGTAGCATTTTCTTCTTAATTTTATTTTAAGTCAGTGGATTTTCCACAGCCAGGAGGAGGTAGAAATGACATCAGAGTTGAGGCATTTACTAGGTGGGGATGGCTATGTACATAGATATCACTGCTACATCAAAGATGCTACAGCAGCCTATTGTCAGGTGAGCCAAATGCCTCTAAAGGCTGGAGCCATGAATAAACACACAGATCCCATTTTTTTTCTTTAGAAGACATCTTGTGGCACTGTGGAAGGAGCCTTGTGATGCAGCGGTTAAACTGTAGTATGGCAAACCTCTGCTCACAACCTGGGTTCAATTTCAGGTAGCCAGCTTGAGGTACACTCAGCCTTCCATCTTTCCAAGGTCGGTAAATTGAGTACCCAGCCTGTGGGGGTGTGGCAATGTGTAGCTTGCTTAATTAAACGGTAAACTGCCCAGAGAGTCTTTAAACACTATGGGGCAGTATGTAAGCCGCACACTTTGCTTTTTCCTCTTTTTTAGAATAAATTGGCCACATCTTTATTGGTTGCAGCTGTCAATAGCCCCTGGCACTAGCATGGAGGGCAGATCTGACCCGACTGATGCCTGGTGATAAACAAGGCAAAAAGGTTGACATTAACATGTGTCCATGCACCACTGTGTGGCTCCATCTGTCACCAGGGGCAGGAGTGTGTGACAGCCTCTGAGCTGGGTGTGCACACGACTTCCCTGCCGTCACGCCTTTGACGGGGATCCACATAGGAAGGGCCCCCACTCTTGAGGGGGTCCCTCCACCACCACCTGGATCTGTCCTCATTCTTTAAAAAATGCACTAAAAAAAAGCGGTGACAATCAGGATAGAAGTAACTATAAACCAACCACATTTCCACCACAGAACAAGGGACAGGTTGGTGAGAGAAAACTCCATGGAGAAAGACTGGCTGTCCCAGGTGTGCCTGCTAATATACTGAAGAGTTAGACTGATTGAAAACTTCACCAATTCGGTCTGCCTGTCGGCCTGCCTTCCAGCCTGTCTGATTGGCCAGCCACCCAACTGTGTGGTGCTGGGGACTACCAGTGCGACTGCACAGGAGGCTGGAAACAAAACAAGTGGACCAAAATAGTGGTGCCATGCCATCTGGCCTTGTGGAGCTGCTGCTGACAAAAGCAATTGCCAGGTAAGCCTGGACTGCTGCTTCCCTGTGCTGGCAGGAGACTAGACTAGATGACCTTGAAGTTCTTCTCACTTTAGTGATTCTGTATTCTAGGCAGCAACAGCATAGCTTGGGGCAAGGTTCCCACTGAACTGAGTGCACAAACGTCTCTGCCTCCCTGAGCGCAGCTGTCTTCCTTCTCTGCGCAGTGATCACGCTAGGTTCCGGTTGCGACGCAACCCAGCGTGCGGGGGCAGAGTCACGTGCGCACGCAGGGGTGGAGTCGTGAGAGAGAGAGATGGTTTCCCACCCCGCGGGGCTGAAAATTAGAGGGTATGTTGACTTGGGGATCTCGGCAGGCTGTGGGGCACCCACAGCTCTCCCCTCCATTATCTGACCTGCTACTTTTCACACCATCCATTATCCACTGCTGGATTCCAGCTGCCTCACTGTATGTAATAAGGGGGCCATCTAAAGGAGGAACAGACCTCCTTCTATTAGATGCACACAAAACCTTATGTTACAGTAATGGAAAAAAACCTTTTCAAAATATTCTGTAAGAAATGCATTGGAAAGCCCAAGGAGGAAATTATTGTTTATAAAATTATTCATGACAAAATAGGCTCCATTTATATTGCTATGAAATATCAGTCTGAATATCTCTACCCATAACACTTCCATGACTTCATTGAATCCAAAATATTAAAAAGATAGCCAACCATCTCCAAAATGATCCTGTTTGATATGAAAAACATTATCTCACCTTTTCTTTTGCCATGCTTTGAAAACAATCAGAATCCATAAAAGTCCATTGATTTTCAGAATGGTCCCCTGCCTTCTTTCCACTGCCAAGATCTCTTACATTCATCTTGTTCCCTGCTTCGTCAGCTTTCAAAGGGAGGGAGAACAGCAATCTGAAGGGGGTTAAGCTAACTGCAGTGATCAAGAAGGCAATAAAATGAGCACGGAACCCCTCCTTACTACCAGCTAGTAATCACTCAGAAGCTGCGGCTGCAGTATTCATTAGGAGAAATCAAATGAAATCCGAGGAGAAAATAGCCTCAAAGGTGTTAGCATATATGGAATTGAAGAACATGTCTGGGCACGTGGAGACATATGGATGACTTTATTAGTGAGTTCTGAGGGAGAGATGGAAGCTAGGGAGAATCATAGGGGAATAGGTGAAGTTGAAAAGTATCTTTGCCATCAAACATGTGTATATCTGCAGGGGTCCTTTTCCCAACATCTGCTGAAACTTAAGGGGATCTGCGCCCCTGGAATCACACAAGGAGGTGCAGAGGAACCAAGAACCTGCTTCAAAGGCAAAAGAGGTGCATTAACAATGAATGAAAATGAATCTATCCCACTGAGTTTTGAAGATCTCATTATCAGAGGCGGTTGGGGGTTGGGTAGCTGAGGCTCCAGGAATTTTCCCCACATGATTGCTTTTCTCATGCTAGTGGGTAAGTCACCTCTGCCATGCCAGCAAGGCAAATGTAGCTGTATAGGAAGATCAATATTTGGCTCCCGTTTTCAAAAAGACAGTGTTACGAAGGGATTTTCCAAGACGGAGTTAATGAAGGAGGAATTTAGTCTGATTAGAACGTATCATTTTTGTTCCTGCTATAAGAACAGGGGATGCTTTAGAGAGTACACTAAAGCCCAGCTGGCCGGGAAAAGCTATTTCCTTAATTGAGAAATCGTATTTGAAAAGGAACTTCTTGCCAGGTCAGCCATGCATATTGTACACAGAGCACGTCTCGGAGAGATTATGTTTTCATCTTCAGCTTTGATGGTTTGGGCGGGGGATTGCCTCACATCTTATTTCAGTTTAAATCCTAACTTGGATGGCATTGAGTTTCCCTGTAGAGTGGCATTCATACCCCTGTCAAGCTCCTTGTCCTTGAGGCTGGCAGCCTTTGGTGTCATTGTTTCTAGAAATCAGGGTTTCTGACATCTGGCACAGAAGCACCGCCTGAGACCTATCTCTAAGTAGAAGGCCTCAAAATGGTTGACGCAGCTTAACAGCTGAAGGCTGCTGTAACATGCACTTAGCCTTCAAAGGTGTCATGCTTGTCAAGAGGCCCGTGACCACTTTTTCAGTTAACATGCTTATTTGGTTCCTTCCTTCCTTTGCTTTTGCAAACTGAACTTTCATATAAGAAACTGATTCTGAAGAACTGGGAAACATCAGGCACAGTAAAGAAAACATGGCCTTTACTGGAAATGGCGTATAATAAAGGCATACAAAGAAAGAAAGGGATGGGAAAGGGCCATAAATATGCAGGACAGAGGCTCATCCAGAAAAAAAAAACAATACATAAGACGGCTGAACCCAGAGATCAGCATCTTTTGTCATCTTCAGAGATCTCCAGAGCCCCATTACCTGCTACTCTCCCTCCTTGTTTTTGCAGCCTCTCTGGCGCTAACTTGATCTTACCAAGAGATTGAACCATAATAGGAGTGAGGAAAAAGAACAGCAGTTTTCATTCACCTTGCCCTCTCCCTAGTGGCAGGGATTAGGTACAGATGGACAGAGCACATGGATTGGCACCAGCACCAGCAATGAACAACTGAGGCCACTTGAGGTTCTTATCCTTGGCCCTTCAAGACCTGGAGCCAGTTCTGACATTTATCATTTTGGTTTATATATCACTTTAAACATTTCAGATTGCTTTACATATAAAACCTCTCCAGTCTTCAAACCAGTTATCTAAAATAGGCCATCTTCTTAGCTGCACACTGCAGAGGGAGAGTTGAGGATGAGAAACAGTGGCTTGTTTAAAGCCTGTGATGAGGTGGTGTTAGAAGCATGCTTGCAGCTTAACTGCCTGGTCTTCTGTGATTTCCAAGCACTTCTACTAGGCTCTCTTGCATTGCTTCTTTGATGATGTGGCGCAGTCAGGAGATGGGGATATGCAAATTCTAAGTGACATTTACACAACGAGAACAATGAATCAGTTAAGTAAAGGGTATGGCATTTGCAAGTTTCTGTCAGCCATATGGAATAATATAGTGTACTGGTCCAAACGTGTTGGAAATCAGTACTGGAAGTACATGCAAGTTCTCAAGAAGTCTGAAATAAGAAAATCTAGTTCTCAACCCTGCATAATTCAGATGTTTTGGACTTTCAGTTTCCAGAACTCCTGACCATTGGCCATGCTGATAAAGAAAACTGGAAGTTGAAATCCAAAAGATCTAAAGAATCAAAGATGGAGAGTCACTAATCTAGGAGATCTCTCAGCAGCTCCGTGTGTATTTAGCTGGAAGAAGGAAAGAGTACAGAGCAGACGTTGCCACAGTCTTAATTATACAGGATGCACTGCTCCTACTTAATTAAAGGAAGACTTTTGAGCATCTCAAGAAGTTTTTTCTCTCTCTCCCTCCCCCCTCTCTGTATATGTGTGTGTGTGTGTGTGTGTGTGTGTGTGTGTGTGTGTGTGTGTGTGAGAGAGAGAGAGAGAGAGAGAGAGAGAGAGAGAGAGAGAGAGAGAGAGATTTGACTGGCAACATTTTGCAGAAGGAGACCTAGCATCAGTATTTAAATTGGCAGGTCTCCTTGCACTGGCATGAGATTGGGGGCAGGATGATGATGGGGGTGAGACATTAACAGTATTGTTGTGTTTAGAGCACTTGAAGGGTCTGTTCACTGATCTTGCCTTTAGATGCTGCCAGTTGTAGATACATCTAAATATGATGGGTTGCCTAGTACATTCAAGCTGGCCCCAGATGATTTGCTTTTTTAAGAAAGGAAGAGGATGATGTCCCTTTCCATTCTGCCTACAAAGGCCAAATGCACAGGCAGCAGGCAGCAGGCAGCAGCTAGGCTACTGTGGGAAGCCTCCCAACTGGACATGGGGGACGAATTAAAAAATGGATCACAATATTCGTGAAAAATCACTGATTCATTAAATATTCATCCCTTCATATTCGTCAGTTCTAGAGACCCTGACGAATACGAAGGAATGAATATTTCCCCATTTTTATTTGTCCCCTATAGGAAGAGAGGGAAGGCTAGCCTTCCCTCTCTTCCTACGGCATTCCCATTCTGCCTATGAGTCCGCCGATCAGCTGATTGGTGGGCCGATAGGCAGCCAGCCAGACCCACAGCCACCCACCCCCACAGCCTATCCCCCTTCCCCTTCCTACCTTAGCCGCTGCTGCCATCCACCACCACCAGCACCGCCGTCATCTACTGCCACCCGCTGCTGCCGCTATCCATTGCCGCCCACTGCAGTGGCCTCCGCAGCCACAGCCTGCCGTAAGGGACACTCTGCCCTTTGCAAAGATGGTGGCTGCAGCTTCATTTAGGGCAGGGAAGTTGCAGCCACCATCTTTGCAAAGGGCAGCCCGGATTCCCTTAGCCTGCCTTAAGGGAATCCAGGCTGCCCTTTGCAAAGATGGCGGCTGCAGATTCTCTTAGGCAGGGAAGCTGCAACCACCATCTTTGCAAAAGGAAGCCTAGATTATTTTAAGGCAGGCCATAGCAGCAGAGGCCATCACAGCAAGAGGTGCTGGATGGTGACTGCAAAAGCCGCTGTGGCACAGGCCTCCGTGGGTGGTGGCTGCGTGGCAGCGGCGCAGACTGTGGCAGCCAAGGTAGGGAGGCAACAGGGGTAGTGGGAAGGGGCAAGGGGGAAGGGGGGCAGGCTGTGGGGGTGGAGGAGTCAGCTTTTTTTTTTTAGACAGCCTCTGGCTGTCTAATCCCCCCCATGAACCAACGAATGAATTTGTGTTTCATCGGTTCATGGGGAGGAGATTCGTGCTTCGTCAACTCTTGAGCTGGCCAATCAAACCTGCATGGCTCTGCACACCACATTAGCCATGTGTTACAAGTTTATAAGTACATGTCCTATTTTTCTGACTTCAGGTAGATCTCAAAATAGTAGATTAAGTTATCAGATACCTGACATGTCATAATATAGGGCTAGAATAATGTATGGCAGTAGTCAGTTCTCAAGTGAATTTCTTAAGGTAGAGATCATTGGAATGGGCCTCTCATTGCACCAGCAAATAATGCCAGCATTCAGATGTGTGGATTTATTGTCTCAGTATCCTAGACTGAGTAGATAGGATCTTATTGTATCAACATCTCAAACAATAGTCAATGATACAGTGGGACCAGAGCTCATAGGGTTGAAGCCCTGGAGGGTTTTGAGTAGCAGGGAGTGTGGCATCACCTGACACCTACCTCAGACTTCCCAGTTCCCTCTGAGCTTAGCTGTAATACTCACACTATTGGGAAGAGAAACTGATTTTTCCAGCAACAGAATACTATGCAAGCTATCTAAGCTATATTGCAGAGAATCTAAGGGTGATTTGGTCCTGAATGGGCAATTAAGAGCCATCAACTTTATAAACTGCCTGTTGATATGAAGCAATCTAGATGTCTGCATTTTTGGACTCTCCTTATGGGACAGGTGGCTATGGGGACTGTTATGGTGAGCATTTGCATCTCCAAATATCCCATTAAACCACTTATGGTGATCATCAATCATGCATGGCAAGCAGCAGCATTATACGGTATGTTGATTTCTTTTTTGCCAACATGAAATAAGATCCTGACCAGTGTGACTTCCAAAGGCTTTCTTCTCTTGTGTGCTCACTTAACAGTTTGAGAGGATTAGAGAAGTCTTGCTCAAGGCCCCTTGATTGCTAAAATTCTTGGGAATTCTATAGACCCTAGTTACTCCACCTTGATGGGCTTTGCACAGTCAATAGAAGCATTTTGTTCAGGCAGGCATTTAAATTCGTTCTGAAAGAAGAGTTCCTATACTTTTGAATGATTGTGCTTTCATAGTTCTATGGCTGGTTTCAAAGATCTTTTTAAATGGGATTGCAATTTTGATTTTAGTTTTAGTGTGAGCTAGCTAGAACATTTTTGAGTAGGTAAAATTCAAACTGTACTTATACATCTATTGAGTAAGAGACTCAAGGCCATCTGCATTTCTACACACAGCTACCTGTCTTGCCTTGTCTATTCTGGATTGCTAGTGAAATAGGCAGGAGACAGAGAAACAAGGTCAGTATATATTCTAGAAAGATGTGAGAAAATGCTAGTTGTCTACGAGAGTGGCGGCTCTCCATACACCGTAAAAATGCTGATGTATCTCTGAAGAAGTTGCAAGTAAAAATGGTGGTAGCTCCAGAGAGTTATAGGTCATACATTTCAGGCATTCCAAACAAGGTTGACCGTGATATCAACATTGTCAGGGGGATCTCTCTCTCTCTCTCTCTCTCTCTCTCTCTCTCTCTCTCTGTGTGTGTATAAGGAAACATTATAAGCTACTAAGGGAACAAGGAGAAAGAGTGATGAAGGTTAGATGTGAAGGCAGAAATATAAAAATTTAGCAAAAAGCCATGAAGAAGGATCAGAGGATTAATAAGAAGCAGCAATATAGAGCCATAATATAAATGCGAGAAATTCTTGTAGCATTGCTAGTTCTCATCAACATAGCTTATTTCTAGTCCTTGCAAATTACTTGCTTTAAGTAGAAGGATGTTTTTCTCTTTACTGAGGTGTCTACAGTTTGCACAAAATATTTTTTCACAAAATGTGCGTCTTTTTGATTTGTTTGGCAAAGGACACACATACAGCAAGCACAACAGATTGGATGATCAATCAGAAAGATGTAAATAACCTATTTGCTGCTTCTCATTCTTAAAATATTATAATTATAATTTTATACCATTCCATAATCTGTCTGAAAGTTATTCTCATAAGGGCAAATTCTCATTAATAACAGGAAAAAAAAATACCTTGCTGTCTCATAAGCAAGGGAAAAATGTGATCTCTTCTTTTCGTGCATAAGAACAGGACATTCCTGCAACACAAGTGGAAATTTTTTAACCCACCTCGTATGTTAAAGCAGTTTTGTGCACTCATCATCATACAGTCAGCACCTTCCAGTTCATTCTGAAAAATAGAAGTATAGAAACAAAATTTCTCAGACGGAAACACAGACAGACAGTCTACCCATCAAAAAAATGGAAATGTGAGTAAAGATCAGATTGCACATTAACATTCAACATGTGAATATGTATAGTTTCTCTAACTTGCAGAATTTTCCATTTGCTGACTCCTAACAGCACAGCAGAGAAATGAAATTGAGACAGACCCCAGGGAGCAAGGAACCAGAATGAGCAAATAGGGAGAGCTAACAGGAGTTTGCCAGAGGAGGGATAGTAAGGCCAGCTTGGGACTTGGGAATGTATCCTGATTCAGTCAAGATCTATTCACTATTTTATTCTATTTGTGCCCCAGGTCAAAACTGATTTGTAAAGCCTTCAATGGACTTGCTATGGAACACCAAAATGGCTATAACTTTTTTTGTTTTTCCAGTTATTATTTCCATTGATACTTTTAAATATAGAAACAAGATAGATTCAGAAACAAATATAGAAACAAGATAGATTCAGATTAGAGATGGGCACAAACCTTAAAAATGGTGTTTCATGATGGTTCATGGCCTCTACAAACATACTAGATAACTGAACTGGTCTGCAGTTCATCACACTTCTGCACCACCGCTGTGATGGCAGCAGTGGCCATCACACTCCCTTCTGGGAGCCTGGGCACTACCTTCTGTGCATGTGCGCAACCCCAAGCTCATCACCCTGATCAGCTGGGAGGCAGGCACATGCATAAAAGGCAGTGACTGGCTTCCCAGTAAGGAGCCCAGGTGCTGACTTTGCACATGCACCCAACCCCAAGCTGCTCTCCCTGATCAGGTGGGTGGCAGGCGCATGTACACAGGCAGCAGGCCCAGCTCCTGGAAGGGAAGCCAGCCTGCTGTCTCTGATGACAGTAGCAGCAATGGGGGCAGAAGTGGTGGCAGGACCAGGTAGGGAGGCACTGGGAAGGGGGCAGGTGGACATCTATTTGGCCAAAGCAAAACGAAGCTCTGAGGAGAAAAAAGTTTGGTGCTTCTGAACCCAGGATTCCTTTCTTTTTTTCTTTTTTTTAATTTCAAGGGTAAAGGGAAATAACTCAGGATAACAGGGAATATATCATGCTATACATTATCACATATTATCTGTACTTAAACATATCATTACATTAAAGACTTTTGTGTCTGTTA
Organism: Intellagama lesueurii; assembly: GCA_037013535.1. Lineage (NCBI taxonomy): Eukaryota > Metazoa > Chordata > Lepidosauria > Squamata > Agamidae > Intellagama > Intellagama lesueurii. The sequence continues at coordinate 264,451,643 of JBAJHW010000001.1, forward strand.
GTTGCCTATATAATTCCAACTAGAGTTATTTGACTATTTTGTATTAAAATTATCACATTTGACTTTCAGGTTATAGAACGGATCCAGTTATATATAGGGTCCCATTATTCAATTGCTTCTTGGATTGAATTGTCTTTCAAAGCTTCTGTTAATATGTCCATCTCTGCCACTTCCATAATCTTTTCCACAAGTTCTTCACGATTTGGTATTTCGGTTTTCTTACATTTCCATGCATATAGTATTCTGATTGCAGTTATTATATGTATCATCAAATGTCTCTCTCTCCTATCTAAACTCTCTGGTAACATATTTAATAAGAATAATTCTGGTTTAAATAGTATATTACATAGCAGAATTTTCTGTAAACATTCATGTATTAGTATCTAATAATTTTTTGCTTCACTACATGTCCACCACATATGATACAAGGTTCCCTCTTGTAATTTACATTTCCAACATATATTTGATGTACCTTTATACATTTTTGACAACTTATCTGGTGTCATGTACCATCTGTAGAACATTTTATATATATTTTCTTTAAAGTTTACTGATTTTGTAATTTTTATATTAATTTTCCATATTTTTTCCCAGTCATCAATATCAATATTATGCCCTATATTTTGCGCCCATTTGGTCATACAGTCTTTTACCACTTCTTCTTCCATCTTAATTTCTAATAACAATTCATACACTTTTTAAATCAATTTGTCATCTGTTTCTAATAGTATTTTATCCAGGGGTATTTGCTCTTCATAAAAACCCTCCTTTTTATCTTTTACATATCTAGATTCCAGTTGTATTCTAGCCTACCAATCTATATACATATCTTGTTCTTCTAACTCGTCTTTTGTTTTTAATTCGCAATTTCCTTTTAGTAATTCTTTATATCTGAGCAGTCTGTTTCTGGTCATAAGGTTGGGTTGTGTAGAAGCTTCTAATGGAGATATCCACTCTGGTATCTTTCTGTTTATCTGATATCGTATCTGTGACGAAATGCCTAAAGGTGACGTCATTCCTGCCTGTCAGTCACAGGAGCTCTAGAGGGAGGAGCCAAGGATAGAGCAGGAGGGGCGGAACCAAGGGGACAGTTAGACAGTTAGACAGTTGGAGAGTTGGAGCTTAGAGAGGAGAAGAATTAGAGTGATCTGGATAGAGAGTTAGGAAAGTGAATTAAGAACAAGGTTATTAGATTGAACAAGCAGGAATGAGAACACCTAGAATAAGATAGATATTAAGTGATTGAAATGATATAATAAAAGCCTGAATGTATGTCCCGTCCTATCCAAACCTAATCAAACCCCTGTTACAGTGACTACGTGGTTTACTTTGTGATATGATTAATAATAAAAGATTATCTGTTATTCCAACCAACTGATTCTGCAGTTCAATAAGCCTAGCATTTGGCAGCACATGCGTCTAACACCCAGAGGTGGTATTAAGGAAATAATACCTGGTGACAGCGAGACAAATCAAGAGGGAGAGAACCTTTGTGAGGGCCACAACAAACACAGCCACAAGGGCGATCTCCACAAGTGGTGGCAGCGGTGGGATATGAAGTGAATCCCCACAAGAGGTGTGAATTCCACAAGTGAAGGGATTCAAGTAGAAATCCAGTGAGCCAAAAGAAATAATAGTCCAGCAAGAAAAGCCATTGAATTTTCAGAGCTAAGGAGAACTTAATCAGTCAGAGAGACGTGTGTGAAGGAGTAGAGAACCCTCTGTTTAGGGAATAACTTAGGGACTCCAGGTCACACAACGTAGAAAGACTGAAATAGTAAAGCAAAGCTCTGAGGGAAAATTCAAGGGGGGTTTCAAATTACCTTACGTGTGAAGTGAAGTCCAGGCTAGCTTGGGACCCAAGCTCTAAGTGAGCATTGAAGGGACAAGTGGGGGCCGAGGGGACAGAGAACTGAGGTGATTGAACAGTAAAGGCTGGGACCATTTCTAAAGGCGTATATTTCTGTTTATTCTCTGTGGCCAAGAGCAAAAAGAGACTTTGTATTAGGCCAAGGGACTGGCTGAGGGCCAGAGGAGAAAACAGTGTAACCAAAAACTCAGTAGCTGCCAGCGGAAGGCTAATAGAAACAGTATCACTCTCTCTAACTCAAGAAAGGAAAAAAGCCGTTTGAATTGGGGCTTGTCTTTAGGGATTACTAGAATAAGCTTGGTGATCCAAACAAATCACTAATAAAAATGCCTACCAAGAAAGGAAAGGGGGCAAAAGAAGCAAGAGAAGCATCATCAAATCCACAAGATTTACCTCGCGGGGAGGGAATCTTAGAGCAGGAGGATGATGGAATAGTAATTCAGGAGGGTAATACCTCAAAGGAGGAAACTGCCTCAAGGGACGAGGTTGCCTCAGGAGAGGAAACCGCCTCAAGGGAAGAAGTAGTTGTCTCAAGGGGAGAATCTACCTCACTAGAGTATCTAAAATGGAAATTTGAAAAGGAGCAAGCATTTAAATTAAAAGAGCTGGAATTTGAAAAGGAGCAAGCATTTAAATTAAAAGAGCTAGAATTTAAAAGAAAGGCAGATAAAGAAAAAGCTACAGCCCAAGAAAGAGAGAGAGAAAGAGAGACTGCATTAAGGGCTGAGGCAGAAAAAGCTAGGGCGGAGACTGCAGCCCAAGAAATTGCCCTGAGGGAAAAAGAAATGAATTTTCAGTTGGAAATGAGGCAAATGGAGCTAGCAGAAGCCCAAGCTAATAATAATAATAACACCAACACAAATTCTGAGGGGGGACACTTATCGAAAGCAGACCTTAAGAAGTTCCCTATATATAGGAAAGGCGATAACCCAGAGGCCTTCATGATCCTGTTCGAACGCGCGTGCTGGGACTTCGGTGTGGAGGGGCCAGAAAGCATGGTAGTGATGAGGTCTCAAATTAGCGGTGAAATGGCTGAAATCTATGCCCAGATGCCAGTAGAGGTAGCTAGGGACTACCAAGAATACAAAAAGATGGTCTTCCTACACTTTGGAATCAATGCAGAAAATCTAAGATGAAAATTTAGAGCATTGATAAAAAAGCCAGATGAATCCTACTCCCAACTGGGAGCAAATATGAATAAATATCTTGATAAATGGCTGGAGCAGGCAGAAGTTAAGACCCTAGAAGAAATGAAAAATATAATAGGGCTTGAACAATTCTTCTCAGTTCTACCTGGGGAACTGAAGTATCTGGTGACAGATAAAAAGCCGAGAAATATTGGGGAAGCCAGTGAAATGGCGGACCATATAACAAACATAAGAAATCCAAAATATTCTGAGGTGAAAGTTGGAGGAAAAACCTGGGAGGATAGAAAAAGGGAACCCAGAGAGTACCTCAGGAACCAACAGGCAGTTGGAAGCCATTTTAAGGGCAAAACCTCAGAGCAGAACCAGCAGAAAGACAGGAATTGGGAAGGAAAGGGAGATAGATTCCCATTCCCAAGTATGGAATCAAAACCCCCTAGAACCTGTTATGGGTGTGGTGGAAGAAACCACTTTATAGCACAATGCACTAAAAACAGAAATAGTGAGCAACAAAAGGGGAATTTGCCTAAGAAAGTATACTGCATACAACAAAATGAGGCACCCACAGGGACAGCTGTTGGGGAGGGCTCCATAGCAACACCAGTTACTGCTAGAGCAGAGGGCCCAGAGCAGCAAGAATCACAACTCCCAGTGGCTAAAATTCTCCAATGCTATATAATGGAAAATGACCAGGAACAGCTTGTTAGATGTTCTGGCAATATCTTTATAAATAAAATTAAATATTTGGCGCTAAAGGACTCATGCTCACAGGTGACAGTATGCCACCCAGAAATAATCCCACAAGAGTATGTAATACAAGGGGAAAATCTGAAGGTTAAAGGGATAGGAGAAGAAACAATTTCACTACCAGTGGCAAGGATACCAGTGAAGTATCAAGAGTGGACAGGCTGGTGGAGGGTAGGAATTTCAAATCAACTTCCTACGCCTTGCTTAATTGGGCTAGACTTAACTGAACACGTTAAGAGGGTTTTAATAAATACCCGGTCCGAAAAAGAAATCAAAGAAACAACCTTAACTTCTGAGGAAAAAGGGGAGCTCCTCACTAACACCAATGAGAATGGAACAGATAAGGTAGCTGAATTAACAGTCATGAGAAACCCACAAGAGAGTACCTTTAAAAAGGAACAAAAAGCAGATCCTACCCTGGAGTTATGCTTTAAAATGGTCAGCGAGAGGCCAGGAAGCCCTGAGAACCCTGAGAGGTACATGATAGAAAAAGACTTGTTGTACAGGGAAACATTGACCAATCCAAAAGAGGAGGTGAGAGCCTGCATAGACAACTAATAATCCCGTCTAAATATAGAGGGAAAATATTGGAAAAGGGACACACAGACACCTTGTCAGCGCATTTAGGCATCACAAGAACCAAGCAAATAATCTCCCAGAATTTCTATTGGCCAGAAATGGGGAAGCAAATAAAAGCCTTTTGTCAGAGCTGTGACATATGCCAGAGACAAGGGAGCAGTAATGATAAAACAAAAGCTAAACTGTGCCCTTTACCCATCATATCCAACCCTTTCCAACACTTAGGCCTGGACATTGTGGGACCATTCCCTACAGTAACTAGCAGGGAAAAATTTAATGGGACCCTAATGCGAATGATCAGAGCTTGTAAAGCAGAAAAACACAATGACTGGGATCACGAGATACAACGCTGGGGATATGCATGCCGGTCTGTACTCCAGGAAAGCACTGAGTTCAGTCCATTTGAACTGCTAATTGGAGGGAAGGTGCGGAGACCCTGGGATTTAAACAGACAAAATTGGGAGAAACAACAGGGAGAATACCCAGAGTCAGTGATCCAGTACATAAATAAGTTAATGAAACCCTTGAAACAATCTCTGAAGTTAACCACAGAATACTTGCAGAGCCAACAAGGGAAGCCCAAGTTGTGGTACAGTAAAAAGGCCAGAGAAAGATCATTCAGTCCGGGAGAGAAAGTCCTGAGGCTGAAGTATATAAAAGGAAATAAGATGCAAATACACTGGGAAACTCCTTTTAGAATAAAATCCAAGATGAATGGAAAAAAATTACGTAATTCAGGAGGAAGGAAAGGAAGGTCAGAGAGTGGTCCATGTGAACTGGATCAAGGGTAGAGAATTCACGGTAGCATACAAAAATGAGATAAGGATCTATAGTCAGACGTGGACAGATCCCCTAGACCATAATGAAATAGTGCTACTAAGAATACAGGAGGCTGGATTAACAGTGAAGGTCAGCAAATGCCAGCTGGGTAGTTCTGAACTAAAATACTTAGGCCATATAGTAGGGGGAGGAAGAATCAAACCTCTGAAATCAAAAATTGAAGTGATTAGTAATTGGCCTAGGCCTACTTCCAAGAAAAAAATTAGATCCTTTTTAGGGCTAGTCGGTTATTACAGACGCTTTATACCATAATTTAGCGAAATAGCCGCCCCTATATCAGACCTGACCCACAAAAAGAAAGCAGAAAGTATCCAGTGGACGAGCGACTGCGAGAAAGCTTTTGGGAAGCTGAAGGAGGCGTTGATGACTGGTCCTGTGCTGAGAGCCCCTGATTTCCAGCGTGAGTTCACCATGTCTACTGATGCATCCAACGTCGGGTTGGGAGCCGTGCTGAGCCAGAGGGACCACAACGGAGACCATCATCCAGTGGCGTACTTAAGCAAGAAGCTGCAGGCGGGTGAGAAACATCTGTCTACCATAGAGCACGAATGCTTGGCGATCATATGGTCGCTACGGAAACTTAAACCCTACATATGGGGCAGACATTTTGTCCTTTGTACCGACCATTCCCCACTGCTGTGGCTGAGAACTATAAGGGCGAACAATAGCAAGCTATTGAGGTGGGCCCTACTGCTTCAAGACTTCATCTTCGAGGTACAGAGTGTCAAAGGGACTCAAAACGTAGTAGCTGACGCACTCTCGAGAGTACCAGAAGACTGAGGAACGGAAAAGAAGGAAAAAAGAACTTAAAATGTAATAAAAAGCGATAATATGTTTAGTTATGAAATGTACAAATAAAGATAAGCAATTACAACTGTGATTGAAACTTTCTGCGAAATGAACTAATGGTAAGCAAAGATAATACAAATGTTGAATGAGTTACACAGCACTATTTAAGTAAGTATAAATGTGATTTAAAAATGTAAAGTATTATTAATATTATTAATACATGTTGAAAATAACCAAACTGTTTTATGTTGTTCATGTAGCAAACTACTTTAAGTTTTGCTCCCTGAAACAAACTTTTAAGGGGGAAGGTGTGTGATGAAATGCCTAAAGGTGACGTCATTCCTGCCTGTCAGTCACAGGAGCTCTAGAGGGAGGAGCCAAGGATAGAGCAGGAGGGGCGGAACCAAGGGGACAGTTAGACAGTTAGACAGTTGGAAAGTTGGAGCTTAGAGAGGAGAAGAATTAGAGTGATCTGGATAGAGAGTTAGGAAAGTGAATTAAGAACAAGGTTATTAGATTGAACAAGCAGGAATGAGAACACCTAGAATAAGATAGATATTAAGTGATTGAAATGATATAATAAAAGCCTGAATGTATGTCCCGTCCTATCCAAACCTAATCAAACCCCTGTTACAGTGACTACGTGGTTTACTTTGTGATATGATTAATAATAAAAGATTATCTGTTATTCCAACCAACTGATTCTGCAGTTCAATAAGCCTAGCATTTGGCAGCACATGTGTCTAACACCCAGAGGTGGTATTAAGGAAATAATACCTGGTGACAGCGAGACAAATCAAGAGGGAGAGAACCTTTGTGAGGGCCACAACAAACACAGCCACAAGGGCGATCCCCACAGTATCTTGTCCCAGGACCTTAATAGAGATCTTCTTATCAAATGGTTGTTAAAATATTTATGGTCTTTAGCTTTTTTGTACCACAAAAATGCATGCCAACCAAGCATCAGATCATGTCCTTCTAGCTTGAGTAGTCTATTATTTTTAGAGTTATCCATTCCTTTATCCAGACTAATGCACAAGCTTTATAGTATGTACTCCAATCAGGGAGGCCAAATCCAGCTCTTTGTTTGGTATCTTGCATAGCTTTAATTTTAATTCTTGGTTTTTTATTTTGCCAAATAAATTTCATCACCACCTTATTGAGATCTTGAAAAAAAGTTTGTTTAAGTAATACTGGGATAGTCTGGAAAAGAAATAGTATTCTGGGAAGAATGTTCATCTTAATTGTCGCTATTCTCCCCATCAAAGACAATTGTAGATTCTGCCATTTTTTGAGATCCTTCTGGATATCATCTAGTAGTTTCATGTAGTTATCTTTTACTAGTGTACTAGTTTGTTTGTTTGTTTGTAATTTGTATTCCTAAATATTTAATTATTTTCTCAACTTGGAAATCTGTTTTTTCCATTAATTCCATCATTGTCTCTTCTTTGATGTTCTTGACTAGTATTTTTGCTTTTCCCCTATTTACTTTCATCTCAGTTAACTCTCCAAACGTTGCTAATATTTCCATCAATGGTATTATTGATTCAGTTGGTTCTTCTAATATAAAAACCAGGTCGTCTGCAAATGCTTGTAATTTGCATTCTTCTCGTATTTTTAATCCTCTTATCAACTCATTACTTCTAATTTGATTGTTCAGCACTTCCAATATAAGGATGAAAAGTAGAGGAGATAGAGGGCATCCTTGTCTTGTCCCTTTTTGCAACTGTATTTCTTTTGTTAATTCTCCATTGACTTTTACTTTAGCACTTTGTTGTGTGTAAATGGCTCTTATTAGTTTTGTAAATCTTTCCCCAGCTTCTGTTACTTCTAGATGTTGTAGCATGAAGTTCCAATTGACATTGTCGAAAGCTTTCTCCACGTCAAGGAAGATCATAGCCATTTGTTTTTCCGTATGTGTTTCATAGTATTCTAAGGTGTTTAATATTATTCTTATATTGTTTCTCATCTGTCTTTTTGGTTAAAAAAAAAAACCCGATTGATCTTGGTGGATTATTTGGATTAAGGTCTTTTTTAACCTGGTTGCCAAAATTGTTGTGTATATTATATAATCTACATTTAGAAGTGAGATCAGTCTATAATTCTTTATTTCTTTTGGATCTGTTTTTTCTTTATGTATGAGAGTAATCAACACCATGTCGAAGGTATTTCTTCTTTTTCTTCAATATATTCCAATAGTCTCTTATATGGTTTTAGTAATATAGTTTCTAGTGATTTGTAGTATTCCGCCGGCAGTCCATCTGGACCTGGTGTCTTCCCTGTTTTTTGTTTTTTAAAGGCTTCAACAATCTCTCTAGATGACAATAGTTTGTTCAATAACTGAATTTGTTCTTTCGTTAACCTCATTTCACTGTGTTTTCCCAGGTATTTTTCCTGTAGATCTTTAGCTATTTCTTTTTTGGTGTATAGATTTTGATAGAAATTTTCTATAATTTGTTAAATTTCCTCCTCCTGTGATTTTTCTATTCCTGTATCATCTTTCAAGGTTTGTATTATTGATTTTTCTTTTTCTTTTCTTAATGTATAAGCCAACCATCTCCCTGGTTTATTTGCATTTTCAAAAAAAAATTGTTTTGCACTTTTTATCTTCCTCAATAACTCTTCTGTATATAAAACATTCAGTTGATGTTGTACTATTTTTATTTTCATTTTCAGCTGTGTTATTGTTGGATTTTGTTTTAATTGTGCTTCAGATACCTTCAGGGAGTCTTCCAAATCTTTATATTTTCTTTCTCTTTCTTCGTTTTACTGTATATCTAATTGCCAATCCTCAGAAGTAGGCCTTCCCTGCCTCCCATACCATAGGTATTGGTGCTTCTTCTATCATATTTTGTCTAAAGAACCAATCCATTTCTTCTTTTGTATATTTCATAAAGTCTTCATTTTTCAAGAGCGATGTATTGAGTCTCTATTGGAAGTGTTTTGCTCTAGTTTCCAATTGTAATAACACTGGGCTGTGATCTGCAAAAGTATTGGGTAGAATTTCTATTTCGAGAACCTCTTTCATCAAAGTTGAGGATATCCAGCAGGCATCTATTCTTGACCATGATTTATGGCTATTAGAGTAGAAGGTATAGTCTCTTGTCATTGGGTATCTTGTTCTCCAAGGGTCTATCAAGTTTAGTTCTGCCATTTGTAGAAAATTTTTTGGGATTTTCATTCTTCTTTTCCTTTTCGTTGTTTTTTCTGATTTTGTGTCTAAGTCATTATCGAAAACCACATTGAAGTCTCCCATCACACAGTACTATTCATCATTTCTATTTTCTTTTCATCTGCTGCTACAAATAATTTCCCAAGTTTTGGACATTCTAATAAATGCTGATCTATCTTCCTCACGTGTGTTTTTGCAGTTGTAAAAATATTCTTTTTTGCTTCTGAGGTGAATTTAATCCATTTACATTAACTGAGATAATTTTAAGTTGTTTTTTCTTCGTTTTATCCATCTTTATTATCACTCTGTTTTTTTCCTAATCCTTTTCATTTCCATAGGTAGTGATGCTGTTGCTCCTTGTAATTCTTCCTCTGAATCAATATCCAGTTGTGTTGTTGTTGCAATAATTCCTTTAGTTTGTCCTTCTTCTGTTGTCTCTATCTGATTATTTCCCTCTTGCAGGTCCAATTTCTTTCCATTTTTCTTCACAAAGTCCTTTGCTTTCATTACTGAGGTAATATTATACCTCTGAGATTCAACCCAGGATTCCTGAACTGCTTCACAAACTGAACCACAAACCAGCCACATTTGTTAGTTTTTCTGGTTCTTAGCTTGGTTCATGCCCATCTCTAATTCAGATTTCAGACAGCAAACTTTAGCTGTTTGTGTACTGGGCAATTCAAAAGTTTAAATTGGGGGGGGGGGGTTGGAGAGGCTGAAGCAATTTGTGCTGCACCCAATTCAATCTGTTTCACCCCAGAACCAGATCTGTTTCAATCCAGAGCAACAGTCTGGCTCAGGCTATTTTAATTAGCAGTTTGGGATTTGCCTGAATCCAATGATCAGTCATAACCTTAACTATCATGTTATCTTAAAGAGTTTGAACTTTAGTGAGATACTTCAAATCCTGAGCTAGAAAGCTCTCATGAGTGCCCCTAAACTACTACAGAGAATTCAAGATAACATATAAAATATGAATTCCCAGCTTTCCTGCTGCACAGCCATGACAAATAAACTACCATGAAGCTGCTATAACCGTGCAGTGCAGATGCATTCATGGAATATCATGGAAAGGGGACATTTGGAGAGAGAGAAGAACAGAAAACCAAGCAGGAAGGAGAATGGAATGCACTATCCTGAACAGGAACATTCCACAGTGCAACACTATAGCATTTATATAGCACTTTAGAGTGTTCAAAGAAGAAGTGCTTCTTGGGGACACTCCAGACTTAAACTGGTTTAATTTTCAGTGCTTGGGAGCTTCGGTTCTGTGACAATGGCCAGGAATAAAGCAAATACGTAATGAGTAATGGCTACAAATCCACCTTTCTGGATATATTTTTATTTTTTCTCTTAAAAGAGAAACTACAAAGAAGATATTGAAACAAAGTTTTGATGGAAGGGACTCACAGCTTTTCTAGTTGAAGAAAAAGGACACGCACCCAGATGTCATGCCTTGCATTCTATTCCACTTTCATACATGGAGTACTCTTGTGCAGAAAGGATTTTACAAGAAGAAGAATGGTACTGTCATACTGAGCCTATTTCCACCCTATTTTTTTTATCTAAGTTTTTGGAGGAAGGGGGAGATTTGATACTGAAAACTGAACAAAGAAATTGGAAGAATCCCTCTTGAAACCCTTACTTTCTCGGGGCCAGTTTTCTCACTCGTATGAAGTGGGTTAATTCAAAAGACAGAGTAAGGTCATGGCTGTTTATTTATTTATATCTAATCTGCAAATTAGTTGGCTGGATAGCTCAGGGTGTTAGACAGTGGTTGGGAGTTCAATTCCCTACTGTGTCTCCTGGGAGAAGAGCCAGCCTGTGTGGCCTTGGGTAAGCTGCACAGTCCCAGTAGATGCCCCCAGAAAAAGGGAATGGTAAACTTCCATCATACCTGGAAAACCCTAATGCATGTTAACATTGACTTGATAGCACAGAATCATTATTATATCAACAGGATAGTTACAGCCAATTAATTTGTTTAATTATAGTTGCAGTTGAGATTGCTTGCGTTGCAATGCAGCATGAGTGGAGCATGTGGTGTGCATGATTTCATTGTTTGAAGCTGAATGGCATCATATGTTCTATTGTTGTGCATAAATTTTATTATAATTCAATTTAAATCCTTATACACTGCTCCAGAGAGATTTTAATTTGCAAAGCAGCTTAATGAAAATGATGACAACAACAACCTAGAAAAAGTGCTAAATTAACTGATGGGGAGGATGGTGTGAACAAGGAGGTTGGTCACAATTGGCAATCAATTCCTTAAATTATTTTTCAGGAGTTGACTTTTATCCACTGTTGAAGAAATAACTGGTGTTTTATTATCAGTGATCCTGTGGGCATCTTCTGGTACATACCCCTTATAATTGCAGAAACAGATTATACTGTGCAAAAAAAACTGATATAATTTGATCCATCAGTTGTCATGAGGTATTCCCCCAGACAACTGATGGATCAAGCAACAGAATTAGCCAAAGGTGGTGAATGTGAAGTGGCCTCAGAAAGTGAAGCTTTTTGATGTTGCAGGGAGCTGAACTCCAACAAGATTTTCTTCAGTTTCAAAATGTTCAGAAACAATTTGTGAACTTGCCGAGTCCATCAGGAAACCCCAAAGCCTCTTTTAATTGTTGTTATGGTCTTGGTTATGAAGTGGGGAACAACATTTCCTCTCTGCATTAAGTGCTCTGCTGTGTACCCTATTGGGTATTAATAGTGCTTAGCTTTATTTTACATAATTTAGAAGTTGCCTTATAAAATATTAAAATGCTTATTAATGTTTGGGAAACTGGCAAAGCAACTGATATAAATTACGGGCAACAGAGTCTGATCAGCCCCATACTAATTAACTACACATCAACACTAACTGTTGCTTTTATGTGGGTGAATGCAAAAAGCTCTAATTTCCTTTTCTCAAAAATATATAATGGTTGTTAAAGCAGGGGTGAGAGACCTGTGACCCTCCACATGTTTATGAACAACTACTCCCACCTTCCCTCATCTCTGGCCAGCCTGGAAGGGAATGATGGGAAAGAGAGTCCAACAACATCTAGAGGACCATAGGAAGATCTGTCTCTAAATTAAGGGCTTCTTGATACCCTGTTTCCCCGAAAATAAGACCTAACCTGAAAATAAGCCCTAGTATGATTTTTCAGGATGCTCGTAATATAAGCCCTACCCCAAAAATAAGCCCCAGTTAAGTGAAACCCCCCCTCCACCATTGTGCAGCAACCAGAAGAAGATGACATGACTGTATTTCAATAAATGTATATTGCTATACATGAAAAAAAATAAAACATCCCCTGAAAATAAGCCCTGATATGTTTTTTTTTTTTTTGGAGCAAAAATTAATATAAGACCCTGTCTTATTTTCAGGAAAACAGGGTAGCTCAGTGAGTTGTGTATCTAACTGTGGAGCCAGAGGCTGCCAGTATGATTCCCCACTTTGTTCCCTGGGAGAAGAGCCAACCTGTGTAGCCTTGGGCAAGCCGCATAATCCCTCTAGAAGGACAGAATGGTAAACCACTTCTAAGTATTCTACACCTCGAAAACCCTCGTAAGATTTGTCATAAATCAGAATTAACTTGAAGGCATGTGATTACTGTTATTAGGATTTCCAAGCATTGGAAAACACAGTGAAATGTTTGTATGTTGCACTGAAGCACAATTGTATTCAGAGGCCAAAAATTCATCTGTCAGAGCATGGCTCTAGTAAATAAAGTAGATCTTGAAGCTTGAGATCTACTCACCTTGCTGTAAGCAATATTGTTGTAGGACCATCTGTGCATGTGCATCCTCCTTCTGAACTTCTTTTTCATCACAGTCAGGAAAGAAAACACCACATACCGTACAGTTTGTGAACAGATAACCTGTATGGTCCACCAACCATCTATGTATGCCCATGAAAAGACTTGACTTTTTTAAAATAATTCAGTGGGCAAAATCCTGTTTACTTTATGTTATCTCTGCATAAATATGCCAGGCACCATCACCACAACAAGGAATTGCCCAACTCATCTGCACAATTGGTCACATGTTCCCAGTTGCACAAACCACCAGCGGAAGTGTTCCGTGGATACCACTGACACCTCAATGCTATCATAATTATCACAGGCACAATATGGAAATGTGCCCACAAAAGAAAAATATACAACAGGATTTTTCTCAATGTGTTATCATATTGAATCATGCTAACATACAGCCTCTTCTACTGAAGAGTTTATTGGGACACATCTGATTTCAGTTGCATTGGTTATGGCTGTAAGTAAGTCCTTGAGAATGAGAGTTTAGGGGGAATATGTGCCCTATTTCATAGAAAACAGTCCTTTATCTAAGGGGCTGTTTCAGCTGATGGATAGCTTGACTCAGGTAGTTTGATTCTCTGCTGTGTCTGCTGAGATGACAACCAGCCTATGTAGCCTTGGACAAATTGCACAATCCGATACATTTTGGTCATTATGATTAACAGTAGCAGCTGTATTGCTAGTTCAATTGTAATAATAAATTCTAAATTTGCATCTATCCCTATAAATTGACACAGGCAACTCCAGTGCTTCTTTTTGGTGGTACATGTAGCTTTGTTTTAGCACTGTGCTTGTGGGCACTCTTAAGTTCACTGCTGCCTTCTGAAACTATTAATGAACAAAGCTTAATTGCACGGGCAAGAAAATAGCCTGTGAAAAACAAAAACAAAATAGAATTGTGGCCTTTATATACTGTGTGCCTGCCTTACATTGTAAGCCTCATGCTATCTCTTGTGTCTCAAATAATACTGAGTAGAGATGGGGGTATTCATATTCGTATATGAATACAAATATCCCCGCACAGTTGGAAGTAACGAGGATCCGGCCCCATGGGGCCGGATTGTCCACTCACGATTTCGCCGCTGCCGCCAGCTCCGCAGAGGCTTCCTATCACGCCGTTGTCCGCAATCGATTACCCAGTCCTGGCAGGAGGCGGGATGACAAGCCTCTCTGCTAGGTCGGAGAGTGGCTAATCCATTGTGGAGAACAGCACGATAGGAAGCCTCCACAGAGCCGGTGGCAGTGGCAAAATCGTGAGTGGACAGTCCAGCCCCATGGGGCCAGCCCCTTGTTATTTCCACCTGTGCGGGGATATTTGTATTTGTATACGAATACCCCCATCTCTAATACAGAGCCAAAGATCAGAGCAACACAGGCAAGACCCCAACAGACTACCTTAATATCTTCCAATTTTAGCATCCTCTTCCTTAGCTGTTCATATTACAGGGACAGAGAAGGGGGAGGGATCACCAAAACTACAGAAAGGTCACAAATAGAGGTAGGCAGGAATTTCAAAATGACACACCAAATTTGTTCAAAAATCGCTAATTCATCAATCCATACTAGTACAAATCAATGTCCCCAACAAATATGAATCAATGAATGTTTAGCAATTTTTGAATTGTCAATCCGTTTGGCTACAATCTCTCCAAGTTTGGTGAACACTGGGTTTCAGATGTCCGAGTTATACACCTACAAAGAGGGCCACCCCAGAAAAGTTTCCCCCAGGTACCTAGAGGCATCAAAATCACAGATAAGATCCCAATGACTCTCTTCTACGATCCCTCCAAGTTTGGTGAAGACTGAGTTTCCCCAAGCCAGTTACTAAAGGACACTTTCCTGGCTGACCTACTTTGTGGGTGTATAACTTGGATGTCTGAAACCCATTATTCACCAAACTTGGAGGAATTGTAGAGGAAAGTAAGAGGAAGCTTCTCTGTGATGTTGGTGTCTCTAGATGCCTGGGGGAAACTTTCCTGGGGGGGCTCCTTGTAAGTGAATAACTTGGACATCTAAAACACAAACATCACCAAACTTGTAGAGCTTATAGAGGAGAGTCAGAGGAAGCTTCTCTGGGAACCTGGTGTTTCTAGGTGCTTGGTGGGCCATTTTATAGAGTTTTAAAGGCAAAAATGAAAAAATTGTATATTCATAATTTAGCATTCATTGACCTTGACGAATTGCTAATCAAAATGAACCACCATTTTTCTGATTTGTGCCCATCTGTAATCACAAAGTCCTTCACAAGTATAAGGAGGTGATGATGGATCCTTGTTATGAAAAGCTTTGGAAATGTAGCAGTCTTTTTGAACTATGGTCACTTGTTAGGTGCTCATTCATTTTTTTTTCTTTTTGTATCTTACATGAAACCAGTATGTGTTAGATTTTCAGGTTAAATGGAAATAAAGAGACAGGGGTGGAATTGACTTCTGAACTTTTAAAATAAATTATTTAGGGGTGGGAGAAAGTTAGTGGTGCTTTGTTTGTTTCAGCAGTAGGATTGAGTGAATGAGCTCCTAGCCTTTTCAAAGAGATCATAGAGTGGTAGCTCAGTGGGAGAGACAAGGAGATTTTGAAAAAGAAAGAGCAATGGACCTTTCATTTTGGTGAACTTTGCACGTTAGGAAATGTCAGCTGTATAGTGTAATGCCACTGGGAATTTCTCAACAATTTATTTCACTTATTTGTGTCAATAGAGTTTGTGTGCAGCCCGTGGGAAGTCAGCAGCCCCTCAGCCCAACTGCAGCTTTGGAACAGCACCTAGTACACACCGCATATAACCATTGTCCTGAAAGGATTTCAGGATGATTCATCCATTTTAGCACTTCAATGGATGAGCTTTTAGCCTAAAATCTACTTCTAAATCCTGCTAGGCTTCTGGAGCCCATTCTCACAGCCTTTCTGTTTTAGCACAACCTAAGGATAAGAAAATATCCTAAAGGAGTTTGAATCATATTTTTCTAATATTTGCCTCTTCTTGTGGCTCTTTCTCCATTGAGAGATTTATTAGAGAAGGGCTGCCCCCTGCTGCAGGAAAATAAAACAATAACCAGAAGCCGAGGCACAATTAGTTTATTAAAAATGAATGATAGCCAATTGAAAATTGAAAGAGCAGCTGGAAGCCAATCGCCTCACCCCCCCCACCCCACCCCCACAAAACGGGTAGTACTCCTGATTTTTAATATTATAAAAACATGAACTAATCAGATGAGGGAAGTGAAGTATGCTTCTTTCTAAAGCAATATCAAAAAGTTGTCAGACAAACACAATTCTTCCTTTTCTTAAAAACAGAACAAAGCACCAGCCTAGCTGAGTTACCGTGACAGCTGTGACAGCTAATTGTAGAGAACAGTCAGCATCTCTGTGACAGGACAGCATATTATTTTGGTCCCCAAGGGCCTCATGGAAAAAGGGGTGATATGTTGGGGAGTATATCCACATCCACACTTACTGGGGCATGTAAATACCTACTGTAAACTTACTTTTCCCTCTGGGCATGCTCAGATCATGCTTCCTTCTCTCCTCATTCCACTGAGAAGGAAGACCTACAGGGATCACTGTCTTTTTTGAATTTTGTTTCTCAGACCAATCATGCTCCTTGCATCCCAGGAAAGAGCTGTGGTGCACAATTTTGCCTTCAAACAGGGAATGTGATGAGAGTTTTCACTACAGTCCCTGTTTCCTGATGTACACATTTTCGTACTCCCTGTTCCATCTATACACATTTCTGTGTGCATTTTTTCAAATATACATATTTTTGTGAGTGAAGGTAGTGAACTTCAGACTGATCCATATTTCAAAGTCTAAATGGATCATGTTTAGGTTCAAGCAGTACAAATTTGAGAATTCTGCATTGAAATGGAACAGAAGAACTGAAATATGATCTGAACACATTTCTCTCTTAATCTAAGATTATGAGAAAGATCCTCCCATGGGAATATTTTAGAATAACATAACATCATTTGTGTGTATTGGGTCCTCTGGAAAAATCTCCCGGGGGGGGGGGAGTAAGGGGCAGATTCAAAGCAAGAACAATTATAGAATTCCAGTCAGGAGCATGAAAGAGGCAAAGTCTTTGCACTCAGAATGGCATTAAACAAAAGAATCAATAGCTTAAGTTTAGGAGTGAAAAAAGGCTTTCTTATACTCTTGGTTTTTTGATTGAGAGTCAATAGCAGAAATCCCGTTTTTTTAGCATAGTAGGTCACAATAGAGTAAGCCCAGTGGGGACTTGGTGAGTTGGCACCACTGTATGCTCCAGTGATTGTGATCCCAGGTGAGATGACACATACCCGGCCCCTTTTATACACACACACCTTAATGCAATTAATAATTTTATTGGATAAAGATAAGTAGTAAGTAGTGGGTATGAAAGGCCACCACTTGGGTTGATGGCAGCTGCACAGTATTGGTGCAGCATAAGAAGCAGATCCCCAGATCAGGTAAGCCACTTGTCACTCAATCTCCACTATCCCAGTGCATTACTAGGCAACCATAGAATTATTGACCAACAATGTGCACGCACACACACACCCTGAGCATGAATCCATTAAAATGGGAGAGATCCCTTGGTTTCAACTGTGAGTAATTTTGGCAGCCCACCCAAGCCGGAACTTCCCCTGTCAGTTGCCCACCTGCTGCTGTCCTCCATCATAACAGAGGATGGGGGAATTGCTTGCCTGGGATAGGGCCAAATGCCCATCTCCCTCTCCACGGATCTGCTCCTATACTGCAAAGTACCTCATTCAGCTGCCAATCAAGTGGTAACAATCATGTAAAGGCATGCCACAAAGTGGGGCACCTGTAAATGAGTGGGGTGACACTGGCTTCAAATGGGACTGCTCCAGTTGCAGCTTAAGTAAGATGTAATTAGAATAGATCTATCTGAATCAATTGAACTTATGGAGTTGACTTATGAAATCCCTACTGATTCAGTGGTCCTACTGTAGTTGTGACTTACTATGCTAGGCAACAGGATTTCAGCCAATATCTTAAGGAGCATTAATATTGCCTCTGATTGACCTATTAACCCTTTTCTCTTCATGGAATGAGATTTTTTTCAGCACTCAGACTTTCAAAATAAGGCTCTGTTTACCTTCCAGTGACTAACTACAAAACAAACCATGCTAAATGCAAGATACATGCATGACGAAAATTGTGTTCTGTGACAGATATATTTTTCCATGGGTGGGGGGGGGGGGCAAGGGATGCTGCAAAAACTTGTTAAACGTTAACCCTGAGCTTGGACCACCTGATTAAGCATTACAGAAGCCAAGCGCCCAAGAGATTAAAAGGTAGAGGTTCCTAGAAAAAAATAAACTGTGGGAGTTAGTCATGTGAGGCTTCACCCTGCTGATCTAGTTGGCCGTTAGGATGCTTCAGTGCTGGACTGTCATGGCTTTAGATGTACTAATTTAATTTTTTTTTCCCCAAGCTGCCTGAGTAGGTTTGTGACTTTCCTGGAGATGAGGAAGGCATCTCCATAAAACCAGAGTTCCCATGCTTTGCATACTCACTGAAGGCTCATGAACATCCAGGGCTCAAGCTAAATGGCTTGGGCCCTGGATACCTGAAGGACTGCCTCCTTCCATATGAACCTACCCGGAAGTTAAGATCTGGCCAGGGGCCCCTTTTGAAAGAGCCGTCCCTCAAGGAGGTAAGAGGGATGGCTTGTAGACAAAGGGCCTTTTCGGCAGCTGCCCCCAGACTATGGAACGCCATCCCAACTGAGATTCGTCTGGCGCCGACGCTGATGACATTTTGGCGCCAGGTCAAAACCTTCCTGTTCCAGAAGGCTTTTAATTGAAATAATATCAACTGTGGGTCCTGATGGCAATTTTTAGAGTATATATTTTAATTGTATTTTAATTGTTGTAAGCCGCCCAGAGACCTTTGGGTAGTGTGGGCGGCATATAAGTTAAATAAATAAAATAAAAATAAATAAACATTAGTTACAATAAAGAACAAAGTAGATGTTAAGGGGAAAGGGAATATTCCCTATGCTTTTCCTTTCCAGAAAGGGATTTCCTCAGAGAAACATGCTTCAGACTTGTGAATTAGGCCCATTCTTATGAATGTCAATGGCTGAACTAGA
The DNA here is from genome assembly GCA_037013535.1 of Intellagama lesueurii. Taxonomy (NCBI): domain Eukaryota; kingdom Metazoa; phylum Chordata; class Lepidosauria; order Squamata; family Agamidae; genus Intellagama; species Intellagama lesueurii. The sequence goes on from JBAJHW010000001.1 coordinate 264,470,688, forward strand.
ATTTGAATCCAGGTCTCCAGAATCTTAGTTTGATCCTCCACTACAGTACATTGCCTCAGACAACAGATTTTGGGTATCTTGGTACTAGAAACTGCAGCATACTAAATGCAAGATTTGTGAGTGAAGAAAATCATATTTTATGACAAACAGCTATTCATCATCTGATGGAGCCCTTCTGCAAAAAGAAACCATGATAAACATACTGTCTGGTAGTGATCCTCAATGTAAATAGCTAGCTTACTACTCTCATGACATCTGCTAGCTAATGTGTGCTGACGTTCAAACAAGAACACATATTAGACAACATGCTTGGAAGATGCCATTAGAATATATGCCAAGTGATTATAAACCATGGTGGTTGAATTCCTCAAGAGGCATGGGAAAATCTTCTTTAGCACATTATAGTATGATAGATACAACTGAGCAGTGTTGGGACAAGAGCTTAACATGGGCATTATAAGTCGAAATATTAAGAATTTCACTTTTGAGCAGCTCAGTTTGAAATGCTGGCAGGACATCAGGGAAGGCACAAGCAACAATAGTGAATTACACCTATTGCACTTCTAATGCACAGCTTCTATACATGCAGATGTGTGCCCTCAGAGCAGATGGGATCGATTGTGGAGCCAAGAAAGACCTTGTAGTTCCAGTGACCTCTGTGGGCAAAGACTGATTCCCAAGATGTGAAGAATAGTTGAGGGAGCTAAATATTTTTAGACTGAAGAAGACTAAGAGGTGATACAAATATCAAAGAGGTTGTCACATAGAGAAGATGGAGCAGGTTTGTTTTCTGTAGCTTCAGAGGTCAGAACTTGAACTAATCGATTCAATTACAAGAAAGGAAGTTTTGACTATACATTAGGAAGAACTTCTTGACAGTCTAAAATGTGGAATGAGTTTTGGAAGATGGTGGACACTCCTTTGTTGCACAATTTGGGATGTTCTAGATGTGGATTCCGTGTTTTGTCAGATTAGACGTGATGACCCTTGGGACCCCTTGTAGCTCTACAATTCTAGAAATATAAGATAAAACATACTGTTTGTTTATTCATCTACAGTTCTTACGTAAGTGTAAGTGATCAACTGACACAGCTGGAACACTCATACAGATGCATCAGTAGGATTTTTCCCTTCTTTATAACAGGAGAAAAACCTGTGTATTTCCTTTCCAACCCTTACTGCTCTCCTTCCTTGTAAATTTCAGATGTCCCCATTTAGATATATCTGTTCTGACTGCAGAGGTATGTCACAATTTTACAATCTCTTTTCCTTGCCATATTTTGCTCTACTTGAGCTTGTAACACATCATTCAGCTCTCACTCTCACTCCCTTCCCCACAATGCTGTTGGGTCAGGGTTGGCCCAGCCATTAGGCAGAGTGAGGCAGCTGCCTCAGACAGCAGATTTTTGGTGTCTTGAAAAGGCAGCAGTTATTTCAATTGTTATTATTGGATCTTTTCTGCCTGAGAGAGAGAAAGATGATTGAGGAATTTTCTGCCTCATGTATCAAAATACCTTGGCCAGCTTTGACTAATATATATCATTTTTTTCCCTTTTGACTTGGGTGGGTGGGCACACCATCTGCTACTCTTTCTCAATCAGCAGTGTGTCTTGGGCACAAATTGTCCTTGATGTTTCATGTATTTTCTGCCAAGACCCCCATGTCAACCAAGTCTGGCTTTCTATTTTTCCATCTCTCTGAAGGTATCCAATGACGCGGGCAAAAAGCCTTTATAAAAGTGTTGACATCCACCCTGCAATCTGAATAAAATTATATGGTAAATTTTAGGTAGACAATGGGCTGATTATAGAACTATGTACATCATAATTCTTGGCATACAGTAGCAGTCTTTCTCTATAACTGTGAGATATGGAGGAACTTAAGGGGACGTGGTGGCGCTGCGGGTTAAACTGCAGAAGCCTCTGTGCTGCAGGGTCAGAAGACCAGCAGTCGTAAGATCGAATCCACGCAATGGAGTGAGCTCCCGTCGCTTGTCCCAGCTCCTGCCAACCTAGCAGTTCGAAAGCATGCAAATGCAAGTAGATAAATAGGCACCACCTTGGTAGGAAGGTAACGGCGTTCCGTGTCTAGTCGCACTGGCCACGTGACCACGGAAACTGTCTTCGGACAAACGCTGGCTCTACGGCTTGGAGACGGGGATGAGCACCGCCCCCTAGAGTCGGACACGACTGGACTAAATGTCAAGGGGAACCTTTACCTTTACCTTTACCTCATTATCTTAGCCTGAGAGGTGGTAGGAGTTCACTGGTAGGGAAACCAAGACTGACATGTATAAAAAATGCAACAAAAAAGTTTGTAAAGCACTTCAGGTTTCTTCTTCCTGACTGAACAGAGCCATTCAAACCTGTAACAGGAAAAAAGTGGAACAGTATGTTTTGTCAAGCGCCAAAGCACTGGGTTCAGGGCAGTTATAATGCACAATATATAAGCCCAACACTACTTTTTTGTCTATATATAGTGCTGCCTTGCAGCTACACTTTCCACCGGAACCAAATACTCTTCCCTCAGGAACACGTAGCACCCCCTCCCTCTTTAAAATTACCTCTTAACTTCCCTTAGATCATGTACTAACCACTGTCTAAGAGCCCATAAAGAGCAGAGACTGTAATCTGCATCTGAAATTTAATTGTGTTAACTTTGTAATCAACACCATTTAAATTGAGAACAGGTGGGTAATTGTCACTGTGGTAGTTTCTTTAACCGACACAATTTCCTTCTTCCCTTCCTTTTTTGATTGTGAAGAGAAAGTGCAGGTGTGGACAAAGATTCTCAAATTTATTATGTGTGTGTGTGTTATACACACAATGGGTAATTAATACTCACCATTGAATCATTGTTATTTGTTTTATTTTATCAAAAAATGTATTTAAATAATCCTCTGCAAATAAATAAAACATGCTCGTACTTCTCCTATAGTACATCTCCTTGGCCCTGGTCTCAGTCAGACATGTGCTCCAAAATGAAGCATGATAGATTAAAAAGCAATCCAAAGCCTCGGTTCAAATAAGTTTTCACAGTTATCAAATATATATGACTCATGTTATGAGTGGGGTGGATGCCTCATCTCAAGATTTTGGAATGAGATACTCTCAATTCTCTTCCCCGCCCACCATCGCACAGCCCCCATGGATGAAAGAGATTTTGTGGAAGCCATGGATGCCTCAGGAAAGAAGAAGGAAATGTTTATTTTTTAAAAATCATCCTGGCTAATGACATAATCAGCCTTACATGGTGTAATTGACACAAACAGGATTTCAGCCAATACATTGGTTCAGAGCTAGCTGGACCAATGGTCTTTCTTGGTATAAGGAAACAAGCTGCATTCCCATGTCAGTTTCTTTAGCCAGATGTGACCATGATATCACCCTGGATCAGCTAACTAGGTACTCAACCAACTTGTGAGCTTCAAAATGCTTTCCAGGTAGAGCTTCGGATGTCAGAATTTATGAATTCTGATTTCACTGAATTCCTCCAAACCATTTGTATTTATTTCCTGTCCTCATTTCTTATCTGATAGCAAGAAGTGCATGGAGATTTGTGCACATTTTCTACACATGTCCCTAAGAGCATATTAATAAAGAGTTTTAACTAGCTTAGATATCCCCCCATTCATTAAAGTGTGCTTGTGCCTATTTATTCAGTTGTGCATTGTCCACTCATTTGTATTTCAAATATGCATAGTTTGTTTCTCCTATGTGCACATCATATATGAGCACATTCCTAAGATGACGTATGTTTCTTCTTGGAACTGGCCCCAAGAGGTATAAGGAATTCCTTCCATAGAAATTGCCAAAGCCAATGAAATCCTTTGCCACTCCCACTTTCTTAGTAGCACAGTTCCATTTGTGGTTCTTTGGCAACAACCTGATGAGTTGGTGCTGCAAGAGACTGGGTGGAGAACTGGCAGCAGTAAAGCCCCTGGCACTGAACAGCCATACAGAAGAGACACCCACTTATGTAGCTGAGCCGGACTATTAAAGGCTTTGTAGCTCAAAATCAATGTATTGGTCCGAGAAGCCTCATAGAAGTCAGCCTAATCTAACCTAAATGTTAACTGTTCAGTTTCCAGAAGCATGCAGTGGAAGAGGGTGGGAGGCCCAGCACTGAGAGGGGTTAGTTTATTTGACAGGGGACTCTGGAAGTTGTAGTCCAACCAACTAACCTTTTTTAAGCTCTGGGGAGCCCTGCATACTTGTGAATCTGCCTGCTATACCTGGTTAGATTGCACCTTGGCTTGTGGCCCATATGTTGAAAGTTAAGGCATGTCACAGTTCTGTACCAAGGACTCAGCAGCCAACCTTTCCCCCACAAGATAGTACATCATACGAGGTAATATATGTATTTGGCCTCACTATAGCCTTCTATCATGAAAGATCTCTGAGATGGTCAGTTGAGTAATATGCCCTTCGTTAAGCATTGGTCCCCTGCTGATTTATGCTGTCTAATTGCCTTCCAAAGCTGTCTCATCTCCAGAACAATTCAATAATGCCATAAAAAGCACTTTGAACAATAATGTATTGTAAACCCTGAGAAATGTACTGGCACTCATAAAAGGAGGCCATAAATTGTGCAAAACGGAGAGTGTTTTATGCAATGCAATGCTTTAGTTATAGTGCTGTTCTCTTTAATAGTCACCTTGTGCCTCCAGATATCATTAATATCATATCCTTCCATTTTGAGCATAGGTTGGCTGCTAAGAGGTGTCAGGAAAATTACTTCCAGCTGTTTGTTTAAAGCAAGAAGGCATCATTTTGGATGGAGGGCACTGCCAGATTTATCTACCATCTAAGATGGAGTTCTGTATTTCCAAATAGAGAATGGGGACTCTTTAGAAAGCACTTGAGTAAGATCTAGACTTAAAACCCTTGTGACTTCTTAATAGTCATATTGGGAGGATCAGTTTTAAGATTAGATTGATTGGGTGTCAGCACGAGCAAACTTTACCCAATGTCAGTAAGGAGGCCTGTGGCACCTGTGAGACTAACACATGCTATTTGGCATAAGCTTTCATGTGGCTTGAATCCACACGTTTATGCCAGGTAACACTTGTTAGTCTTAAAGGTTCTCTAGAACTCTTTAGGGACCCCCAGTGTGGTGCACTGGATGGAGTGACAGACTAGGACTCAGGAGCCCTAAATTAGATTCCCTGCTTGACTCTGGTTGACCATGGAAACTTATTGGGGGGGGGGGGATGTAACTGATAAAACTACTCCTTAATTATTTCAGTTTCCCTGATAAGGTTGCTACAGTATAAGGTTGTTCTGACTTAGATATGCACAAAGAGAGAGAACTCTTTAGGGGTTTGGGAAGGTTGGTTGGGGGGGTGTATGTGTGTGTGTTGTTTTTTGTTTGTTTTTTGCTGCAAGAGACTTACAGACTTCTTTAATTTTTTTGTTCAGTATTCCATGTACATAGTTTCTTTTTTTAAAAAATTCCACCTTATTTGTGGGCAGCGAAATTTGATGGCACTGTTGCTCCAAGGGAAGGAGAAAATCCACAACAGTTGAAGGGCTCAGCTTTAAAAGTGACCATAGAACATCTTTGTTCTCCCCACTCCAAAGGGTTTTTAATTTCCCCCCCACTTCCTTTGCATGTGGAAACAACTGTGTTGATAAGCTAGCCTCCATTTTACTTCTTCCATAGTGTCTTCTATGTAGCATCACTTCAGGGCATTTTGATATTGGCAACCTGAAGGAAGCTGCTTTTTTTAAAAAAGGGTAAGGAGATGTGGGAAGCAATTCTGCAGAATTGAGTTCTATTTCTAGGAGAGTGAGAGAGAGAAAAATTGGCATTCTTTCTCTGGAAAAAAGTCTGCGTAGAAATATTGGGGCCAGCACTTGTCATTCATCAAGGCTCAGTAACATCCCCAGGGCCTTCCAACTGTTGCTGTTTTGAGCAGCCATTACAAATGCATTTGATTCTACAGCAGATGCTTATAATACAGCTTCTTCCCTGCAACGGATGTAATACGAATGAGGGAGGTCCATTTTATGCCCAGTTCTGGCAAATAAGTCAAACAAATGCTATGGCATAATCTGTCCTCCATCGCCCTAAAGTATTATTTCTCACAAAAGAGCCTTTCTTTCTCTCTCTTTTTGCCTCATTCTTAGGCCCTTGACAATTTTCTTTGATTATATTTTAGCACAATATTGCAAGGTGGCTCACAGGACCGCATTCGTCTCGTGTTTTCCTTCCTCATACTGCAGCTTGCTTTGCCGCCCACAATTCCTGATCTCCAAAACCCCTGAGGAAGGAAGCATCTCATGGTATTTTCCCTCAGGCTTTAATTGGAGTGTGGGAAGCTTTGGAAGATGGCTGCCGCAGAGAAGACTGTACCGCAAAAAAAAAAAAAAAATCACACTTCTTCATTAAAAGCAAGGTGGATATAAGAATCCAGAACTTCACCCCTGAGAATTTCTTTCAAATTTCTTCTCCTTTGAAATTCTTGGCCTTCAAAGGATTTCTTTTCTATCTCATTGACTGAGAATGGTTGAAATTGTTGAAATTATTCCAATATCATATACTTCCTGTAATAGGTTTGGCTGGGAGGGACTTTTCTGGGCTAAAGTGACTGCCAATCAATCCTGCAGTAACCAAGTGTTCCTTCCTTGTCTCTGATTTTGAAGAGAGCCACGCCTCTCTGCTTAAGAGTCTCTTTCTTTTTTTCCAGTTATTATGCAGTTAGGTTATGCAGTTAATGCTAATAGAATGTAGTCTGCAGGTGCCTGCTGGAAACAGGCTGTGAGTCTGTTGAGGCCTGTTCCTGTAAGCAGTCATTTTTGCACAATACCCTGTTTTGATCTATCCAACTGTAAGTAAATGGAATTTGTTATTCTTTCTCTTACCAGTGTCTCAGAGTGACTTATTGAGACTGAAAGTGCCAGTTGATGAGACAATAAGGAGTGATCTACTCTGGGTAAACTTGAAGCTAATTCTGCTCTGTAAGTCCCTGCACTTCTGCTATACAGCTAGAGGTTTTTAACCAGCATTCAAAATTCTGCAACAGAAATTTCTATGAGAAATTTTTGGCAGAGCAGTTATTCCATTGCATCATGGATGAACAACTTGTGTTGCTGCGGCCACTTGTGATTCTATCTGCCCTGGAATTTCAGGGACTACATTCAGTTTATCTTGCAGATGGACCATGATCACCTGATCTCTCAAAATCATGGTTTGCTTAGGCAAGTAACCAGGGAAAACAAATCTCACTGGAGGTTCATGGTGAACAGGCGAGGCTTTCACTCACTCACCCAGGCATTTGCACACAGGTACACACCCAGACAGACAAACAGGTCCTTAGATCTCCTTCGGCAGGAAAGGGAAGAATTAATTTTTCTGATCCCTGTGCCTTGAGATCTGTGTGTGTAACTGCTTGGGTGTGGCCCTTGGGGCCAAAAACCATGCTTACCCCTGCATTATAGTTTAAGGGCATGTCTAGACGGGGGGGGGGAGCGTTAGAGCAGTCTGGTTAACACTTAAAAGGTTCTTAACTTCAGTGGGATCTAGCTTATCTCTCACTTGAGCAACACTTCCATTCACACTGATCAATTTTTTTCTCCTGCAAAAAGGTTCCAGACAATTATTTTGATTGCTCCAATTTGTCCCCCTTTCAATTAATGACACTTCCCAACCCTTCCCTGCCTTTTCCCGTGGCCATCATTTAGCAAGCTGCACAGACACCATTGCCTTTCTCACTGAATCGGAGGTTCAGCTTGTTTTATTATCTTAAAAAGAAAAGAAAAAAACACTTTTCGTTGCCATGGCGGGGACAGGGAAAGTGTGTCCTCATTCAAACTTCTGTCTTACACAGTATACACCTACCGTGTTTCCCCGAAAATAAGACAGGGTCTTATATTAATTTTTGCTCCAAAAACTGCAGTAGGGCTTATTTTCAGGAGATGTTTTATTTTTTTTTCATGTACAACAATCTACATTTATTCAAATACAGTCATGTCATCTTCTGGTTGCTGCACAATGCGGCACAATGGTGGAGGGCGGGGTTTCACTTAACTAGGGCTTATTTTTGGGGTAGGGCTTATATTACGAGCATCCTGAAAAATCATACTAGGGCTTATTTTCAGGTTAGGTCTTATTTTCGGGGAAACAGGGTACCTGGGAGTAAGGGCTGCACGGGAACTGCATCAGCAGGAGTTTGAGCACACAACCTAATGCTACCTGCATTCCTCAAGGTTAGCATGGTTGTCAAGAGATACAACATGGAAAGGAAAATAGGTGGCTGTGTCAATCGTGGGAGCAAAACTAAAATTTATTTGCCCTCTGCTTTTAGTGGAGATTAGTCCAGATTAGAGATGGGGACGAATATAAAAACAGATCGCTTTTTCCGACGAATATAGCCGATTCATTAAATATTTGTTGATCCATATTTGTGGGTTCCAGAGACCGCCATGAATATGAAGGGATGAATATTTACCCGTTTTTATTTGTCCTTTGTATAAAAACAAAAAAACACATCATTCTGCCTACCAGCCGCCGCTGATCGGCGGCAGAAAGGCAGTCACCATCCCACACAGCCACCCAATACCACAGCCCACCCCCACCCCTTCCTTTCCCTACATTAGGCCCCACCCCACCGATACCCTCTTACCTTAATCGCTGCTGCCGAGATCTTCTGGCCTCGGAGCCACGCATGTAAAAAGGGAGACTGGCTGCCCTTTACAAAGATGGTGGCTGCAGCTTCCCTACCCTAAATGAAGCCACAGCCGCCATCTTTGCAAAGGGCAGCCTGGATTCCCTTAGCCTGCCTTAAGGGAATCCAGGCTGCCCTTTGCAAAGATGGCAGCTGCAGCTTCCCTACCCTAAATGAAGCCACAGGCGGCATCTTTGCAAAGGGCAGCCAGTCTCCCTTTTTACACACTGTGGCTGCGAAGGCCTGATGGAGACCTCAGCAGCAGCTATTAAGGTAAGGGGGTGTCGGTGGGAGTGGGGTGTGGGCTAAGGTAGGGAAAGGAAGTGGGTGTAGGGGTAGGCTGTTGGGGTGGCTGGCTGTGGGGGCAGGGTGGCTGCCCATTGGCTTCTGATCAGCTGATCGGCGGCCGGTAGGCAGAATGGGCTTCTGTGCCATGTGGTAAACTCTCCTGGGGGGACCCAATTTGTGGGTAAATAACTCGGATGTGCAATATCCAATCTTCACCAAAGTTGGCAGGCATGTTGGGGAAAGACATAGGAAGCTCCGTTGTGATTCTGGAGTCTCTAAGTTCCTGGGGGGAGCTTTCCTGGGGGGGTCCTCTTTGTGACTATATAACTTGGGGGTCCGTGATCCAATGTTCACCAAACTTCCGGAAGTTGTAGGAAAGCATCTGAGGAAGCTTCCCTGCAAATTTGGTGTCTCTAGGTAGTTGGGGGCCAGTGTTATAGCCATTTAAAGTGCAGATGAATCGACATCGGTTCATCAATTCGTCTAAGAATATTCGTATATTCGTATTCGTTGATCCGTTAACCTTGATGAATAACAGATCAAAAACGAATCACCATTTTTTTTTGATTTGTCCCCATCTCTAGTCCAGATCAAAAGCAAAAGAAGATGAGGAGCTGAGCATTGGCAATCCCCCTCTTCCACCTCTCTCTCTCCCAGGCCTCTTTGTGCAGATCAAAAGGTGGCGAGGGGGGCTGGTGGTGGCTGTGAAGAATGAAAGAGGTGCAGAAGTTTGCCACAGCCATTCATTGGCAGATGCTGCTGTGCCATCATTTCTCTGAAAAGTCAATTTCATTTTCATTTTCCTCTGAGCAATCTAACAAAACATCAGCACACAGCCAGAAAGTGGGGAGGGGTGAGGTGGAAATGGAGGTTTCAGTTCCTTGACAAACAAAAGCAGAGCTTATCACCAGGAACTCCTGCCTCTCCCCCACACCTTTCAATGCTGCAACCCACACACACACAAAAACTGTAGCTGTAGCACTGTGCCAACAAGGAGCAGGACAGCTCTAAAAAGGGGCAGGATGGATCACTCTAAATCAAAACACATGTGGATGTTGTAATCTGGTTCAATCCAAACAGCACCAAAAGTGATCCAAAGAGTGAGCTATGTGTCTGTCTGGACATGCCTTAAGACCAAGTCAGTCTGAGGTTAGGAAATTGCTCCTCAGTTCCAGTGAGAGGGACTAGTGAAATCCTTTATTAGCAGAAAGAAAATTAGTGTAAAAGACTGAAATACCCTAATGTTTACCTACCAACAGGAAGAGTTTTAAGCTAAAATATGCTGAGTTGTTTGGTCTTTTGCCTTTGGAACTCACCATTGGAATGTGGTCTCCAAGAATATATCTGAAATTAAATTTGACCCTTGGGCTGAACAAAGTTCCAGAACCCCTATCAAAACCCCTGACAAATCCAGTCTCAACTTACAAGGCTGGATCTGGTCATACAGTCATATAATCATAGAGCTGCAAAGCTAGTAGGGATCCAAAGGGTCATCAAGTCCAGTCCCAGAAGAAGTAAAAAAAAAAAAATCACAGCTAAAGCATCTCTGACAGACAGCCATCCAACCTGTATTTAAAAACCTCCAAGGAAAGAGAGTCTGTCATCTTCTGAACCAGTCCAGTCCATTGTCAGACACTTCTTATTGCCAGGAAAATCTCCCTAACCTTTTGTTGAAATCTCCTTTTGAATTCATTGTTTTGAGTGTGATGTTTACCAAAGCAGAATGAAATGTATTATTACCTTGTTCTGGACACTGTACTTCTTTTGAAGCAGCCTAATATTGCATTCCCATTTTTTCCCTTCCCATCACACTACTGAATCATGTTTAGCTTGTGGTCTACTAAGACCCCCTAGGCCATGCCAGCTTTCAACCATCCTATATTTAGGCGTCTGATATAGAACTTCACAGTTTTTCCAATTGAAACTCGTTTTGCTTGGTTTGGTCCAATTCTCCAATCTATAAAGGCCAGCTTGAATCCTGATCCTATCTTATGAAGTATTTACTTACTCTCCAAGTGTGGTGTCATTAGAGTATATGGCATGTACTCATTCAATACACTTATCCAAGTCACTTAAAAAGATGTTTGGGAAACATTGGGCCTAGGACAGAATCCTGCAATTCCAACCTTTTCTCTAGAATAATGAGAGGCTATGTTGAGCAGTTTTTGGATACAGCTCATCAACCAGCTACAAATCTACCTAACAGTAGCATCATTTAGCCCAGTTCTTCCTAGCTTGGCCACTAAAATATTTAATTTAATTTTAATTTTATTATTTATACCCCATCTTTCTTCTCAAGAGAACCCAAGATGGCTTACAAAATTTAAAACAGATAATATAGAAAGTAAATATATTATAAATTATACATTAAAAATGAATTAAGCAGGTATCATATTAAAAACAGCTTAACTAATTTTAAAAAAACATATTCAACAGGTAAAAAGACATATTAACACCTTTAAAAGAAAATCCTCACAGGAAACCAGTTACTGGAGAAAGGACTGCCCAAAGAGAAAAATCCTTGCCCACTAGCAGAAGGACAGCAAGAAGGGGCCAGCCGGGCCTCTCATGGAAGGGAATTCCACATCTTTGGAGAAGCAATGGAGAAGGTTTTCTCTTGTGTCCTCCCCACACACTTGTGAAGGTGGTAGGAGTAAGGAAAAGGCCTCTCTTTTGATAACGTTAAAACCCAGGCAGGCTCATATATGGAGATGTAGTCTTTCAGATAGCTTGGACCCTAGTTGTCTAAGGGCTTTTTAGGTTATGACCAGCACTTTGAACTGTGTCTGGAAACAGGGGAGTTATGAGAGGATCTTGTCAAAAGCCTTGGTAAAATCAAGATACATTGTATCTACAGCATTTCCCTCATCTTCCAAACTTATGACCATCAAAAAGAAAAAGATGACATTTATAAAGCAAGACTTATTTTCAGAAAAGCATTAGCCATTGCTCTGTTCTTTTCTAAATGCTCAATAACCATTAAATAAACTATTCTATAACCGTTCCTGGTATTGATGTCAAGCTGCCCCATTGGTGATTGCCCAGATCCTCTTTTTTCCCTTTTGAAGAGTGAAATGGCATAATCTCAACATTATTAAACTCCCATCCCTCAAATATTGCATTGTGTTTAAGCATTTCTGGCCAGAAGATCTCACCCAGTATTTCCTTAAGCTATTTCCTTAAAATCCAGAGTGCATGTTATATTGCTCCCTGCTTTCCCTTTCCTAAGTATAACAAACTCCAAAGAAAACATGGTCACTTCTCCCTAGGTTCCACTAGTTTCACTTTGTTGTTCTCTGTTGGGAAGAAACTGGCCTAGAACACCTGATGCCCTTGTTGCTTCTTCTGCTTTCTGAAAGACGAAGTTATCAGAAAGGCAAATGAGGAATTTGTCAGACTTTACAATCTTGGTAGAGTTGAACTTCCACCGGATATCAAGGTAGCTGAAGCTTCCAGTTGCTAATGTATCTCTCCTCTTTGAATGTGTTTGGTAATCTGATCTAAGAGAACATCATCCAAATCTCCAGCCTGGCTTGGAGGTCTTCAGCTTTGATGTCTCTATTGTTTCTCTCTTGTCCGATATTTAGCTAAACTCTTTCCATCAGCATTCCCTGCTCCAACTCATGTGTACTGGAAATGGATAGAATGGAGGCCTGAACCACGGATGGCAAAATCATCAACTTTCACTTTCTCCTACATTCAGATTTTTTTAAAAAAAATTGAGGGTATTATCCATCCAGAATATGAAGAGATTCGTGAATGTTGGTCCAAGACTGATCTGAAACAAGGTTCTCCATTTTGCACCTGCCTGCTATATACCAGTTTAAAAAGAGGAGACTATATTTATCAAGCAAATGTTTCTAAAAGTTTCCTTTTATGTAATGCTATACTGTTGTATAGCAACAGTATAGACACATTTACTTGCAGATGTAAATAATTTAAGACATTACAAGAAAAGAACAGTGTGAGGTCATAAAAAAAATCCCAAGAATAATGTGAAATATTTTTAAAGCCATTTTCTGCAGATGATGGAGTTTCCTCAACACAGACTACAATCATTGTGAGATACGGCTATGAAATTATGTGTGGGTAAAGCAGAACCCCAGATCACCATATACACTATATACTTTGAAGATCAGTGATGTGAAAATCTCTCAGTTTTGCTGTCTCTCACATAAGTGGTTTCTGACACGTATGTGAATAATTTTAATCTTAAAATAATCCTAAACCTGAAACAAAATTACACTATTTATACTAAACAAACTCAACACAATTAATTCAGTTACTCACACCAATATATGCCACATCGATTGGAAAACTGAATAATTAAAAAAAAAGACAGATGACAATCCCAATTCAGCATTAAAATGACTAAACATGAGGGTTGGGGGAGGGACTAAACCTTTAAGAGGCAAGTAATCAAAGTCCTAGGTTTCAATGGATTTGTCTGACGGTTTTGATTTTTTCACAAATTTTCACAGATTTTCTTTCCTTTTCTTTCTGAATATGCAGACATTTATAGCTTCTTATAAAAACTGAACTGAAACAAATCTGAGGCTGTCCCCCACCATAAGCCCACACCTCACCATAAACAAAGTAAATGTACTAACCATTCCCTCTCAGAGCTGCCTACAGGGCATGTTTAGTGAAATGAACAATGTGACCAATGCTGATGTGTCCTTTCTCACCAAGATAAGTTGTTGCCACATAATGAGACAGCTAAGCAAAGAACTTTCTAACCCCACAGAAGTTCTCACATTCAGTGTGAGAATGGGACATCAAACGCTTTTCCAAGTTCTGCATAATTGTGCAAAATGGCTTTACCATCTCTTCCCCTTTGTAAAGCAACGTGCTCACACATGAGAATCACAAAAGGACATGTGATTCCTCACTAAGATGCAAACAACCCTTTCCATATTTCTGTTTTTAATTATTCCTACAACAAGGCAGCAATTATCAGTGTAATTTCTCCAAAAAATGAGCACAAAATAAATTCACAAATGCACAAATTCTTTCTGAGACTGTTAGTACAAAAACAGTTGTATAATTTTCTTCTGAATTTCTGGATGAGGAAGTAAGTTATTATCCAGGGAAATGGTCCTCATAGATATCCTGTTATATTTTCTGTTGAGAGGATGAAGGGAGGATCATATGAGTGATCACCTTAATTTTAATCAATTAATGTGTATGTTTTCTCACATTTATGCTCGGTTTTTCTACTTACAGGCAGCCTGATGGAGAATATGGAGGCATTATTTCACATGACATAATTTCCATTTTTCAATGAGAACTCTTCAGAGTATATTTGCTACTTCCAGAGCACCAGTTCCTTCCCTATACATTATTGGCTGTGCTATGTTCCCAAGATGCCGCAGCCTTAAGCCATTTAGAATAATAAAGGTCCCAGTGATGTTTTGTATGCACACTGCCCGTATTACTAAAATAAATCTATAAAATATTTTTGGAAATGAGTTTCAGATTAAGAGCACATACTGTTGAGAAGAGGCACTAGAAAGAGGCCCAGCCCGCCCACCCCTGCAGTCATAGCCAGCAACAAATAAGTGTCTTATGGCAATAGATTTCCAAATGGTAATGAGACCTTTGCTTTATGCCAAATGACTCAGTCTTGGAGGATGATTTAGGCTCTGAATTTAGCATTTGCTCACATCCCTCTACACCTGTCCCTGCAGGAAGACATTTAGGGAAAAATAAATAAAAGGCATCCCTGTTGAGGTACATTAGTGTAGAGAAGCTAATGAAAAGGCAGGGCATTGAAAAGGAGCTTTGCCTTTGATTTATCTCTCCGAAGGAGACGTCCTTTATCATTACCCTACAATCTAATTGGCTTTTTTTGTGTGTGCTTCCCTCCTGAATGGCCTCGGAATAAATCAGCTACCTTTGTAATAAACAGCACCTGAAAGAACAGATGATTTTTAAAAAGCCACTTAGACTGTAGCAGAGGATTTTATTTAATGGCTTGTCGAAGAATAACAAAGAGCCGGCGCTCTTGCAGAATAAAAAAACAATCTTTGCAAATATATTTTCAGTTTATCTTGCAGTAATTTCATATTTGTGGTCAAACAGGATGATGTGGATGATATTTGTGGTCAAACAGGAGATGGCAAGAATAAACATTGACATCCTGGGCGTCAGTAAACTAAAATGGACGGGAATGGGCAAATTCAATTCAGACGATTATCATATCTACTATTGTGGCAAGAATCCCGTAGAAGAAATGGAGTAGCCCTCATAGTCAACAAAAGAATGGGAAAAGCTATACTGGGATACAATCTCAAAAATGGTAGAATGATTTCAATACGAATCCAAGGCAGACCTTTCAACATCACAGTAATCCAAGTTCATGCACCAACCACCGATGCTGAAGAGGCTGAAATTCACCAATTCTATGACCAAATCTATGAAGACTTACAACACCTTCTAGAACTGACACCAAAGAAAGATGTTCTTGTCATTAAAGGGGACTGGAATGCTAAAGTAGGGAGTCAAGAGATAAAAGGAACAACAGGTAAGTTTGGCCTTGGAATTCAAAACGAAGCAGGGCAAAGGCTAATAGAGTTTTGTCAAGAGAACAAGCTGGTCATCACAAACACTCTTTTCCAACAACACAAGAGGCGACTCTACACATGGACATCACCAGATGGGCAATACCGGAATCAGATTGATTATGTTCTCTGCAGCCAAAGATGGAGAAGCTCTATACAGTCAGCAAAAACAAGACCTGGAGCTGATTGTGGCTCTGATCATCAGCTTCTTATAGCAAAACTCAAGCTTAAACTGAAGAAAGTAGGAAAAACCACTGGGCTAGTCAGGTATAATCTAAACCAAATCCCTTATGAATACACAGTGGAAGTGAAGAACAGATTTAAGGAACTAGATTTGGTGGACAGAGTGCCTGAAGAACTATGGATGGAGGCTCGTAACATTGTACAGGAGGCAGCACCAAAAACCGTCCCAAAGAAAAGGAAATGCAAGAAAGCAAAGTGGCTGTCCAACGAGGCCTTACAAATAGCAGAGAAGAGAAGGGAAACAAAATGCAAGGGAGATAGGGAAAGTTACAGAAAATTGAATGCAGACTTCCAAAGAATAGCAAGGAGAGACAAGAGGGCCTTCTTAAATGAACAATGCAAAGATATAGAGGAAAACAATAGAAAGGGAAAAACCAGAGATCTGTTCAAGAAAATTGGAGCCATTAAAGGAACATTTTGTGCAAAGATGGACATGATAAAGGACAAAAATGGTAGGGACCTCACAGAAGCAGAAGACATCAAGAAGAGGTGGCAAGAATACACAGAGGAATTATACCAGAAAGATCTGGATGTCCCGGACAACCCAGATAGTGTGGTTGCTGACCTTGAGCCAGACATCCTGGAGAGCGAAGTCAAGTGGGCCTTAGAAAGCATGGCTAACAACAAGGCCAGTGGAGGTGATGGCATTCCAGTTGAACTATTTCAAATCTTAAAAGATGATGCTGTTAAGGTGCTACACTCAATATGCCAGCAAATTTGGAAAACTCAGCAGTGGCCAGAGGATTGGAAAAGATCAGTCTACATCCCAATCCCAAAGAAGGGCAGTGCCAAAGAATGCTCCAACTACCGTACAATTGCACACATTTCACACACTAGCAAGGTTATGCTCAAAATCCTCCAAGGCAGGCTTCAGCAGTATGTGGACCGAGAACTCCCAGAAGTACAAGCTGGATTTCAAAGGGGCAGAGGAACTAGAGACCAAATTGCTAACATGCGCTGGATTATGGAGAAAGCCAGAGAGTTCCAGAAAAACATCAACTTCTGCTTCATTGACTACGCAAAAGCCTTTGACTGTGTGGACCACAGCAAACTATGGCAAGTTCTTAAAGAAATGGGAGTGCCTGACCACCTTATCTATCTCCTGAGAAATCTATATGTGGGACAGGAAGCAACAGTTAGAACTGGATATGGAACAACTGATTGGTTCAAAATTGGGAAAGGAGTACGACAAGGCTGTATATTGTCCCCGTGCTTATTTAACTTATATGCAGAATACATCATGCGAAAGGCTAGACTGGAGGAATCCCAAGCCGGAATTAAGATTGCCGGAAGAAATATCAACAACCTCAGATATGCAGATGATACCACTCTGATGGCAGAAAGTGAGGAGGAATTAAAGAACCTCTTAATGAGAGTGAAAGAGGAGAGCGCAAAAAATGGTCTGAAGCTCAACATCAAAAAAACGAAGATCATGGCCACTGGTCCCATCACCTCCTGGCAAATAGAAGGGGAAGATATGGAGGCAGTGACAGATTTTACCTTCTTGGGCTCCATGATCACTGCAGATGGTGACAGCAGCCACGAAATTAAAAGACGCCTGCTTCTTGGGAGGAAAGCGATGACAAACCTCGACAGCATCTTAAAAAGCAGAGACATCACCTTGCCGACAAAGGTCCGCATAGTCAAAGCTATGGTTTTTCCTGTAGTGATGTATGGAAGTGAGAGCTGGACCATAAAGAAGGCTGACCGCTGAAGAATTGATGCTTTTGAATTGTGGTGCTGGAGGAGACTCTTGAGAGTCCCCTGGACTGCAAAGAGAACAAACCTATCCATTTTGAAGGAAATCAACCCTGAGTGCTCACTGGAAGGACAGATCCTGAAGCTGAGGCTCCAATACTTTGGCCATCTCATGAGAAGAGAAGACTCCCTGGAAAAGACCCTGATGTTGGGAAAATGTGAAGGCAAGAGGAGAAGGGGACGACAGAGGACGACATGGATGGACAGTGTCACCGAAGCTACCAACATGGGTTTGACCCAGCTTCGGGGGGCAGTGGAAGACAGGAGGGCCTGGCGTGCTCTGGTCCATGGGGTCACGAAGAGTCGGACACGACTGAACGACTAAACAACAACAAAAACATGGCCTCTCCCTGTCTTCTCCTCAATGAGGCAGTCTCGTAAAATATATTTTTGGCTATTTATCATTTGTACAGCATTTTAAATCCTCTGGCCAACTTGCATCGCCTCCTCCTTGGATCGTATTTTCCAATCCTCTGGTTAAAAGGGTTGTAATGTTTGGAAAACCTGAAGCAGTAGATTGGGAAAGGACAGCAAAGTGTAGCCCTGGGGCAGCATGTGTGCCCTGAAGACTTTTTTTCTTTACTCACTAAATCTATCAGACTCACTTTGCCGTTCAGTCCAGAAATGCTTCCAGAGAAGTTTGCAACATAAGTAATAAGACTGTCAGCTCGTCGCCACACAGAGCTCCTTTACCCTTCCCACGGGAAAATGTGAGATGCACTATTCGTGTCTCTATCCGTGTTCAGCTTCTTTCGAGCCTTTCATTCCCAGCAGCGGCTGTGCACAGCGCTTCAGGAATTTCCTGCTGCATAGCAGCAATCGTCAGAGCAGAAAGAAATAAACAAAGAAAGAAATAAACAAATTCTAATAATAATAATAATAATAATAATAATAATAGTAATAATAATAATAATAATTGAGTTAAATGCTTACTAATTGAATCAAATTATTGGATTAATTATAATTTGGGATTTTATTTTTTAAAAATGGGGGGAGTTTAAGGATATATATATTAGATATACATAGGAGTGGAATTTGTGGCTGGGCTAGTTGGCTAATTAAAGATCTGCATGTTGGTTGGCAGCCATGGCCCCTAAAAAAGGTCAAGTCAATAGTAAAGGGAAGCAGCCTGCAAAACGCAGGGCTCCCAGGGCGTCTCCTCCGGTTGTATCATTGTCATCGGATGAGGAAGGTTGGCCCGTTTGAGAAGAGCTCCATGCTAAAATAGTGGCTTTGGAACAGCAGAGGGCTGGTCAAGCAAATAAGGAGTCTAGGGATAAGCAGCCATCGCAGTTAGCCAGGGAGTCTAAGGTGCACAAACAGACTAAAATGAAAGCTCTTGAGACAATCTTCTATCCTGTTTTGCTGCTCTAGAGGCTGGTGTGCAAGGTGAGTCAGGAGCCGCTGAAGCTCCAGGGGAACGACAGCAAACAGAGCCAATCGTCCCAATTGACGACCGAGCAGAACCCTCATGCGTTCGTCTGGCATGAAAGGAAGTCCAGATGCAGGATGCTGTCGAGGACGCCAGGTCTGATAGGAAAAGGCCTTCAATCAGTTGGGACTCTTCTGTTAATTAAGGGTCAGGTGAGCTCACCACTGCACTGGACACTGGTAGGGCGATGGTGATGTGGCCTTGGGGGCTTGAAGCACAGGTACAGGACCAACTTGGTCTCCAGACATCCATGGGCTTGCAGGGAGGGCCATCAGTTCAGGTGCCTATGCTAGCACTGTCTTCTAGCGTTTGGTGAGCCCCTTATCCCCCAACTCCTTTCTCCACCCCTACTGGGGCATCAGGCGGAGTTGGAGTTTGGCCATACCCTTCAGTACCTGACACTGGGTACAATTCAGTCCCTCTTAGGGTGCTGCCTTTTGGGGACTATTCACTCCCTTTGGGTGATCATTTGACACCAGCTATGAAGGAGCGTATTTGGTAATGTAACTATGTAGACCTATTTGAGTTGCTAAATAGAAGTGTAGATGCCAAGGAGTTAGAAAAAGAAGATAAGGTAGAGAAAGAAAGGTGGCAACGCAAAAATCCAGAGCGCACATGGGCTAACTGGTTACTGGGATTTTTAATTTACTTTGGCATAATAGTTAAGGCACAACCCTGGCGCGCTCTGTCTTTAGACCTGATATATAGAGCCTATGTTGACTTCCCGGGTCATTCCTGGTTGACCTATGATGAAAATGTTCGTATGAGAGTGTCAATACACGCAAACATGCGATGGGACGAGCTGCACCCAGGTTCAGGCCATGATGCCAGCCCAGCCTGTGCAGGGCGAGAGGTCTGACAGCGGCCACCTTATCAGAAAGGCTGTGCAGGTTAACAGTTCCCATGCTGGAGCAGGGCAGGTGGTTCAACCCCGCCTGCTCTGCTGGGATTTTAATTCATGGGGATCCTGCTCTAGGAAGTCATGCCATTACAAGCATGAGTGTTCCATTTGCGGGGGAGTCCACCCTACTTCAAAGTGCATGTGGCACAGGAGTGGTGATGGCCAAAGCTGATGTAAAATCGGCATTTTGGCTGCTTCCAGTCCACCCAGATGATTTTGAACTTTTGGGTTTCTCATTTGAGGGTGCTTTTTATATGGACAGGGCATCACCCATGGGTTGCTCAGTGTCATGTGCAGCATTTGAGCGGTTTAGCTCCTTCTTAGAATGGGAACTTAGACATAGGGCGGGGCTGTGTAGCACAGCCCATTATTTAGATTATTTCTTTTTTTGTGGAGCAAAGGATTATGGGAATTGTAGGCACTTGATGGAAACTTTTGGGAAATTAGCACAGGAGCTGGGTCTTCCATTAGCGGAAGAAAAAACTGAAGGGCCAACGCCTAACATCACATTCCTGGGTATAGAGCTTGACACCCATCAACAATACTGCAAACTTCCAGCTGCTAAGCTGGTTGAATTACAGGCCAGACTGGGTCATCTGCTGAGCCAGAAGAAGGTTACCCTGAGAGAGTTGCAAGAGTTAGTGGGCCATTTGAACTTTGCTTGTTGAGTAGTTGCCCCAGGTAAAACGTTTTTGTGCAGACTCTGCGCAGCCATGAGTGGTCTGCGCAAAACTTTTCATAGAACTAGGGTTACAGCAGGCATGAAGCAGGACTTGAGAGTATGGCAGCAATTTTTAGGTAATTTTAATGGGGTTTCATTCTGGAGAGCGGAATTGCGCCTAAAGAATGAATTCCAAGTCTAGACGGATGCGGCTGGATCATTAGGTTTTGGCATCTATTTCTGGGGTTGTTGGTGTGCAGGGACATGGCCGGAGGAATGGTTGAGTTCAGGCCTGACCAGGGACTTGACATTTCTCGAGATTTTTCCAATTCTAGGAGCCCTATGGTTATGGGCAGCCAAATGGGCCAATTCAGTGTTCAGATTCTGGTGCGATAATATGGCAATGGTGCATGTTATTAACAACATGTTATCTAGATCTGAATGGGTCATGAGGCTAGCACAGGCTTTTGTATTGCGCACCTTACAATTTAATATAGTGGTTCATGCACGGCACATCTCCAGTTTGGATAATAATATAGCTGACGCCCTGTCCCCTCAACAGATGGCACAGTTCAGGGCGTTGGCTCTGGGAGCTTGCAGGTGGCTCAAAGTCCTCCCACAAGAGGTATGGCGGATTGGAGGAGGGAAACGCTGCGAGCAATAGGGCTGGCACTTGCCCTAAGTACTCACAGGGGTTATTATGCAGTATGTGAAGAATTTAGAGAATTCAGAGTTAAGGAGCAATTAGATCAGGTATGGCCCATACCAGTCGAGCACCTACAGCACTTTGGCGTTTTGTTATTTCAAAAGGGTCTAGCACCTAGTTCGATCCAGGGTAAGATGTTGGCGTTAGCATTCCAGGCTAAGGCACTTGGGGTGACCGATTCAACAGGGGACTTTAGGATAAGGAAAATGATTGAAGGATGGAACAAGGAAAGAGTTAGAACACCCAATGACAGATCTTTTTCTCCAGCTATCCTAATGAGGTTTAGTGAAACATGGGGCAGCCTTTGTAGAGATGGGTATGAAGCTTCCCTTTTTCAAGCAGCTACACTTTTAACATTCTTTGGTGCACTTCAAATTAGTGATGCGGTTGTGGCTGGTAAGAATGACATGTTGCGAGTGGCGTTACAGCATGTTGATGTGACAATGGCCACAGATAAGTTACAAGTACATATTCGTAGATCTAAAATGGACCAACTGGGGAAAGAAGCCTTCATTACATTAGGGACCTGTTCCATCACAGAGATATGCCCGGTTTCGGCACTTGAAGGTTACATTAGGCAGCGGGGGGAGGCTCAGGGTTACCTTTTCTGCCATAGTGACGGGGCCCCGCTGACAAAGTATCAATTTTGGAAGGTCACCAGGGCTGCATTGGAACACGTGGGTTTAGCAGGATGGCACTTTGGAACCTACTCATTTCGCATTGGGGTGGCGTCTACTGCAGCCATGCTTGGGTACAGCCCAGATGAGATCAGGAAGGTAGGGAGATGGTCTTCTCATAGATACAAGCTTTATGTGTGCAAAATGCCACAGTTGTAGGCTGCCACCTGGCTGTTTGTCTTTTATTGCAGGCTCAGAGTGACCCAATCGGCAGTGGAGGATCATGTTGCTGGGTCACAGCTTTATTTACTGGGTGGCAGAGTATGCTGCCAGGATGGCATGGCACCGTGATTTGGGACTTCAGCCCGCTGCAAGGTTGGAATGGTTTGGCCGGAGGGGCATGCTCTGGACCAATTTTCCTGGCATGGTAGAAGCAGCATTGGTAGGTGCACCCCAGATGTTTTGTTGGTTCATCAGGGGGATAATAACTTGGCCAGAAGAAACGGCAAGTCACTGGTGCTGGACATTTTGGCTGATTTGAGGAGCTGGAAGGCCAAGTTTCCATCTTCGAGGGTTGTTTGGTCCATGATTATTCCATAGCATACTTGGAGAGCCGACTGTGATCCTAGTTGTATAAATAGAGCATGTAGGAAGGTTAATAAGGAACTTTGCAGAGCAGTAGTTAATGGAATGGGTTCAGTAGTAGGACACCCAGAGATCCGTTTGGACTGACCAGAGCTATACAGAGGTGATGGGGTTCATTTATCTGAGGCTGGATTAGAACTTTTCTTGAACAATTTATATAGAGGCCTGCATGCAGAAATTTTCGGCTTTATGGGGGGAATGGGGCATAGCTAGGCTTGCCTATTCCGTGGCAGGTAGTGCGGAAGGAAACTGAATCTGTAAGTGCCCATGGAGTTCAAGCAACTGGATAGTGGGTCTGAACTTTCGGTGCTGCGGATCGTGAGGTTACAGTGCTGGGAGGAAAGACCTGCTGGCGCCCTCCCTGGGCTGAGGGCCACCAAAGTCAGGGGGCTTGAAGGTCCGGGGGGGGGGCTTGATATTTCGCCGGCCAGGGTCATGCTGTCTTAGGGACAGCTCAACAACGGGGTGTGGGACTCACCTGTATAAGGTTGGTGAGGGGGTCCTTTGAGACCTTTGGCACCAAACCTGATACTGCACTACTGCAGGCCCCTGGTTTCAAAAGTTAATGGCATGTTGATTTAATAAAGTGTGGCCCTAGTTTAACCCATCACCTGTGTCTCGCCTCTTTATTCCAGGGTAGGAGGGCAAAGTCCTTGGACTCAGGTTTCCTGTCTAAAATGTAAAGCATGGGACATAAAGAATAAAACACATGGAGGGAGGAGATAAAAATAGATCCAGCCCTTAGCTAGTAATGAGAAAGGCACAATACAAGGGTGTCTGTCTGCTGTTCTTCTCACTTTGTGGAAGCTACATACTAAATGTGCTGGAACTTAGAAGGCGACACATACTTACCTAGGTCTCACTGAATTTAGATAGTAAATGTTGAACTGCTGACTGCTAACATACTAAAATGTGCTGATTGCACTAAAATTATAAGATACTGCATATTTCTGTGCTGGTATTTGACCATAATAAAATTTTACTTACTATGACTTATGGATTTTAATGCACTTTGCTGGCTGTGTATAATTTTTGTGAGGAACACATAATGTAATCTACCCAGCAGGCAGAGAAAGATAGTAATTGACTCTATGTGGCTAAACACTGTCCCTCACAGCAAAGGTTTGAAAATGAAATGTTCTGGGATATGTTAATTTTCACCCTTATCATATAAGGTAGACTACTAACATATGAAAGCTGGAGGGGGAAGCAGCCATTTTGTAGAGACAACTGAGCCACAAATACTGCAAGACCTAGTTCCTGTTCCTCTGATTGGCTCATTTCTTTGTGGGCTGGGAAGGCAAGGTCTTGATCATGTTGGAATAGAGTACCAGTATGTATAACAAGTAAAGGGGTCCATTTAATACATATATATATATAATATAAGATATATAGATATAGATATAGATAGCTAGATATCGATCGATCTATCTATCTATCTATCTATCTATCTATCTATCTATCTATCTATCTATCTATCTATCTATCTATCTATCTATCTATCTATCTATCTATCTATCTATCTATCTATCTATCTATATCTTAGCCTAACCATAGCCATCTTGCTTTCTGTAACTTGCTTTGCTGCATGAAAATTAAGTTTTAGTAGAGAAGAATAGACAAAGCAGGGAGGCCACCTACATTCCGTTCCTTGCAAGTAACTAGTCTAATTAGGAATTTGTCCTTGGTTACTGATAAGAGACCCGGGTGTCTAATACGGACTGCCCGTTGCCTAGGCACCTGCAGCCCCTCCTTTCCCCCTCCTTCTCCACACCCCTTTGCCTCCCTTGTTTGATGTTGAACTTATAAAAATGTATACTTTTGTATCTGGGGCGCACTTCTTCTCCGCATGTTTTCTGCATGTGAAGTTTGCGCCTATTTGCTTGATTTCAGCTGAAAATAAACAAATATCTATTGGATCTCTCTGTCTCTGGCTGATTGATTAATGCGTTAGAGACAGGCAAAAAACCAGGAATTAGTCCTGGTACCCTTCACAAGGTATCTGAATCAGTGGCTGGAATTCTATTGGGGTTTGTGTAAGGTTCACATATCTTACTAGCAAATTGTAGCTATCTGACGAGGTGCATCTTCGTTGCACAATTAAGTGCATCACTAGACATGTAACTGAGATGCGCCCTAGCATCTCAACAATTAGCTGCAATTAGCTATGGCAAATTACACAAACCTTGTATGAATACCAGCAGGATTCTCGCCAGTCTGTTGGTGGGAGTCAATAAACAGATAGATAATCCAGACATGTTTTCCTCTTTTGCCTTTTCTAGATCTATATGCAGATTGGTACTTTTTCACTTCCTTTCTCTTTGTCTCTCTCAAGTCACTTCCTGCTTCTTCTTGCTCTTCCATTTCTGGCTGTTCCATCCAGCAGCAATTAAATGCTCTCCCCCCCCCCCCCCGGAGACTCCCTTAGTCAAAAGGGAGCCCTAGAGAGCCTTAGATTCTGAAAGAGAGGATAGGAAGTTTTCTATTAATTTATATTAAATAATTCAGCTGCTGAACACAAGGAGACTGAAAGTTTTTAGAGGCGCTCTATACACAGACTAATGGACAGAAAGACTACCAGTTCCTAATCCCTTGCAGCTGTCATGGAGCTTAGCCACTTGCATGCATTTTCTCTGTCTTCTTCACAGAAACAAAATGGCTGACCTGGGTGCTATTGGGTTTTTTCTAGCATGCTCCTAACTGATCAGTATATGTGTTTATTATGGTATTTGTGCATTACCAAACTTGGAGGAGAGGAGGGACATTTCTGTGAATTGGGAAACTCAAATGATTGATGTGGAAGGTTAGGGTGGACCATTTCATCAATTTGGGGAAGGTAGTAAACAAGGGTGACAAAATTGTGACAACTTTTGCATAGGTTAGATATAGGCTGATTTTGCATAGCTTAAAATGGACTGAGTTAGAAATGTAGGTATGTGAATTAATGTTTTAATGTACTATATATATCATAGACATCAAGCTTTGGTACTCTATAGGTAGAGACAGCACCACCACACCAACAAGGAAAAAGTGGGGAGGGCTGATATAAAACTTTTACCTTACCGTAAATTTTCTACCATACAGTTTTTTAGGAGTTAACAGCACTATTCTTTCTGTCTTGCACTCTGATACCAAAGAATTCCTTTCTAACATTAATAAGATGTAAGTAGTTTGAGAGACATATTATCTTGTTTGTCTTCAAAATATCTTACCGCCAGTAGGAAAGTGCGGCTTCTGAACTTGGTGGTAAAAAAGTATTCTTCCTGACTTTCCTTCAAGCTCACATCACAATTGAGAAGAATCCACTGAGTAGGATTTCTCCACCTCAAAACCTCAAGAGTTAACAAGTAAAATATAGCTAGAGACTTAATTCTCAGAGGGGATACAAATTTCCCTTGGGTTTCCATTAGCATGTGTAGTCTTTCATTAGAAAAAGGAAGCATGAGTCTTAAAATACTGAGATACAGTTGGAGTACTGCTTGATTCGTAAGTTAAAAGTTCCCATTCACTGTGCAATCAGACCAATTCTCAATTAAATTAGCATTTCTTTTCAGAAAGTTTGATGCTCATGAACTTTGAAAGTTTGGGCTTTGCAACAATTGCTGTAATTCTTCATAGCATGTGCAGTAGTAGAGAACAGTAGAGAACACACTGCTTGATTCCTATAGCTGCTTTAGCGCACCATTCCTGTATTACAAAATGGAACATGAGTGTATATGGATAATTCCAAAATTCAGAATTGTTCAAATCAGGAAATATAATCTCTCTGTTTGAAAGGAACAGGTCATTTTAAGCATAGCCTGGACAGCCCTCCAGTTTGGTGTTCACACATAGTGTTTCACTCACATTCCACACTGGATAGGGACAGAACACCCTCCTCAATAATTTCCCCCATTTCCTGGCAAAGGGGAGTAGGGACAGAGTGTTTTAGGAGATCAACAGTGACAGGAATCTTCCTTTTAAGACCGAGATAGAACTGGGTTCTTTTTAGTACACTCGGAAATGTTCAGTAATGCCTGGGAGATACAGCACTTGATGGTTTTTAATGCAATCCTAACCAAAGGTATTGACTTTAGGGCAATGGTTCCTAGATGTTAGTCCAGATGTTCTTGGACTAAAACTCCCAGAAGCTTTTGCCACTAGCAGTGCTGGCCAGGATTTCTGGGAGTTGTAGTCCAAGAACTTCTGGAGGCCCAAGGTTGGGAACCACTGTTCTAGGGAGTTAAGATTAGGCATAACTAGGCCTTAATACCTATTTAGCCAGGTTTTTCCAGGACTTTAGAGATGCAACCCAGTGCCTGTTTGGAGCTTTGCCTGCACAGATTCCAAACTTTCATTTCTTTGTTTCTTTAAGTAGATCTCTAGGCATTCTAGAACTAGAGATATAAGGCAGAATGTGGAGTTAGTGCTTTGGCCTTCTGCTTAGGAAAAACAAGCCTCTCCATATGATTACTGATGAATGAAGCCATCCATAGCTTAAAAGGGACCCAGAGCCATGGAAATAAAAGAAGTACAGGCAAATGTCCCAGGCTGCAAAAAAATAATGAGAGAAGAGGCAGCCCATAGCAATGAATGCCAACTGAGTGGTTATGGGAACTCCACAGTCTCCAGGAGGAACTTCTCTTATCGCTGATATTATGTCTCTGACTGCATTTCCTGCTTTGGTGGCAGTTTCGAATCAATGAACAAAAATCTTGCTGGCATAAATTTATGCAGAAGAAGCTGGTGATACAATCAGCTGGCACTGGTGAAAGGCAATTTGAATTAATTAAAAGCTTCCTACCACCACCTCCATTTTAAGTGACAAGGCTCCCTAGAGCTTTCTTTTGCCCTGGAGATGCCTTTGGGAACCTCGGGACAGGGTCGGGAAGAGTTTAATGTCCAAAAATAGCTGCCAGGTTCCAGTCTTACTGATGGTGATCCAGCAGGGACGTTTGGCAATTAAGGGCTCTCCCAATTCCCAAGGCTCCTAAAGTCTTCTCCAGGGTGAAAAGAAGCCTTAGAACCTAAAACAGGGAAATCTGTTAATTGATGTAAATTAAATTTTACAAGTGCCAGCTGATGACATCATCAGCTTCCACCACATAAATTTGCAGCAACAGGATTTGGGCCAATGACTGTTAGGATTCCACAGTTTTGTCATTCTATTAGTCTCTAGCCACAATTATAGGTCCATGTTGTATCTTTTCAGCCTGAACATTTATGACTAAACAGATTATTATAGGGATGTCAACGATCTTTGGTGTTTAAAGTTTTTGCCCTAAATTCACAATCACATAAATAAATGGAAAGCAAATCCCTGTAACATTATACTATAAAGAACAAGTCAGCAGTTCATAGTCTAGGGGCCACTGAACACCATATTGTTTGCATCAAAGCAATTCACTGGGACATATTTTTTTTCCAAATATAAATGTAGCTATCATAAGGCGGGCGAGCAGGAAGCTACCCCTCTCCGCACACCACAATTCTGCCTCTCTCCTAGAAGGGATATTAGCCCTTGGGTGCGAGGCTTGGGTTAAGCCTGACTGGCACAGTCCTGACTCTGCTCCTCATCCCTGCGTAA
Organism: Intellagama lesueurii; assembly: GCA_037013535.1. NCBI lineage: Eukaryota > Metazoa > Chordata > Lepidosauria > Squamata > Agamidae > Intellagama > Intellagama lesueurii. The sequence continues at coordinate 264,498,736 of JBAJHW010000001.1, forward strand.
GCACTTATTAACATACATGTTGATTTGTTTCACTCAGATAAGTTCAGTCGTAGCATTTACTCCATATCATGAAAGTTACTGAATACTGAAAGAAGGAAGATACTAATGACACACAGATCTCTAGGTAATATGCAGAGACAACAACCTCATTTCCAGTCACATATTTAAAAAATTCTACACGTTAATAAAAAAAACTTAAAAATTAGGGGATGTTTTGATTATCTTCAGTCTTTTTGAAAAAAAAAACGTATCTTTTTTTTCTTTCATAGAAATATGGAGGATACATCACAGTTTTATATTTTATTTTTTATACTGTGAATGAAGAAGCATAAAACCATAAATATACCAAATAAAGGTTGTTCCTGATGAAGTAAGAATGAATTATTGATATATCATATGTTAATGAAGAGATTTATGATGCAGTTCTAAACCAGCTTGTGTCCTTTTAAATTCCATTGACCAGCAAGATTGATGAGCAGGCAAATGGGTTTGGGGTTACAGCCATAATTTCCAGATTATTTTCAGAGCATCAATACATCTTCTAAAAAGAGGAAAGCTGGTGCTGAAAATAAAGGTGCCTATTGTACAGGAAAATGATTTTTTTAAGCTTTAATTTTAAGAACTATCAGAGTATACCAATTCAAATGTACTTATATTTAAAAGGAGCCTTTAAAAAAAGAGAGGTACATCTGAATAAATATATTGCTCCCTCAATAAAACAGAGTAATTTATTTTCATTCCATTTGAGCACTGTCGTAAATTTTATCTCCCCATCAAAAGTGAAGCTTATATGATGTAGAAGCTCTGTTTCCTTTGTGGGGTAATCACAGCATATCTTTAAACAGATTGGAGGCATTTTTCTTGTTAAGGGCAATGTTCCCTTGAGTATCAGGTAGTGGGAGAGGCCATGTGTCAAAGTGGGCAGGGCTACACAGTTTCTCTTTTTCTTTATTTCTGTTCCTCCCTCTGTACCCTCTACCTTCACCCTCCAGAGTTCTTGTTTTAGTAGGGATGTGCACTGTCTCCAGACGAGTGTAGAAACACAAACTGAATCGGGACTATATGTGTGCTGAACTGCAGTGTGGAACAAATACTGTATCCCCTGGTCACTAATGCAGCAGAGCAGCACCCCACATGGATCCTGGAATTCTTGGGATTAAAAAATGGAAAAATGGAAAAGATACACCATGTAAGGAAAGGAACTCTGAAACTTACACACAGTATCAGGAAGACTGAGCTGGCACCAAAGGAGAAGGAGATTCACAGATGAACCTTCCATTGAAACATAAGACTTCTCCTGAACACTCCGATTGCTGAGGCACCAAGGAAGGCAACTGAGTGAGATAACTGAATGTGGCAGCCATTCCCCATGTTCTTTCTTAGCTGCCTTGTGAAATGAGGAACTTACATCAATATAACAAATTGCCTGGGCTTTGTCTTTTTCCCTTCTTTTAAAAATCTATGATACACTATTAAGACCTCGTGTGCATGGGTGTTTAGTCAGAAAAACGTCCATTCAGGATGTTAGGTTCTGTTTTTCTCTTGGTCTCCTTAGTTTCTCTATTCTTACTGGTGGCGTGTTGTGACTGCCAAAGTTCATGACTGCTGTTTCCAGCTTCTCTTCTTTCTTCGGTTCCCAGGCTGGGTACAAGCAAATAATTCTGATGGTGCTGTTTCTGCCTCAAGTTATAGTCATGTGCATTTGTGTGATTTCTTCTTCATGGAGATCTGGAAATACTGGTATGAGCACAGAGAAGGAACGAGTTGGAGTATCTTCAGAAGGGCACAAGGTGGGCCAAGCTCTGCTTTGTATGCCCATTAAGAAGACATGAACCAAATTGGGGGATCAGTGCACATGTTCGTTTTCTTTTTTTGAGGTACATAGAAGCTGTACTACATCCCTGGAATCATGCAGACGAATGGAGGACAGGGAAGAGTCAAATTTTATCTTGAACAATCAAGAGCTATGCTCATCAGACCAACGGCCCAATTTATTTAGTAAATTTTTCACACAAGGCACTTCTAGTTGCCTATGAGATGCCAATAAGAAAAACATGGGTACAACTGCACCCATGTCATGTGCTGAGTGCTGTAAACTTAGAAGTATCAGAAAAGGGCTGGTTTATTGTGAGTTGAAAACTTTGGGTCACAGACACTGTGATGGGTATATGAAAAGACACAATAACAAAAGGGACTTACTTAGAGCCATGATATGAATGCTGTACTCCTTTGGCAAGAATTAATGAAGACTCTTTGGAGATAAGGCAAGACCTGTATTGTCTTGCATTGGAAAGCTCCAATTAAAAATGCTAAAATGAAAGCTTATCTTTGAGTTGTCTGGCTGTGAAATAATACAGAGCATAGATAATCAGTGATATTAAAATGTTTTCTATCAGTATGTGCATAACTTTACATTGTAATGTTCTTCTACTGTCCACACATAATGTTATGTTTTAATGATGCCTAATAGAACATTCTGTATAAATCACCAGACACCTAACTTGCTTATGCAGATGTTTTTATTTAAATTCATTCTACTTTTTTCTTATTTTTGAATTCTTTCAAATGGCATGGTTCTGACCGTTCAAGAAGTCTGAGAAGTTGTTATATTTTCTTTCTAAGGCCTGGACCTTTTTGAACTACTGTGGAACACTTTGAACAAAAGAATCCTTTTCAAAAGCTGGAGTTTTTGGATCATGAGCTGTTCGTTGGATTGCTAGAAGTGCCTGTCCTTTATAACGAGTATTTGGAACTGCTTAAGTCAGCTAAAGTGCAGAATACTGGCTCATGTCAGAGTTTAATACTTAATACAATTTTCTTGCACTCTTTTTAGAAAGTATATCTGTATGGTGTGTTAGAAGACTATATAACTATTTTGCTTTTATATAGTAATGAGTAATGTATGCACAATTATATAGTAATTGTGCATACAATTTTCCATTCGTATGCACATTTTGTTTTGGTTTAATTTTTGGTGTCATTCCACCTTAATGGCCACTCTCCGTTGGAGTTCATTGGAGCAAAATATTGGATTAAAAAGAATTATTTGTTCAGGCTGCTGTTTCCAAAGGTGGAATATGTAGGGAGATTTTAAACTCTGGTTAAGAAACACTGGTGGTTGCTTACCACTGTTTTAAAGCCACTGGCCAGAATACAGTATAGGCAAGGTGAATGCCAGTGGAGACAACAATTCCACCTGAGAAGTTATCTCATGGAAGATCCATTGAAAAGAATGGTTTTTGCACAAGAGCATGATTGTTTGTTTTCATACAGGAGGAGGAGTTTCCTGATGTGCCCAAATTCCAGGTCATACTTTCTAGGCTCGATTGGCACAACCGAGTATGGCCCAAGACAGGGCTGTTGACTGTTTAAAGAACTGTTCCTTGGTAATCATCTACACTTCAACAGAACATCAATCATTTAAATCTACATGAATCTGATAATAAGTACAATAATGTTACTGAAGGGGAAAACGGATATCAGGATGTCTGTGTCGGTGGCTGTGTTAAACTACAACACCTCCATCTCATGCTTCTCCAAAACTGATGCCAAAGTTTTGTTCTACTTTTGTACTATTTATTTGTTCCATAAACACCAGATTTTGCTATGTAGTCAATGTAGCGTTCTCCTTTAAATGTGGTCATGGCTCAGGTTTAGTTAGAGTGAGTCATGCATTTATGTTGCTGAGAGGCGGAGCCAAGAGGCAGAGAATAAGAGGCAGAGCCTGAGGGGGAGAGAGGGGAGGAGAGTTTTGGAAGGAGTTTGATTAGAGAGTACAGAGATTTATGTGATTGTGATTAGACTGATGAAAATATAGTAGGAGATCTGAGAAGTGATTGACCAGTGACTGGAAGGGAGAAGGAATAGAACTGAATATTAAAATACTGAAACAAATAAGCAAATAAACTAAAGATCTTTCTATTTCATTAAAGAGTGGACCTGATTCTTTCTAAAGGAGTTATGGGGATCTAGGGATCTCCTGGTGGCAGCAGTGGAAGAAAGGAAAGAGTTTAGTTTTGCCCTGGTGTGCTCTGAGGTCTGAGTCTAGGTGGACAGACCAAGGCACGAGTGAGTCTAACGCCACATAGGTTCCAGAGGTGTGAGATCCAAAAAGGGTCAAACGCGACAGTCAAGTATACACTTTTTTGGGAATGGGGGTGGAACAAACTCTGGGTTTTGTGAAACAACATGATACAAAAGTTGATACCAAACTTTGACATTTGTTTTAGGAGGTAAGAGAGGGGGATACTTCACACAGCTCTTGTGGATGTTACAGCAGACATGTGTCTGTGCAAATGACAAAGGAGACTGGCACGTCTAGGATGAGATTTTCCAGTTTCTTATCAGAACATGCATATGCACGAACCCACACACAAATACAGATTTTTACACTATTTTTTATTTTTTATCTTGGATATCTAATTTTTACATGATTTTTAATACTGTTTGAAATAATATATCTGTTGGAATCCCCCTTTTAGTTGATCAATTGTGTTCTAAATAATCAGTTCAACTCATGGACATGAAATGTGCAACCTTCCTGATCTTGCCAGATTACAACTCCCATCAGCTCTGAAAAGCATGGCCTATTTGTCAGGGAGGATGGAAATCATTGTGCAGCAGCACCCAGAGGGCCTTTCTTTCCCTACTTCTCCTCTAACTGATCAATCAACTGAACATTTATTTCAGCCTTACTGGATGCCAAGTAACCTAAGCCCACAAACAAGCCTAGCTAAAGTAAGGCTGTTGCTTAATGGGGCTTACTAGGGGTGAGCTCGTTTTCTTTCTGCCCACAATCTAGTGGCTGGTTACATCTAAGCCCACAGTTCAGCCAAAACCATGAGCTCTCTTCTTCTATCATGAGCTTTCCAGGGGTAGATAGTGGAGGACACAGTTCCTCCTTTATGGAAGTGGTACATAAGGTCCAGTTTACATCTAAGTATTCATGACTGGACTGAAATATTTACCAGAGTGTGGAAAAATTACTTTTGTGTACTGTAATGCCCCATTCTTCATTGTACCAAATGGCATACTAGATCTCTATCTAACTCTTTTTAGCCTGATCCAGCCCATTCCAATTTAGCCCATGTAGACAATCCTTCAGTCTCTGGATGTTTCACTGGTTGGTTTCACTTCTGTGAAAGGATCAAAAATTTCCTTGTACATTTTAATATTGTATTTCTATCTCAGCAAGTTCTTAAAACTCTTTACAAAAAGAAACGTTATTTCAATGTCATGTTGTCCCAGTTTTAGACCAACTAAAGAGAAATCCTGTGCAGTCAAGATGAAGAAGACATCTCATTTTTTTAAACTTCCACCTCACTGCCTTGATAAGTATATTTTTAACATGATGAATAATATACTATACCTGATCACATGGCCAAGGCTATGGCAATTTTAATGCCCTGCCTTCCCCTCAAAACTTTCTGCAGATTCCATTCAAAACTCCTACCTCACAACTCTGAACTAAAAATGCGTGGAGGTGACATTCGTGGGCTCTCTTTCATTTTTTAATGTCTTCTGATTTGGGCATTTAAAATGCTTTGACATATGTTTTTGAAATGTACCTATGCATCCATGAAAGTTAAGATCCTCTCTCTCTCTCTCTCTCTCTCTCTCTCTCTCTCTAAGACAGAAAGAGAGAGACAGACAGACAGACAGAAAAAAAATCCATTCTGGCTTCTACAAGCTAGGATACATTTTCTTTGCACTATTCATTTACAGATGCAAAGAGTCGTTTTGGCATGCAGAACAAGAAGCACAGTTTTCGACCTACTCCATCATGAGGCAAAGGTGCAAGCTTCCTATGAAAAAGAAAGATGAGAATGTGGTGTCCCTCTAGAAGAAAATTAAATATTATGCTTCCAAAAAGGAGGACAGTAAAGAGGGTGGGAGGTGTTGCTATTTATTTTCCTAACATTCACCAGTAGATGCACCTCTAGATTTCAGTGCATTCTATATTTTGGTGTCCTAAGGGCAAGTCCCTGTTGCTCCACTCTACCTACTGCCCTGGATTTATTAATTTATCCTTGATCTGGGTAGCTGTTGTAGGATCAGAAAATGCAAAACTAGTCTGCAAGCAGTATTGGACCAGGCAATCAAAATCTGATTTCGTCTGGGACCATACCAAGCCAAAACTGATTTTTACACCCAACATTCACTCTGGCCTCCAACTCAGAGAACATAGACAATAGTTCCGAGGCTCCTGCTCAAGATCAGGTGACAAAATGTTTGTCTAAAATAATCTATTCCCGTGCTGTTTGCTCCTGGTTTTCCAGTGTTTCATTTCTTACTAGATTGTTCTTTTTTGCATCCTTGAAGTGATGTTTTGCCCCTATATTTTTCATGCAATATGTAAACCTGAGGGTTCCCCCAAGCCTGCTGATAGATGGATGGTGCCATTTTGACTACATATAGATCTATGCTCAAGGAACTGAGCTTCCTATTACTGTATACAATGCCTGCTGTGAGTCCCTCTACCTACGGCTGCAAAGACAGGGTTCATGATATATGTTATGTTAAGTACTGTAAAGTCACATCTAACTGATGGCAACCAAGGTAGGATTTTTGAGATATTTTGAAATGTTTAAGAAGCAGTTTTACCAATGCTGCCCCCTCAGTAAGTCTCCATGGCTGAGAGCTTTGAACCCAAATCTCCTGAATCCTAGACCGAACTCTATCCACTACACTAAAGATGGGCACAAATCAGAAAAATTGTGATTCATTTTGATTTGTGATTCATCAAGGTCAATGAATCATGAATTATGAATTTACAATTTCTTCTGACAAATTGATGAATCAATATGTCAATTCATTTTTTAATTGAAAACCCTATAAAATGCCCCCCCAAGCACCTAGAGGCACCGAATTTGCAGAAGCACTTCCCCTGACTCTACAAGCTCTGCAAGTTTGGTGAAGTTTGGGTTTTCAACGTCTGAGTTATACACCCACAAGGAGAGCTCCCCCAGGAAGGTTTGCCCCAGGCACCTTGAGACACTAAAATCATAGAGAAGCTTCCCCTCACTGTCCTCTACAATCCCTCCAACTTTGGTGAAGATTGGGTTTCAGGCATCCAGGTTATACACCCACAAAGTGGGTCCACCCAGTAAATTGCCCTTTAGCCGCTGACTTGGGAAAACCCAATGTTCACCAAACTTGGAAGGATTGCAGAGGAGAGTCATGGGAAGCTTCTCTGTGATTTTGGAGTTGCTAGGTGCCGGGGGGGATCTTTCCTGGGGTGGCTTTGTGAGTGTATAATTCGGACATCCAAAACCCAAACTTCACCAAACTTGGAGAGATTGTAGAGGAAAGGCAGAGGAAGCTTCCTTGCAATTCTGGTGTCTCCAGATGCCTTTAGGGACATTTTATAACCCAACAAGTCAAAAAATCAAAAATCACTAAAAATGTATTGATTCTTATTTGTCAAGGCATTGAGTCGCATAAATACAAATCAATGAATTAGAAATTTTTGAATGAATTTGGTGATTCATTTTTTAATTCAAGCCCATCTCTACACTACAGTAATCTAGCTTTCATTATCGTATGCTTACTGGGTTCTTTTTCCTGCATAGATCCTGCATATATATGAATGTGGACTCTATGCAGAGATGAGTTGAATGCATTGAAGCTGAGAGTGGAACCCAGGCCTGTTCCCCCCTCAAATTCAGCATCTCCTCTTTGGCCTTGGGGATGGGACCTTAAAGTAATTTCTGAAAACAGTGGTTGCATGTGCAAAGCAGATTTAGGCACATATTCTGAGATGTCACTTCTCTTCTTTGTTCCCAATTGCCTGTCAACAGGCGTTTGTCTTCCATCAAACCAATTCAGATTAAATTGTGTGCTGCGCTTGCTGCTTCAGAGGCACGCTCCATGGGTACGTGTGAAGTAAATTGATAAGGGAAAACCAAAAAAGGAGGGGGGTTCAAAAGACAGAAGGATGAAAGAGAGATTTTTAGCAAAGCATTTCTGCTGTGAAAGATGAACTGTATAATATTGCCAGCTTGAGTATTTAGCAATTAGCTTCCCACAGATTCTTGATGCTTACTGTTAGGAGGCTGTCTTCAAGGAGGAATGTACATACAGGTATGTGCGTGTATACACTTTGATTTTCAAAACACTGTAACAATTAAGACTTGTGTTACAGTGCTACCAAATGATGCTATTATTAGCGAAGCAGGTGTAACTGTCATTTTGTTTAAAAAAAACCAATTATTTGAAAAGGGATCAATGTCTTCCACTTCACTTTTGCAAACAATATTTCCTGATCTGAAAATAGAATGACTGTAAGCAAAATGTCTGCATTTGCATTCAATCATTACTGAAATGTATTTAAAGAATTCCTCTTTCAAAACACATTTTCAGTGTCAAGAAGTGAGGGAATGCATATGTTTGGGGTGTGGAACACCTTAGTTTTAAAATGGGAACTTGTAAAATCAGAGACTGGTAAAAATAATGTAGAGCAACCTAGATAATATAGAGTAATCCCACAGGGCTGCACTTGGTCATACAATCAGTGGCAAGAGACCACTGTAAGGAAGGAGGGAGCTGGGTAGCATGAGGAACTGGACCCTGCCATACCTCTTCCATAGGCAGTTTGCTGGTCTGATCAAGAGGGGATGCTCCATCCACAGAAACTGTCTGCATGAGCTAGAATCTGTGTTTTCCTTGTCTCTAGCTATATGTCTCCTCTTCAGACCTGTTGCTTTTACTGCAAGCCAAGCAAGGGCGGAGGGGGCATGGGCAGCATGTTCCACTCCTCATATGCAGAGCAAACATGCATCAAATGAGTTGAATAGGCATAGATAGGTGGATGGAGAAATAGATAGATAGATAGACAGATAGATAACATACAGTTTACCAGAATTTTGAGTGAGAATACTTCTGGCATCAGAACCTGGATGGAAGATATTTGCAAGCCACTCTGGGCTTCCTAAAGACAAGATGGAAAATAAATATTTTCTTAACTCTGGTGGCAAATCAAGTGCTTTACATTACATTGAGTCTTGGTCTCTTGACAAAACTGCTAACAGAAGAAGGGATTTTACCTTCTTGTGATCATGCAACCTCTGTTTACCTATAGCCCTGTGAATATTCACCTTTCTCCACAACCCATAAACTCTCATGGATCCATTTCAAAACTTCCTACCCAACCCAACCATGATGTAAACTGCCTTGGGTCCTTTTTAAGAAGAAAGGCGGGGTAAAAATATTTTAAATGATTAAAAAAGAAATAAACCCATCACAGTAACAGCATAGCTATTGGGTCATCCAACTTATTTGTCAAGTGGACATGGTACTACTGAGCCATCAGGATGGAAATATGACTGGCCAGGCATAAGGGTGAATTCCCATAAATGCAAGCAGCAGTGCAGACTTTCAGGCCTGCAATAAATAGCCAGTCAAAGATGGCCTTGCAAGTCCCGACATTTCTCAGAAAGGTTTAGAAGGTGGAAGGTTTAGAACCTGAATATTACTGCATTTCCGGGTCAGCTGCGGTGTGATTCAAGAAGCCCTTGGTCACCCTTGGCTCACTTCCTATGCCCCTAAAATCACTAACATTTGCTCTGGGGTTTTGGGGTTAAAATGCAGGAATTTGCAGGAGGAGGACCTAGGTACCAGCTATGATTCAGGAAAAATGAAAACTAGTACTGTGGCAAAGGAAGGAAGTGCCAAAGGAGAAGGAAAGGATAGTTAAGGTCACAATGAAACAGTATCTAGGACTGTTGGGTAGGCTCAGAGTAACCTCACCAGACACTATATATTCTCATTCACCTGAGAGAGCAGCTATTTCATGCCCAGGCAGGGAAACTAGAGAGGTTCACCTGGTATGGTTTCCAATCTGGCTCTGATGTCTAGTAAGCTATGTCACTTACTAGATTTATTGGGTTCTGGAAGGAAGGAAGGAAGGAAGGAAGGAAGGAAGGAAGGAAGGAAGGAAGGAAGGAAGGAAGGAAGGAAGGAGCTTTGCCTATGCAATGAAGGTCAAGCACATTCCCAAAACTGATGGCAGCTCATAACACTGCCATCACAGCTCATAGCCCTTTGTTTTCCACATATGTGTCCCCTCTACATCCAGAAACATACAAATACTTGCACAAAGCCAAGAACAAATTGGTTCAAGTCACTTCCAGAGCAGCATGCAGTGGATCAATCCCTAGCTCTACAGGAAATAATTCAGATAGAGATCAGATCAGATCAGATTGCTGGTGATCCCCTTTAACTAATTATCTCATAAAAAGAGAAAGCAATGCTGTAAGTAAACATAAACTAATTTTTAGATATCATTTGATGGTGACACCTGTTGGACATCCTGAGAGGATCAATTATTTTCTTTTCATATCAGAGCCACTATGGTTCTTCCTTTGATAAGGATGAGGAGTATCATCAGTTAGCCTGGGAGTAGGATGTTGCAGCCTGGCAACAGAAGTATCCTGCTAGAATGTAGTTAGAAATGGCATGTTTCATCCACTTTTCTGAATCCATGTTTATCTTTCTGTTTCTCTCTTGTCACCCCCACCCTCAACTTTAGATTATAAGCACTTTGGAGGGAGGGTCTGTCTCTTAATACATTCAAACTTCCACAGATATTGATGGTGCTACGTAAGTACAAGTAGAAATAATTTCTGAATGCCGATTCCTCACTGCTACAAATTGCTTTGAGCTATATATAATTCTAAAAGAATATTGTAGGCCACCCAGACTTTTATAAATCATAGGGAATAGATTTCCATGTTCTTAAAGCCTCCTTCCAGATATGTTTATATGAAAGCAAGTGCCATTGATTTCAATAGGATCTACTTCCATAGAACTAATTTTAGGATTGCCCTCTCCTTCTCTACTATTTGGACATGTAAAAGCAAACATAACTCACTGAATATGGATGGCGCTGATACCTGATTGTGAAATGCTTAAATGTGATGAGCTATTGTAGGCCATTGTTCTTAGATATGGAAATTTCTATATTCATGCCTCACTAGGTTGAGCTATTCTGGTCTGGCTCTCATGTCCTGTTTCATTAGATTTGTATAAGAATGGATACAATTTGCATGCATGAATATATTGCTAGTAATTGTTACTTTTCTTTTTGTATAATTCCACTTCTTTCAGAAACATGCAAAACATTTTCTCTCTCTTCCGCTGTATGGAGGAGGTGTAGATAGTTATGATTCATTGAGAACGATGGGAAGGAAAGACTTGGGGGGGAGAGAAGATGTTTGAAGCCACATTAATGTACATTAAGTGCACTTTGCCCTATTGATGTGATTACAAGGGTCTAAATCCAACATCACTTGGGTGTGCAAGACCTAGTTCAATGAAATTATTTCCCATCAACTTCTTTTAAAATCTGTTTTTAAAAATCCTGTTCTAAATAGTTTTTCAGGACACACACACACATACACACAGAGAGAGGAAATTTTGAGGACAGGCAAGGGACAGTTTCAGGAGGATGGGAGATAATCTCCCCTGCCCCAGGTTCATCTGGTGAAAGCTGTTCTGTCAGCAAACACTCTGTTGGATACTACTCAAGATCTGAAACTGCAGGTAGAATTTGAAGCAAACCCATTTTTTTAAAAAATGATTTTCAGGGGGGAAAAACCCTAAAGTAACCAAGGTTTTAGGACCAGAGTGGGCATCCAGAATCCTTTGTGAACAAGGGGAGCCTCTTCACTCCAGTAGGACTGACCAATAATCCTGCCCTGCGGCCCCCTTCAGATTTTTCCTGGCTAGCTCTAGCCTCTCCTTCCATTTCTGTCAGTCAATTTCAATACAGTAGCATTGTTCCAGAAACGATGGAATGCTCAAATGAGAGACTAAGCCATGAGGCCTAGATGGCTGCCACCATCATCACAACCTCTGCTTCTATCCACCAATATTTCCAAGAAAACCTAGTAGGGGATGCTGAAGAAGATGGGTGGGTGGGGGATACAGAGGCATATGAAACATAGAGCCAGCTCTGAAGATTTTAAATCAATATTTTGAAAATATGGAGACTACACATTTAGAACATACTGATATTTTTCAATTACATTTGAGAATAAAATGTGAGAAACAATTATCTATATTATTTATTTCATTATATCCTAGTGGGAGGACCAGATTATGTTCTGCTCCATGTGAAAAAAAAATTATTCATGTGGGAGTTCTCTGAAGACATTCTTCTGCAAAAAGAAATGTGAGAACTGGGTGATCACACCTCACAGGGGATTGGAGAGGGAAGGATAGAAATCTACACAGCTCTGGATAGTGGGAAAGAAAGCAAAAAACCAAAAATCTTCCTCTTGTCTCCTCCTTCATGATTTGCCTCTTAAATATCTTAAGAAATGAAAAGCTTCCTTTCTACTCCCCTGTGGAGAGGAAGGGAAACAAAGCTTTCCATTTCTTTTAAATTGCTGTTAACTGATACAACACATCAGAGATACATTGAAAGGGCTTTTTAAAAGGCCTTTTCAATGAATTGCTGATGCGTTGGCAACAATTAAAAAGAAATTGAAAACTTCCTCTGCCTTTGCCTCTGCAGGGGAGCAGGAAGAAAGTTTTTCATTTCTAAAAATCATTAAGTGGCTTGAGCAAAAGGACAGGTAGACATCAATCAGGAATGGGCTGGTTCACAATGGCATGTACAGTTGCCAGAAAAAAGGAGTAAACCAACCTGTCTCCAACTTGGGCCAAACTGCGGAAGAAATGTCTGTCTGATCACACCATGAATAGGGCTACCAGATACTAGAGTGGTGGCTGAAGACACCTCTGGATCTCCGGATGGGATGACCAATCTCAGGGTGGGTGGTTTCCAAGATCTCCAGAAAAGGAGAAAGATGTCAGGTTAAGTGGCACTAGAGGAGGAGTTCATTGAATTTAGTGCTTTGCCTCCTAGTAAATATGAATAATTTTGTGCCATAAATGTAATGCATGCCCACAGCTAAGCTGATGCCTAGTAATGCCCCTGTCTTCCCTGTCCGGTTCTTTGCTCTGCCTACAGAGTTTTGTCTTCATTGTTTTCTGGACAGAATCTCTTCTCACACACCAGTTATTATGGTAATCAAGTTATTATGATAATCAGGTTTCCAGTTATTATGGTAATCAAGAGCACTTAAATTTGGCTATTATTTTGATCTCTTGATGTTTCTTTTTCCAAGTATAATTTAGATTGAAAGCCTTCCTTTCATTTTGTGAAAATCCTTATAGAATCTTGGGTTTGCCCTGATGAACAATTGAGTCTGACTGCATTGCTTGTTTTCTGCACGGCAATAGCCATTGTCCTTACAGCAATAGTGCTTTCCTGTGAAGGTCAGAATCTGTGTGACTGCAATATTTAGCAGGTGCCAGAGCTAGGTAAAGTTCAGAGAATAAATGGCAGCCATGAGGGGGATGGAAATGGAGAGTGTAGCAGATTTGTGGACCAGCATGGGCAAATGTAATTTTGCATGACCTTTCAGAAGGACCATGCGGCAGCTTGTGACTTTATTAGCCCACATTAAACGGGTGAGCTTTCTCTGGGTCTAGATTGCTGTTGAGTATTCTCAGCTTAAGGCCACCAAGGGGTGTTTATTTTATTTTATTTTATTTTAAAGGATGGATGTGGAATCTACTGCTGTCTTCTACAGGTGAGTGACAAGCACTGTTGCTTTGCAATCTGCAGTTTGTGCATTCACAAAGGGAAGAGATGTGGTACTCCTATGGGTGTTATAATCATGTGCTATCTTGTCCACAGCTGTTTCAGTTTTGCTTCTGGTGTTATGGAAGAAAATATAATAGTTTAGGAGTCAGCATTTAACATAATAATGCCTTCATAATGATGGGAGAGAACAGAAGCTGAAAGGTGAGAGAACACAAAGTTAAATGTAGTTAGGTTAGTCCCTGTTGGGAAATTTAACAATCTTGCATGCCTTTTAACCCTAGGCATCAGTGGGAGGGGGCTAATGTGCCAGTCTTTTCCCACTAACCAAATAACAGAGCTTTTATTTCCCAGACTTGGAAAACACACCTCCTTCCTCACACTAATTAACATGTTTTAGTATCTTTTGTTTGTACCATTTGGTCTTCCAGCATGCATTGAGGATGGAGGCCTTAGTAAGTCCATGCAGCAGGGATTCAGCCACATGGGATGAGAAATCCACATTTTTTTCTGCAAACTTTATTTTTCTTTCTTCTTCTGACTCCTGAGCAATGTGAAGTCTGCATAAAATGTGAGTAAAGATACATACTTTGGGCACATCACAAGAAGACTGGATTCTTTGGGAAAGATAATGCCGGGAAAGGTTGGAGGCAGCAGGAAAAGAGAAGACTAAATACAGGCTGGATTGACTCCCCAAAGGAACTAAAGGCTTGAATTTAAAAGAACTGAGAACAGGATATTTTGAAGATTGCTCATTCATAGAGTCACCATACATTGGAGATGACTTGATGGCACATAACAGCAGCAAACCTGAAAGAACTCTCAGAGTAATTATTTCTCAGAGTGCTAGTTAGTGTACGCGTAAATGGGTGGATTTTGGGAGATTTGTAGCTAATTCTGACTCTTACCAGCTGGGCTTCTGCTGTGCAACTAAAGGGAATTACGTCAATTCCTAAAGACTCTGAACAGTCCCAACTGGAGCAGACCTGCTGAATCAATGAGGCTTATGTAACTGTTGACTCTAGCTGTAGCTGGAACTAACAATTGGATTTAGCCCAGATGGAGTTTTCCTCTCAGTTAGGGAAGAGAAAAGAGATCATGGATTCCATCTTGCAGGATGCTAGTAATGTTCAGCCAGCTTTGGTTCATTTTGCCACAACAGCAAAGCATTGATTCAAATACTGCATATAGAGGGTTCTTGGGACCAGTGGTATCTCGTGTTTACAGCAGCTTCATGATGTAATCATTCAATAAAAGGCAAATTCTTCTGTCAAGCTTTGGCCACTTTGGACAAATCATTAGCTACCTCCGAGAGCTGGGTCTTGCATTCGTGTTCATTACTCATTCATTAAAACATCAGCAGATATCTTGAATATTTGAGTGTCATGATTTTTACATCAGAAGCAGAATTCTCTTATCACTTCAGATTAGAAATGGATAGATGATTAGTCTATTTCTACTGTACCTTTTGCTTCTGTTCAGGTTTAAGTCCATTCCAACCCATTCTCAGTAGATTTATAAATGCGCTCTCACACTCACATTCATATTTCATTTTTCCCCTAACACATATGTATTCCCCATTCTCCACATATGCATCTAAAGTATTTCTGAGCTGAGAACTGTATCATAGACTTGTGAAGTCTGAAGTTAGGATGGGCACAGCCTCCTGAATTGTTCTGTGCCAGAACAAAAGAGACAAGAGGTTGAGGCCAAGCCAGCCTATGGTCTTTGAGTGATACTCTAACCTAATTCATGTCTGGGAAATGACAGTATTTGTGTGTTCTGAGTTCTTTCTGAAGACCCCATTCTTGCAAATGAGAAAATGCCAAGTAGCAAGGTGAGGGCATAGACGAATGGCACAGGCAGGACAGAAAAGGCACCACTGGCAGTTTGCAGAGCTGGGCGTCCTGCTTTATTTTAATTTTGCTCCTTTTTTCCATCTGCCAGGAGAAAGTCCCAGTTGGCATCCTAAGGCAGCCACTGAGAAGGAAGTGGATGTGGAGTTTTAAAAGGGCAACGGGAATGGTCACCCGTGAAGTCTTTTTATAAGGTCAATGCAGGGAGCTTGTTTTTCTGCACTTCCCATCCTTTCTGTCTCTCTCCACCCCTTCTGTTCCTCAGGTCTGAAATTAGTAATGCTTTGGCCACAGGCCTTTGATGATATAATCAATGGCCTTGCAGCAGGAAAGGCAAGCAAGTTAATTTGTAAAGAGTATACTCTCCTTCATCTCCTTTAGTTTTTTCTTTCCAATTACAACATATGAATACTGCATTTAACATGAGGACCCATAAGGGTGCTGCTCTGTCCTGTTCAAGCCTCTGACCTCTTTGTACAAACACCCCTGACATGGTTCATCTTTACACATTTATCTGCAAATAGTGCACATTCCTAGACTGAAGCATAACTGTGTTACAATCCACCCACTTGAAATTAATTATGCTTGTTCACTTAAAAAAACATAAACCAAATGAAATTCTTCAAACTACTGGAGTCAGTTTGATAGTAGCTCACACCACAACTTGGAGAAGTTACTTTCAGTGCCTTTAGCCAATATGACCTGGGGCTACACTACTGGAGTCAGACCACACATTCAACTACTAGTGTTGCAGTAATATGTTTCAAGTACTTAAGAGATGTCCACTTCAAGAGATGTCTGTGGACCTGACCTAAGTTCATCGTACAGCAATGGTTGGAATAAGTACGTGAAAGTCAGTCCCACTTTCTTCAGTGTACACGGCATGATCAAAGGCCCCTTCTTAAATTCACAAAATGATAAATGATATAATATATTCAGTATTTATGGATTGCTACTCAGTTAAAAGCTCTGGAGATGATAATGTACAGAATGCTGAAAAGAAACTGTAAAACTGGTACCACAGATGCTGTTTAATCATGCACACAAATGTCCAAATCTCAATAGACATGCTGAGCTGTACTTCACAATGTCCTTTTCAACAGTAAAGCCAAGCCAAGTCAAGCCCCTTCTGCTTTTACATAGCTGAACTCCTTTGATTTAAAAGAAGACTCAGCCAGCTTAATGCCACATGAATCCAGCCTAATTTTTATTTATTTATTCCTAGTATTCATTTGTTTTTTTAAAAGGCATCTGCTTGAAATCCCCTCTCTCTCTTCATGTATCTTTTATCTTATGTATCGCTTGTTATTACATTAATGCACTCATGCCCTGGCTTGAAATCTTATGAGCAGAATGAATTTTGGCAAGCCTCAAAGTTGCCTTTACCTTCCCACTGTGAGGAAATGGTTGTGGGAAGCAGAATAGTGTTGAGGACAATTGATTTTATTTGGTATGAGCTTATCTACATGACATAGTGCTCTTTAAAAAGGGAAGCAGGAGAGCTGAACCACTAAGGGAAACATTGTGCTTAATGGGTCTCAGAGCTGGGGATCATTAAGAAGCTCTGAGTAACAGAGAATACATTTCAGGGGGGGAGGGTTTTCCCCCCCAGACTTGAGTTGTGGGTTATACTGTAATACGAATAGGCAAAGGAAATAATCTCTTTGCTAGAGTGAATCAATATTTGAGAATATATGATGATCTTTACTAAAAAAAATGAAGGCCTTCTCATTGGATAGGGCTTCGCTCTATTTCATCTGTATCTTTCATTTCCCCAAAGAAGTCAGGGCTTTTTTAAACTCTCAGCTCTTTGGAAAGCAGTTTATTCATTCCACAAAATCAAGTAAGTACAGATTTCCTTGAACTGTTCCTCTTTAAAATGCTGGTGTATCGGAAAACGGGGTGCATGTTTTGATTAATAACTGTTGGTTTTCATAGTCCAAAATTTCAGAGTGAGGTTTTCCCCTTCCCCCATTCACTGAACCACAGTATATCAGTGGTGCTCCTCTATATTGCTCAGCTGCAGCAGAATAATCTTTCCCACATTTAGCTTTTCCCCTGGTCTTCTGTTTTCCTAACTGCACAGAAATTTTCACTAAGGGCATGCACAATCAAATTGCTGTATTTCTTTCATGTCAGGATCTTTTGGCGGTGCCTCTTCCATTTTTCATATTTTTCATGCTCCAGTCCTTTATTTTTACATGATAAAGAAATGCTTTGGGAGGTTGATTGTTTTGTATTTCCCAATTTGTGGTTTCCAACACTCCAGAAGCCCTAAAGAACCTATAAGAACTACTAAAAAAGTAGTGCCAAGGCAAAAGAGAATCAATCTATTCCAAAAGCAGCCAACAGTATGGTGGAAAGAAAAATCATTATCATCAGACCTCTGTAGGGACTAGTTCATGTTATCACAATCATCATCATCATCATCATCATTAATGATCATAGCAAAGACTCTTGCTTTGCTTGCTTGACACTCAAGGAGATGCTCATTAGACTAATCTGTAAAAAGCCCAATTTGGTGGCGGATGATACTAACAACTATAGACCCGTCACCAATGTCCCTTTTATGAGCAAGCTGGTGGAGAGAGTGGTGGCCGATCAATTTCAGGCACTCCTGGAAGAAACCAATGCCCTTGATCCATTCCAGTCCAGCTTCAGGCTGCGTCATGGCACAGAGACAGCATTGGTCACCCTGCAAGATGACCATTTGAGGGAGACTGATTGGGGCAAAACATCCTTGTTGGTCGTCCTCGACCTGTCAGCAGCCTTTGATACCGTTGACCATGGTATCCTCCTGGAGAGGCTCTCTGGGTTGGGGGTCGGAGGTCTGGCCTTGGCCTGGCTCCAGTCCTTCCTGGAGGACCGTCCTCAGAGAGTTGAGCTTGGGGAGATGCTGTCCACTTCGTGGACTCCCAATTGTGGAGTCCCACAGGGGTCGATCATCTCCCCAGTGCTATTTAATATCTATATGAGGCCGCTGGGGGAGGTCATCAGGAGTTTTGGAGCTTCGTGCCACCAATTTGCAGATGACACCCAGCTCTATCTCTCCTTCCACCCTTCTGCAGTGGATGCCGTCCCGTCCCTTGAGTGCTGCCTGGATGTCGTGCTGGGGTGGATGAGGGACAACAGACTGAGGCTGAACCCAGACAAGATGGAAATCCTGTGGGTGGGCTCCCCTAGTGTTTGTGCTCTGGGTGCTTCCCTTTCTTTTGTGGGAGCTACTCTTTCCACGAAGGATGAGGTGCACAGCTTGGGCGTACTGCTGGATCCAGAGCTATCAATGGAATCTCAAATAGGTCCGTTCCACCTATTTCCACTTAAGGCAAATCACTCAGCTGCATCCCTACCTGTCGTTCACCACACTGGTTCATGCACTGGTAGTCTCGAGATTAGACTATTGTAATGATCTCTGTGTGGGGCTGCCCTTGGGGCTTTTATGGAGACTCCAGCAGGTCCAGAACTCTGCGGCCAGACTGTTGAGTGGGGTAAGGAAACATCAACATATTTCCCCCACCCTGGCCACCCTGCACTGGTTACCTGTCTACTTCTGTACCAGCTTCAAGGTGATGGTGCTAACCTATAATGCCCTAAATGGTTTAGGACCTCAATTCCTGGCAAAACGCCTCCTTCCGATTAGATCTGCCCATCCTGTAAGATCTTCCCAGGCTGGGTGGTGGATAGTCCTGACCCCAAGACAGGCCCAGAAAATGATGACCAGAAACCAGATTTTCTCGGTGGTCACCCCGCAACTTTGGAACAGTCTCCCGGCTGAAATTCACCTGGCCTCTTCACTGAGAACTGGGAGGGCAAAAGCTAAAAATGAGCTGAGGTCAGCTAGGGTTGCTAAAAGCAATAAAAAAAGCATTCTTCATGTATGTGAGTAGCAAAAGACAAACAAAAGACATAGTGGCACACCTTCGCAATGGAGATGGAAAAATGATAACAGATGACAAAGAAAAGGCAGAGGTGCTCAATTCCTATTTTAGTTCAGTCTTTTCCCATAAGACAAACTATGAACTTCCAAACAAATTGGAAGTGCAGAGGGGGGGGGCAGGATTGCAGCTGGAGATTGATAAACAAATAGTCAAAGAATACCTTACCACCTTGAACAAGTTCAAATCTCCAGGGCTGGATGAACTGCATTCGAGAGTACTGAAGGAACTGGCTGAAGAACTCTCAGGACCACTATCCATTATTTTCTTGAAATCATCGGAAATGGGGGAGGTGCCAGAGGATTGGAGGAGGGCTAATGTTGTCCCTATCTTCAAAAAGGGCAAAAAAGAGGAGCCTGGGAACTACAGGTCAGTCAGCCTGACATCAATCCCAGACAAAATTCTGGACCAGATCATAAAGCAGTCATTGAGGAAGCACCTAGAAAACAAGGCAGTATAATTAGAAGCCAACACAGATTTGTCAAGAACAAATCCTGCCAAACTAATTTGATCTCATTTTTTGATCATGTCACCTCCCTGATAGACAGAGGGAATGCTGTAGACGTAGTATATCTTGACTTCAGCAAAGCTTTTGACAAAGTGCCCCATGATATCCTGATTAGCAAGCTAACTAGATGTGGGCTGGATAGATCAAGTGTCAGGTGGATACACAATTGGCTACATAATTGTACTCAGAGGGTGATGATTAATGGGTCCTTCTCTAACCGGGAGGAGGTAACAAGTGGGGTACCCCAAGGCTCAGTCCTGGGCCTGGTGCTCTTCAATATTTTTATTAATGACTTGGATGTGGGAGTGCAGGAAATGCTTGTCAGATTTGCAGATGATACCAAATTGGGCAGAATAGCTAATACCCTAGAAGACAGAAGCAACATTCAAAATGGCCTTGATAGGATGGAGCATTGGGCCGAAAGCAACAGAATGAAATTCAACAGGGATAAGTGTAAGGTACTGCACTTTGGAAAAAGAAAACAAATGCACAGTTACAAGATGGGGGATACCTGGCTCAGCAAAACTACGAGCAAGAAGGATCTTGGAATTGTCGTAGATCACAAACTAAATATGAGCCAACAGTTTGATGTGGCTACAAAAAAGGCAAATGCTATTTTAGGCTGCATTAATAGACGTATAGTTTCCAAATCCCACAAGGTGCTAGTCCCCCTCTATTCAGCACTGGTTAGGCCTCACCTTGAGTACTGTGTCCAGTTCTGGACACCACACTTCAAGAAGGATGCTAACAAATTGGAACAAGTTCAGAGGAGGATGACAAGGATGATCAAGGGGCTGGAAACCAAGCCTTATGAGGAAAGGCTGAAAGAATTGGGCATGTTCAACCTTGAGAAAAGAAGGCTGAGGGATGATTTGATAGCACTTTTCAAATACTTGAAAGGCTGTCATACAAAGGAGGGGCAAGATCTGTTCTCGATCATCCCAGACTGCAGGACACACAACAATGGGCTCAAGTTAAAGGAAGCCAGATTTTGGTTGAATATCAGGAAAAACTTCCTAACTGTTAGAGCAGTACAACAGTGGAACCAGTTACCTCGGGAGTTGGTGAGTGCTTCAACACTGGAGGCATTCATGAAAAACTTGGATAATCACCTGGCAGATATGCTATGATTGTATTCCTGCGTTGAGCAGGGGGTTGGACTTGATGGCCTTGTAGGCCCCTTCCAACTTCACTTTTCTATGATTCTATGATTCTATGAAAAGATCATTAAAGATGTCGCTTTTAGATAGGCCTTCCCTGATTTTAAAACATCCTGATGCAATAGTGCCTCTAATAATTAATACTCAACCATTCACCATGCTTTTATTATGCTTTTATTATTATTCTGTTGTGTTATTCTGTTAACATATTTTGTTTTAGTTTCTCTCATAATTTGTTTGGTTGTTATTGTTCTTGATTGATTTTTTTTTTATTTATTTTTTGTTAACTGCTTTTATTATTGCACTTGTAAGCCGCCCAGAGTGGCCTTGGTAGCCAGATGGGCGGTATAAAAATCAAACAGACAGACAGACAGACAGACAGACAGACAGACAGACAGACAGATAGATAGATAGATAGATAGATAGATAGATAGATAGATAGATAGATAGATAGATAGATAGATAGATAGATAGATAGATAGATAGATAGATAGATAGATAGATAGATCCCATAATGTAAGGGGGAAAGTCAAATTAGAGCAGGGACCAGGGCTTTGCCATCCCACATGAAGTGAAAATAAGTAGCTATGATATGGTTGTGTTTTCTTTTCATAGTGCATGATGGGAGTGGGGAGACCCGTGACCTTCCAGATGTTGGTGGCCTTCAGCTCCCAACATTGCCAGCTAACATTGGCAATGGTCAGAGATAATGAATGCTGTAGGCTCAACACCAACTGAAGGGCCACAGAATTCACTGCTTCTGGTCCCCAAGACCTTTTTTGCCTTTGTGTCATTCAGGTTCAAGAGGAAAAGGTTCCAAATGCAAGCAGCAACTGTTATCTGTTCTTTGTGCCCTGTTTCCCAGAGCGTAAATTATTCAGAACAATGTTCTCCTAAGGTTCCCTAAGCAATTATTCTCTCTGACATTGTGTCCAACTCTCCACATCTGTCAGACTTTTGCATTTTTAAATTCAGGCTTAAAAATCAATTTTAAAAAAAGGTCCTTTCCTAATAGCACAGTTCCCTGAGGTACATTTTTTTAAAAAAGCCAGGCGTTTTTTAAAAGTAACACTGAATGTGTTTTACTTCAATTGACTCCTCCCTACCTTAAAACGTAATTATCTATTCTTCCAAGTGTCTCAGCATGGAACAGTGTAAAATAGTTTGACATTTCTCTGTTTCTAAGGGCTGTCCCATAATTGTTCTAATTCCTTTTTAATCCCCATAATGTTGCTCACAGGAACCTGCTTCCCACAGCTCCTTGAGTTCTTAGACCTTGAATGAGGAAGAATAATAGAGGTTTGGGATAGGATGCATGTTGATTATCTGATGTACCTCTCTGAACTGGAATGTTGGTTTGAGCTCAAGGAAGGCTATAAATGGTTCTTTCCTCCTCAGAGGGGAAATGTAGTAGGTCTGAATTTCTATACAAAATAGCAGAGCAAAAGTAGGCCTGCTAGGAAAAGTGAAGACAAAAATGCATGTTAGAAAAAATGAGCTCAAAAGGAGTGATGATGTTTCGTGAATGCTGCATTCCCAAGCGGATGGAGAAGAGGACCAAAATAAATTTGCTGCTGAGGAAAGGAGGAATTCCGCAGAACTGGAATTTGCAAAATTTCCTCATCTCTCTTCAAATTTCAAATGCCTGCTTTCATTCTGCAGCAAGCGAGCTCAGCGTTAGGCGTTTGAACTGTGAATCAGGGAACAGTTCTTCAAGACCTATTCCTGTACCAACATGTTTATCTTATGCTACAGCACCTGCCATAGGATAGCCAAAGAAACTGCTGCTTCCCTCAACTCTGCTGGAACAGATCATCTGCGCAGAGCTTGGTAAAGTTAATCTTCTGGACAACTCTCAGAATCCCACTCCACAGGTAGTCCAAAGAGTGATCTATTTCCCCATGTGATTACACCTGAAGAGTGGGATCAGTTCTTTCCCCAGTTCTGCTTCCTAAGAGCCTTTGGTTGGGGATTCTGGGCTGGAACCTGGCAGCTTTTGCAAGCAGCATGTGCCTTGACACTTGAACTAACAGGTTCTTCTCAGTCTTCTCTGTGCTGTTTTTCTTTTGCTGGGAAGAATCCAGTAGTAGTGGAAAGTCCTCTGACTCCCATTTGTCCTTTTAAAAAGTTTAGTTCTGGTACCATTACAGTCTTTTATTGTGCTTGGGTTCATTTCTTGTGTTTTCAGACTCCCCACGAACAAAGAAAATCAAACAAGAACAGAAAAAAACAAGGTACTCATTGAGTCCCAAGGGTGAAGATTTATTTTACTGCGTCAGCCAAAGGCCCACAGGACAAAGGGAAAGCATGCAATTACAGCATCATACCATGATAGGAAAACAAGAAAAATGTAACTGGTCCCCTAGTTCCCATACATGGAGAGAAATATGTGAAGAGGCTCATTCTGCTGTGGTTATTAATTGTTTTGGCATTTTGACAATTTAGCGCCACATCTTTGGTGTCTCAAGCATTTTGGGATTATATGGAACCTCCCTGAACCTCACACAGGACCTTTGGTGTATTTATTAGAGTATAAAGAAGGCTTAAATGTTGCAAGGGGGATTAAGAAGACAAGGAAATTGGTAGGAGAGTTCGAAATTTAGGGGGGGAAAACTCATTTGGACTCCAGTTCCCAGAATCCTCCAGTCAGTTGGAATGAAATATCCAACTGGTAAACAAGATGAAATATCCAGGTAAACAAGATTCTGGTAGGTTCAGGGACTGTCCTTCTCTTGGACAGAGTGAAGCAGCTGCCTCAGGCTGCAGGTTTGGGGTGTCAAGAAAGGGCCACAAATGATGTACTATTTTATATGTTTATCATTGCTTTTTAAAAAACTTCTGGGGGATGAGAGGAGAGCTTGAACTATGGTATACCTCCTGTGCCAGTATAATTAGCTGGTGCTGGACACTATGCACCTTATCTTCTGTGGACTGGTTTGTAGGGCTGCGATCTCTTACTCAACCAGAAATAACTCTTGGCTCAATCACATGTCTGGAACCAACAAAGAGATAATTGCTTTGAAACTTGATAGAATTTTAGTACTTTTGGTAGGCCTGAATTACGGATGTGTGTGAATTTTGTGTTCAACCTGAATACATTAGGCAATTGACTGTTGTTTTTTGTTTGTTTTGTTTTGTTTTTAAAGACAAAGCAGACACAGAGGTATTAAAATGACAGTTCAGCCAAAATGTTTTGGAAGGCAGAGGCAGCCTGCAGTCTGAGTAGAGTGGGTACCTCATCTCCAAACAACCCCCGTTCATCTGACAAATCACCACTTTTTACAGCCCAATATAGCACAGACTTGACATCCAGCTTAGTAATCCCCCTAGCCACATTCTCCTTTACCAAACTATGGTCACCTGGAAGGGAAAACCCAGAGTTGTCTATTGACCAATTCCATTTCTTATGTGCAGTGATCTGGAAACTCCTGGAGTTCCTCCTGTTCAGGGTCACATCACAGCTCCATTAGGAATGTACCCAAGAAGACAAATACACAAAATATGACAAAGTTGTGAGGCATTATCTTCTGAATGGTACTAGTATCATAGCAGGTGGCTATAGAACTATCAGGACCATCACTCATTGCCCCCCCCCCTCCCTGGAATACAGAGACAAGACACAAGTGCTGGAATAACTAGGGCCACACTTTATTGAACAGGTAACTTTAACTGTTGCTGTCCTCAAGCAGGGAGGCCTGCGGTAGTGTGGGATTGGGTTTGAGGCCAAAGGTCTCACTGGACCCTCTCCCCAACCACATTCAGCCAAATCCCACACCCCATTGTTACACGGTCCCTTGGACAGCACAACGCTGACCAGCACCTGATGCGACCACCCCTGGACCTGTAAGTCCCCTCTCGTTGGCAACCCTTGGCCCCAGCACATCCTCCCCCCCCCCCCGGTGCTGTAACCTCATGATCCACGGTGCCATGAGATCAGATGAGCTATCACTTACCTTGAACTCCCTGGGCACTCACCAATCCTTGTTCTTACTGCACTACCCACCACAGGAATGGGGCTAGCTCAGCTATGTTCCATTTCCCCCACCAGACCAAGAATCTCAGCACGCAGGCCCCTCTGGACATCACTCACAAATATCTCCATACCCTGTTTCAATAAATGAATCCCATTGCCTCTGTAGAACTCCGGCCTGTCCAAACAAATATCCAGATGACCTATAACTGAACCCAGGCCCTGGCTCATTGCCCTACAAACCTCCCTATTAACTTTCCCCCTGGCCTGGTTTAAACATTGCAGATTGCAATCTGCTATCCAAACATAATATGGGATAATGGTGGACCAGATGATTCTAGTTGCAAACCTGCACTTCCAGGCTTGCAAGTCCCTTAATACATCCATGATAATAGCTTTGCCTCATCGCTTGGCCAAATCATTGCCACCAAAATAGACCAACAAAATGTCTGGGGGCAAGCCCAAAACTCCTCCGTCCTTTCCATTCCAGCCAGGTGGAGTCTCCCAGGCCTAAATCTCAGCCCCATGTCATCCTGGCAGCGTACTTAGCTGCCCAAAAGATAAAACTGTGGCCCACCATCTGGATCCTCCAACGCTGCATGGGCCAGCCGAGTCCTAAAAATAAAGTAAAAGACAGCCAGGCACCTGCCTAAAACTGTGGCATGTCACGAACATAAAGACTGTACCGCTTTGATGACCACCACCCCAGCCTTTTGATATCTTCCAGGCTGTATCCCAACACAGCTGCTGTTGATGCCGACCCAATGAGAAAGGAATATGTCCCAAAACGCCAGCCCTGCAAACCTAGCTGCATCAAAGCATGGTTGGTAAGCTTACAAAACTGGTATCTGGTTAATGGGGAACCATCACTGTGGCAAAACAAGTATCCTTGTGATTGCTCCCTGCACCTCAAAAATGTCCCCAATGCCTGTACTAGGCAAATTTCTGGAATGGAGCAGGGACCCAAGATGAGTAGAGGGACCCAAGATTCCCTCTGCTGACCTGATTTGACTTAGACCGCTGGATGTGTAACTGAATTCTCCCATTTAGTCCACCCACATCCGCCAACTGTGAGGCTGTTTGTGAGATATCAGTTTTAGTGGCTGCCACCACTTCGCTAACCCTCAAAGCCCCCAAAAATGCTATCAATGTGGCTGCCTGAAAAAGTGCAGCCTCATAACCGTCCTGACACATGGTACTCCACAATCTGCTAAATCTAACCAGAATGTCTGGTGTCATGGGAGACCTGTCATCTGGTGCTCTGACCCGTTCCTTGTTCCACCCCATCTTCCTGACCCTAAAATCAACCGTGGAATCTTGAACCCCTACAGCCTTAGCTTGAAAAGGTGCTCACCCATCCCCGCAGTGGGCCCCTCTGCCCCTCTCACCCTTTATTTATTTATTTATTTATTTATTTATTTATTTATTTATTTATTTATTTATTTATTTATTTATTTATTTATTTATTTATTACTCAATCCAGGGGTTATTGCCACCCCTTAACCCTCCCTCAACCTGCACACCTGCCCTCCTATACTGCTGCCTTGACCTGGAGTACATTATGAATTTATCTATATGTTACCCAAACCTTTCAATATATTTTTATATACTTCTATTACGCCTATCTAATTATACAGACGGGGGGGGGGCTGCTGTTGGATGTCCCCTAAGCCTCTTAGGGTATCCCTCCAGGTGCTCACCCCCCCCCCAGTGGGCCTCTCTGCCTCTCTCTCCCTTTATTTATAAGTACAAAGCTCCTTATGAATTATTAGAAACATAGGGGGGGGTGCTTAAACTTAGTGCCCCCTCACTGCATTAGAGCACCCCCAGGGGTTCGACTGCCCTTCCACGGGCCCCTTTGCCCTTTTCTGTTCTTTTCTTTCTTTTTTAAAAAAATGTTACCTTGAATGAAGGCAAACTAGGGCTCAGATGTAGGACCCCTGCCCCCAAACCTTGAGGGAGTGTCGATGCACCCCCTCCATCCACGTTTTTCAAAATCGAAAGTGCTGCACCATGTGTTCTTCCACCGAGCACAGCACAGCGCCATGCCACGAGAAGAAAGCCTCAAAAAGAGGCTGGAAAGGAGAGGGAAAACAGCTATTTATTGTGCTCCCAAATCCACCCCCCCACCCCTGGATGGCGCCACGCGAGATTCTCGTCTTGCCTCATCCCTTTTTTAAAAACAACAACTAGGGATAAGGTAAGGAGTACAAAAGGTAGAGGGGGATATGGGGGAAAAAAGAGGGGAAAGGAGAACACAAAATGTACTGTCATCCAATCTGTTCATGTTGCGATATCAAGTCAACTTTTTGCCTTTCTACAATTTGATTGCCCTCCAGGTTTCAACTTACAGTTACATCTTAGTTTAATTCTATGTTATTCAAGGACTATCTGGTGACTCAAGCCATTTATATAATAAATCCCATCGTTCAGTTGCCTTTTGTATTGGACAGTCTTTCAACACTTCTGATAGAATATCAATTTCTGCTGCTTCCCATATCTTCTCAATGAGTTCCTCTTGTTTCGGTATCGTCTTGCCTCATCCTGGGGGAGAGGGCAATGAAGCTCTGCTCTGCGATGCTGCGCGCACCGGCAGAGCAGCCATAAGGAAAATAATTGCTCAGGCAACATCTCCTGTTCCACCAGTTCTCCTGAACTCTACCTTGTTTCTGTATTTCTGCTACAGATGATTCTTGTGTATTGTAGTCTCACTTGGATTCTGATCAGATACAGCTTAATCTTTTGTGTACTGAACTCTGCATTGGCAACCTGGATTCTGCATCTGCATCCACTAATCTTCCAGTCTCTTGATTAATCTTGTGGACAATAACCTGGATCAGAACACATATAGATGTCACTTTGCTGTAGCATGTGGGACTTATTACTGAGCACAGCAAGACCAAAACATGGAAAGGACAGAATAAATTACAAACTGATAGATTGTTTGCATTTATTCCTCATTTCGCTAGTTCTGCAGCTACCATGTTCAGAACAGACTGTGGAGAAAGGACATATTTAGAAAGATCTGCATTCATCTGTAATAAGGGGTGTGTGTCCATGAGCACATGGGTGGGTGCCTGTGTGTGTTTGTGTATTCACCAAGCAAAAATCATCAACCTGTTGCATCTTGCTGTACTTCATCTCTGGCCCATTAGTGGTGCAGTGCAAAAGGGCTAATGCATTCACAGGGTTTGCATAGCAACTATGTGTGCTGTTGGTTTGCTGTCTCCCTTGAGTTCTTGTTTTCAGTAATTGAATACTGGCAAGTAACCAAGCCCATATAATTCCCAATCTCTAGAGTAACAAAGTAGATTAATCATGGAAATGGGAGACAGAGAGTTGTGAGTAATAGGATCCCCTTTGCCCTTTGCCTCCTTTGTGCAACCTCTGTGTAGTTACTCACACTGTTTATGCCATCTCTAAAATTAAGATAATTGCTTCACTTCCTCACAGGGATGCTGCTGTAAGGACCAATTAGTCACAAGACCACCGAGGTTATGGCAAACCCCTTTCTGTTTGTTGTGTTTTCTAAAAGTTTTAATAAATGCACGGCCACATTCTTTGGTGCACAAGTTGTGATGATTGTACAGCAGCAGTGAAATTATTATTGCCAGCATAGTTTGAATCTAAGAAATCTTGTTAAAAAAATTTGCGGCTTCAACAGTGAAATAATTAGTTTAACTGAAAAATGAAGCAGGGAAACTTGTATATGTCACAATTATGCCTGGTCTACAGTAGAACAGTATGGGATGGGGGAATAGAACAGATGTTGAAGAGAGACAAAAAAAAAATGGAGCTGTCACCTTGAATGAGTGGCCACAGTTCCCACTATTTGTCTTTAAGCTGCCATTCTTTAAAACATGTATGATCAGATGTTCAAGCTAAAAGCTACGGATTGTAATGATGGCTTTGTACCAATAGAGGACACTATTACTTGTGCAAGGCAGGCTTGCTGATTTTTTTTTAAACTAACCTCTCTTTCTTTTCCACACACACCACCAAAACCTGTTCTTGAGGACTGAGGATCTTCTGCATCAAAGGGTCATCTTTTAATTTTGCCAGGTGTGCATAACTGTTTGAATAGGAAAACGCCATGTGAAGTATATCACTCTTTTCCATTAGCGACCTCTTCTTAGAGAGGCATCCATTACTGCCTAGCAGAGAAAGGATGGGTCAGCTAGACTAACCACAAATCAGAGATGAAGGACACGTAGGTTCCACCATCTGTGTGTGTTTGTGTGTGTGTGTGCATGCGTGCATGCCTGCCTCTCACTGTGTTTTATCCTTATGGAGGGGGGGCCATAGCTAAGTAGGCAGTGTGGTCCCTTGCCTTGCCTTGCCTTTACCTCTCACATTCACCATAACACTCCCTCCTTTCTCTCAGAATTTCAGAACAGGTGTTTCTCTGAGGCACAATGCATGTGCATGTGTGTTTATAGTTTTTACAGCAACACTCTCTCTCACACTCACACACACTCACACACACACCATTAAAATATGTTTTTAAAAAGTGTGCCCATAGCACAGGGCAAGAGGATTGCAACTAAGTTTACCCATGGATAGATGTAATTTGTGATGAGGCTGTGAAATCATTCAATTTTACATGAGAATGCCTGGTTGACACAACTGGATCTAATCAAACAACGGGATCCAGTCAGCTTCACAATGCAATAGAAGGTTGGCCAGCTTGATTTCCCTTGCTCTTTAGAAGAGTTAAACATAGTTACAGATGGGATTTGCAGTGTAAGCTCCAAAATGGCTTTGACACTGGAAATGCATGGGAAATACTACCGAAAGAAGGACATCTCCAATACGTCATGCAACTTCTTCAGTGACTACTTCCCTCATGCCTTAATCATGCATTTTAAAATGTATACACTCTTAATGACTTTTCTGAGGTAACCAAAAAGATAGAAGAAACACTTGGGGAAAAGGAGCTTGGAAAAGTTACATTTTTGAAGTACAACTCCCAGAATCCACCAGCAAGCATGGCCCCTGACCATGGTGCCTGATGGATTTGTGGAGCTGTACCTCAAAGAAAGGGACTTCTCTCCCCCCGCCCCCAACTCTAGATTACAGCTGGATGACAGTGATGCCTGACAGGCTGCTCATAAAATTGTGTGAAGGAGGACATGGTAATTGCCCATTAAAAGCTTTGTCTAGAAGCACTTTCTCTATGTACCAAAGTTAATGGGATAATACCCCCTTTGTAAATGGGCCTGGATATTTTCGGCATTTGTCGTAACATTTAGTGAGCAGACCATGGAGACAGAGATATTATCATATCACACATCCTCTTTCTATTAAGCAGAGTCATGTTCTCATTAAGCATTCTAGTAATCAAACTATCCTTTGGTGAACATTTGGTTTCATGCCTGTGAGAGCTCCATAAATCATACAAGCCCTCATGCTGATGAGTTCAGCTTCTTCCCCACAATAGTGTGAAAGTGTCCACTTATTGCTAATTCTAGTTATTCCATTACATGGAAAATTAAAGATTAAGGTAGCTTATTTCAAAGATTCTCAGTGATGCTTTTTGGTACCCACAGCAACCATTTGCCTTTGTGAAATGCTTACAGAATGAAGCAGTTATCCATTATGGAGGATTATGCAGAAAAATTATTGTATATGTGAGATGTAGTGGGTTAAGCCTTTAGCTCCCCCCCCCCCCCCATCATTCTTTGGGATTTGGGAATTTTTAATTTTTGGCATATGTCAAAAATTGTCATAATTTTTAGCATATTTATTGATGTGTCACGTGAGTGTGGAGTGGGTGGGCTTTGATTTGTTCTTGTAGTTTATTGTTTTCTATTCTGTTTGTTAACCACTTAGAGTAGTGCACAGCACTAAGTCAGAGGTACAGAAATTTATGAAATAAATACATGAATAAGCAATTGTTGGAGGTAAGATGGATGGGAAGAACAGTTGGAAAATGATGCAATTGGTTGGGGAGCATAGAACAGAAACACTAACTGCAACACAAACTAAGGGTACAGTTACACTTTTGAAATAGATCAGGAGCTGGATCAGGTTTTTGAAATCAGTTTAAAGTCATATGGTACTCACTCTTGGGACAATTTTTAATCTGGGTGTAAGATGTGTGGTATAACAGTTGAAGGGGGTTACACAGGCTTTTAAAAATAGTGCTTGTTTGACAGCTGTTCATATAACACTTGATTTCATATTATGCTACAGCTCAAACTAAAGGTATATGCAGCACTAGTCTTTCCCATGAAGTGGGAAGGACAGGCATTTGTCCAAGCACAAAGGAATTTAAGGTGTGTGTGCGTCTTATTTTACACAGGCTAATCCTCTGAAAGATTGCCAGAGACCCGTCTTCTGCTGTAAAACTGGCTACTCAGTTCAAGTTCAGTTTAAAGAGAAAGGAGAAAAGAAAATAAGGTTTTTGAAGTTAGCCCCCACTCAACAAATGGAGTAGGCACACATGTTAGTGGACCACAGCCTTCTCTATTCAGGTAACAGTGATTTATATTATATAAGTGATAGCGAGAATTTCTAAATGTGTATCTATAGATATAATTAATTGATGCAAGTTTATACATAACTCTTTGTTCTTTTGTCTACATTCTTGATGATGCAGTTCCTTTCCTTTGGGCAATGCAGAACTGGGCACCTCAGGGGAGTTGCAGTTCTCTCATTCTGGCATTGGCGGTTAATGGCTGAAATCCTGTTTTTTAGTGTAGTATCTCACATTAGAGTGACATTAGGCCCATTGAATCAGGGGTTATTGGGTAATCAATTCCTTTGTAAGTTCCATTTAGTCAAATGGGCCTCTTCTAGTTGCAACTTATTGGAGTTGACTCACCATATACTCCCTGATTTAATGGGGTAACGCCATTGAGGAAGTTATCATCACCCCCCTCCCCGCGCCGCCAGATCAAAGCAGCTGGTGCTGGCAGCGGATGTGGTGCCGCCGCCGCCGTGCCACCGCCATTGAGGAAGTTATCATTGCTTCCCTCCCTGCGGCGGCAGCGCGGCGGCGCCACTGCAGCGCCGGATCCAGAGCAGCTGGTGTTGGCAGCAGATGTGGTGCTGCGCCGCCGCGGGGAGGGCGGCAATGATAACTTCCTCAATGGCTCAAGGGGGCGTTTCTTTCAAAAAGGTTAAGAACCACTGCTCTAGTGCAACATACTACACTAAGCCACAGGATTTCAGCCAATATTTCATGTGCTTACTCTGAGACATATTGGTGCACCACAGCAGCTGCAGTGTGAAGTGATGAAACTGCTTTGGCATTTTTCCCACTGGCATTTTTCCATGAACAGAATGAGATCTGGTGCTGGAGCATTTTGCTTGAACTGTCATAATCCCCATCTTCTGTTTGTTTTCTGCTCACACCAATATAATTCACATGGAGCTCAAGAGTTTCTTCCAGAGAGGCTAATTGAAGAGGCAGGTGATTATCCAAAGTGAAATAACTTGGGTGTGAGGAGGTGATTTGCTTCCCCCACCGCTGTATTTCCTTGATGAGCTTGTTATAGAAGGATTCAATTCTGAGGCAACAGACATCCTGTTTACTTTCCATCCAACAACGATATAGGTACATTCTCTCTCCTCGAATAATTTCCACCAATGGTAGCAAGTGAATCTGTAAAACATGCTGAGTGTTTTTCAGAACCATGAGCATATAAGAACCCTTTATAAATATAACAGGAGTCTGCAGTCCGTCCATCTGTCTGTGTTACATGTTGATTTCTAATACTATTTTTTGACTGGTATGGCAAGAATGGCTCTACCTTGATGGAGGGTCCTTGTTGACACTGGTCCATGCATTGGTGATCTTGAAGAAAGACTGTTGCAAAGCTCTCTAAGTGGGGCTTCCCTTGATTTTGGCTTGGAGACAGCAACAGGTGCAGAATGCGGTGGCCAGGTAAATCACTGAGGTGGTGAGTTTTGATCATATCTCCTCAGTGCTGGCCCGGCTCCATTGGCTCCCTGTGCCAGGTGTTTGTTTTAATATGCAAAGCCCTTAATGGCTCAGGGCCCCACTATCTGTCAGAGCATCTCCCTTGGAGAACATCAGCCTATCTCAACTGTTCCACTCATGCCGGTCTCCTGCCAGAGGCCACTCCGAGAGAGACAAATTGAAAAGAGCACACTGTCAATGGTCAGAGTTGCTCCCAGTCTCCTTTTCAGCCTTACTAAAGCCTTGGGTTTCCAAGTGTAACGCACAGAAATAGGTCATTAGCTTGTGACTCTGTTCAACATATTTATTGGAATTGGAGAAAAGTGAAATTAAATCTCCTTTCAGAGATGGGGTGTTATTTGAATGAAGCATGAAATAAACTTTGTTTCAAAATAGGCATTTCAGAAACTATTTAGAAATTTTGCTTCATTTTTCAAGTGAGTTGACTTCTATGGGGATCAGGAGCTGGCCCATTCCGACCAGTTGGTTATTGTGAAAAACAGCTTACATTGTGAAAGTAGAATCATAGAATAATTGAGTTGGAAAAAGCCCTCGAGTCCAACCCCCTGTTCAGCGAAGGAATCCAAATAGATTAGATCTAAATCCAAGTATATTTATTCAATCAAAAGTGGGGAAGAGGTGGTATGAAAATGTGACAAATATCTGTCGCAGGACAACAATCTAAACCCATAGTTCTGGCAGATGAGCCTTGCCGTAGTCCTTTGCATAAGTTGAATGCTGATGTCACTGGTGCCAGATTGCCCACATCCAGGTACTTGTGCTTAACCATCCCAAAAGAACGGGTTGCCTTTCACTGATCTTGCTCAGCTATCACTTCATCTGAAAAGGTCATTTCCATCTGCAATGCCTGCGATTCAGAATGGGCCATTATATTTCGTTCAAGCTTTTTATTATTGCATTCTTTCCAGAAGTAAATTTTCACTTGTCTCAAAGGTCTGTGCATTAAATACAGTTCCGATATAGTCTTTAAGGATGCAATGCACAATTCTAATGCTTCTTTTGGGAAGCTGAAAAAGAAAACAGAAAAGAGAGAGAGAGAAAGGACAGGTTGCATATTTAATGTGGCAACATTTCCACTAAAATGGAGTGGTCACCATTGAAACATGGAAGAGGTATCCCTTCTCCCCTTGTCAGTTCTTTGGGCAAAAGCCAGCTGGACTGGTAGTTGAAAACTCTCTTCAGCCCTGGCAATGGAACATCATCTTTCCACACACCTAAAGGCAGCAGGCTACTTCAGGGGTGCAGGCCAGGCCAGCTTGGCATGTGAATGTCTCCTCAAACACCTTGCTGCTACCTCCCATCTAAGGCAACTGCCTCATGCAGAGACTGCAGTTTTTATACAAGAACCACTTCCAATTTTGATTTTGAGGTTTTGGGGGAGGTTGATTTTGGTGCTTTCAGGGGAGGAGTGGGAAGAGGGGAGTGGGAATTTTAACCCCAGGCCTGTTTAAAGCAAAAACTACCCTTCCTGGATACCTCCAGGTGTACAAAACTCTACTTTTGTTCCCATTTTCTCCCCAGTCCTAGGGATATGCTGGTCTCCAAGGAGATAGGAGGCAACAAAGATGGTCTCCAGGCTGCATGTGGTCCACAGCCACATTTTGCTCACCCTTCCCCTAGGTGAACCTGTGACAAGTCATATCTACCTTACACCAGTACTCAAGGCTATCAGCGAAATGCAGAATTCAGGATCTCCTGCCATAACAACAATGGGTCTGTTTTCAGGACAATGAACAAACAGTTCACCTGAAGCAGGGTTTCTGGCTGTGTCAGACTTAGGCAAGAAGAATCAGCATTCAGAATCAACAGACCAGTGTTAGCAGGAAAGGGCTGTCAGAATTGGAAGTGAAACTATCTGGTTACATGACATCTTTTAAACTGGATTTAATCTGGCGCCTTCTAAAAAGCCTGTCCTCCACTTCTTAGTTATGGATCTTTCCTTTGCTACGTTATGTTTAACACAAAAATATGGAAAGTAGTTTGTTATGGGGAGCAAGTAGCCTTTTCTGTGTTAATTATAACTGAGCTACACCCCCATATATCTCTGTGTGTGACACAGATGTTGAAAAGAGAAGACAGAAGACAGGGATGTGGCCATGCACTTAAGGACATGCCACATCTTATTTTGGGGCCCTTCAGTCTTAACAAGGACTTTTAAGCAGCCTGATAGGTGCCGTCAGCCTGTGCCAGGTCAGAGAGTGAAAATAATGGGCAACAGCAGTTTCCAGATAAAGTGACAGATGAAAAGACTCAGCTGCTTTCATCATTTCATTTAGTTCCAAGCTGATGAGTTTCAGCAGGTTTTGCATTTCCACCTGATGTGGAAATCTTTAAGAAGAAAGCTTAGCACTCACTGGGGACCTTCTAACAGCTCTGGAAGAAGCAAATGAACTGCAAGACTTGGAATCCAGCAGGAAGGTAGAATCACTTAACAAAGCAATAAAACAAGATATTTCTAGGTTCTCTCTTTACATTCTCAAGTAACATTAGTGTCTTATTGATCCGTTATGTCACATGTTCAAGAGCTGGATATTATTTCTGAGAACTGACTAACCAACAAGGAGGAAGAGAGCAAAGAATAGATTGGGGCTTTGGTAGCATCATTCTCACATGGATCTACACTCTGCTGGTTTCTAAGAATAATGTTGTTTCAGCCCCTGGAGTCAACTGTCTGGACAGTCTCTTCCAGGCAGTTCTGAACAATAAGGAGATGGATGCAAGGAGAGCCCAAGACAGGTTGCTGCATGAGAGGTAGGGAGACCACTTACACATAATCAAAAAGGAAGCCAACAGAAGACATTGATGTGCATAAAACTGCATGGGCTAATTTATATATTCAGGGTATATATATACCCTGTTTCCCCGAAAATAAGACCTAACCTGAAAATAAGCCCTAGTATGATTTTTCAGGATGCTCGTAATAAGCCCTACCCCAAAATAAGCCCTAGTTAAGTGAAACCCCGCCCTCCACCATTGTGCAGCAACCAGAAGAAGATGACATGACTGTATCTGAATAAATGTAGATTGTTGTACATGAAAAAAATAAAACATCCCCTGAAAATAAGCCCTAATGTGTTTTTTGGAGCAAAAATTAATATAAGACCCTGTCTTATTTTCGGGGAAACTCATTTTATAAGACACCTAACCTTCTACCCAATGACAGGGCCAGCCCCGCTTAGATGCACAAGGGTCTAACTTCTAATGCATGGGTTGCAGCCTGATACTATGCATATTTACTGGGCAGTACATCTCATTCAATCTGGTTAAACTCAAATTCTAATAACTGTGTTTAGGATCACATCATGGATCATGATCATGAACCATATTTAGATATCTGTGCAGGGTCCTTTCTCCTTCTTTTATTGCAGTTCTTCTGATAGGATACCTGGTATTTGCTTTAGGACAAAGTTTTTTTACTGCAGTGTTAGCTGGAAACAGCAGCACACGCAAGCTTCGAATATGAACTGAGTAGCATTTTTCTCATGCATTTTCCTGGTATTGAGATAAGCAATATGAACCCTTCAAGTATTTTCCTTTCTTTGTTTGGATTGCAGCTCCCATCACTCCTGGGCAGCACAGATAGTGGTGACAGTTGATGAGAGGTGCAGCCAAACAACAACTGGAAGGCAACATATTGCTGGCTCTATTCTAGAACATCTTGAATACAAATGCCCCAAGTTGTGCTCTCCAGAAATCTTGGACTGCTACTCCTATCAGCAAAGCCAATGGCTGGTAATTGTGGTGTTTTCTAATCCAAAACATCAGGACACCCCATCTTAGCCACTATCAATAATTGCTCTTCAGTCAGAGCTATGCAAACACACAAGAGGGATTTTTAACATGTCAGGAACAAATGGATTCATAGTCATGACTTGATGAGGAAAACTGATCTCTCCACAAAAGAATTCTCCCCAAAAGCTGAAAATTAGTGATGAACCATGGCATTAGAGAGCAAAGGCTCCATTTACTGACTTGCT
This sequence comes from Intellagama lesueurii, assembly GCA_037013535.1. Taxonomy (NCBI): domain Eukaryota; kingdom Metazoa; phylum Chordata; class Lepidosauria; order Squamata; family Agamidae; genus Intellagama; species Intellagama lesueurii. The sequence goes on from JBAJHW010000001.1 coordinate 264,535,702, forward strand.
ATTGGATATAATGATACAATGCAACAGAAGATCGAGTCTGAACTGTCTGCTGATGTGTGGAAGCCAAGCCATTAACGGTTATGATGGAAGTATAAGTGGTGATAAAAGAGCAGCATGTACAAAATTGCAGCTTGAGTAGCCATTGGAACAGGGGAGGGAAAACCTGTAATCCTTCAGATGCCATTGGGCTGCAGCCTCCGTCATACTCAGCCAGCATAACTAGTTGTCTCTAATAATGGGAAGTCTAGCACCACAACACCTGGGGCACCTCATCGGAGGGTCCTGCTTCTGCAAAATAGTGGATCTGCAACTTCAGCTGATCCAAAAGGAAAGGAAATATCCCTAGAGATGAAATACACTTTTAATAGATGAGTGAATATGGTTTGTTAGGTTTTTTCAACCGCATTGACAAGAAAGCCTCAGCACCCATTTTATTCTCTGTCATACAAGCAGCATAGCAGGGTGGGAGTTGTACACATCTATGTATTTTATTTTACTATTTATTTGACTAGATTTTCATCCCACCTTTCCCCTTAAGGGGACCCAAGACAATGTAAAATAGTTTAAATCAACATTTAATTGAAACAAGCAGATTAAAGCTTTAAACTGTAAGTATTCAAATATCTAGGGACGTGGTGGCGCTGCGGGTTAAACCACAGAAGCCTCTGTGCTGTAAGTTCTGTAGATCTTCAGCTGTAAGATCGAATCCACGCGACGGAGTGAGCTCCCGTCGCTTGTCCCAGCTCCCGCCAACCTAGCTGTTCGAAAGCATGCAAATGCGAGTAGATAAATAGGGACCACCTCGGTGGGAAGGTAACAGCGTTCCGTGTCTAAGTCGCACTGGCCATGTGACCACGGAAGATTGTCTTCGGACAAACGCTGGCTCTATGGCTTGGAAACGGGGATGAGCACCGCCCCCTAGAGTCGAACACGACTGGACAAAAATTGTCAAGGGGAACCTTTAACCTTTACCTTTTTTATTCAAATATCTAAAACCTTATTTAAAAACTATAAATCATGTTTTAAAAGACTCCCACAGCACAAGGTCTTGTGTAGACTTATAAAGGATGGGGCAGACCAGCATAGCCTCTTCAAATGTATTCAGACTCTGTGTTGAACGCACAGGAATGTGCTGTTAACAAATACTTGTTAGTCTGGAGAGTTAGATGTAGGTGCCACACTGGACAGATATTGTGAGGAAACATCTTTGTAGTTGTTTAGGTTCTCTCCACCTATTAGGGATGTCTAGAGGTCACCGATGGTACATCCCTTTGCTTTAATTCAATTTGTGCTGGCTGAATTGACTCCTGTCTTCTGGTTAAAAAGCTCAATAGGAGGCTGCCTGTGGAAGAGATAAGCTCTTTTCCTCTGCTGGGTACTCATTTGCTGCACTGAAACGTAAGGTCTGAACTATTAACAAAAGGTGCCAATGTGCAGTTTGTGGTTCCTTATAAAAGCTGTTCTTAATAATGGGCTTTTCAGAAATCCAGGTCCAATTTGGATTCCTCCCACCCCCCACCCCCAAGAATTTGCTTTTCCGCTGTTATCTGGCACTCACAGGGCTCCTGTACAACAACATGCATTGTAGTGAGCACAACATGTCATTGCAAGACAGATCTTCATTGCTGGGAGAAGCCAGGAGAGCTTTCATCATCAAAGTTGTTTGTTTTGAACTGGAAGGAATTTATTTGCATTACATGCAGTCAACAGGTTTAAGTCTGGGCAGGTATTTGGGAGCAATTTTTATTTCTACTCTTGAACTCTGAAAGTTTCGGCCACATAAGGCAACAGCATCACCTCTCACAGAGCACAGCTACCAACTGTAAGGAGTGTGGAAGTTTAAATACAGTTACCCTCCCTTTGCTAACAAATGGTCCAAGACGAGCAAGAAATGGCATCAATGCATCTCCTTCAGGTGGCAGATACTTAAAAAGTGACTATTTCCAAAGAGGATACAAAGTCCCAGGTCAGAAGAGGAACTATAATGTGAGATAACCACTTCAGGTATGAGAAAGCATCAAAAACAGAGAATTGAAAATCAACTATCTTTCCTAAAGGCAGAATTCAGTAGCCACTGCTGATCGCTATAATTTGAGACCTGCAGAAGACCAAGGCAGTGAGAGAAGAAGCAAAATGATAGCCTAAAGCAGCAAAGGAATCTGTGGGTGACTGGTACTGAACAAGACTAGCTTTCACCTTCTCAGAAAACCCTTTTGACTCGTCATCTGGTTTCTTTTCCTGAAGTGACACCTAATCCCACCAGAAGTGTTGATATATTCCAGTCCTTGATGGCTGGAAAACTGCTTGAGTTGCATTCTGTGGATTAGGGCAGCTTTCTCCAACCTGCTAATCTCTGGAGGAGTTGGAGTATAACTCCCACCATCCACAGCCAGCATATTCAATATAAATGGTAACTGGGGGAAGATGGGAGTTGTCACCCCAAATATTTGCAGGGCAGTAGCTGAGGAAGGTATATAGTATAGTAAGCAGACTCCAAAGTCATAGTCTTTTAGTTGTACATCTACCTTATAGGGTGGCCAGAAGGATGAAGTCAGGAGGAGAAAAACCATGTATGCTACTTTTAGGTTACTGAAGGAAAGACAGGATAAAAGAAAAATAATCAATCAATAAATGGCAACATAAATCAAAGGTAATGTCTCTTACAATAACCCAGGGTTTGGTGACAGCACCTGGAGAAGAAAAAAGACACACCAGCTCTATTCAGGCATTTGTTTGAATGTGCAAGGGCTACTTGTGAGCACTGCAGCAAGGTGTGCACACAAGGCCCCAACAATACTTCAAGTCATGAGGGCTTCACCTCTTATAGACACATTGAAAGGTATTTCCTCCCCTTGCAGTGTTGTCCTTCCAGGCATGAAAATCTTTTAAGGCTACAAACTGAAGAAATCAGATTTGCACACAAAGCCTCTCTTGCCTAGGCATGAGACTTTTGTACTTTCCGGACTTCAGCCCCCAGAATTCCCCCAGCCAGAACTCTGGGAATTGCTGCCAAAAAATCAAAGTCAAAAGAAGAAAGTGGATGGAAGTGGCTAAGCTCCATGGGAGCTGCAAGGAATTAAAGAATTGACTCTGTACAGGGTTCCTCTCAAAGAAATTAACTGTCCCCTAGTCCCTTTCTGCTTAGCCACTCCTACCCTGTCCTTCTTTTTCACAGGAATGTTAGGGTTCCCAGTGGAAGCTTCATTCCCACTCCCATGAGAAACTGAAAACTCCTCTGAGGACTTTGATTTTTTTTTTTTTTGGCAAAAATTCCAAATATTCTGGCTGGGGGAGGGTTGTCTGTTGCATTTTGGGGATTGAAGTTCAAAAAATATGAAAGTCCAATGCCTACTCTTATCTCCCAATGACCCACTCCAAAAGAAAACTAAACTACTTTGAAGATTAAAGCGAGCTATTGTTAGAATAAATAGTAGTGCTGTATCTAAAGGATGCATACAACTGCAAGATGATTCATGAGCTAGAGCCTAGAACATTGGTGGTAAGCATTTAGGTAAATCACAGGAGAAAGAAACAATACTGACATCACTGAGGGTGTCTACTACAGACCTTCTGTCTAGACTGAAAATTTGGATGATTCCTCCTTGATCAGATTACTACACATCAAACAGGAGAGAGATTGTAGTAATGGGAGATTTTGACTACTGTGATACCTGTTGGAAGTCCAAATCAGCCAGAACTGTATAATTTTGCTCTGTCTCCTCCCTAGCCCAGCCTCTGCTCAGACATATGGAACCCACCAGTGTGCAGTGATTAAGAGGAAACTGCCACCTGTTCAAGCTGTGCCACAGAGAACTGGACAGGAAAGCCAAAGCTGCACTACCTAGCAATCCATATTTATTTATTTATTTATTTATTTATTTACAACAACCACCACCACCACCACCACCTAGTCAAACCTCCCTCAAACCAACACTCCTAGAATGTGGGGAGATTTCTCTCCCTCCTACTACTTCGATGCCTGCAGCCCACCAGCAGTAGGTGCTAGTTCACAGGCAGAGAAAGCAGATAGATTGGTGGGATCCCCACAAAATCAATATAAAAAGGGGAAAAATGCATATATCGAAGAAGGCGGCAGTAGAGGCCTAGAGCAAGCAATGCAAGATAGAGGGCAGGGCACAAACAAGAACTCAGCAGCACAACAATCTCATAAAGAGAGACCCAGCAAAAATCAGGTCTCACTACTTTCCAGGCCCTTTTAAATATTCAGATTCCCTACCCCACCCTGCCCTCAGAAGTTCTGATTGGGATCTGGCAGCCCTCATCATGATACTCAGAACATTATTTGATGAAAAATCAAGCAGATGATTTTGCATCCAATGAGTCATAGGAAGGTAAAATGAAAGATGAAAACATGAAACAACACAGAATGCTAGTGTTTTTCTCTTTCACTTTAACAAATGTTTCGTATTTCAAAGGCTTTCTTTCAGAAATCAGTGAAAGAGCAAAAGTACGAGCCTCTTTTGTGTTTCCCCCCATTCATTTCAAATAAAAAATCCCATCCCTGGTTTCAATGCCTCTTGTTCAAATTCAGATGTGCATGTGTGCACGTACACATGTGTGTGTGTGTGTGCACGGACACACACACACGCAGAGAGAGAATGAAATCATTTTCAAAGTAACCCTATTCAACTGCAGAAAACGGTTTCTTCAAGCCTCTTGGGCATCAGCTCTATCATAAAGATCATCACAACAAAGATATGCTGAGCAGCCTTGAGTACAAATATTAAATGCAGCAGGAAGTTTTATTCTGTTCTCTCTTATCAGCCGGTACCATTATGAAGCCAATAAAAAGCAGCAACACAGCAACAGCTGTAATCAGCTCAGACCAAAATATATTGGCATGCGCAAATGAATGACAGACATCAACAGAAAAAGTAATTTTCTGTTCTTGAAAACATAGTAATATAAGCAGGCAACTATCAGCAAAAGTATTAACTGGTTAAGTCTCTTTTAAGATTTTTTTAGCCGTGCCTGACATAAGGGGGAAAAAACAGCCAGTAAACAGCCTTGAAAAACCAGAACGAAATCAAACTCGCTCATAACTTGTCTGAATATGTTTAACTGGTGGTTTCTTTCTGACAGGAGAAAATGAGGCTTTTGAATGGGAAGATGAAAACAAACAAACAGTCAAGTAATTTATCTCCCCTGGCAGAATCCCTTCAATCTTTCTAACAAGAGATTGTGATTTTTAGAGAGGAGAAACGTCAGTGAAAAAGCCAGGTGTAAATAACAGCTTTGCGAGAACAATGCCAATGCATAATTCAGGTGTTAAGACAGGGCCACCCAAGAGGTGACGAGAATCATTTCATGGTGAGCCTGAACTTGGAAAATCTAGTAGCAAAGGAGTGAGTTATTAGCCCTATGTGCCTCCGAGTTGTCTGTGTTATATTTGCAGTACCCAATCAATGCATCAGCAGTGACATTCCATAATGGCGGGCTCACTGCCTTTCTGTCATGCTGTAAAAAGTCCCATTATTTAAGCCTAGGTGGTTAAGCAAAATGGAAGTATTTCATCTCTGCCTTTTATCAGAAGGACTGGACTTGGGGGGGGGGGGAGGGTTGGAGAGATGACATTTACTACCCGTGTAACATAAGATGAGGGAACGGTGCTGAAAATCCCCCTTCTAAATGGACTGCACTCCAAATCATACTTAGTGTCTCTGGACACGAGACTGAATCCACTCACCAACAACACAAACTCAAATGGCAATCTTTTTTCTGACCCATTGAACATCTCTTATTAGGCTATTACCCCCTGAAAATATTCCCCAGTCTTTTGTCTCAGCAGATAAGAATAGCCCATGAAGAGACGTGGGGTTAAAATGGCAGGGCAGAAGTTGGGGAAAGAATTCAGTCCTTTCTTTTCTTTTCTTTTCTTTTCTTCACAACACCAGAAGGCATAAGGCCTTTCATGGAGGATGAGATGTACATTCTTGGTGTGACTTAAGACCTAGAAATAGGATGCTTATCAGATTCTCAAAAGGGATCACCTTGACCTAGCCTGCTCAATAGGAGACTGACAACTCAGTCCTGAACTTCAGAGCTAATCATTAGGAGCAAGACAGCAAAGCAAGTAAACCGCATATAAACCATGACTTAAAATGATGTAGTCAACAGGCTGGCACGATTGGAGCAGAACCTTTGGAGAAAATATGTTTGTTGCCTGTTTGTCACTGATCCAGCACTAAAAGCAACGCCATGAAGTGAGGCTGGAATATTACTCTTTCCTTTTGATGACTCAGGCCTATTTGACTCCTTTAATGAATTTTATTGAAACACATGTGCTGGTATGTGGGTTCTGAGGGGTTTTTTTCTCCAGCAAAAGGTGAGAAAATGTTGATAATGATTCATTTCTAATTTGGATGTTGCAACGATCAATGCAATTAGTGATGGTCCCAGGGTTAGAGGCTGTAGCAAAACATGCCTCCTTTTTAAAGTGTTCCCCACACTCTTTGAATGCTGAAAAACAAAAACAATAGCACACTCTGGTGAAAGTAGCTTGAGCAGTGCCATTCTTTGTTGCTAATTCTCTTATTGATCCTGCTACTACAGCACATGCATATAGATTTAACTGTAGCTGCCATTGAACAAGGCAGAAAAAGCTGCCCGAGAGAAAGATGCTGATTTTTAGCTTGAATTTCATTTGAATGTTGTTTGAGAGAAATATTTAGCCGCTAGTCATATCAGAGCAAATTGACCTTGATTCACCCACATGTTTACAATATTTGATTCTCCAGCATAATACATTCACCTTGGTAACAGGCAATGGGAACAGACTATTAAAAAGCATTACATTTAAGGGGGTGTACATTTCTACATATGATTACCCACTCACATATACAAATAATAGCTCTTAACTCAAGTAATAACACAGTTGCACAAAGAAAGAGGTTACTTGAAAGTCATTGAATAGGCTACTGACTGGTGTTGGCAGAACCAATGTGAGTCTAAGAAAATGGGGGTCTGCACATTAACACAGTCCTTTGTGAGTGCAGAGAAGAACAGACAACTTCACCTAAGGGTACGATGCATGTCTCAACAGGAACCATGGAAGACTTGATGGTAGCTGCCCCAAATGCTCTTGATATTGCCTGTCATTGGGTAAAAAATATCTGGTATGTTTATCAGTTCTACTGTGGGGCTTCTGAAACAAACAAAGAATGAATGAATGATGCCTTTGGATTCCACCTAATCGTCCAACATGCAGAGCTATTTGCATTGAGACATGCTCACTAGTCTCCATAGCACTGGTGGAAACAGTGTAATCCTCCAGTTGTTGTCAGATTATAGCTGCTGCCAACCCAAGACAGGATAGCTAATGGAGAGGGGTGGTGGGAGTTGTAGTTCCAGTTGTAGTTGCAGTTGAAGAATAGTTGGAGGGCTACATTTTGCCTGTCCTTGTTCTATTGGCAACAGATTCATCATGTTAACAAAGGGAGATGGAACCTTTACCCTAAATAGGAATCAAAAGTCAGTGGAGGTCTCACAGCTTTGTGCCAGTGCCTGTGTGAGATTAATAAAGTATAACAGAGTCAGAGTCTGAGAAACTTACCTTTTGGGACTACAGCTCCCAAAATCTCCTTGCCAGCCACAATCATGATGGCAGGGAGGTTTTAGGAGTTGCAGACAAAAACAAAATATCAAAAAAAATATCAGGTTTTCCAGGTTCTGAATTCCATAGAGGAGATGCCAAGGTATTTAATAGCTAACATCCCTCCGGTAAGAAATGCATAGTTTTTGAGCTTAAGGTTGGAAACCACCAATATTAATTGAAATAAAAACTAAAATCTATGCTATTGTCTTCCAAGATGGGGGAAACTTGGCTCTGTAATACTATGGGTAAGAAGGACCTTGGAATTGTTGTAAATCAAAAGCTTAATATGAGCCAACAGTGTGATGTGGCTGCAAAAAAGGCAAATACTCTTTTAGGATGCATTAATAGAAGTATAGTCTCCAAGTCCTATGAGGTACTAGTTCCCCTCTATTCAGCACTGATTAGGCCTCATCTAATCTAATCTAATTAGGCCTCACCTTGTCAGCAGGGTGATGTCTCTGCTTTTTAAGATGCTGTCTAGGTTTGTCATCGCTTTCCTCCCAAGAAGCAGGTGTCTTTTAATTTCGTGGCTGCTGTCACCATCTGCAGTGATCATGGAGCCCAAGAAGGTAAAATCTGTCACTGCAGGATGCAGGATAATGGGTGTAATAATGGGCTCAAGCTACAGGAAGCCAGGTTTAGGCTGAATATTAGGAAAAACATTCTAACTGTTAGAGCAGTATGACAATGGAACCATTTACTTCAAGAAGTAGGTGCTCCAGCGCTGGAGGCGTTCAAGAGAAAACTGGACAATCATCTATCAGATCTACTTTGATTTGGATTCTTGCATTGAGCAAAGGGTTTGATTTGATGGCCTTATAGGCCCCTTCCAACTCAATTCTTCTATGATTCTACTCTTAAGTAGTGGGGAAGTGTTCTGCCTTGCTATTGTATCCACTGAATAGTGTCACATAAATGGCATGAAACCACCACTTTGCCTAGGGACAAATCATTCCTCCCCTCCTCCAACTCAGAAACCCACCACGTTGCTGTTATTCTCATGGGAGCTGCTACATGATTGGTTACCTGCTTGCATCAGATAGTTTCTGTAGCATAACTGTATTTCTGGTTGTTCAGAGACAATATACACATATAATTTTCTGAGCAGGGGATGTGTAATCCTATCTTGGAGATCAAAGCAGCATTAGCACCCAGTTCACAAAATGTAGTAGTTACACTCTAAGAACTGCTGAGTAGCTCAGTGGTTTGAGCATCTGGCATAGAGCCAGAGGCAGGGGCTGGATCCAATGATCCATAGGGTCCCTTCTAGTTCTGTAGGTCTAAGATTATTATCATACATTAGTTAGTTTGCATCTGGAAAACTGTCTAATTCTTGACACCACATTTTCAGAATTTGGATTTAACAAAAAATTAAGAATTGACAAAGTACAGGATGATTAGGATTAGTAGGAGAGTAGAGTGTGGACTCCATATCCAACAAGGATCAGTTGAATGAGGTGGGTAAAGGGGAAACATGGCAGACAAACATCTGTAGGACTGTCTTGAAGAAGATGGAACAAATGTCTTCTATGTCACTCCACAGCAAGGGGGTGAAGATTCAGGAGGTAGATTTTATTAAACAGTAGGATAAAGAACATTGGAAAAGTTCACACTTTTACTAAGTGTATTTAAGAAGAGACTAGGCAGTTTTCCATCAGGATTGCTGTAGCAACATCTTGGATTGTAAATCCTGCATGGGGTTAAACCAAATGATCTTGAGGGTTTTTTTTTATCTCTATAAGCCTAGCACTGGAAGTAGTTTCTGAGAGAAGGAAGGTAAAGGCTACTGGGCATCGCTGACAACAGAAAACTGTATAGCCCAGTGGTTTAAGTATCTGGCTGCAGAGCCAGGGGTTGGGAGTTTGATTCCCCACTGGTCCTCCTTGACAGGGGCTGGACTCGATGATCCACAGGTCCCTTCCAGCTCTGCAGTTCTAAGATTAGTATTATTAAAACCATCATTAGATCTATTGTATTTGGAAACAACAACAACAGTGATCATTTCAGATTATAGCAGCCAAGGTTACACAGAAAGCAGCAGAGGTCGTTAAAACAACTCTAGGACATTGGAAACTGCACTTGTATTCAGGGTTTGTTGTCTTCCATCCTTTCTCCCCCTGTTGAATTGTTACAGCTGCTTAAATTTGCAGTATGCAATGGGTGAAATGCTGCATTGCAGTGCAAGTTTATGTATGACCCCTTATGCTCTTGAGAGAATAATTGTGGTGCCACAGCCTTGCTTTTCAAGGAAGGAATAAGGCTTCGTTCCATCCCGCTATAATCAGAAAGAAAACATTTCCCTAATTAAATCCTTTCATGCCACGGTCCACCGAGGAGCTTTATTTCATGCTATGCATAAAGGCACTGGGATGGGTTCCTGCTATTGCTGTTGTTGCTGTATATAAACGCTGGGGTGGTGGTGGTGGTGGGGAGAGTTCAAATTGAAAGGGTGAGCTGTGCAGCCAAAGGCATAATTAGAGGCCAGCTTCTTCTCTAGCCAGAAGAAAGTCTATCAATCACAAATGATCAGAAAACGGGGCTGGGTTCAAGTTCCAGATATTCACTTCCATGTGTGATGCTTCCAGAAATGAAAGCTTGCATGAGTTCAAAAAAGAATTCTTTCCCTTATCTGTATCACACCATATATGTGGCTTTCATCTAAAATCTAAGGGGAACAGGGTGGATAAATACTTCCTCCCTTCCTTTATCATTTTTTTTTAAAAAATATCTAAATATTTGTACCCCTCTTGTAAAGTGGGTAAGCAGTCCAAGTGCACACAATTCTATGTATGTTTATTCAGAATCAAGTACTACCTACTTCAATGGGACATACACCTAAGGAAATCTCAGCAAAACTGCAGCCTTAAATTTTAGAAACTACTTGTAATTGAAAAGATAGCAAACAAAAATTTATAACAGATAGCACCACCATATGAAAGTGTGGAGTCAGCACTGGCTGGGAGATTCTAAGAGCTTTCATCCAAAAAGAGACTTTTACATTTGTAGGAAAGGCAGTGTTTAAAAAGGCTAGAATAATTTCTCTACATTTCTTGCTTAAAGGCGGGAGGCAATCACAGATGCTACCCAAAGGTAGGGCCATGTTTCTTTTTACTAGGACGGCCACTTCTACAGCCAAACAGGCAAGCAGAAAAAGCCCAAATTTGCATAGGGTACTACTTTATATATATGTACATCTACAAAGAATTGCTGTAATTTAAACAGAAATATGATACATCTCACCAAAGTGAGAGACATTTGTTATCAGAAGACCTTTCTGCTTGCATAGTTTACTCGTATATTCATCTGCTAACTGCAGTTGGCAACTTCAAGGACTCTGATCTCCCTCCTTAGATTCGTTTATGTATATTTTTTTGTTCTGATTCAATTGTTTAAATATAAAAACATTACAGGAATAATCAGGTAATATAGTGACATGGAAGTCCAAAGTTACCATATAGCTCACAAAACCCAGTTTACATAATCCAGATAATCCAAAAATGAAAGCATGTACAGCCCAGTACTACCGCCGCATAGTATTGACCAAAATCCACATCAGCTGCAAGATTATTAAGAAGACTGAATCTGGAACAGTAGCTGTTGCTCCATGCTACAGCAATTTCAAAACCCCTTTTAGCTCTAGTGTGCATTTAAAATGAAGATAATGAATAAAGAATTAATTTTTCCAAGGCCAACATCACACTCCTGGCTCCAAGTGATTTGGCTGCAACATACATCACATTTCCTTTTCAGTGTGGTCTTCAAAAGCTTTGTAATATCAAGGGACCATGGTTTCAAACTCAGTGCTCAGATTTATGCAGAATGAATTTCCTAAGAGGAACTGAATGAATCCGAAGTCATCTAGACAGATGGTCTCTCTTTCCACTCACTTGCTGTCTTGGTACATAATTTTTCTGAAATATGCTTTCCCTGCCAAAAAAGTTGACTGTGTTCTGAATCCCACTTTTCAGTATTCCAGCAAGAAGTACGTCTGTTTCTTTGGGAAAGTAAAAAGTAATGTGTAATGTTTATAGGCAAGCAGACAATATGTATGGAGTTGATTCAGTCTATAAAGACTTAAGCTGGAATTTTAGCACCACTTAACTTCCTCTAATACAGTGGGACTGAAGCACCAGATAAGAAAGCTCTCTAGAACAAATCCTCTCCATGACTCACTCCTTCCTTGCAGAAAATGACACTTGTTCAGACCTTCTGGTGTGTCTGGAAGCACAGAAACAACCCTGCCTGCACAATGTTACGGACTTAATGACTTGTCAGATCCCATAGAAGTCCGTGATTTTATGACTGTGGGATTAGTGTGAAGTTTCTTGTCAACATGCCACAATCCAGATGAAATATTTGAGATAAATTTCTAGTCTTTGAGCTGCCCTTTTCAAGGAACAAATTGCTGATTCCAGTGTTGAATATTTGGTGTGATATTTCAGGATGCCTGATCTGCTGTGATGTAGGGACTCATTTAGTGACTCTTTCTGCAAATAATTGACTCTAATTGTCTGCCTTGGGTGAACACCATGCACGGCACTCCTTCATACAGTGTCTATTTTCTGCAACAATAAGGTCAGGTATACATTAAAAGAATAAAAAGCTTGAGCTTTCATCATCGTAGAGCAAGAGGGCAGCTTAGAAATGTCACTTTGTTTGCTTAGCAGTGCATTTTAATAGAACTGCAGTAATAATTAATGACAGGGTGACCAAACTGGCTAATTGCTTCCTCCCAAAATGAAATTTTTGTGATAATTCAAAATATGAACAGCTCCATCTTCTTCTGTGATGAGAATCCAGTCATACAAGATGATGCAGAAGCCCTCACTCAGCTGACAAATTTAACTCTTCATTTACTGCAACTTATTTTGGCTTCTTTGATGCCATTATTTCCTTTGTTAAAACTTCCAAAGCCCACAAATTAAATCTGTTTGCAGCTGCCTATGATCTTCGCTGAATGCTATATACTTTTTCTTCAACCACAGATATGGGAAGTGAGTTTATTTTATTTGTTTTTTATTCACACTTATATCCCACCTGGCTTAGTGGGACCACTACTCTGGATGGTTATTACAATATGGTATAAATCCTTATCCCCACCCAACCATTCCTCAACATAATAAACAAGCAAGCCAGCCAGCCAGCCAGCCAGCCAATCAACCAACCCCAAACTAATAAAGCAAACCAAGTAAACAAACCAAATAGAACAAAGCTTAGAGAAGGTAGATATGTTTCTCTAACACTATACCTCAGTGATTCCAAACTTTTTTGACTCATGGCTCCTTTGACTTAATGGCCACTACTTGCACACACATACACACACACACACACCATGGAGGGGAGAAGGGAAGCCCAGCCTGAGTAGTACTTTTGAAGATTCTGTGGAGCCCCTGGTGGGGTTTGGTAGTACCCTGGGTCACTTTTGGCGCACAGTTTGGAAACCACTGCTATACCTCATTAGATACCCCTAAATCTCATCAAAGCTGTACTTGACTGCTTCATAAGGATGTGGAGGCCACTCTGAGCTTTCAAAGGCTACCGCCACAGAGCACAAGTTATGTCAAGTTTTACCAAGCTGGTAAGACTTTGAGTGCAGCCATGTATGCCACACAAGAACCAGCCAACATAGGCATGGAGAAGCTGATCACTAGAATGGTCACCCATTGATAAACTAGTGACAGCAACTGTGAACGCAAAGATGATGTGGAATGGTTTTAATGTTCAACTAGGGACTGTGTAGTACCTGTACTGGTACAATTTCACCTGTACCAGTGAAATTGTGGATCTTCAAGTTATAACCCCCCATACTGAGATAGGTTTGGCCTACATACCACACAGGCCATACTACTTCTGTAATTGTCCTTATTATGAATGAGGCCAGTAAGGGCAGATGCAATGCAGATACATGCTAAACAGAGTAACTGGTTGTCTGAATACATGTGTGCATGTCCCCCCTATCCCAACAGCATCATGTCAAAATAGGCATTTCTCACCTCTAGTTCTCACTTTACATTTGTGCAATTGGTTATGAACTGGATTACAGACACTTCTTATGTCCATAGAAAACTTGATGTGCATCTGTCAGAAATGGGCTGTGATGTGTTTTTAGTTAGCAGCATTTTCAAGGGCTTCAAATAGGGATCAGGGCATATATGAATTTCAGGTTCACCCAACTTCCATTTTATATCAGCCCATATTTGTATTGGACTGCAAAGGCATTTTTCCTAATATGTGTAATTTTTATACACACTTCACATATTCACCTTAGGATAACGTGTACTGCGTAATTTTCCCTATGTGCCCTTGTCTTCAATATACACATTGTTGTAGGCCTTGACTTGCAAACCAGATCACAAAATTCTGAAAAGTATACCTTTGAAAATGCAAATGAGATTTCCCTGCTTAAGTCTGATAAATGCACACACAATTAAGCCTGAAGAAACCTTGTACATCCCTAGCTGCATGCCAAATTGATGGCATATTTATGGCTATACCACCCTGCATGTTTTTGGATGGCACTTTCCATCTGAAATATGACTAATGTCATCCAGGGAAAGACCGCAATAGAACTGGGGTTGAATGTCCCTCCATGAGTTTATCTGGCACCAGAGTTATTACTCTTTAAATACCCGGCTATAACCTCATTGCTTGCAGAGACATATGAAATGCTTTTGTTTTATCTCCTGTCTCCCATTGATATTTTTGTGTGCTGTACATTCACTAGCCATTTATTTGCTTGTTAAATTGTTCAACTCTTTTTTTATATAAAATGCCCAAAGGCAAATAAGAGGGTTTTTTTAAAAGGTAACTGCCCCCCAATCCAAATAGAAAACAAATGTTGCCCTTTTATTATTGTAAACTGCCTTGAAATCAATTTGATAAAGAGCACTATGTCAATAGTTTAGCTTAAAAAAATAAATTGCACACACACCCATTCTTCGCCTTGGCAGGTTACAGCTATTGTGTAGTTGCATTTGAGTTCAAAATATAAAAGTGAAAAACTGGCCCTCAGCCTCTGTTCTCTAATGAGGTTTGGAACAAGCAGCACTAGCACATCTTTATAATTCAAAAGTCACAGGAAGTAAACTATTGTATCGCCATTATAAGCCAAATGCCGTATGCTTTAAAAGCAAGGTCAGTCAGCTTAGAAACCATAGCAAATCCTTCCACCCTGGCAACTCCAGGCAAATTCAGATGGAAGCTGAACTATCTGAAAGACTGTTTTGATGATCTCAGCTCCTGAGTGAGGTTTTATTTGATGCAGAATAGTGTAGTTAAGAGGGGTCTGGAAAAAATGGTGGGAGGAAATTCAATAAAATCCACAAATAACTGTGTTTCTCTGTGTTTCTCCACAGGGAGGGGAAAAGAAAAAATCCCTACTACTTTATAACCTGTGGAATAATAATGAAAAACAAAAAAAATCTTACCATGCTGTCATTAAAGCTCCAGCTTTTTTCTGTCTGTATTTCTATATCACTTTTCTCTACATTTTTTTGGGATGCAAGGTGCATCTTTGCTTTCAGTTCACTCACTCTATATTAGACAACATGTTTTGGGAATGCACATATACTGTACACTTTTAAAGAGTCGCGAGACTGTAATTGAATGGAGACAAAAGGAATATTAGGTCTCCAAAACAGAGAGACTGATTAACACCAAATCTACTAATTTCCAGTTGCTTAGATGGTACTTACAAGTTTGAGATAACCAAACGTGTCAGCACACAGCAAAAACTCTACTATATGTCAGGTATGAAGTTCAGTGGTTATACACCTGGAGAATAACAACTACTGCTCTTAATCCATTTTTATTTTAAGATAGGACTGCGTTGCCCCTCCACTGCTTCAGAGAAACTGCCAGTCATGCCTTAGAGAGAGAGTTCAATATTAGTTGTCTGTTTGAATAATTGACATTTCTTAGGGAGTTCCATTTTCCTTTCAGAATGTTTCGAATGAAATTTTGCAGGATATCTGCCACACGCATAATCTAATTTAGGGGTACTTTCAGCATCACCATATTCTTCCTCTGCATCCAAATTTCAGTATGAAACTAAAGAACTCTTAAGTAAGGCAAAATCAGGAAAAGGCCGCATGATCGTGGAAAAAACAGGGCAAGCAACAAACTGCCATGGGTTTGCACAATTCATGGTAACGGCTTTGGCATCAAGCAAACACTAAAAATGAGTTTTGTTGGGGCACAGCTGGTCCAACATATTGAGGTGGAGCAGCAACACTCACTGCACAACTCAAAAGTGAACAGTACCCAAGGTCAATTGAGTTATTTTGGAACAAGAACCAGAAAATCCCACCTTCATGTTTCCTTTGCCCTGGCAGCACAGCCGTATCAATAACAAAGACATAGCAATTTGTTATTTTTTCACGATGCCAAAAATGTGTTACCTGAGGCAGTTGCCTCACTCTGACTACTAGTAGCCCTGAACAAGGGAGACAACTGTTATGAAACTTTTTTTGAACATCATTTTTAATTATAGATTACCCATTAAAGAAGTTCTAGTTAAGATATTCCATAAACATTGCCCTGTGATTTGGATTTGACCTGACAGGGGACTATACAGATCTGACCTCACACAGATTCCCTCCGGCACCAATGAGCAACAGACAACCAAAGCAGAGGCGTGAATGCAGAGCTTCTTCTGGAGTCCTATGAATGATTTTTCAGAACCTTTAGGGACAAACTTCCCAGCCGTTTGCCCGTATGACCAATAAAAGAAGGCTGAATATAATTAAAACAATATAATGACGCATCATTATGTAAGTGCATCTGTTTGGATCCAGAAATGAAAGGGTCCTCCTAACACGATCCAGGCTGCCTATCTTGTATCAAAGTATCCATTTGTCGCATTGTCTCCTGGAAATAATTCCTTAATTCAAGCTTTTGCTGCAGTATGTGTGGCATCACTCCCCACCCAACTGCTGCGTCAGAAACATTTGTCAAAATGTGAAATGAAGTCAAAAGATTGTGCTTGTTGAATATACAATACATATATTTCAACAAACAGAATATCTTTTATATCATTTTTCATTTCAGCAACCAGTGCTATTTGGTACCTCTCCCTCCGGCCCGATAAACAACCCTTACATTTTCACACAGTGATTTACGATTTATCTTAAACAAGAAAGTATGTTTGCTTTAGTGGCAATTCTGATGGCTGCAATTTGTGCCCTCTAGTTCTCTTCCTTTTATTTTACAGACATGATACTTGGAATAGCTATTCCTATCAGCATAGAAGCTGTCAACATGACTATTTATACATTAGAAAAACAGCTTGGAAAGAAAGCTCATTTCAGATACATACCCAGATGGACTCAAAGAGGCTGTGGTATCTCTTTCAATTTCCAGCCACTGTTGTTATAAACTATGCCTTTAAAATGCCAGGGTTCTCTCCCCCCCCCCCCCCCCCGATACGTTGTTCTGCCTCTTTGTGAGAGGAGCAAGTGCAGACACCTGGCATATAAGTACACAATTGGTACTGATGCATCTATCCAGTTTTAAAGTCCATTTACAATATTGATCAACCACATATTATAAAAGGCAGGCTCTTTGGTTCTTCTTTAAATGTTTGAAATGCCTGGTAATTTAACAGAGTGCTTTTACCGTATGACCTTACAAGCTCAGCTGTGTGTTCTCAGCACTGCAAAACATAGGCAGGACACAACTAAAGATAAAACAAAAATCATAATTGATGCCCAGAATACGTTCCAAGAACAGCTGGATTGTGAGATGTGTATAATTAGGCAAATATACATATGTAATATTTGCATGATACATTCTGTTCCAGTAAGCAATGAGAACAAAGTCTTGGAAAGTCTACTGAGCCACATTCTGGCTTTTTTGATTTCATCAATGGCTTAATACAATTGTTAATCCCAACTAGAGTAGATTCACTGAATCAATGGAACTTGTGTTAAATATTAAATAACATGATCCCATTGGTCAAAATCCTATTGACATAAATTTACAACATGGAAGCTGAATGATGTCATCATCAGGTGTTGGTAAAATTTAGTATCAATTCATTGAAAGCTTCCTATCCCCAACCCCACCTTCAGGTTCCAAGATTTCCCATATGCCCTGGGGCAACCTTTGGGAGCTTCAGGAATGATTTTTGATGAAAATTTTGATTTTTTTAAATGAGTAGAATGCAGTTTCAGAAAGTGAAATGAGAGCTGCTCTCAAGACAACTGGGAAAAATAAAACAGGAGTAGATAGGATATTAATAAAGCTACTTCAAGCTACAGAGACTGGCTCTGTCAAAATACCAACAATATGCTAACATATAGGCTATGGTAGTCTTCATTACTATATATGGATGTGAAAATCAGACAATGAAGAAAGCTGAGAGGGGAAAAATCAATACATTCAAAATGTAGTGTTGGAAGAGACTTTCACAGATATTATGATAACTAATAAGAGAAATAAATGGGTTGCAGAGCAAATCAAACCTGAACTCTCATTAGAAGCTGAAATACTTTGAATGTATCATGAGAAGTTATAACTAACTGGAAAAGACAATAATGCTAGGAAAAGTGAGAGGCAGTAGGAAAAGACGACAAAACATGAGATGAATTGACTCAAGAAAGGAAGTCATGGTCTTTTGTTTGTAAGATTTTAGTGTGGCTTTTAATGATAGGACTTTTTGGAAATGTATAGCTTTGCTATATAAGGTACAAACATCTAGACAGGGAATTGGCTGAAATCCTGTTTGCACAGCTCCGCACTCACAAGACTGATGACATCACCTGTGTCACTAATTAGTTTCTGACCCTCTCTCCCAAATTTTAAGACTCCTTGGGGAAGCCTTTGGGAGCCTGAGAATGGGAGAGAGTCTTTAATGTCTGATAATCACCACCATTTTTAGACACTAAAGGCTTTCTCCCCATTCTGAGGCTTTCAAAGGCTTCCCTAGGTTCCAAGGGAACCTCAGAGGGATTGGAAACTTTTAATTTTTAATAAAAGGCCGTAGTTGATTAATTTGGTAAACATATCTGGATACGATCTAGCCAAATTTACATACTTTTATATTTTAGTGATTCCAAATGGAAAAAATTATCAGATGTTTTCAGATGAAATCATTCAGAGAATACTTGCCCTTTGTTTTAAACCAACAAACCAGATAATAAGGTTCAGTTGTGCCACAATTTGATGCACCACAGAAGATACATTTCAGTACAGATATTACACAGGGGATGTTAAATACCTTGATTCCATGTCTATTTTTAAAATTTTATTAACAGTATAAATACAACATATATACATATCATGGAAGACTTCTTGCATTCTCTTTTGGCATAAGAAAAAAATAACAAAACTAAAGAGAATACTGCATTTTATGCACTTTTAATGTATTCACAACCAAAATGTAAATTTCAAGGAAAAGTTTCAATATGTGTTGTTCAAAAATTACAGCTTTAGAAAGTAATACCAAATATTTTATTCTATCTCAAAATGAGATACTCCAATTTTCTGTTTCCAAATTGAGATACCCTTATTTCCTAACATCTCAAGGTCATTCTAGTAAAGAAATACTTATATTGCTATTTTTCATTATCAACCAGGGCTGCATTCTCAAAGTGGGTACTCAGGATTACTGTTTCTTACTGCCAAACCTGCATGCATTTTGGAAGTTTTAGGCAGGATGTGAAGGGAGGCTATGTTTAATAATATGGAAATTACTTCTAGAAAATAAAAGAAGAACGTTGAAGTAATTCAAGGGCAGCTTCTGAAGCTAGTTGTAAACAAGGTGATAGTGTACAACTAGAAAAACACATTATTTTTCAGATGATCCAATTTAGAGGATGTTGTCCTGTGAAAGCAGTATGCTAAAAAGCCCTATTAATGATTTGGCAGTCTGCATTTTTAGAATGGATGCATTTTTATGGAGAAGGACAGAAAACAACACACAGTCTTTAAGAACATAACTAAAATTTGAAATGAGATGCTCCTTTGCTTAATCTATGTGTTCTTCTCTCTAATGTTCCTCATGTCTCTTAGCAGCACTGGTCTGTAGGTTACAGCCAAGTTTTCCATGTATTTGACGTAATCGCTCACTTGAAATCCATGAAGTGCTTCTTCCTGCACATTGCAGAAAAGAGAAATACTATCAGCTAAGGAAAAAATGATGCACACTATCAGGCTAATGTATTCAAGCCTTTTCCATAGGTAGCTAAATTTAATTTTTAACCTCATTGGCAATTATTTCCCTCTGTTTCTACTAAATCATGTGAATGCACATTACAACTAAAGTAAGGAATCAACATGTCTCTTTGTGAATAATTCTCATTACTTATTTGCTGAAAGAATTAACAGAGTTAAGAACCAAACACTGAACATGTCCATTAGTATCATCAGTATGAATAACTACAAAGCTTCTACGGTGTATTAAATAAGGTTCAATTGGTTAGGGAATAGTTGAAAATTACCCTTTCCAGTAACAAAATGTCATTGTCATTAGGGATTATGGGAATTATAGTCTAACACATCTGGAAGGCAAACCAGATTGCTGAAGGACGTTCGAAGCATAAGTGATTTTGAGCTACTTCACATACTGGATAGCTGAGTGGTTTGGGTAACTGACTGTGGAGTCAGAGGTTGGGAGTTCAATTTCCCACTATGCCTCCTTGACAGGAGTCGCACTAGATGATCCATAGGGTCTCTTCCAGCTCTGCAGTTCTAAGATTGTTGTTGTATTTAACAGTGTTTGGAAAAATAAAATTCCACATGCAATTTTAAGTTGAATCTCAAATGTGGAAATTTGACTAGCCCTGTCTGTAAATACTCCAGTCCTGAGGCTTAATAACAAGCAAGCATAAGCCTTTGTAAACTGCTTCATTGGATGCTGCAGATGAAGTGGGCTGCAATCCACAAATGGATATGTTCAAAATTCTTCCCGGTTTAGTTGTTTTGTAAGCTACAAGATAAACCATCTAAAATTTTTATTGCATTTTGTATTAAGAATTATGAGAAAATGCTTGTGTAGACTGACTCTTTATAGGGAATTCATTCTGAGCACATGCTTGCAGATAATACACTGCATACTATGTGCCCTAAACCAGAAGTCCCCAACCCCCGGTCCGCGGCCTGGTGCCGGTCTGCGGCCTGAGCCGAACCGGGCCGCGGAGACAGACCTCCCGCCCCACCCCCCGCATGCACTCACCCCCGCACAGCTGATTTTCGCATGCACGCGCGCTCCAGCGCGCCTGTGTGAGTGCAGCGCCGCCATTTGCGCATGTGCCTGAGCGCCCGCACAAGCGCCATGCGCCTTTTGCGCATGCACACTAGTGCGTGCACGCCCACACAAGCGCCGCACCATTGTTTGCGCATGCGCGCAATAGCGTGCTTGTTCACGCATGCGCAAAAGCACGGGGGGTGCCCCGCCTTCCCCAGCCGGTCCGTGGGGTGAAAAAGGTTGGGGACCCCTGCCCTAAACAATCTACCTAGAATTGTGCTGTTATGAACTATGGTCTTGTTTATGTGAATATGTCAGTGTGTATGGTGTGTGTGAGATAGAAACTGAGAGAGAAAGGAGAGATGTGGGGGGAGAGAGACTGATACTCTCTCAGAATACCATGGGCTATCATAAAGATCACATACTGCAAAAGACAGCCCTTTCCTTACAGAAACTGTCTCTTCTGCATACATTATTAAGAAATAACACTCCAAAGAACAGCAGTTTCTAACAGTTCCAGGAAAAGCTAAATAATTTTTTTTAAAGCAAACAAATTTGACACATGGACTTTTCAGATGTTTGTGGATAGAAGAGGGAGATGTAATCCGAGATGATACAATTTTCTAGTAATGAAAAAAATGACTATTGAAGTCAATGGCATAATAGGTAATTAGCTGTTTTAAACATCTGACACTTGCTTTAAAAGAAATATTTATTTTCTCTGAGAGATTTGTAGTCAATTGCTCTATTCTAGCAAAAGAAATCTATGTCCAGAAGGAGACTTTCAGAAGAATAACCAACATGCTGAAGTCCTTTTGCATTAGCAATGCCCATCTGGATTCCAGAAATCTGGCTGATATGTTAGTGGCTTCAAATGAGAGTTATAAGCTCATTTGCATCTAACTGTTGCACATGGCTAGAGGTAGAGTGGAGCCTCTAATTAATTACCCATTTTAATGATGCATCACTCTGTTTCCATGCATTTAGTACTGTGTTCACTTAAATTATTCCTAGAGTGAAATTCATAACCAATTAAAGTCCATGGTATATAGTTAAAAATCAGTGGGACTCTGTTGTGGATTTCATTCCTAAATGTCTGTCAGGTTATTTAATTAGTAAACTAGGATACTTTGACAGATGATAAAAATTAAAACCTTGTTCTTTCCTCAAATATTTATTTCCACCTTTTCTATAATATAAATAGAATTAGCCCTGCTACTCCTTCTAAAATGCATTCAGTAGTTTTAATGAGAGTTTTATAATTTCTGACCTATCATCTGGCCTCTGTGCCTTAAGAGCTATTTAATCCTGATGGCCTGTCATCAGATGTTAACATGAATTCTATTAGGAGGAAGAACAGTTCTGGTGTGTTGTCATCTACTATATAATGAGGACTACAGTTCTGCCATGCTATTTTAAAATTAATGTCAGAGCTTTTAAATTAATGGTATGCTTGGGCATTCACGTTATACAAGATGGCTGTTATAGACAGACCGCAGCTCATGACATGTTTAAACAATTAATTTAACATTTCTTGCTTTAAAAATATTATCCAGCCTAAAATATTATGTTAATAAAAATTCAGCTCTGATGTTATAGTGATGGATACCAAATACAGCTGATCACATTTAATACTCACAAGGTCCAAGGCCATCTCTCTTTTCATATAAGTCCAATTTGGAATTCTGGTTTGCCTATCCCTCTAGAACAAGGGTGAATAAGCTCCAGATGAAAGTCCGCTTCTGGTTTCATAACTCTTGTTTTTTGAGGGCAAGGGGACTGAGCACCTTGAATAATTGTTCCTGGAGATTTCTAGGACCAGCAAGAAGCTGAATGCTTAAGCAGGGTATTGCATGTATGTATTTGTTTGGATGGGGTCTAGGGGGCACAAAAAAGGGTGGAGGGATGCATGAAGATGTTGGCTGCCATTACCATGAGATTCACTCAAGCAGGGTGGCTAGAATGTGCTACTCTGATCATGTGAATCATTGCTACGAAGCAGTGCCTATTAGCATGATTGCAGTGGGACAAAATTCAAGAGAAAGTGCTAGATCTATCACAATTCCCTGTATAAAAACTGTGCTATGTCTACTGCTCTTTTTAAACCTCTGTTTCTTGGTCTCATTGTGTCACAGTATGGCCATCTTTCTATCTGTGTCCATTTGACCCGTTTTATCACTGGTAAAGTGTACATGCCTACAACATGTGCAGAAAAATCCATAGCTTTAAAATGAACATTTTGAATGCTACTTGTTGTTGGTCTCTCCAAATGTTTTGCCTCAAAATCTTTAAGCTTATTCTGATATTAAAAGTCAAAAAGCTAAAGGAGAAATTACTTTAAGAAAAACCTGGAGGTCCTGCGTCTGGGTATGCTGGAGAATTTCTTGCTGTAGATGTTTGAAAACAGATATACACATATATATCTGATAATCTGCGCCAAGAAAAATACAAATGGCAATATAATGGCAGATCTCACTCCAGTCCATGTAATTCCAGAAGCACTGAGTAAGCCACTGCTGACAGATCTAGAAAAAAATACATTCAGAGTTTAACTCTGTACTTTGCTCCATTGTGAGATGTTTTATTGTCATTTAACAGATCAAGACAAAACTTCTACTCATTCATTCTTAAATCCTGTGGAGTGCAAACATGATGAAGGGGAACATAGTATTTCTGCCATTCTCTGTCAGTTCTTTAATTCAGAAAGTGTCTGAGTAACAGTTGCTTTTCTTTAGCAACTATTTGAAAAGGGAGAGGATGCTCTATCCATGTAATCTGTGTTTAAACCCACCATTTCCACTTCAGCTAGAACCCCACTTTTTCAAGTTCTGGCTCAAATGGGAAGCCAACACAGCTACAGCAGTTGCTCCATCTTCAGACAGTCCCCTTCTATGATGAAAGGGATGAAAACGGGATGCAAGGCTGTCAAGCTCCCCCTCACCACATTGGCTTTTCAGACATTTTAGTAACAGCTGGATATGGCTAGCACTTTTACAGAAGCATGTTCTTTCTCGGAGCTGTGTGTTTCTTCCAATAGCCAAAATCCTCTTGCCTAGTTATGCTGAAGAAAGACAGACACCGTTACTTTTGGAAGCAAACTGCCTCAAGTTAAGAAATCACTGCAGACATTATCTTAATGTCTTACCCGCCCAGAGTAGTCTATATGACTAGATGGGCGGGCTAAAAATGTAATAAATAAATAAATAAATAAATAAATCTGTTGTGTAGTGAGTTGTGTAACTCAGCATGCAACGTAATTGCTATGGTGATTTCTTAAAGGGAGGCAATTTGTCTCCAAAAGGTATATGCTATGCAAAAGGATTTTGGCCACTATCTTCTTTATAGGGCTGAATAATAAAAGTGACTTAGTAAAAAGAAACAGAAAGCTCAGGCTCATGAATGTAGCATCAGTGATCCAACAAGATAGTACATTACAGTGACAGGATGAAGTGAAATATGAACAAATTTGGTTCCTCCTCATCCCATAATGTCAATTAATGGAGGAACGGCAGTGTTCACCATTGTGCTTGTTCTGGTATATGCAGCCAGGGAAACACAACTTCACAAGTTGTCTTGGCTAGAAGCATACCTAATTCTGAATGAGGGAATTATGTCACATTACCTTTTCCTAATTTGCCTTTGCATCATCTCCTTCTGGCCAATCCAAGTACAGTGGTGCCTCGCAAGACGATGTTAATCCGTTCCAGACAAATCGCTGTCATGCGAAAACATCGTCTTGCGAAACCAAATTTCCCATAGGAATGCATTGGAATTTAATTAATGCATTCCGATGGGAAAGAAAAGCACAGAAACTTAAAAAAAATTAAAAGAAAGTCACTTACCAGGTACTGTAGACTGAGCCCGGCTTCTCATAGTGCCTGGTAGCAGCGAAACATCCAGAAAAGAGCACCAAACAGCTAAAAGCCGGCAGGCAGCAGGCAGCTGGCAGCCATTTTGTGCTCTTCTCCGCTCCTTCCCCCTCCCCTCTCCCGACCAACAGCTGATAGGAGCAGGGTTTCTGAGGCTTCTGCGGGCTTTCCCAGCAGGGAAACAGGCAGTGGAAAAGCACCCCAGAGGCTTCTGAAAGCGGCGCTTTGCCAAGGGGTGAGTGGGTGGGTGTGGGTGGCAGGGGCAGGCCCGCCACCCCCCCACGCCACCCCCACTGCAAAGCGCTGCTTTCAGAGGCTTGCCGGGTGCATTTCCACTGCATGTTTACCTGCTGAAGAAGCCCCGGCAGCCATTTTGTGCTCTTCTCCGCTCCTTCCCCCTCCCCTCTCCCGACTGATGGGCGGGCTAAAAAGAGGCTTTCTCTGCCCTGAAAATTCAGGGGGAAAAGCTGGAAATAAAAAAATTCAGCTTTTCCCCTGCGCCCCGGGAGGCTTCTGAAAGGGGTGGGGGGGGTCACGGGAGAGGCCCCCAAACATCGTCCAGCGAAAAGCGCCCATAGGAAATCGTTTTGGGAAGCGCAACAGCGATCGCAAAACCTCATCGTCTAGCGGATTCGTCGTTTAACGAGGCAATCGTCTAGCGAGGTACCACTGTATATATACTTCTCTGCCTTCAGTCGACTTACTGCCAGCTATTTATGCTGACAAAAGTTCAGCTGTGAGTAAAAATCTCTTCACAGATCCAAAGTTATTAATTAATCCAGAATTTTAAATTTTTAGGCAATTTTATCTGTAAATATGACCGCCGCTCATTTAATTGAGAAGGAGTCTTATACGTTTTAAATAAATCTGGCAACATATGGTAATGAATCTGATTTTGGAAAATATTATTATAATAAATTGTTCTATTTTAGCAGCATATTTCAACTAGCTGTGAACTGTCAATCTTTTATATTTACACTACTTTGATTGCAAAAAGCTTTAGAGTACAGTGGACCCTCGACTTACAGATGGCTCCACTTGCGTACTTTTCGAGTTACGGACTTCTCCGGCCACAAAATTTCACTTCGACTTGCGGCCGGAGAATCGACCTACAGACCGGAAAGGGGAGGTGGGGAACTTGGTGGTGGGGGGGTATTTTTTCTTCAGCCGGTTACGGATTAATGGGTTTTCAGTGCATTCCTATGGGAAATGGACCCTCGACCTACAGACTTTTCGACCTGCGGCCACCGTTCCAATACGGATTAATTCTGTAAGTCGAGGGTCCACTGTAGTTTTGAGAAAAATTTGATGCTTTTATTTAGAAAATACGAATACAAGTTACAAAGGCCAGTATAACAAATACATTTTTTGATATTTTTTGATATTGCTAGAATCCAGTCATATGAATTTTTATTCACAAGAAAATCCTGCTATTTCCCTAACCATTTGTACATTTGCCTCCTTTTGTAGGTAATGCATATATATTGATAAACAGTACATTCAGATCATAGCAGCAAGAAGGCAAATCAACAACAACAACAAAACTTTTGGCAATTTCAGTCAATAGGATCTATAAGGCACTTTTATTTCATTGTTACAACTAAGGCAAGCACTTCAAAACATTTCTGGAACAGTTTTTGTATTACCTGTGATGAAGTAAAACCAGACATACGAAAAGCAGAAGATACAAGTGGCAACTCAGCCTTCAGCAACATCTCAACATAATGTGCACTGCAGAAATAGACTGGATGGATGCCAGACATCGCAGTGTGAGGAGGCAGGTGGATCTGACCAATGAAGAAACAATATACAAAAAAGATCATTATCATACAGATTTTGAAAGAGCATGTTACTTTCTTTCTGGCTCAACACCTAAGCAGGATGGCAATTATAAACACTTTCCAACTAGAGATACAGTACCAAATATCATCTGGTGCCTACCAAAACTACAAGACTCTTTTGGCAAAATGCAATGGAGAAGTTTGTCACATTTAGTAGCCTTTTTATAGTCTGTAACTTTAGTCTGTGGAACATCTCTCCTTCAGTAACAGAGATTGCAGAGTGTTTGTTAGTAGGCATCCTTCAGTCTCGAGAGACTATGGTAACGTGCTCTGAATAGAGGTCTTGGAACAGCGTCTAGTGTGGCTGAGAAGGACAATTTGAGAGTGACAATCTCTTCCACACGGAAGACAAATACAATCTGTCCCCTGTCCAGCTCCATTATTTTGCTGGTTTTGGGACTGCCTCTTTGCCTCGGCCTGCTGAACAAGTGTCTCTTCAAACTGGGAGAGGTCATGCTGTACCGCCTGCCTCCAGGCTGAACGCTCAGATGTCAAGGTTTTCCATCTGTTGAGGTCCATTCCTAAGGCCTTCAGATCCCGCTTGCAGATATTCTTGTATCGCAGCTGTGGTCTCCCTCTGGGGCGATTTCCCTGCACTAATTCTCCATACAGGAGATCTTTTGGAATCCGACCGTCAGCCATTCTCACGACATGCCCGAGCCAACGTAGACGTTGCTGTTTCAGTAATATATACATGCTAAAAATTTCAGCTCGTTCTAGGACTACTCTATTTGGAACTTTGTCCTGCCAGGTGATACCAAAAATGCGTTGGAGACAACGCATATGGAACGTGTTCAACTTCCTCTCCTGCTGTGCACAAAGGGTCCAGGACTCACTGCAGTACAGGAGTGTACTCAGGACACAGGCTCTATAGACCTGGATGTTGGTATATGCTGTCAGCTTCTTATTAAGCCATACTCTCTTTGTGAGTCTAGAGAACATGGTAGCTGCTTTGCCAATGCGTTTATCCAACTCGACATCTAGAGAGAGAGTGTCAGAGATCATTGAGCCAAGGAACACGAAATCATGAACAACCTCCAATTCTTGTGTAGAGATGGTGTGGAGATCGCCCTTGTGGCTCTGTTTGTTGTGGCCCTCACAAAGGTTCTCTCCCTCTTTTGGTTTCTCTCGCTGTCACCAGGTATTATTTTCTTAATACCACCTCTGAGTGTTAGACACATATGCTGCCACATGCAAGGCTTATTGAACTACAGAATCAGTTGGTTTGAATAACAGATAAAAGAGGTTACCTACCTGTAACTCTGGTTCTTCGAGTAGTCCTCTGTGAATTCACACTAATGGGTTAATCTGCGCCTGAGCAGAGCAGCCTCCGGAAACTTCCACAGCTTTAAGCACTTAGTGCTGGGACCTCCCCTACACCTGGCTATATAACTCCGCCCCCGGCCCAGTGCTTCAGTTCTTAACGAACCAACCGCCGCTGCCCAACATGCCATGGCACACGTGACGGACAGCGGGGAGGAGGGCGGGACGTGTGAATTCACAGAGGACTACTCGAAGAACCAGAGTTACAGGTAGGTAACCTCTTTTCTCCTTCGTGTCCTCTGTGAATACACACTAATGGGTGACTGGCAAGCTGACCAACCAGGAGGAGGGACGTCACGAAAGTGCAGAGCCAGGACAGCTCGCCCTACTGCAGCCTTAGCATTCGGCCGGACTACCAGGCGGTAGGGCGAGATCAAGGGAGACGGAGTGGCACACGTGGCAGCGCGGCAGACATCTGCGACGTCCACGTGATAGAGAAAGGCCATTGAGGATGCCACAGCTCCAGTAGAGTGAGCTCTCACTGATTTTGGAAGAAGAGTCTCTGCCAAATCATAAGGAAGGCGGATGGACTGGACCATCCAGCTAGACGTGGTCTGAGAGGAAGCCGGTACTCCAAAGGAGAGCCAGCAAAGGTGACAGACGTTGTGAGACAGAGCACGCTTCACGTCTAGAGCGTGCAGAGCTGTTTCAAGCAATGAAGATGGTGTGGGAAAGAGACCAGGAAGGACAGCTGGCTGGTTGAAATGGAAGGCAGAAAATACCTTAGGCAAGAAGGTAAGGCCTGGCCATAAGGATGCTTTGCAGAAAAGGAGGACCGGCTCTTAGTGTAGCCGGCCCTGCAAGCTAAGGATAGTGCCAGGAGCAAGGCAGCCTGGAGGGTTGCCAAAGAATTAACTGGAAAGACCACTGAGGTGTCAGTGGTCTATAGGCAGGGCGCATATTCTCCGGGCCACGGAGAAATAGCGTGCAGGTAGAACGGGGCAGTCCCAGGCAAACAAGTGAAGGAGAAACCGAAGGAGTGCGTCCAGAGACATTGGCCTAGTAGGCCAATGTTGTCGTGATGCAAAGGGACAGAACGCCTACCCATGAAAGGAGTAGGTCAAGGTGGTAAAAGGTGTGCAAGCATGATGGAGCACGTCCATTACTGTCGGGGAAGACTCCAAGCCGACAGGTAGGGGAACCCGAGGTCCGGATGAAACCTCCGACCCCTGTCCCGAGGCAGTAGGTGAGGGACCAGGTGCAGTGTGATGTATTCTGCAGGTCCCGGGAGCAGGATCGAGAACCATGGCTAGCGAGGCGACCAAGCATGACGGTCGCACACTCATGGTGGACTTGAACAACAGGCCTTTGAAGAAGGGGAAAAGGTTGAATCTGTAAAGGAGGCCCCATGACCAATAGGTCAGGAAGGCATCCCCTAGGGAGGCGCGGCCGACACCGGCTCGGGAGCCGAACATGGCACACTTCTTGTCCATTCAAGAAGCGAAAGCATCCATGCCTGGAGTCCCCCACCAGCGACAGAGGCAACGAAAGATGGTATCGTCGAGAGCCCGCTTGTGAGAGCAGGACTGGTCTGCCGAGATGGAGTGCCATGGAAGTGTTCTCGCCTGCCAAATGTACAGCCACTCGATAAATGTGGCGAGCATAACACCATCTCGAAAGGTAGATGGTGTGAAAAAGAAGGCGTAACGAGTGAGTGCTGCCCTGCTTGTTTATATAATAAACTGCAGTGGCATTGCCTAATGCGACCTGGACCACCCGACCCCGGAGCAGGGACTCAGAGGCCTAAAATGCATTGGTGAGTGCCAGGAGCTCCAGCACAATGATATGCAGGCTGGCTACTACCATGAACCAGCGGCGAAGGGCCACGTGGTGGCGTGGACAAGCCCCCCGCAGTGTGGCGGGCTGGTATCCAACAGTGACCGAACCAACTGGGTCAAGAGACCAGAGGGTCCCCCTGTCCGTAGGGTGTGGGGGCAGGGGGGTTCCACCCATCCAGTTGAGCAGCGTGTTCCGGAGTCACCTGGAGCAACATGGATGGACGGTCGCAAGATATCTGAAAGAGTGAGAGAAACCAGGCTTAAAGGGACCGCATCCTCGTTCGAGCAAGCTGTCCCACATCTGCAGTAGATGTCATCAGCTCCAGGAGTTGCTGGACCTGTAGGGTAGGGAACCAAGCGCCTGAATAAAAAGGGAGCATAACAAATTATGCATTGTCACAGACTTGATGGCAGAGGAAAAAGCCTGCTTCAAGAGAGCATCCAAAGTCACATTAACACAGTTTACACAGTGTGTAGGTGGTAATGTCAACTTCACTATGTTGACCTATAGTCCTAACGCTGACGAAAGGGACAGTGCCAAGGACGTATGCTTACCAGCCTGTGAATTGGACCCCGCGACCGGGAGCCAGGTATCCAACCATGGGTAAACAGTGATTCCCTCAAGTGAAACCCTGAGAAAGCGATGACGGTCTAACCAGATGCCCGCATGAAAGGGAGCATCTTACGAAAAACCAACCCTCTGGACGTAACCAGTGAATAACAGAGTCCAAGGAAGCCATATGGAAACTATGCAGAGTAATAAAAGAATTCAGGCTTCCAACCCCAAGGATGGGCCACAGGCCTCCATCCTTGTTTTTTTTTGGGGGTGGGGTGGGGTTAGGGGTGGAGGCGTCCATAACACGGCCTGTGACAGGGGCACATCGAATTCAGTGGCATAGCTG
This sequence comes from Intellagama lesueurii, assembly GCA_037013535.1. Taxonomy (NCBI): domain Eukaryota; kingdom Metazoa; phylum Chordata; class Lepidosauria; order Squamata; family Agamidae; genus Intellagama; species Intellagama lesueurii. The sequence continues at coordinate 264,566,216 of JBAJHW010000001.1, forward strand.
GGAAGACAAGGAGTCAAACGGACTAACTGGTCAATGACAGAGAAGTAAAGAGACCGCTCAGTCTTGCGGTCCTGCCTGCAATCCTGCCGGTCAGGGCACTGCCTGCCCACATGTCTAGGGGCGGCGGCTGGTAACTTTGGGGTTGAGGCCATAGACATTCCCGTGATGCCCTAGGCTGATAGGACCATCGTCAGGCTCTTGCGGTTGTTACGCCGCAAATAACTGTGCCGCCGGCTAAAGCTTGAGCAGGTTATCAAGAATAACAAACGGCAGGTCCCGACCCATCAGTTGTTTAGATGCTGGCTTAAAGGCGTAACGAGCAGCAGTGCGCTCGTGAGGCACCAGCAACAGTGCCTCCTAATGACGTGGGAGGCGTGAACTGTAAAGGTGCACAGGAGCTACCTGCAGAATGGGCAGCACCAAACTCCATAAGTGGTGAAGATAAGCCCCCATGGCAGAGGAGTAAGTGGCTACATGGCGGCCAAAGAACTCCTCATCTGTTAATAGGAAAGGAGGGTGACCCTTTGTGACAACTGAGAGGGGTGTAGGAAGATTGGTTGGGAAAACTTCCTCCCCCTGTGACTCCCAATCTTGAATAAGGTAAGCCCTTCTGACGAACAAGGGAGAAGACTTCCCTAGCACGAGCCCGACCAAGCTCAGGCTCAACACAGTTGCCAGAACGGAGAAGCCGAAAGGGTTAACAGCAGGTTCGGTTGAACCTGCGAACACTGTGCTGCCGGAGCCGAGTTCGAGGGAGCACTACACCAGTGAAGCGTATGTGGAGGCGTACAGCACTCCATAGCCCGTGGCTCAGAACAATGCCAGGCGGAGCGGGATGGTGGCGGTGGCAGAGAGCTCATAGCTCCTATACTGGATAAAGGGACTGGTCCTACACAACTTGTCAGCGTGAGAGGACCTACCTGAGGAAAATTTACCCACCAGCGGCAGGGTTCTAGGGTGGACTCCTGTGAGTCCTTTACCTATGAGCCTATACTGGCACCGGCAGCTGAGGCATGGCCGCAGGCTACTGCGTAAACCAGCCCATTGATAAAGAGGGCTGTTTTGTGCCAAATTATCAGCCACCAAATAGGTGCTACCCCAGCCAGGGATATCACCGACTAGCAGGGCTAGCGGTGGGAGTTGCAGCCCCCCCCCCTTTTCAGAGGCAAAGCTAGGGCTGTTAATGTTGCCAGAAAGCTCTTGCCTTGGCACCTAACTGATTTTGGAAATAGCAGCTGCGTGAACAAGCCCCTTGATAAATGAGGGCTGTTTCATGCCAAACCACCCAAGGGTGTTAACCCAGTCAGGCATATCACTGACACGTAGGGCTAGCTGCGGGAGCTGAAGGGGCCCATACCATCCCCCAAGGCTTACCGCATGTCGCCGGAACATCTACAGCCTCGGCGTGCAGCTCTATCCGGAATCGGCAGCGGCATGAACGCGCCCACGAAGGAGGGCTGTCGTGCGCCAATCACACGCAGAGGCTTTGCCCCATGTCAGGAGAATCACTGACAGGTGGGGGAGGCGACCGGCGCTGCAGGAGGCCCTTTCCTCTTCAAGGGCAGGGCTCCAGATGCCCAACTCACTGCAGGTTAACAGCTGTATGAACGAGCCCCTTGAAACAAGAGGGCTGTTCCGCGCCAACCTCCGAAGAGGCTGTACCCCACTGACAAGCGGGGAGCAGGAGCTACGGAGGCCCTTTCTTCTTCCAAGGGCAATCCTAGGCCGCGCAGAAGCCCAGCTCACTGCGAAACAGCTGTAAGAACGAGCCCCTTGAAACAAGAGGGCTGTTCCATGCCAAACTCCGGAGAGGCTCTTCCCCTGTCAGGAGAATCACTGACATGCGGGGAAGGTGACCAGCGCTGCAGGAGGCCCTTTCTTCTCCAAGGGACAGGGCGACAGAGCCCTAACTCGCTGCGGGGTCAACAGCTGTATGAACGAGCCCCTTGAAATAAGAGGGCTGTTCCTGCGCCAACCTCCAAAGAGGCTGTACCCCACTGACGAGTGGGGAGCAGGAGCTACGGAGGCCCTTTCTTCTTCCAAGGGCAATCCTAGGCTGTGCAGAAGCCCAGCTCACTGCGAAACAGCTGTAAGAACGAGCCCCTTGAAACAAGAGGGCTGTTCTATGCCAAACTCCGGAGAGGCTGTACCTCAGTCAGGAGAATCATTGACAGGCGGGGCAAAGCTCAGAAGCCATCCTCTTCAAACCTGCTAGGAAGAGGAAATTGCAAACAGACAGAAAACTGTTGCTCTTAAGCCTGGGGGTAATTTTATAAAGAAGGTAAAAGAGACCTTATGTCTTTAAGAGAAAAGCCCTGAGGGCTGCAAAGCCGGCTTTGTAAAGTTTTACAAGGAACAGCTAATGCCGGCTAATACCTTATCCCCAGGCAAAAGAATCAACTTGTTACAGAAGAAAGAACAAAGGGAGGTCAAAGAAAGGAACAGAATCATTTCTACTTGCGAAGTTCCAATGCGAAGTTCCAAACGAAGCTGCTGCTACAGCGAAGCTGCTGCTACAGCGGCGGTCAAAAAAAGAACTGAAGCACTGGGCTGGGGGCGGAGTTATATAGCCAGGTGTAGGGGAGGTCCCAGCACTAAGTGCTTAAAGCTGTGGAAGTTTCCGGAGGCTGCTCTGCTCAGGCGCAGATTAACCCATTAGTGTGTATTCACAGAGGACACGAAGGAGAACCTTTTATTATTAATCATTTCACAAAGTAAATCACGTAGTCACTGTAACAGGGGTTTGATTAAGTTTGGATAGGACGGGACATATATTCAGGCTTGTGTTATGTATTTTCAATCACTTAATATCTATATTATTTTATGTGTTCTCATTCCTGCTTGTTCATTCTAATAACCTTGTTCTTAATTCACTTTCCTAACTCTCTATTCAGATCACTCTAATTCTTCTCTTCTCTCTAAGCTCCAACTTCTCAACTGTCTCCCTCAGGTTCCAACTGTCTAACTGACTGCGCCCCTCCTGCCCTATCCTTGGCTCCTCCCTTTTTGAGCTTCTGTGATGGACAGGCAGGAATGACGTCACCTGCTGGCATTTTGCCACAGATGGTAATAGAGGGAAGTGAGTCCACGCCCTGGCCCATGACTTGTGTTTTCTTCAGGCTGATTGTTAGTCCAAAATCTTGGCAGGTCTTGCTAAAACGATTCATAAGTTGTTGGAGGTCTTCAGCAGAATGGGCAACAACAGCTGCATCATTGGCAAAGAGGAAGTCCCGCATGCATTTCAGCTGGACTTTGGTCTTTGCTCTCAATCTAGAGAGATTAAAGAGCTTTCCATCTGATCTAGTCCGGAGATAGACACCTTCTGTTGCAGTTCCAAGAGCGTGCTTCAGCATGACAGCAAAAAAGATCTCAAACAGAGTCAGCGCAAGGACACAGCCCTGTTTCACTCCGCTTCGGATGTCAATGGGATCTGATGTTGAGCCATCAAAAACTACAGTGCCCTTCATTTCCTCATGAAAGGACCTGATGGTGTTAAGGAGTCGAGGTGGACATCCAATCTTGGGAAGTATTTTAAAAAGACCGTCCCTGCTAACCAAACCACAAAGATTGTTTGTGGCAGGGAAAGAATTAAATACTCCACTCCAAATTCTTATCATCTCTCTTTTATCTTGCTTGTCATGTACAGTTCCAGACACTGTTACAATTAAGTGACACAAAGGGAAAGAAACAGCCCTGGAGGGCACAATGGGACTTCTGAAATGATTTTTTTTTGGGGGGGGGGAGGCAATGTTGACGGCCCTAAAGGATATTGGGGGTGACATCTGAGATCCTGGGAGCTACATGTTGTCCATCCCTGGTCTATCCAAACAAGGATAACATGGGTTTAGACCCATATAACTACAACGTAAGAAAGTACAGATTACCTACAGCATTTCATTTTACAGAGATTAGTGCAGGGATGACTTGACAAGATCTATAATAATTTCAGTTTCTAGACTGCTTGTTAATGCATGCAGCTCTTTAAAAGGAAAGAACAAGCAAAGAGAGGTGGGGTTTTCAGGAACTTAAGATTAAGACATATTTCAACTATCAAAGAAGTGAAGATTTCTAGTCAAATGAAAGGCGACAGACTGCTGTGAGCAATGAAACCACATGATTTTATCTCTTAGAAACTAGATTTGCATTACATTGATAATTTTGAGGTTTTGGTAATTTGTTCAAAAAGCACACTCTTATTTTTATAAATCCTTATTAGACAGCCTAAAACAATTAGTGGCACTCATATTAGCAGCAATGGCTTTAGTATGGTAATTTAGGGCCAAACTAAACCAACATGGCAGATACATGATCTTAAACTCTTCTTTATCCATTTGCTGAAAACAGCAATGAAGAAACTTTATTCAGACTGGAGTTGTGGAACTGGCAGATCTTTTTGTTTTGTACCCCATCCAAGACCATTGGCCTAATTTAACCTTCCAGATGTTAGGTAACAGAAAGTGATGGAAGATGGTACAATACAAATACATGTTTTTGTTTCTGTTGCTAACAGCTTTGAAGGCCTGATTGCATGGGAGAAATCACACAGAGGTGGGGAGTATGTTCATGTAGTGCTAAAGTCCTGCAGTACCATATTTTCAGTACCTTCAGGGCTACTTTTAAAGCAAAACGGAAATATAAAAAATCTAACCATGGATATTCCATGACATGCCTAATTTGGCTCTTAAAATGCTGACTTCACTGAAGTGAAATTATCCATATTCTGCATAATACTGGCAGCAACGTTCCCTCTAATTTTAAGCCCCGCTGGGCGGGGCTCCACCTCTTTCATGCGCAACTTCGCCCCGGCGTGCATGTGTGACTCTGCCCCCCCTGCATGCAGGGTTCTGTTCTGACCGGAACCTAACGCGATCACTGCGCAGAGGAGGAAGACAGATGCACACAGGGATGCAGAGACGCGCACGCACATGCACACACCCAGCTTTGAGGGAATCTTGACTGGCAGTAAGAAATGCATCAGCCAGATTGCTGACTGGGCCTGGTTACAGGGATTACATAAACTCCCTCTTACAGCAGCTCCACTGGCTGCTGATCAGTTACCAGGTACAATTTAAAGTGCTAGTTTTAACCTATAAAGCCCTAAATGGCTTGGGTCCAAGCTATCTCAAAGACCATGTCTCCCATTATGAGCTGGCTCGGGTGTTAAGATCATCAGGAGAGGCCCTTCTCTCAGTCCCACCACCTTCATAGGTGTGTCTGATGGGGACAGAGGAGAGGGTCTTCTCTGCTGCTGTTCCCAGACTCTGGAACTCCCTCCCACAGGAGGTCAGACTGGCTCTATCTTTGCAGTCCTTCCACAAGCAGGCAAAGACCTTTCTCTTCAGGCAAGCCTTCCCTCAGTAACCAGCTGTGTGTGAATTTTAGATTGTTATGTGTTACTGCTTTGACTGGATTTTTAGTACTTGTGTTTTCCATTTTTGTGTCTTCCATTTCTCTGAGTGACTTTTAAATTTTTTTTGTATGCTTATTGATCTTTGCCTTAATATTGCCTGTTAATTATGTAAGACGCCTCCTTACTTGTTTGTAGTTTTAAATACTGTTTTTAAATAATGTTAATTACCGTGTATACTCATCGTTTTCAAGTTTCAACTTTAAATATTGTCTTTCATTGTTGGGTCCTTTTTAAGAGGAAAGGTGGGTACAAATATTTTAAATAAATAAATAAATAATAAATTACCACTAGTAGATAGTGAACCCGTTTTCTCGCTAGTAAAGAAGCCTTAAATAAAGAACAGGTTTTGGTGATACTAATATGTTATAAGCTGAAACCCAACTAATCTTGCTATGCTAAGATTAGATTGGAGCAGAGGATATGAAAGGATATTTAAAAAATAAGTATATTATAGATTCTATTATGTTTATGGTAACTAATGTTAAAAGAAATTTTCATAGCTAAAGAAACCATTTAAAATGATAAAACAAGACTGCAAACGGAACCGACAACACAAGCTGTCATTTTTTTAGTACAACATTGCTAGTTCGTGGCATTTAATGATTTTACAGTAAAACAAAAGCTAATAATCTAAAGAATGGGCCTGCACAGAGCAATAATAATAAAAAGGCCATTGAATAGTTTTCTCTGCCTACATACAGAATATAACACTACTAATAAAGTGCATTTTATTGCTCACTTTGAAATTCAATAACACCAGCACTGCTATCAGTCTACCTGTTTTTCCCTTTTCACCAGACTACCATATGAGCAGATAGATGCCAAAGCCAAGGTTTTTTGGAGATAAATTTTACAGGGAAAAATTTGGCCAGAAAGCCTTTAAGTGAGTCCTTTCTTTTCTTTTCTTTTCTTTTTTTCTTTTCTTTTCTAAAAACATTCTGAATTAATAAACATTCATTTAAAATGCTCAAAGTAATCTTGTTAAGATAAAACCTCTTTTGAAGTCTTACAGAACAATGCAGTCGTGGCATCCAAAGGAATGCTGAAACAAGAAGATGAGAAAATTGTTGGAGGAATGTTAATGTCTTCTCTTTGTCTCCCATCATTATTAGAAACACAGAAGATGCAAACCAATCATAGCCTGCATAGCCTCCCTCCAGACCACCTACAGGAGTATGTTAAGGAAATCCAGCATTACTTAATTATCAATAGAAAACATTGTGATCTAAAATGCTTTTCTTTCTTTCTTTCTTTCTTTCTTTCTTTCTTTCTTTCTTTCTTTCTTTCTTTCTTTCTTTCTTTCTTTCTTCATATCAGAGTGCTGCATAATTTAAAATTATGGAATATATGAAATATAGGTAAAATTAAAAACAAATTAAAGACAATCTTCATTGTCTTAATGTTAATTAGACTATTTCTGACCAGAAGTCAAAATAACTACTTCAATAGCATTATCTTGGCCATTTGCTAGATCTTCTTTTGTACACGTTGTGGGGCATAAATTGCATGCACTTAAGTGTTGCGAATTGGTAGATCATTAGAAATAGCTATAGAAAACATCATTATGCTAAGCCAGAGATCCATGTGTGATGACATGGAACTCTTCATGTATAGGACATCCCTACATCTATATTTGTAGAACATGCATGGGAATCTGCATTCTACACTGGAATTAACAGGAAAGCCAGGTGTAAAAGCAACACAAAGAGATCAAGCAATGTCTCTTTAGAATGTATGCCTTTACAGGAAAGAATGTTTGATGAAGTTTATCTTTATATAGCACAAATAGTATTTATACAGTATTTAGTATACACAGCAACAGAATTCATGAGCAGGCAGAAACAGTTATCGTGACAGTTGCCCTGACAAAACACATAATGAAGTCTAACTCGTCAGAAGAAAAGGATACGTAACGATGTCATTACAAATGCTTGCTGTTGTTTCTTCAAATATTTCTCACAGTACATTAATATTTCACTTAGATCATTCTCAGCGTTTTCTCCAAGGAGGTTCAAATGTTTACCATAGCTTTAAAAAGAAACAACAGTTTTTAAACTAAGGATCTCAGGAAATGTCACTTATGCCTTCTTTTAGTCAAGAAAGGCTGTCTTAACATAGTGAAGCAGCCTGCTAAGGTTCCAAAACCTCCACCATTCTCACCTCAATGCAACAGTGGCACACCAAGTGCTTTTTTTTTTCTTGTTACAGTCTTCACAGTCTGTGCAAAATATCTTTAGCATCTTTTCTTTCATGAAGCAAAGCACCTGCTGAGCATCAAAGGACTAGCTGATTGCTACAAAGACACAAACCATCCACCCAATGCTTCTGCTTGTTAACAGTGCATGCAACAAGGCAGTAGTTACTGTATTTTTCAATTTTGCATAGACATATACAAAACTGCACTCTGGATCACAACAATAAATTTTGGGAGGTGCTTTTGTTTACTGCATAGGGAAGAAAGAGGTAATGATTTACTTTGCTAGTTTAACTAGAAAATTTCTTTTTTAATGTTTTTAAACTGAAGGCACACATCAGATATCGATGTGAGTGATCTGTAGTACCAGTGAAATAAAATTAAGTTGTTATTTCTAATAAATCTTTTACTAAAAATTACTCTATGCCTACAGCAATTTCTGCAAAGCAGCAAAATGGAATGGAAAATACAGCACAGACAACAATACTGTGAACATATCTGCATATGCAAAGTATTAAAAAATGCTGTCATGCCACTATAAGGTACATTATATAGTGTAAGTCTTTGCAACTGTTTTTTCAGGTCTTTAGAAAAACAACATGACCCACCCCATGATGGTTGGCACAGTAAGTTAGCCAATATACAAGAGCATGGGGAGATGAAGTGGGGGGAAAGGTCAACAATTAAGACGAGGGCCAAAATCCTACTGGTTAGTTACCCTGGCATTAAGCGCAATGGCAAATTGCTGCAGTGAATTGTTCCTCGGTTACAAGTCACTACTTCTTTCACTCATGAATGCCAACAGTGTGAGTTATTGTGTGATGAGGTATACAAGAAGCCATTTGTTTAAATAGTGGCCATTCGAAATTGCAATGTGCAATAGCACTGCACTTATGCCATAACTAATCAATAGGACTCTGGCCCAAGTTTTACAAATCTGTACCTTCCAGTGAAACTCAATATTTATTTATTTTATTATTTATTCATTTGGCTTTTACCCCGCCCACCTAGATTCCAAATGAATCTACTCTGGGCGGCTTACAGTCTGAGCAATATAAAACCAAGAATTAAAACAGACAATACAGAACAAAAGAGAGATGAGCAGAGTCCAAGATGGGAAAACACAGTGATGGAAGGGGGGAAGGCCTGCCTGAAGAACCAAGTCTTCAGCTTGTTCTTGAAAACTCCCAGTGAGGGTGCCAGGTGAATCTCAGGGGGCAAGATGTTCCAGAGGCGAGGGGCCACCGTCAAGAAGGCCCAGTTTCTAGTTCTCTCCTTCTGGGCCTCTCGGGGTCAAGCCCCTCAGCCGCCCAGCCTGGCTAGATCGAGTGACACGACTATAGCTAGGTGGGAACAGGCGCTCTGCCAGGTATCGAGGTCCTAAACCGTTTAGGGCTTTATATGTAAGCATTAATACCTTGAAGTCAATGCGGAAACGAATGGGCAACCAGTGTAAGGCCGCCAGAGTGGGGGAAATATGATATTTTTTCACCACAGTTAATAGTCTGGCGGCCATGTTCTAGACCATTTGTAGTTTCCACATCAATCTCAAGGGCAGCCCCACGTAGAGCGCATTACAGTAGTCTAATCAATAACAATAATAATGAAGCAGAACATTTGCCTTAACACTTACTTTTTTAAAAAAAATCTTAAATCTAAAATGCACTACCTATTTGGCTGAAGTCAAGAATAACATTTTTTTTACAAGCAGAAAATTCTAATTTTTTTAACTTAATTTTTTTAAAACCTCAGGATGAGCAACTGTGGCTTTAATGATCTTAGAGCACTACAACAGTGCGCTGTTCTCCTTTAATAAAAAAAAACTACATTAAAAACAACAGAACATTAAAGAGATTTTAATGTAAATATTTACACAAAAGATAGCCTACTGTACTACTATCATTTTTTGGGGACACGATCCCTCCCTATGCCTCCCTCCCCTCCCCTATGTAAACTCACATTAGTGCATATTTGATTATTAAAAATAAAAATCAGGCTATTAAAAATAAAATTCAATCAATACACAACCTTAAAAACTCTTATAAAGGAGAAAATTTTGAAGTGTTTTAAGACATTTCAAAACAGAATATTGAAATTATTCTTTAAGAATTTTTATTTCACTTCTAGACATAGGCAATAGTATAGTTGGGTGCCGCCAGGGCATATCGTAACCATCTTAACTTAAATTCCATATGCTTCATTCACTCTAGCAATATCTAGATCATCTGGTAATTCTTCTGAACTCCAAAGTACCACAGTAGTGCTAAAATAAACCATAGGTTTATGCAAAATATAGATGCCATCAGCAATTTTGTAGTTCATGGCTATATGTTCAAAGAAATTATTGTCCCCAATAGAAATAGTTAGATTAGAAAATGTTAATGCTTTAATGTTGAGTTCATAGATTCAATGTTACTTAAAAAAGGAAACATTTTATAAGTAAACTAATTTGAGTTACCTGATTGTGATTTTAATGCCAAGCTGCTGCACAGATGAAAGGTTTTTTATTTCCATATTTTCATCAGCTGAAAACAAAATAAAAAAGATACATTTACAGAAGTTTTTGCCACCATAGTAACACAAAACAAACATTTTTTGCAAATTATGATGTAAAATATGCTTAGAAAATGAAAGTCCTGAAACCATCTATAACTGAACATTGTGAAAGAAATCAAGTTTTCATAGCCATGATGAGCCTGCCTCAAATACCAGTGACCTTCTTTTTAACAACTGAACTCTTTGTATAATCCTCTAATTTACAGATTCATGGTTCAGCTCTCCTTATGTAATTTAATAAAGCTGTACAAATAGTTTCGATGCTGTATGCGAACCTGGCGTGTCCTCTCCAGAGCACGAAGCCTGGGTAAAATAATATGGAGGATAGGCTGTTACCCAAGCAGCAAATCCCCCCTCTCCACGTCACTGAGATAGTCCAGTGGAAAGGCAAGAGCCAATACAACTGGTTCCAGCGACGTCGCAGGAGTTGCCAGAACGACACGAACTGCCTCCGGGACTCCGGCTCCGGGTTTTGCCTCGCGGTTGACTCCTGAAGCCTTTTCCATCAGTGGATATAGCCACAAGGCAGTGGAGGTTTGCTGGAGGGAAGGTGGAGTACCACAGGACATGAAGGATGCAAACATCGTCACATTGTACAAGAACAAAGGAGACAGGGGCGACTGCAATAACTACCGTGGCATCTCACTTCTCAGCGTTGTAGGGAAGCTGCTTGCCCGTGTTGTGCTGAAGAGGCTCCAGGTGCTCGCAGACAGAGTCTATCCAGAATCACAGTGTGGATTTCGAGCTAATAGATCCACCACTGACATGGTATTCTCCCTCAGACAGTTGCAGGAGAAATGCAGGGAACAACAACAGCCACTCTTTGTCGCCTTCATAGATCTCACAAAGGCCTTTGATTTAGTTAGCAGGGATGGCCTTTTTAAAATACTTCCCAAGATTGGATGTCCACCTCGACTCCTTAACATCATCAGGTCCTTCCATGAGGGAATGAAAGGCACTGTAGTTTTTGATGGTTCAACATCAGATCCCTTTGACATCCGAAGCGGAGTGAAACAGGGCTGTGTCCTCGCACCAACCCTTTTTGGGATCTTTTTTGCTGTCATGCTGAAGCACGCCTTTGGAACTGCAACAGAAGGTGTCTATCTCCGGACTAGATCAGACGGAAAGCTCTTTAATCTCTCTAGATTGAGAGCGAAGACCAAAGTCCAGCTGAAATGCATGCGGGACTTCCTCTTCGCCGATGATGCAGCCATTGTTGCCCACTCTGCTGAAGACCTCCAACAACTCATGAATCGTTTTAGCAAGGCCTGCCAAGACTTTGGACTAACAATCAGCCTGAAGAAAACACAAGTCATGGGCCAGGGCGTGGACCCACCTCCCTCTATTACAATCTCCACACAAGAATTGGAGGTTGTTCATGACTTTGTGTACCTTGGCTCAACGATCTCTGACACTCTCTCTCTAGATGTCGAGCTGGATAAACGCATTGGCAAAGCAGCTACCATGTTCTCTAGACTCACAAAGAGAGTATGGCTCAATAAGAAGCTGACGACATATACCAAGATCCAGGTCTATAGAGCCTGTGTCCTGAGCACACTCCTGTACTGCAGGTGAGTCCTGGACCCTTTGTGCACGGCAGGAGAGGAAGCTGAACACCTTCCATATGCGTTGCCTCCGACGCATTTTTGGTATCACCTGGCAGGACAAAGTTCCAAATAGAGTAGTCCTAGAACGAGCTGGAATTTTTAGCATGTATATATTACTGAAACAGCGACGTCTATGTTGGCTCGGGCATGTCGTGAGAATGGCTGATGGTCGGATTCCAAAAGATCTCCTGTATGGAGAATTAGTGGAGGGAAATCGCCCCAGAGGGAGACCACAGCTGCGATACAAGGACATCTGCAAGCGGGATCTGAAGGCCTTAGGAATGGACCTCAACAGATGGGAAACCCTGACATCGGAGCGTTCAGCCTGGAGGCAGGCGTTGCATCACGGCCTCTCCCAATTTGAAGAGACCCTTGTCCAGCAGACCGAGGCAAAGAGGCAGTCACGGAAGCAGCAAAATCAGGGAGCTGGACAGGGGACAGATTGTATTTGTCTTCAGTGTGGAAGGGATTGTCACTCTCGAATTGGCCTTCTCAGCCACACTAGACGCTGTTCCAAGTCCTCCATACAGAGCACGTTACCATAGTCTTCCGAGACTGAAGGATGCCTAATAAATAATACAAATAGTTCCTCTCCTACATCTTTTGAAGAAGTAGACTGATGGCAGCATTCAAAGCACTTAACTTTTTAGAGCACAGAAGCCAGTTTCACTTCTTCACTTCTGCTTTTTCCTGAGTATGGTAGCCTGATTTACTATAATTTAAATATGACAATACTGATGGCCTTACTAACAAAAAATGAAGAAGAAAAAATTAAATGTTTTAAAGTGTACCACCTTGTTATTCTAGACAATAGGAAGGAATATATGGAGCAGTTACCAGGTTAGAACAGTGACCAGGTTATCGTTGAAACCATCATAGTACATGTGTTAATCAGCTAATCTATTCAAATATAAGTATCCAAACCCAACTAATGTTTGTTACTGATTACCATTATGGCAATTGTCAATATTTGTACTTTTTGTATTTCAGTTCATTTTCACCCACTGATTACATCCCTATTCACTCACCTAAGTCATTAGTATAATAATTTGCCAATTGAGCCAACACTCTATGCCTGTGAAGACCTGGCCAGTGCCATAAATTTTCATATTAAATAAAACCTGTTAGCCTTTACAGTGACACAAGACTCGTTTTTCATTGCAACAGACTAATATGACAACCCCCCTGGACATTACAGCTATGTCTTAGCTGTAATGAAAACTTGTAATAAACCCTTTTGACATTAGGATTTTAAAGACCAGAGTGACTTGAAGGAGAACTTGAAAAAGTGAAATATCCTTAATATTCAAAGATCAAAAAGCCCGCAATTAAGACCAGAGTTAAAGCTAACTAATTCTGGCTCATGCTCCACAAAGCCAAGAAATCAGAAACCAATACTCATGGCTTCATAGAGATATCCTGCTGTTAGGACTGATGCTGGTGTGTCTGTCACAAATTGTACTTGTGCACAAATAAAAAAAGTTCCCTAACAAAATAATTAAAATGTAAATATGTATAGCCTGGCCACACCTATCTGTATGCAGCTTGGTAGTCCTAATAGCTTCACAATGCCATTCAATAGAGGGGGAAATATTATAGACATCTGTTGATTTCCAAATACAGTGGTGCCTCGCTAGACGATTGCCTCGCAGGACGAGGAAATCGCTAGACGATGCCTTTTTGCGATCGCTACTGCACTTCGCAAAACGATGTCTCTCTATGGGGAATTTTCGCTAGACGATGAGGTTTCCCCATAGGAATGCGCCGACTAGTGGTGAAAAGCTGTCAGTGCAGCTGTCAGTGCATTCCGACGGGGACCCTCACTCGCTAGACGATGTTTCCCTATGGGAGATTTCGCAAGACGACGAGTTTTCCCTTTGGAACGCATTGAAGAGATTTCAATGCATTCCAATGGGAAAACGTGCTTCGCTAGACAATGTTTTCGCTAGACAGCGATCTTCGTGGAACGGATTAACATCGTCTAGCGAGGCACCACTGTATAGGAAATTGGAGGCACAGTTCCATTTAACATTACAATTAGGAAACTGGTAGTATTAGCATGCTAGCTTCAGAATGAAACTGAGCATATCTGACATAACTCTGCCAGCAGCAGCTTGCATTTCTTTTCCAGAGGGCATGAAAACCTTAAGAATTTTCTAACCACTGATCAGGATCTCACTAAACCAATGAAGGACTTCTTTAGTGACAAGCATGAACAAAATGCAATATTAGTATTTTTAAAACTGCAGAACTGTATGAAACGGCTTTCTAAACACTGGAGAAAAGGGGGCAAATTTGTTTCAAAAGTATACATTTTCAGCATGATGCACCTCTGATGTCTCTAGGTACCTGGGAGGGGAATTTCCTGGGGGTGGGATCTTTGTGGGTGTATGACTCAGACATCTGAACCACACTCTTCACCAAACTTGGAGGGATGTTAGAGGAGAGTCAGATGAAGCATCCTTGCAATCTTGGTGTCTCTAGGTGCCTGTGGGGCCATTTTACAGCCCAATGAATCAATGAATCAAAAATCACTACAATTCATTGATTCGTATACATGAAGCAGCATTGATTCATATGAATGTGAATCGATGAATAAGTTATTTTTAAAAAAGAAATTTGGCAATTCATTTTTTTAATTTATGTCTATCGCTACTCCTGATACTACCACAGAACTGGTTAAATTGTAGTAATTAAGTTTAATGTATTTGCGATTTAAACCATATAAGTAACAAAATGATATAAACAATAAATAAAAGGGGCAAACCTATCTATACGAGTCAGAATATGGGCAACAACATATCCTCATATTTATTTACATATATTTTCTGGCATCAGTATAGAACTATATCAAGATTTCTGACTGCTTACAGACTACTACATTATTACGACATAACACTGTAAAACTACAACTGAAAGATCTATAGTAGCAAAGCATAAAAACTGCTACTAGAACAATATATGCAAGTTAAAACGTTTTTATAGAGGTCATGAAATTTCAAAAAGGAACAAGCAATTATCATTTTTCCTAATTTCCTAAGGTCTAACCTGTGACAAGTCTACATATTAATGAAAATGCATTTTTCTATTTGCATCTTTACTGTCTGCTTGGTAGGCTGGCAAAAGTGTCCTCATTTGTGATATCTACTGGAAAGACTGAAATAAATTCAAAAAATAAAAGGTCAGATTTTAAACACAGTCCATGAGTTTGAGATTTGATTGCTACCTTGAAAGAGGTGAAAAAGAGATGTAAAATCTGTGCCACATCAAATTTAATGAAACACATTCAGCTCAATGCTTAGATTTAACATGACACTAAGTTTGCCAGCATTTTAAGGAGTTCTTTCAATTGGAGTTATCTGTCCTTTAACAAATAAGTATTCCATAGAGTTCAGGCAGGTTTTACAGAAGAAGAAAAAATTAACCATGAATGAAGTAAGAAGTGTAAACTTTTAGTTTTAGACATCAGTTAAACCCACATAATCAAGTGCCATGCATGCAAATAAAAACACTGTAGGAATCAACAAAGAAATTTTATTTTAATAGCCATCTCTCAAATCGAACTTGCAGTGTATCTTATACTTGTGTAATTAGTGCTATGCTTTGTAATTACTATCACAGCTATGAGGCAGTAAGTGTGGGACTTTGTTTACTCGGAGGCAAGGCCAATTCCACTCTCAGTTGACAGTCCACATGATCCAACTATGGACACCAAATATGAACAAGGAAAAGGAAAATATGTTTTGGGATTGGGGGCAAATCTACCTTGAAACACACAGAGTAAGACTTTACTGACCAGCTTTCTTTCAGCGGTGTCTGGAGCATACCACTTTAAAGTGAAAGTACCGGCCATATGACTGAGTATTCTTGCATGCATGCCAAATGAAATAAATTCCAAGACCCTAAAAAATTACACCAGGGAAATGGGTTTTAGCACAGCCTTCTGCCTAACGTGGTATTCTTCTGCAAAGGAACATTTAACCATAAGGAACTCCCATCTGCAGTCTGAAGGAGCACAGTTCAAAACCACATCCAGTACCATCATAGTATCTTTATTTTTAAGTAGTTGATACAGCATGAACACTGTTAGCAGCACTGACAAGACTCCACTGTTACCACTAGAGCTAGTTGGTTACCCTAGAGGTACAGGAAAAGAACAAGTGTGTGCTGTGTGTATATATATATAGGCTTCTGATATCTGTAAGAAGGCATAGTTCTGCAACAGTGGTTAAATCCTAGAAATGACACATTCACTTAAAGTTTAAAGGATTTCCTACAGTCTTGTCACAGAAACTTTAAGTAGACTCTTTACTTAAGGTCACATAGGCAGGCAATACAGAGTTAACTTTTGCTGCTGTTTATAATGATTAAAAAACTGCAACTGCATAAATGTCAATATATTAGCTTATTATTCTCCCTCATCTTTAAAACGTTAAGCAAAACTAATTTGATTTTTCCAGATTTGCAAATTTTATAATGGATTGAAATCCTGAGGGATTTCACAACAGCTGGATGAATTGTGTTATTCTAATTTCAACTACCTAAGGGTTTAGAAAGCTGCTGTAGTTTAAGATAATCAATTTCTCATTTCCAGAAACATAACACTGAATATCAATGCATTGTCCTGAAATTACTTTCATATAACACATTGATTCTATTCATTAAAATTCTAGAATAAACTATTATTACACTCCCTGTTGGTTAGAAAACTAGCTAAGGGATTTCTCTCTCTCTCTCTCCGTGTGTGTGTGAGAGAGAGAATTTACAATATATGTTGCAATGGTGTACTGTTCAATACTTTTAACAAAGAAAGTAGAAATATGGAAGATACCATAGCACAAATGTCAAATGACTAATCCTTTGAAAATACAATGGGTGGCCATTGCCTTTTGTCAATTCAATTCTCTAACGCAGGCCAGAATAATAAAGTTAAAGAAGAAAATTACCTTCATTTTCTCTGCTACTGAAGTAACATTCCGATGGTGTTTCAGAAAGATGCAACACAAACTTTTCAATTAATTCGGACAAATCTGCAATAAGCCAAATGATTAAGCAGCAGCACCAAAAACAAACCGACTCCTGCAAACCCATATCAATAGCAAAGTTAATGCGTACAGGAAACCAAAGTGATCTGAACCGCTGCATATTTATCGAGACTTACCCTGCAAACAATTCAAAACATGTATTCTATTTTTGTATTCATAACAGCATGCCCAATTTAAACTTTTAATGGCTTCTCTGACAATCTATTCAGTGTAAATGGAAAAGGAATAATTTGTTATGCTCATATCCTCCAAGGATTACTTCAAATTTGTTGGACAGTTCCAACATAAGAAAAATTAGCTGTAATTAGATTGTGCTGTCTACTTTGCCTATGCAAGTGAACTGAGGAGGAAACTTTGGCCTTCATCTTGAAGTAAAGGTCAATGCACTTTAGAGTTTCTATTCTTCCTTGAAATACAGAGTGCCAACACAGCTATCTGCATTCTTTCACATAATCAACAAAATTGCCATGCTGTCTAGGCAGATTCTGCATGTACTGAATGAGATTGCCATGAATTAGAGTTGGATGTCGAAAGCACCTGACTGATCTTCAGTATAGTTCATCTATACCGCACAGGTAAAAAAAATGATGGTATAGATACTAGTATTTTTATTAACTATTCTTTGTTCCTATCAGAAGCAATTCAGTGGTACTTCTTGAGTGGAAGTATCAGCAGACAGGGCACTGTGAATGCTAATTAGACATACAAATGTGTTCCCAGTCCTCACATTCTGTGTCATTCTATGTCCCCTTTTAATAACTACAGACAGGATTGTTCGACTCCCCAAGCATAGATCCCTGTTACAGTTCAAAGTGGTATAATAGTGATAAACCAGACAGAAGCAGAAAGATATATACCTCAATAGTACCAAAATCCTGAAACTATATGATGGCACACTCCTTCTCTACCAAAGGGATTGAACTAATCTTGTCTAATATAACCAGAGGTTCACAAATTCACAGGGCAAGCATTCTATCGTCCTCAGCAAGCATACTGAGGTAGCCCAAATGCGATGGAAATGAAGAAAACACAACATTCAGAGTTTCACTGTGCAGAGAAATATTGGTATTAATTAGTGGTCTGTTATTTCCCCATTCTTTCTGAAAGTCATTTGTATAAAGGCAAACTCGCTAACACTGGGTTTTTTTAAACAAATAAAATTAATATTTGAGGAAGCGAACCTCTTATGTCATTACTGCCTCACTGATTTTCTTATACGTGGGCAGTAAACCATGCAAATAGTTGGAGTAATGTTCAGATAGTCATACAAATTACCTAAGCATAGATCTGACTGAAAACATAATTTTGATTGAATTACTTAATTATATATCTGATTTCTTAATCACATTTAATTAAAACAGGAATACTGATAACATAACTCTTGGGTTTTTTAAGAAATCAAGGGCTTAATACTAAAGGAAAATATTCCTTTAGTTGACTCTTATCTTTCACCTTAGCAAAAGGTGCAGGGCACCTTGTGAGCAATATAAGTGGAACAATTAGTACTCTGTAAAATTTCCAAGGTTTCCTTCCAATTGTCATACTGAGGAACTCAATACACTGCTTTAGCACAACTGTGGTTAAGGACCCCAGGCTTGCAATGGTTCTTCTCAGTTCACAAGACACAAGTAATCAGACAAGTGGATGTATTGTAAAACAGGAAGCTTTTAGAGATGTGATAAATGTGGTGTTCAGATCAACAAAGGACTGGACGTTTAAAACAAACAATGGGCCAGTATGAATAAACAGAATGAATGCAGTAAAGTAGGTTGGATATGATCCCACCTCCCCAGCCCTTATCCAGAGGTGAGTAGCACCATTTTGCACCAACTGAAGCTTCCAAGCCCCTCAATGTTAGGTATAGATAAAATGCAATCTATTTCAGAGATTACTTCAGTATGGATCAGTGTGGAAAGATCCCTTATTTATTATTTCAACTTCTATACTGCCCCATTAGTGTGAACACTCTCTAGGAGGTTTACAACCCATCCGATGACATAATTATAGATCACACAAAACAATAACCACAATATACAAGAAATACATTACAAGATCTGTCACTAGCTAAATCAATAAATCAATATGAGTAAAAATAAATGAATTTAAATGAATTTAACATCTCAGGTCAATTAGGTAAAACACTAATAAAGGCAGTTTTATACAATTCCATTATAATTAACTTCCTAAAAGCTTGGAGGCATAACACGCGAAGAACCTCTGTAGGAAGCTTATTCCAGAGGGAAGAGGCCAAGACCAAGAACGCACAGTTCCTGGCATGAGTATTTTTGGCCTCCTTAGGTGTCACAATTTTTAGCATCAAGAATTACAAGGAGCGGGTGGGACAGGTAGCTATTTTGTGGAAGAGACATTTTGACAAGTATTGAGGTCCTAAACCATTAAGGGCTTTATAGGTCACGATCAGCCTCTTGAATTGGGCATGGAAACTAACAAGAAGCCAATGAAGGTGTGCCAAAACTGGGAATATATGTTCATATCTGCTGGAACCAGTGATCAGTTTGGCAGCCGCATTTTGGACCTGCTGAAGTTTTCATACCAACTTTTTCAAAAACGGTCATTAGTTACAGAGGTTGTTTGTCAATGGAATTTAGGTGCATTTTTCTTTGCTACATATCCAGAAATATAATATCTAGCTTATTAAAATCAACTGCTTTATCCATGACAATATGCTTGTCCCAGGGAAGAACTGCAGTTTTGTTTTCTGAAATTGGAGGTGGCTGGAATTTATAATATGGAGGAAAAGGTATGAGTAATCCATAAGATTTAGCCAACTGCTGAAAAATCATCTTTGCAACTTAGTTATGCTTGCACATATAATCAGTTGCTGTTAAAACTTGTTGTTGTTGTTGTTGTTATTACCGTGTTTCCCCGAAAATAAGACAGGGTCTTATATTAATTTTTGCTCCAAAAAATGCATTAGGGCTTATTTTCAGGGGATGTTTTATTTTACAGTCATGTCATCTTTTGGTTGCTGCATAATGCAGCACAATGGTGGAGGGCAGAGTTTCACTTAATTAGGGCTTATTTTTGGGGTAGGGCTTATATTACGAGCATCCTGAAAAATCATACTAGGGCTTATTTTCAGGTTAGGTCTTATTTTCGGGGAAACAGGATACTTGTAATCCATCGATGTGCCAAACCACATGGGGAAGTCATAAAAGCAGAGCAGACTCCACTGCACATATTCACACTTCAACCTGCAACTGGGGAGACCATGTTTTTCCTCATTCTCTGTCCTGAAATTCTAACTGAGGAGGGTTAGAACATAAGAAGAGTCCTGCTGCATAAGGCCAAGGGCCCATCTAGTCCAGCTTCCTGTATCTCACAGTGGCCCCACCAGATGCCTCTGGGAGCACACAAGACTAGATACCTGTCTCCTGATATTCCTCCCCTGCTTCTGGCATTAAAATATTTTGGGGTTAAAATATTTGGGGTATATATTACAGTTGACATCAGTAAACCTGAGTGACACTAGTATCTACTATATCTAATCTGGTCTAATATAAGAAGAATCATTCCCATTACAACTTTCTTGTCTAAACATCTGGAGAAAAATGATTAAATATGTCAAAGTTTGGTGCTTTAATTGGCTAAAGTCAGATTTCAAAGAGACCATGATACTTGAAATTGGAGTGCCCACTTCCACAACTGAGTGAAAAGAAGCCTCAGTTATTGAAACCCATAAACTTCAAAGGAGTTATTGAAGTTGACTGTTACTGTAAGCCACTCAAATCTGATAGTCCAATGGAGTTGCCACAAAACATTGGCCAGAACTCTATAGGAATTCATGTAAGGTTTTGTATAGCTTGCTGTGGAAAACTGTAGCTAATTGATAAGGTGCTGGGATATATTTCAGTCATGTCCGTGGTCACATACCCATCTGCACAACAGAAATGTGCTGTAATATCTCATGAAGTAGCTGCAATTAGCCATGGCAAATTATGCAAACATTACATGAACACCAATAGAACTGCAGCAATTTTCTTTAAAAGCCAAACATACTTTTTAAAAAAGCCACTGCCTCACAAAACCCTTGACGAAAGGACATCAGCCCCTCCTCCTTCCTCCAACAGCAGAACACATTGCTAGAAGCTGCTTGTCTGCTAGTGAACTGCCTCACAACCTGTTGCATTTTAATATGCCCATACTATTAATAAGAGCTATTTTAAGTCTGAAATTTTGCTTGGTTAAAATCTTCTGTCATGGCAGTACTTTTTATGAAACTTCCTCTCTGAATAATCATTTCATTTCCTGACTTGTTAATATGTGTTCATCTGCTTTATTGCATAGCTATTTGCTACAACTGCTGCAAGCACAGAAATTTATCAGCCTTCTCACTACAACGTTAACAAAATGTAAATACAGAATTGTGTTCATTTGTTACCACAGAGCAGTTATGATAAATAATATGCACTTGCCTTTGGATAATTGATATGACCTCTTTAAAAGCAGTATATATTTCTTTTTTTTCCCCTATAAGTTCATTACTTTTAATCACCAAGGAGCCATGGGTGTAGTATTTAAGAAAATATTTTCTCTACAACTGCCAACATATTTTTATATCTTGTAGGATATATATGACTTACATTATTTAAACCACACAGCAGGCTCGGAACTATATTATATTCACATAAATTGATGTTGTACACACTAAAAATATTTTGAACACTGTCCCAGATATGTGTTAGAAGTTTCTAGTCAAACAGGAGGTTTAGATATACTTCCATTCTAAAAATGCAGCAGAACCTATTATACACTTTAAATTAAACCCCATTATACACTTATCCCTTGAATTGCACAGGCCCAAGCAGCACAGTTTTGCTTACACATGATTTTAATTTTTTTGAGGCCTTTGACTGGCTCTCCTGCTGGGACGGATGGCGAGGAAGCAGCAGCCTGGGCCGGAGCCACCTGCTTTCAGCTTTGCTCGCTCTCCAGACTGGTTCTTTATTTTTCACTGGCAGCTTGGCTCCCATTGCAAAAGAGGAGGCTGGTCAGAGTGGATGAGGCAATTTTCCAGCTGTGAGGAAGAGGCAGGAGAAGGTTGGGATACCAACAGCAGTGAGGTTACCGCATGCACAAAGCAGTCACCACCACTACTTGGGCTACAAATGCTAGCTTCCTCTTCTCCCCTTTGTCCCACAGGGAGGCAAACAGCAGCCTCTGGCTTCTCCTGGGCCATCCTCTGGAATAATCACTTAGTAAGAGCCCAGTTTCTCTGCTGCTGCAGCAGTGGCAGCAACACAGCTTGCCTTTGCAAATGGCCAGCCCTGCTTTAAATCTGGTGGAGGAGTCGAGCCAGCCTCTGCAAGACGCACCCCCAGCCTCAACCAGCTTTTGCTGAAGCTGGCATGTTTTGTAGTTATGTTTTTGGGAACATAAGAGTTATATATGAATTCTGAACTACATGGGGGTCCAGCGCCCCTAACTCCAGCATTATTGAAGGGAGAAGTTTATTGCTAGAAACAAGGCTTTTATTGTATTCATTGCATTTTGTGGGTCTGTTTGTATGACTGTAATTATGTTTTGATGGACTGTGAATCACCCAGAGAGTGTTTGCACTGTTGGGGCAGTACAGAAGTGTAAATAATAATAATACACAATAATATTTCAAGTTACTTATTTACATTGACACTCTTCACCTTGTATGGTGGACTTGTGGTCGACTTTGCTTCTTCATAGTTTTGCTGTGGAGCCAGGATCCCTGCACCATGGGTTTACTTGTGAATCCTTCCCCTCTCTGTTCTAAAGGGCACGAATACAAATCACAAGAGAACACGGTCCTCCTATTTGCACGAATGTAGGAACCTAGACTGCAGCCGCCAGAGACCAATGCATTATCTCCCTGGCTACTATTTCTTCTCTGCAAATGGCCTCCCAAGCAGTTTTTAATAGTTTGTTTTTTTTCAGCCACACCACACAACTCAAAATATTCCTTACAGGAGGCAACAAAAGACCTCTCAAATGCAAGAGTTCTCCCACTTTGTGTCTGTGTTCATGCTGTCCTGGCAAACACAAATTTGGAAACAGAAACTTCCCTGGATAATGTACAGTCGAAACTAGGTTTACCCCAAATGAAATGCTGTCAGTAAATTTTAGTGAAATTTTAGGTTATTTCAAGACAATCTGGTGAAATAACACTTCTTTTAAATACCTTCAAACAAATAATTCTTAGGAATCACCACAGAGAATTATCAATATAGTAGTGCAGGGTTTTTTTGAAGAAGAATGAAACTCACTGGTGCCGTTCATAACATTAGGTTTGTTTTCCATGATTTCACAAAACTGTTTCTGAACATTTTCAATCCATCCCAGCTTTTTATCTGGATTCTTTAAATCAGATAAAAGTCTGCTAGTATCATCATCTAAAAGGAAGATGGAAACACTAGTAAGAAAATGGCTGCTTTATTTTTTACTAAATAAATCACCACAATTAGCAAAAAAACTGGATTTATTTTGGTCTAATGAAGTTTCCTGAAAAGAAAATTTGAGAAAAGAAAGATTACATTTTTTTCCCCAATCTACACAGATACTTTGTCCAGAATATAACCAAGTCCAATGAGTGACTGGACATATTCATAACAATAAAGACAAGTATAAATTGGGTTTTACGCAAGTAACTATAGTAAGTATAGTCCTGGGATTGCAATGGGTGGGGAAAGTGGTGCCGTAATTACTGAAATTACCATTTATTCTACTAGTCTACCTCACAGTTCTGAGCCTGCATAACAATGAGCAAAATCTATGTTCCTGATGTGGAAGAAAACAACCAAGTGGCCAGAGAAAAGTTTTGGGAGCCTCTGGCTATGTGTGGGTGTGACAGAACCCTCACCTATCCTACCCAGCATCATCAAGAAGAACATGATTGATTGATTGATTGATTGATTGATTGATTGGAGAACCAATCCAGAGAAGACAACAAGGGATATTTAAACAAGAGGGGAGAGGTTTTTAAAAGAGAGTTAAGGAGAAACTGTTAGAGTGTATCTCAGGACAGGAGTGTGGATTTCCAGGGAGTTATTTATTATAGTTACTTTGTATATAAGATAACTTGTTCGAAAATGAAAAGTTGCTACTGCTAACATATTCAACCTCAAACTTATGAAAGTGCCTTGTAACTATTACGCTTGCTAAACAAAGAATTTTACTTTATGTTTCAATTTAAAACTGCTTGGCTCTTAAGATTTGGGCTTAAGGATAGCCCAGGGGGGAAAACAAGGCAGGTCAAGAGGTAATAAGCCAGGTAGGGCTGGTTACAGTGGGGAAAGCCTTTAATGTCCAAAAATCATTGCTGCTAGTCATACTCCAGGTCAAAAGGGATCCATGAAGAGCCTCATGGTTGGGGGGGGGGGGGAGAGGGGAGAAGATAGAAAACTTTTTATTAATCTGAAAATTTTGTAGTTGATGATGTCATTGCCCTTAAGTGTGCAGACCTATGCCAACAAGGTTCCAGCTGCTAAGTTGTATGTATATGTAATCTAGAACTTAACAGAACACAAGATTACACTAATAAAGTTAGGACAAGACAACCAAGGACATTTTTGGCTACAATCTAGGTGGCAAAAAAAGGTGTCGTGTAAATAAATATTTCTTCAAAAAGCAGATATGACAGCATCCTTGTTACAGGATCAAGCCACCAAGAAGTCACTCAGTTTAATGTGTGAAACATGTCCTCAAGTAGATGAATAAAGGTTTGGTGAGAAATATATGAGGAATCTGTTTAAGAACATATACCGTGTTTCCCTGAAAATAAGACAGGGTCTTTTATTAATTTTTGCTCCAAAAAACGCAGTAGGGCTTATTTTCAGGGGATGTTTTACTTTTTTCATGTACAACAATCTACATTTATTCAAATACAGTCATATCATCTTCTTCTGGTTGCTGCACAATGGTGGACGGCAGGGTTTCACTTAACTGGGGTTTATTTTTGGGGTAGGGCTTATATTACGAGCATCCTGAAAAATCATACTAGGGCTTATTTTCAGGTTAGGTCTTATTTTCCGGGAAACAGGGTAATTGGACTTCAGATTGCAAACCTAGGCATTTGTTTACTGGAAATATTCTAGTCAATGGGGCACACTTCAAATTGAATACTCCTGTGTAGTGTTCCAAATGCTCAGCTAAGCCCCTTTCTTATGTTACTCAACTCCATTTCCACATCCTCGTTTTCTACTTCCTCCACAACGAACTGTAGCCACTGAGCATGCTCAGCCCTCACTGGACTATTTCAGGGGAGTTTCTTCTTCTTCTTCTAAACATCTTGATATTTTTCCCTGAGACAGATGTTTTGTACTTCTGCAAAACTTAAGGTTCCCCAAAGAAAGCAAATAATTCTCTTTTTTATTCTGAACCACCCTACCTTGGATATATCACCTGGGTACACATTTTCTGAGATTGCTATTACTGGAGGTGATCTTAAAATAAAATTTCTCAACTTTTATCCTCTTGTTAATCGTCACAAGGCTCTGTATTGCATGCATACAGGAAGATATTTGTGCGGTTTCACTATCTTTAGTCAGTCAAAATTAAAAAGGTAGGAGGAAAGAACAAAATGTTGTGGCACCTTACATAATAAGATATTTATTTTTCTCTGAGCTTTTGTGTATTAAAATCTACTTCCTCAAACCCTGACATAGATTTTGGAAGGAAGGAGGTTTTGATATACAAAAACCTCACATAGAAACAAGTATGTTAGTCTTTAACGTGGCACAAAAGTTTGTCCTTTCCTTCCCCCCTCACTTATGTTTGTCATCATGTTGAAACAGACAAACAAGGATCTCTCTAATCACTTAAGACATGTTCACACTTCATTCCTGGGGATCCAAAACTAAAATATTCTCCTTGCCAGTTGTGCAAGCTAATAAGCACAGGGAGCCAGTTAAATCATGCCATACCAACACAATATGTGGCTAACATATGCAAATCAGCAATTAGCAGACTTTCAAATACATCTGAATGAGTACAGGATTTTTTAAAAGGCTATTTTAAAGAATATAATCTATCTAATACACAGAAAAAGATAAAACAATGTGAATTACACATGCATGCAATATTAGAAGCATGAAATACTAAAATTATTTTTAGTATTTACTTGGAGATCCCTGAAATTAAAAGTTCTTTAGGGTTTTTTTCAAATAGCCATCAAGAACCAGCTCTGAATCAGCCTCATGAGACTTGCAAATGTGATTTTCATAACTTTTAAATATCAAGCTTTTAATATAATAATAATTTAGAACTGCAGAGCTGGAAGGGACCCTTTGAAACATCGAGTCCAGCCCCTGTCAAAGAAACAAGTTGAGCAAGTTCATTTTTTTATATATTTATTTATTTATTTATTTATTTATTACTGGAGGTGATCTTAAAATAACCTCCAGTGCAAGGAGATATAGATATATATCTATCTATCTCATATATGGTGCTATTACTGGAGGTGATCTTAAAATCACCTCCAGTAATAGCACCACATATGAGATAGATAGATAGATAGATAGATAGATAGATAGATAGATGATAGATAGATAGATAGATAGATAGATAGATAGATAGATAGATAGATAGATAGATAGATAGATAGATAGATAGATAGATAGATAGATAGATAGATAGATAGATAGATAGATAGATAGATAGATAGATAGATAGATAGATAGATATCTCATATGTGGTGGGGTTGAAAATTTATTAGGAAATTTTGGAAAGAAATAGAAAAAATAATCACCATAGATTTAAAAATAAAAATGGAGATGAAACCTGAAACTTATTTGTTCAATATGGTAAAGCTAAACTCAAGACAAGAGACAAACATTTGTTTATACATATTAGGCGCAGCCAGAATTCAAGTGGCAAAACAATGGAAAGACAAGGAGGAACCTTCGATGGAGGATTGTTTAATAAAATTACAGGAACTAATATTAATGGACAAACTAACAGACTCATTGAAAGGAGACTCATAGAACAGAGCACGAATGGGGGAAAGTAAAGAATTATCTTAAAGAGAAATGGAAGAAAGATTCCAAACCTGTACCAACTGATTTAGGCTTAAATTAGAAGCAGAACTGCTCTCAACAGAAGTAAAAACAAAGTAAAGCAGATTGTTAATATGGATATAAAATAAGAATTAAGAAAGGTATTATTAAGATTGTGAAGAAAATAAATGTCTGGTGGAAAATAAGAAAGTAAAAATGTTAAAGACTTACTGTTTTGCAAGAGATAATAGAAAGTTATTTTGGTTATGTGCTAATATTGTGATAATTATTTACTTATTTTTATAATTTCTTTTTTAAATGCAATAAAGATTAAAAGTTAAAAAAAAGATGCATGGTTTAATTATTTATGTGGTCCAACTTTAAAAACCTGTTTCCCTTAAGTTGCTTGATATTCTTGCTTCATGGCAGCATGCTAATGCCCCATTCAGTATTCAACTTCCTTCAACTTCCTTCATGAAATAATCACTTGCAAATGCCAGTAGCCTTTTCTTTAATTAAATAGAAAATATCTGCTTTTTGTTTCACTGCAAAAATCCATTTAAAATTCCCATTAAGACCTTAATAATTCATACTTAAATTGTCTTCCTGTTATTGGAATTC
The DNA here is from genome assembly GCA_037013535.1 of Intellagama lesueurii. Classification (NCBI taxonomy): domain Eukaryota; kingdom Metazoa; phylum Chordata; class Lepidosauria; order Squamata; family Agamidae; genus Intellagama; species Intellagama lesueurii. The sequence continues at coordinate 264,593,632 of JBAJHW010000001.1, forward strand.
ATCTGACCAATCCAGAGTATTTTACAAAACTGTAGTACAGTTCTTCTCACCGATTCAGCATGCACAACTGCCAAGGAATCAGAGCAAAAGGCTTCATCCCTCAAAAGCTCTGCTGGGGCAAAGCCCAATTTAAGTTTCTGTCTTTGGTCAGCTTCATCTAGCTAGGCCCAGAGGAAAAACAATAACTGTTATGCTGACCATTATCTGTGGCAGCAAAACCCTCCTTGCACTTTCTTTCTCTGTTGCCAGTTTTGGTAACCACATCTGCAGAAATTCTTTTAGAGGTAGGGAGTTTGAAACATTAGCTAAAATTCCTGGCTGGATATACCTCACACCATAGTTATTCTACCTCTTATATTATTTATTTTATGTCTACTTGTTTTATGCCTATTCTGTACTTAAATACATAATCTTAACAAAGCGTAGTTCGAAAAACCAGGTATACATCTTTTTGTGATATACCAAAGCCTAGCCTCTTAAACAGCAGCAGTAGCACTGAGAATGCTTGGCCTGCAAAAGCCTCTCCCTCCAGCAGTAGCCATCTTGATTTGGACCAAGCTATAGATTTCCTTTCAGATCTTACTATTCTTACTCACCAGAAAAGAGATAGAAGAGCAAGGGACAGGTTTATAGTTTTTTAAAAAAAAATGCTTTCGAGACGTCACTTCCGCTAGAATGGCAATGTACGGCTGAATTTTCATCTCTTCACCCTGGAATCTAAAAAGGATGATAAATGTCCTTCTCCCTGCCTGAAATGTGAGTAAATAGCGATTAAACTTCTGATGAAAGCTTTAGGCAAAGATAGAAACACTTTTTGAAGTGTAAACATGCTGTTATCTATCTAAAGAATGTACTTTCGTTTTTGCCTGAGAAGACGGAGGCTGCTAGAGAGGCAGAAAACGGCCTGTTAAACACGGCTTGACTCCTTGAGCTATAAATCTTTGCTTAGCTTGGTCTATACATGCGAAAAGGCAGAGATAAAATCAGGAGCTGGGTTCGTGGACAACCCCATAAACCATCAGATAATAGTGTCGAGCGTATCGCCCGTTTAAAAAGGCTGGAAGAGGGGGAGCCCCTCCTTTCTGAAATCAACATGGAAAAAAAAGTTTCAGAGCTTGCCTCTTCCGTGAAAGGAATGGAAGGACAACTTGGACAGGTACTCTCTAAAATGGACATTTTAATAAGAGGGAACCAACAGATGGGACAAGATATACAAAAACTGCAGGGAGAATTGACAGATATTAAGACAAGTTTAGGCAAAACAGAAGGCAGGTTGCAACAGCTGGAAGATTTCCAGAGCGTGGCATCAAAACGGCACCAAGTGATTGATGACCTTCAGAAAAAGGTTATCTATTTAGAAGATAATTCAAGACGTAATAATATCAAAATAATGAATTTTGAACATGAGAAAGAAAAGGATTTGAGGGGGGAAGTGATGGACTGGATTAATTCTGTTATGAAATCCCAACATGTGGCTGAGGAAGATATTGAGAGAGTACATTTTGTGGGGAACCCAAAGAAAACCAGAAGACCCATAATACTAAGATTTTTTAACTATATGAAGAAAGAACAGTTTCTTAGGGTCATTAAAGAAAAACCTGAATTGCTAGTTTATAGATCAAATTCAGTTCAGATCTATCAGGATGTAAGCCCCGAAACCAGCCAGTGGAGAAGAACAATGAAGCCCATCACTTCAATTTTAATTAAGAACGGCAAGAGATACAACTGGGGCCACCCTGTCTTTTTGAAAATATGGAAGGATGGAACCCTACATAAAATCTACTCCTTTGAAGATGGGAAGGATTTGATGAAAGCCTGGGGACTTTGGCAAGAAGATGAGAGTGAAGGGACAAGCAAGCAAGTAGCTTTGTAAAGACTGGTAGTCCGAAAGAGAAGATTTTTTGAGAGAAGATACTTTAATTGGAAGAGATTACTGGGCGTTACTGGATGTCGGAAGAATTTTTTTTTTTTCTTTCTCCTTTACCCTCCCTTTTTTTCCTTTTTTTCTTTTTTCTTTTTGATTTTTGATTTTTCTTTTTGTAATGAGGGTTGGGATTTTTTTTTCTTTTTCTTTTCTGCTCATTTTATTATAATATTAAAAAAAATTTTTATAATATTAATAAGATCTTTTTAAATTTTTTTTAATTTTTTTTAAAAATTTTTTCTTTTTCATATTTTTTTTTCTTTTCCTTTTTTTATTTTTATTTTTTTTTCTCATTGTTGTTTTGGATTACCTGATTAGACTTGGGTGGTAGAAAGAAGAAGAGATGTTAAAAGTTAGGAGGGAAGGCATTTGAGTATATATATAGATAAAAATATGAGGTGGGGTGAAATTGGGATGAGGGTTTGGCTGGGGTCCGGACTGGTGGGGGTGACGTCTCCCCCCCTCCCAGAGCTCGCGCCGAACATTAGTGAGACGTGGGGAAACGGGAGGGAGGAAAATAATTTATATGTAGGTAAGAAGGATAGGGATAGGAAACTAGAGGTTGGTGAATTTATTTTTTTTAGTTGTTTTTGTTTTTGTTTTTGTTATGTGAGATGCACAAAGGGACCGCATAAGAGGCAGAGAAAGGAACGGATATGGGGAAAAACATAAGGGTAGCGACTTTAAATGTGAAAGGCCTAGGGTCTGTGTTAAAGAGAAGGAGGATAGAATTATTATTAAAGAAAAGTAAAGTTGACATTATCTATTTACAAGAGACACATCAACTAAAGGATGGAGTCAATGAATTGAAATTACAAAACATCCATATATATGAAAAAGCATTTGGGACCTCTAAATCTAGAGGGGTAGCAATATTAATATCTAAACATTGTGAATTTGTGATGAAAGAAGTAATAAAAGATAGTAATGGTAGATATTTGATAATTCAAGGTCAAATGGGGGAGGAAGATTATACATTAGTAAATGTGTATGCACCAAACATGAATCAAGGAGAATTTTATAGAACTGTGATTGAAGAAATGGAAAAGGTTAGGAAAGGATATGTGATTATGGCAGGAGATTTTAATATGGTTCTGGATAAGGTGAAAGATAAATCCACATGTAAAAAAGATGAGTTGAATAAAAGAGGTACCCTCCTGAGTAAGATATTAAACACTACGGATTTGAAAGATATATGGAGAGAATTAAAGGGAGATGAAAGAAGGTTTACATATTATTCTTCTGTACATAATAGTTATTCTAGAATAGCTTTTATGTTTATTTCACAAAACTTAATTTCAAAAGTAGTAGATACAAATATTAATGTGATAAAAATAACAGATCATGCGTTGATGGTGTTGGAGATGAAAGTTAAGAAGGACTATAGAGAAGCTAGAAGATGGAGAATGGACTCCAATATTTTTCAACATACAGAGGTTGTGGATAAAGTTAAGAAAGAATGGTTGGAAATATGGTCATTTAATGAAGCAGGTGGGAATAAAATAGGAGTGTTATGGGACACTATGAAAGCAGTCATGAGAGGAATCGCCATAAGAGAATCCTGTAGATTAAAAAAATTGAGAGAAGAAAATATAAATAGAATTGTAGAATCATTAAAGGATTTAGAAAGCAAATATTTTATGGATAGAGATAACAAAAAATTAATTGAGATCCAAGCTAAAAGAAAGGAATTAGAAGGTATAGAGCTAGAAAAGGTCCAGAGAGACTTGATATACGCTAGGAGGAATTTTTTCGAATACAGTAATAAAAATTCAAAACTTTTAGCTAGATTAGTTCAAACTAAAAGAGCAAAAAATATAATTGGAGTGATTAAAGACAAAATGGGAAAGAATTGTAGCTTAATGAAAGAAAAACTAAAGATAATACATGAATTCTATCAAAATTTGTATAAAGGTAATAGTGTATCGAAAGAAGATATAGAAAATTATATTAAAGAAAATGTTAAGAGTAAATTATCAGAGAATGATAAAAAGGATTTAGATAAAGAGATAAAAGAGGAAGAGATTATAGAGATTATTAATAAATTAAAAAATGGTAAAACTCCAGGTTTTGACGGTTTAGGATCAGAATATTATAAAACTTTTAAACCAATATTGATCCCTAAGTTAAAAGTGCTCTATAATGAAATATTGGAAGGAGAGAGAATACCAGATTCTTGGAAACATTCATTAATAACTCTTATCCCAAAGCCTAATAAAGACTTAACAGACCCAAGTTCATATAGACCCATTTCACTATTAAATCAAGATGCAAAGATTTTTACTGCAATACTTGCGAATAGAATTAATAAATTTATTATAAAATATATTAAAGAGGATCAGAATGGTTTTTTAAAGGGTAGACAAATGGAGAATTTGACTAGGAGGGTATTGAATATTTTATACAATATAGAAAAAGACAAATTGAAGGCAGGTATTTTATCATTAGATATATTTAAGGCATTTGATTGCGTGGAATGGCCAACATTAAAGATTTTGTTAAAAGGTTGGGGTTTTGGAAAGAAATTTAGGGGGATAATAGATCAACTATATCTGGGGAATACCTCTGTAGTAATAGTTAATGATGGGATTACAGAACAAATAGCTTTAGGCCGAGGCACTAGACAAGGTTGCCCTCTTTCTCCAGTTCTGTTTTGTTTGATTATTGAAATGTTGGCAAATGTAATAAGGAATGATGATTTAATCGAAGGTATGGGGAAAAAGAATAAAATAAAGATTAATTTATTTGCTGATGATTCCTTGTTGACAGTGAAAAATCCGTTAGAATGTGTAGATAAAATTAGAACTCATTTAGAAAAATTTGGAAGAATAACTGGATTATGTGTGAATTGGCAAAAATCTGAATTAATGTTATTTAATCATAATAGAGTAGAACAAGAAAGGTGTGTTGAAAAATATGATTTCAGATTATGCAAATCAATTAAATATTTAGGAATAGATCTAGCAAAAAATATTCAAAAAATAAAGGAATATAATTATAATAAACTAAAGGAAGTGATTAAAAACAAATTACAGGAATATAGTAACTTTAAGCTATCTTGGTTTGGAAGGATTGCATTGATAAAAATGAAAATCTTACCAAAAATTAATTTTTTATTTAGAATGCTACCAATACAGTTAACAGAGGATGATTTGAAATTTTGGCAAGGAATAATTAATAAATACTGTAATGAAGGGAAGAGATCTAGAATAAATAAAAAGTATTGGTATAGAACAAAGCAAAAAGGTGGTATAGGTTTACCAAATATAAAAAATTATTATTTGGCTAACCAATTGAGGTTTATTGGGGAAATTATATATAATCCAGAAAGGCTAATTTGGTGGGAGATGGAATCATCAGAATTACAGGCAGATATAGAAACATATTTATTTGGTATAATTAAGAAAGATAAAATAAGGGAAATTAATAATCCATTTTTAAAGACATTGTTAAATATATGGTATAAGTGCAAAAAGAATTTATGTTCATCATATTCCCCACTTGGATTAGTGACAGAAATAGAAAATTTTCCTACCAATATGAAAGTATATGTGGATCTATTTAAAGAAAAGAAAGTGATTAGATTGAAAGATTGGTTGTATAAAATGAGATCGATAGATCAAATGAAACAAACTCTTCAGAATAGGAGCATTTCATGGTTGAATTATATACAATTAGAAAGATGGACTAATGAATGGGTAAATAAATATAATAAAGGTAGAGAATATACAAAATACGAACAATTGTTATTGTCATATGAGGACATTCGGATGACTGACTCAGTGAAAGGTACTGTGAGCAAAATTTACTTACTTCTTCTTAATTTAGAGGAAGAGGAAAGTGAGAAAGAAGGATTAAAAATAGTGTGGGAGCAAGATATTGGGAAAAGAATAAATGAAGAAGAATGGAGGATGATATGGAAAATGAGGGTGTTAAGATTTATGTCAGTAAGAATAAAGGAAAAATTTTTTAAACTTAGTTTAAGATGGTATTTAACACCGTCAAAATTAAATAAAATTAATGCCAATCATCCGAATGTCTGTTGGAAATGTGAGAAGGAAATTGGTACATACTTTCATATGTGGTGGGAATGTGAAAAAGTGCAAAGATTTTGGAAACAAATTTTTAAAGAATTAAGCTACATATGTGAAAAAGATATAGAATTTAATGCTGAGATTGCTTTGTTATCAATATTTGAGAATGTGGAATATGACAAAATGACTAAAGAATTGATAACCAACTTATTAACAGCAGCTAGATTGATTATAGCTAGGCAATGGAAATCAAAAGTCGAATTGCAAATTGAAGAATGGTATAAAGAAATATGGAATATAGCAATAAATGATAAATTAACTTGTAACTTAAAGGTTAAGAAAGGAGAGTTGAAAAAAAATAACTTTTATGATATATGGGGGAGATTTTTGGAATATGTATTAATAAGAGGAAAAGGGAAAGCTCCAAATCAAGAATCAATGCAGTTTTGGAGAAGAGGACAATAGAAGAAGAGGAAGAAGAAGAAGAAGAAGAAGGAAGAGGAAGATTATGGCAAGAGGTCCCGCATATGGTGGTGGGGAACACAGTTAAATTGTATTTTAGTTTGTATGTTATATGTTTTTGTTTAAATTTAAAATAAAGGGAAAAAAAAAATTTCAAAAAAAAAAAATGCTTTCTGATGTTCAGGTTTGTATCATAACATCACACTAATATAGATTTAAATATCTTGGTCTCTCTCTACAAAGGTAGAGCCAATTCAGGAACAGAAGTATGCAGTGGGAACATGTATTAGGTTAAAACAGTCTGGGCTGGTAAAAAAAACAAACAAAAAAGATCTTTGGTTGTTGTAGGTTTTTCGGGCTGTTTAGCCGAAAAACCTACAACCACCATCGGATCCCGGCCATGAAAGCCTTTGAGATTACAAAAAAGATATTTATTTATTGTCTGCTTTATCACGCATTTCCTTATATACTTTTAAGTTCAGTAAGTCTGCAGTGCTTCTTGGGATTCCGCTTTCTGCCTACAAATGATTGCCTTTGAACTCCTACAAATTATTACCTTAAGCTGGTTGCATAGCAGAATGAATTTGAACAACTGGCTGCAAAGCCAGGGTACAGAGTTCGATTCCCCATTGTACCTCCCCAGAAGGAGAGCCAGCTTGTATGACCTTGGACAAGCCATGTAATCCCAGAGTGCTCCCAGAAGACAGCACTTGTAAAGTATTTCTGTGCACTTTATATCATGAAATCCCTGAGAAGAATCACCGCAAGTCAGAATTGACTTGGTGACACAGATTTATTATTATTTAGCAATACCGTAACATCATAATGTACTTTACAATTCCTCATAATTCAGTTTGGAGCAGTTAAGATACTAATTAGAGATGGGGAGTTTCGTATTCATATACGAATGATACCGCACAGCTGGACTTAATGAGGGTCCGGCCCCTGGGGCTGGACCGTCCACTCACACATCCAGCAGTGGCGGCAGCAGCCTCGGTCAGCCTTCCAATCGCTCCCGGAGCACCGCTCTCTTCCCGCTCATCTAGCCACTTGGCAGCCGTGCAGGGAGACTTGTCCTCCCTGCCCCTGCCTGGAGTTGGCTAGATGAGTGGAAAGAGAGCGGGACTGCAGGAGCAATTGGAAGGCTGACCGAGGCTGCTGCCGCCACTGGATGCATGATTGGACGGTCCAGCCCCTGGACCGTCCAATCATGCCTTGTTAAGTCCAGCTGTGCGAGGATATTCATATCCATATACGAATACTTCCATCTCTAATACTAATAAAACTCCAGTTGGAAAGTATTTATATAGGAAAATGATTCCTAAAATTAGCCTGAGCTTTCCTTAACGTTATCGGGGGCGGGGGGGAGAGAACCCACAACTAATTCATTTCCAGACTGTCCTTTGTTAGATTTGCATAAATCATTTTACCCTAATATCTGATTTCATTTGTTATAAAAACCCTACTGTGTTTGCATTAAATTTAAAGAACAATAGTAAAGCCATCCTGTTTTCAATTCAAGACTTAATGATGGACATGGATATTAAACACAGCTTTAATCCTAGTGGATATATATGCCTTATAATTCAAAGTAAAAGAGAAGTGGAGTAGACACAAGTAAAAAATTAAATTAAATTCTGGTACACTTTGAACACATAAGACTGTTTTTCAAGAGCACAGCCCATGGAAGATAACGTACATTCAGGAAAATTCTTTATTTTGTACAGATAAGCTTCACAGAGATTTTTATTTTATCTCTTGAAAAGGAGCCTTAAGTGCTTTAAGTGTGTGCAGCACTTATATTGCTTGTCTGGTCAATAAATATCTACATCCAATGTGCTCTTTTTCACTTGGGATTTTTGCTTGGTACAATCTCTACATTTGTGGCAACATCCTGTAATTCAATGGCTTAATGGAGATCCATAAAGTACAAACCAAACTATGTAAGCAGAAGGAAAAATGGAAAAAAATCCTCTAGCAAGTGACTATGGTGAACTTCAGCTACTAGACAGATGATATGTTTACTACATATTTTCCCACTTTTTTTAAACACTTGTATGTAGATTATGTATATAGATTATCTAGAATCAATTCCACATGATGTCTGGTCTAGTTATACAAAGGAGACAGCTTTGACTGCCTAGGATGACCTATGTAGAGAACTGGACAGGGGGGAGTGTGTCCCTTTTGGTTCTGCTGGACTTCTCAGTGAATTTTGATACCATTGGCTATGGTATCCATCTTTGGCATCTTTCACAGATGGGTCTTGGAGGCACTGGTTCACAGAGGTTTCATAGAGGTTCCAATTCTATATGGCGGTCAGAACTCAGACCGTAGTATTGGATCCCCTGGCCCATTGGCTTATGGGGTTCCCCGAAGTTTTAGTTCTGTCCCCATGACATTTAAGATTTAAATGAAACTGCTGAAAATGTCTGGAGAGTTAGGGTTCAGTGCCATCAGTACACTGATGATACCTAGCTATATCTCTTCTTTCCATCTGATTCCAAGGAAGTTATTTGGGATCTAAACCAGTATTCATACTCAGTAATGGATTGGATGAGGGCAAACAAACTAAAACTTAATTCAGACAAGACAGAGGTCTTCTGGTGTCAAAAGGTGGGTCAGGGATAGGAATTCAGCCAGCATTGGGTGGGGTCAAATTTCCCCTGAAAAGTCATATCTCCAGCTTAGTTGTGCTCCTAGATTCAACCATGAGCCTGAATACTCAAGTTTAACAGTGGCCAGGAGAGCATTTGCTGTTCAAGCCAGTGCAAAAAGCTCTGCCTGTTCACTGAGATGTGTGACATGGCTATGGTGACATACCTTAGTTACTTCCCATCTGGTTTACTGCAATGCACTCTACTTTGGCTGCCTTTGAAAAGTGCTTGGAAATTTCAGCTGGTTTAAAATGCTGCAGCCAGGCTGCTGACTGGCACTAGTTATATGGAGCACATATATATCCTATTACAACAGCTTCACTAGTTGCCAGTCCATTTCTAGGTCCAATTCAAAGTGCTGATTATGACCTGCAAAGCCCTATACAGCTTGGGTCCAGGCTATCTGAAGGATCATAAAACCCCATTTAAGCCTCCTTGGCTGTTAAGATCTTCTGGGAAGCCCCTTGCCTTAGTCCTACCACCATCACTGACTCATTTGGTCAAGATGAAAGAGAAAACGAACTTCCTCAAGAAGCCTGTCTTTCTGTAATCAGGTGCAGACCTTCCCTTTCAGGCACGCTTTTAAGCGATAATTTTTTTTCTTTTTATAGGAATGTTGTATCTACTGAATTTAGAGATTTTAAAACCATTTTTAAAAACTGTTTTTAATGGTGGTTTTTAATATTGATGTATGTTTAATTGTTTTTATAGAGTTTTTTGCACTATTTTTAATGGTCATTATTGTGTAGTTTTGGCTGACTGTGAGCTACCTTGAATGCTCTATGGGAGAAAGGCTGCATACAAAACAAATAAAAAGCAAACTAACATGTAGGTACACAAAGTCATACAATATCAACATCAGAAATGAATAAAGAATTACATAGTTTATTCCTTTTTCCCCCTAATGTATCAGTTCCACTAAACCAATATACTATACCTTGCCTCGAATCGGTCTTTCTAGGAAATTCAGCAAGATAGCATGTTGGTAAAGGATAGGATGAAAACATTGGCCAGGGATATGGATCATCACCCTAAAGGGGAACAAGAGAGAATAAAGTGATGTTTCTATCATTTCTCCATTCAATAATTCACTTGCACAACCATATCTTTTATTTATTATATATATACCAAACATACTGCATTTGGCATTGTAATTAAACATTACAGTAGGACTGTGGTATCTGAGCAGGATCAGTTCCAAACCCCCCTCCCCATGGATGCTGAATACTGCAGATGTGCAAATGCTACATATATAGCATAGTCTCTAGTTCTCTTTAGTGGCCAGTTCTTTGGAAACTCATATTTGTAGGGCTTTTATTTCATATTTTCAGTCAGTGGATAACTGAAACCACAGGTACTGATCCCACAGATATGGCGGTACTACTGTATCATTCTTTCTTTTTATGGATACCAGGGCTAGTAAGCAGCTAAGTCTAAAAATAGAATCACCTACATGAAAAGCTAAGAAGAAATTTTCATTTTTTAGAATATATACTTGATTTCCAGTTTTCTACACTAATTACTTGCAATACTATACTGACCAATTCCATCTGATCTTTAGGAAATCTAGGAATAAGCTAGGCAGATAAGAAAGGGGAATGCTTTCTTGAGATTTTTATTTTATTCTCTGAAGAGGAGCCTTGAGTGATTGAAATATGTACAAATGTAAGTAAATACTATACCATACAAAAACTCAGAATTTCATGGGTAAAATTAAAAATGACAATCAGGAACAAATTCAGAAAGCTTATCAACAAGATTATACAAAAATACAACAAAATGTAAAAGCAGTTAGGAGTACCATAATCACATTATACAACTCTTCATAACTACTCAAAAAGGGAGTAGCTATGCAGGTAGCCAGAAAATATCTTTAAAAAACCCATTGACTAAATTAAAACATTAAAACCCCAAAGAATTATTCCTCAGTTGCAGCAAATATCCCCTGTAAAGACAGATGTGCACAAATGTACATTTACAACCTTCTGCAGTATTCTTGGAGGCAAGATCCGTTCTGTTGGTCCCCCAACATGAGTGATTCGAACAAGAATATGGTTTCTCTCAACTGATAAGCCATCAATTATAAAGTCTCTGCAAAAAAGCAAACCTGAATTGTGTTTGGAAATAATGGAAAGCCTCTAAATGCAACACTCAATGGCTAGCTTGCTGTTAACATGGGATTTGAGTCTCAGCTTTGAGCAGGATAACCAAATTCCGGTGCTGGACTCACTGGGAGGCGGGCAGAAGTTCAATAGACACGATCCTTTGTTTGTCTTACCTGTACAAAGAAAGTCCATACATGGCATTTATGATTTAATTATGGAACTGACTAGACATGAGTTGATTTATGTTCACCTCCTAAGAGTAAATTACAAAGGAAAACACAAAAATGGGAAATGACTGACTAACAACATTCTCAGAAGGTTATAAAAATTACAGATATGTCCCCTTTCTTGTTAGGTGATATCTTTTTTCAGATATGGCTTGGTAACAAAGCAAGGATCTACATATTCATGCATGTTGTTTATTTATTTATTTATTAGATTTTTATCCCGCCCTTCTAGACAATGTCTACTCAGTTTTGTTACTCTCCTTTAGACATTATCGCTTATTGGTTGTGTGCTGGCCAGTGACATAAAATAATAACTGTCAGATTCTCTGCCAAGAACCGCTGAACTGGAGAAACAGCAGTATACCATCACATCTCATTTTCATGACTTCAAAACTGATACTCTGTTCTTATTTCAACAATGAAAATAAGCAAAAGACATGACCTTTCATACAATTTTCCTGAACTCAGCATGCAGAGCCACCTCTTCCACTGAGTGGAACAAGTCTATGTGTGGAGAAGCCCCCAAAGTAGATTACACAGAACTAGTGATTAAGTTGATATTAAACTTAAATTTAAACATTCTTACCGAGATGTTTCAGAAATATTGATGGTGTTCTCTTTCTGAGCATCTAGGAGAACTGCTGATATCTTATACTGTGATTCTAAAAGCAGAAGTGTATCTAGCTCACAGCAAAGCACATTTAATAATCTGCAAGATATAATATTGAAATTGCTGAACATTAGCTATATGTTTTTGTAACACACAAATGCTAAGCTAGCAATCTTCAGGGACTAAGTAAGATTCTGTTCTGTAACTGCTATAACACAACAAAGACGTTAGAAAATGCTTAGTCTTTTTGCAACTAAGCACAAATGGATTGTGAATGTTTCTCACAATGTTGCTCCCACTCACTGAAAAAGGTGACCTGAGCAAACCAAAATTCCAGAAAAAGAACTCATCTAAGACAAACAACTTCTCTTTTTTCTAGAAAACCTTTTTCAGAGTTTATCACACAGAAAGTATATCAAAATGTATCTAATCAAGGCCATCTTACCCAGATGGTTTATTTCATGGACAGGTGGAAGAAAAATCCAACTTGATATGATCAGTTGTGATTTCCTTCAGATTGGCTACTTAAAATGTTAGTAAAGGTAAAGCAATAATAACTATTTTTAGTTATAACAGTGTATTCATGAGTCTAAATGTTTTATTCATAAAATTATTCTCTGTAATTCTCAAGACAAGCCCTAATTTGCTAGTATATTTCAACAGGCGATAGATAACTAAAATCAATACTTTGACTTCTACTGTTTGCATGTAGATTTAGGGGGGGGGGGCTGCATATTTTTATTACTTATCATTATATTATTCTAAAACTTTCCTAGTATGAAAACCTTATTATGAATTACTTATAATTAATCAGCCAGAAAAAACAATATTATGATGCATTCACAAATGCTATTTTATGCATGGAATATCTTTGACTGTTTAAATTTAATATCAGTAACAAAATAAAAAAAGCAAAAGCATCTACAGATATGAAAGCTAAGAGATTTTTAACTTTTAGGTGACTGCTGGATAAGTGCCAGGTAAGATATTTATGGCCATTGGCTGGACAATGAAAACGTTCAATAAAACTTTATTTTCACTGGCTGTTTTCCAAAGTCCAAGGAGGGGGCAGAATGTATGCAAGAATGGGTAAGAATTTAGAAGGGATCATAGGCACAGAGACAGAGAGATAGTGTTACAATACACACAATGAGATAGAACAAGATGTCTAAAGAGAGAGGACTTGAAAAGTTTACATGTAGGTTGCAAAGTTAGGACTAGGATTGTGTGTTCTGTGCCATCAAGTCAGAACCGATTTATAGCAACCCTAAGAAGGCATTCAAGGTATGTGAGATATTTAAGGGGTGGTTTTAACATTCCCACTCCCCCAGCGAGTCTCCATGGCCAAGCAGGGACTTGAACCCTGTTCTCCAAAGTCCTAGTCCATCACTCTATCCACTACACCACACTGGGAATCCAGGACTATAATTAGGTGAGACAAAAGACTGCATGAGAGATGTTCATACATTTATTTTGTATCACACATCTCTGTATTTTCAAGTGGCAGTTATCACTTAAACACCCACATTGGAAATGGTGTCAACAGCATTAGTTAAAGGGTTGAGTTCTCACAAAAGACTAAAATATCTTTTGCAGAGTGAAGTGGAAGTTGAAGAAGAGGCCCAGGTGTCCCAAGTGTATGATGGATTACACTGGTTAGCAACAAGCTCAGATCTGAAGATAGGAGTCCCTGTGTACTAGTGGAAAGTGGCAACCTAACTGAGGGAGGTTTGGACATGTTGTGCATGAGGAAATCCAAATAGATATTTTCTAACTTTCCAAACAAAATTTTCTACAACTGTAATATCCATGCTATCTTGCAGTAAATCAAACAAGACTGATTCGACTATTAATTAGAGTTGGCTGTCAGAATGCATGAATAGCACTTCCAAAAACAGAATTCTATCATGCTACAAGTGAGGAAGACAATGCCAGAGTACTCTATTCCATTCTGTCTCCCTACATTTTTTCTTCTTCCCTCACAATTCAGTGCCCTCTGGCCATTAATTGTACTCCAATGAGTAATTTTGTCCTTCCATTAGTTAATTACTCCAATGAGTAATTTTGTCCTTCCATTTCCTTCTTTTATTATGCTTCTACTAATTTCTCTTTCCTATCTGAAAAATGAAAGACGCTTACTATATAGGATGTAAAAAACTTATATAATTTTCTATAACACATCACACCATTGTATTTTAGCTGGTACAATAATAGAATCATAGAGTTGGAAAGCTGGAAAAGGCCTGACGGGTTATCCAACCTCCTGCCAAAGCAGGAAATTCATAGTTGAAGCATCCCTGATAGGTGATCAACCAACCATTGTTAAAAAAAACCTCCATTAAGCTACAAAAATAAAAAAAAATACTGCCTGGCTGCAAACTTGAACTGCATGAATGACTAGTACACTTCACTGCTACACAGCATTCAACCTATATATTTCACCTTTCCACCCCCAATATGGAAGGATTCATAAGAACATCAACTAATCATCCTTGAATAACTAGCAAAGAGACAAGTTATTGATGAAAACTGAACCTCTTACCTCAGTCCAAAGGTATGTGACTGCTCGTAATTGAATAAAGAGTGAATTTTAGCTTCCATGTTCACAATTATAAGTCTGTCAATGATATCCTGAAATATAATAACCTATTTTATTAAGTGAAGGCAAGAGGAGAAGGGGAAGACAGAGGACGAGATGTGTCACCAAAGCTATGAACATGAATTTGACCAAACCCCGGGAGGCAGTGGAAGACAGGAGGGCCTGGCGTGCTCTGGTCCATGGGGTCACGAAGAGTCGGACATGACTTAACGACTAAACAACAAAAATTTTATTAAGTTTTAACCAAAAGTCTGAATATAGATTTTTGCTCAACTATTTTCATTAAGGTGGTGTTTTAAAGTATGCAGATGCTTGGCCAGAGAAGATTAATATATTAAAGATATGGATTTGGTCATTAATTTTCCTCATAAGCAGTTAACAAAGAAATAATTAAGTAAATCATTCTTATATTTTAAGAAAGGTGTTACACTGATGCAAAACCAAATTCTAAGCAAACATAAGCTCAAAAATAGTTATTATCAGATATTTTGTAAATTCAATACCAAAGTGCAATTATTTTTAGATAAGTACATACATCGGGGAAAATACAATGAACAAGTTTCCATTAGGAAAGTCAGTTCTTAATTGAATGCTTGGTTGCTTCTTGAAACAACAGGATTTATGCAGCTTTTGTAATACAAAAGCACAAAGACTGTGCTAAAACTACTACTAGTCGATATGATAAAACTTTGGTTTCATGCAAAATACTCTGGCATCTTATATGGTTCACAAAGAAGTTTACAAGTGAGGCAGCTGAGTCCCTTGCTCACCTGTCACCTGAGTAACAGATAAAAGCCACTCTTGAAGGCTCTCCCTCCCAAAGTCCCCGAGCACAGGAATGACATTATAACTTCTGCTCTCATAGTATCAATAAAATGGTTCAATTACTCATCCTCCACACGAACAAGGAGTGTATTTAGCATGATACACCCAGAGGAACTTGCTGGCAAGACCTGTTGTGTTTTATGATTCTGTGGTTCCTGAATCAAAAACCTGAAAGGCTTTGCAGAGTCAACTCAAAGGATATGCTGTCTGTTGGTCTACATTCTCTCCTTTTCCTTTAAGCCTGTCAGATTTATTCATCAGATTTTCAAGCAAAGGTCTATGTGCGTAATTTGTTCTTTATGATTCTGTTCAAACAACACATTTCTACTTTGAAACAACTTCAATGGCCTATTTAACAATCTGGTTCTGTGTCAAATGTTGTCAACTTGATTCTGAATTTTAACAATGCTAGTGGGATTTCCAAGTTATGTGAAGTATTTCAGGAGTTATTTTACAAATGCCACCCCTCCCCCCAGTGAATATTCATGGCCGATGAGGGATTTGAACCCAGGTCTCTTAAATCCTAGTCTGACACTCCATCCACTACACTACACTGGCTCTCTAGCAATTAAAAAAAAAGAGCAAAAGAGTAACCCTACTGATTTTCCCAGGCCTTTAATAAAACTGATTTTTAAATCCTTCTGGGACTTTTTAAAATAGGAGCTGCTTTGCAGTGGATTTGATCATGTGTACCAAATTCAGAAGAGCAATATGTGATCTATTCCACAGGAATTTTTGAGGTGCTCCACAAACACACACACACCAGTGCTTGTGCAGCCAATGGAATCATGGTTAGCAATTGGAACAACTATGATCCCATTGTTAAAATGAGCTAGTAAGACTAATCATAGTTCTGTGGTAGAGCACATGCTTTGCAAGCACAAAGTCCCAGGATCAATCTTTGTCACCTCCAGGTAGGACTGGAAAGCTCCTACGTGCAACTGTGGAAGGTCACTGTGCATGTGGAAGTGCAGAACATGCTGAGATAGATGGACTAATGCTGCCTTAATATAAGGCAGTTTCCTCTTTTTCTGACTCTTAAGAACATCCACCTCTGAGATGTAACTAGTTAAATCATGAGAGCACCTTTCCCACAGCAGCACTGGCCTTAAGTGGTTTCCTGCCTTGTAATGTATCTAGCTTTCTACAGCTAACCTTCCACCTGATTTCTTAATTATTCCCAATTTGTTTTTATGGATTGTTTTGTTTTTATGGACTGTTCGGTGCTCCATCTTGCTAACCTAGTATTGTTTTAAATATTCTTTTTTTTTCTCGTTGTTAGCTGTGTGGATGTACTTTAGAAGTGGAAAAGTGGCACAATAATTGGCATACAAAGGAAACCAACTGACACAGTGCATTGAGTTCTATTTTTCATCCCTGCACTCAGATAACAAACCCCAGAATCCTGCAGCCAACAATACCACATCATACTGTCTGTGAGATTCTAGAACTTGTAGTCCAAAAAGCAACGTTTCTCATCTCTGGGCTAAATGGGGGAACACACACTGAGCCCAAGAAAAACAAAAGAGCTATAGGTTGGGGACCCACATAATCAGAAGGAAACATCCATATGACTATTTCCTACATGGCCTATTTTGAAAGATTCCTGCATTCACATCATTAGAAAGAGATTGCCTCTGGATTTTCAAATTCTAGAAGTAAGATCAATATTCTTGGACAGGATAGAGGACAGAGGCTATAAACAGCACTGAACTTTAGCAAGCATCTCACAAGCCCCTGCAGTAAAAAGTCTAAGAAAATTGTATCCTGATCTGCCATAGGTTAAAATAAAACATATACAGTGTATCACAGAAGTGAGTACACCCCCTCACATTTCATAAATATTGTAGTATATCTTTTCATGTGACAACACTGAAAAATGACACTTGGCTACAATGTAAAGCAGTGAGTATACAGCTTGTATAACAGTGTAAATATGCTGTTCCCTCCAAATAACGCAACACACAGCCATTAATGTCTAAACCGCTGGCAACCAAAGTGAGTACACCCCTAAGTGACAATGTCCAAACTGGGCACAAAGTGTCAATATTTTGTGTGGCCACCATTATTTTCCAGCACTGCCTTAACCCTCTTGGGCATAGAGTTCACCAGAGCTTCACAGGTTGCCACTGGAGTCGTCTTCCACTCCTCCATGACATCACAGAGCTGGTGGATGTTAGATACCTTGCGCACCTCCACTTCCCATTTCATGATGCCCCACAGATGCTCAATAGGGTTTAGGTCTGGAGACATGCATGGTCAGTCCATCACCTTTACCCTCAGCTTCTTTAGCAACACAGTGGTCGTTTTTGAGGTGTGTTTGGGGTCGTTATCATGTTGGAATACTGCCCTGCAGCCCAGTCTCCGAAGGGAGGGGATCATGCTCTGCTTCAGTATGTCACAGTACATGTTGGCATTCATGGTTCCCTCAATGAACTGTAGCTCCCCAGTGCTGGCAGCACTCATGCAGCCCCAGACCATGACACTCCCACCACACTTGACTGTAGGCACGACACACTTGTCTTTGTACTCCTCACCTGGTTGCCGCCACACACGCTTGACACCATCTGAACCAAATAGGTTTATCTTGGTCTCATCGGACCACAGGACATGGTTCCAGAAATCAATGTTCTTAGTCTGCTTGTCTGCAGCAAACCGTATGCGGGCTTTCTTGTGCATCATCTTTAGAAGAGGCTTCCTTCTGGGATGACAGCCCTGGAGACCAATTTGATGCAGTGTGCAGCGTATGGTCTGAGCACTGACAGGCAGACCCCTTCAACATCTGCAGAATGCTGGCAGCACTCATATGTCTATTTCCCAAAGCCAACCTCTGGATATGATGCTGAGCACGGGCACTCAGCTTCTTTGGTCGACCATGGCGAGGCCTGTTCTGAGTGGAACCTGTCCTGTTAAACCGCTGTATGGTCTTGGCCACCGTGCTGCAGCTCAGTTTCAGGGTTTTGGCAATCTTCTTATAGCCCTAGGCCATCTTTATGTAGAGCAACAATTCGTTTTTTCAGATCCTCAGATAGTTCATAACCATGAGGTGCCATGTGGAACTTCCAGTGACCAGTCTGAGAGAGTGAGAGCGATAACACCTGCTCCCCCTTCACACCTGAGACTTGTGACACTAACGGGTCTCATGACACCAGGGAGGGAAAACGGCTACTTGGGCCCAATTTGGACATTGTCACTTAGGGGTGTACTCACTTTTGTTGCCAGTGGTTTAGACATTAATGGCTGTGTGTTCTGTTATTTTGAGGAGACAGCACATTTACACTGTTACACTGTTATACAAGCTGTATACTCACTGCTTTACATTGTAGCCAAGTGTCATTTATTCAGTGTTGTCACATGAAAAGATATACTACAATATTTATGAAATATGAGGGGGTGTACTAACTTCTGTGATACATGTAGATTTCTGCATAAATAGTGACGTTATATTATATTCAATTCTTCAGAAACCTCTGGTTTATAAATGTGCGATACTATGCTTCTGTATTCACAATTCAAAATGCCAGGAAACTGCTCAATATTGCTGCACAATATCATGCCTGCATTGTCAGCAGGAAAATGGATGCCAAGCTTTAAATAGCAAAGGTCAGCCTGAATGTTGACAACACCAATGGCAGCAATCAAGATGATCTACAGCAGTGGTCCTCAACCTTGGGCCTCCAGATGCTCTTGGACTACAACTCCCAGAAGCCTTCACCACCACCTCTGCTGGCCAGGATTTCTGGGATTTGAAGTCCCAAGAACATCTGGAGACCCAAGGTTGGGGACTACTGATCTACAGGATATCCTACTGTACTCACTATCATTCACAAAGTAACACTAACAAAAGGAAAATTCCAGAAGCTGACCCTTTTTTTAAAATTAGTAAACTTCTCACCCAAACACAAAGCAACTGCCAGGGCTGTTTTTCAACAACCATGAATGGTAGTGAGCAAGATTATCTCTAACTACAAAGCAAAAATCAGTAATTTCAATATGAGTGAGCTTCTGAATATTTGTTCTAAGTTTTTTTAAAATATATTTTAAAATATTTTTACAACCAGACACAGAATCCCTTTCCCAGCACCAATGCCTATTTGGCCAGGAAGGAGTTAAAAAGTTCTCCTCCTGAGTATCAGCTAATTGGGTTCTGACATACAGGGTCAAAGTACAGATAGTCCCAGGCCTGGAGTTAGTCTTGTGTCAGGAACGTAGTCTCAGAAATCCAGAGAGAAAGTTTACTGAAAGCGCTCAGGGCTGAGACACAACTGCTCTGTCCTTTTATAATACAGAAATATTATGAATGTGCCTTATAAAATTGTATGCTAATCCACTGGAGATACATGGAAAAATGTCCCTTTGTGGAGGACTGTCACACCATTACTTTCTTTAAAGTAAACCTATCTTTGACTGCTTCTGTTACCTTTTCTTGCCCTCCAAATATCTCCCTTCCCTGGCTGCAAAGTGCAACAATTACCCTGTTTTCCCGAAAATAAGACCTACCCCAAAAATAAGCCCTAGTTAAGTGAAACCCCGCCCTCCACCATTGTGCAGCAACCAGAAGAAGATGACATGACTGTATTTGAATATATGTAGATTGTTATACATGAAAAAAATTAAACATCCCCTGAAAATAAGCCCTAATGCGTTTTTTGGAGCAAAAATTAATGTAAGACCCTGTCTTATTTTCAGGGAAACACGGTATCTACTTTGAAATGCTTTTGCTGGTATGCCTCTTCTATGCCTGCTCAGTCTTATAACAAAGTGGCTGTTTTTCCATTTTGAATGGCCTTGTTTGAGGTTCAGTATTTCAGTCCCTACAGCCTGGATTCTTCCCTAATTAAAAAAAGTGGGTGGGGTCAACCATTCCCTTTCAAGATAAGCAGGACTTATCTTTTCAATTTGTATGAACTATTTTAAATTTGGGGATATTTAGAGTCGTTTGTTTCTGCACGGTGGTGGTAAAATAGTTTTACTTTTGAAAAATCATAACTCGAAAACCCTTGACCCAAACTTTCCCAAGCTGTCTGCTACAACTGTGCCACCTTTGGTAATGATCCAAAGTCCAGTTTCAAAGTCATAATTGTTCTGTTTGGGATTACCCCATTTTTAAAATTCCCTTGTAGAATGTTGGTATGTTCAACCAGCACAAGATCATTGCTACACTCTCATGCAGCAATAATAAAGGATTTTATCATAATCAGACCAATCACTTTCCTATAGATAAATAACAAGATGAGGGAAAGCTGCTTCTGCAGATTATTTAAGTGTTACAGTTTTCCTGTGACTGCAGAAAAAAAAACATACCCACAAAGAATACTCCATGCGTATACTCCGTGCCCTTATGTTGCATCCAATAAAAATGATGAAAACATATTTTGAAGCTATCATTATTTTAAGTTTGTTTCAATCATTACAAAAGAATCAGAACTGTTTTAAAGAGATACAAGGAAAAGTTACTTACAGTAATGTTAGTGGGAACCTCACGAAGTGAATATTCTGATTTATTTGGGATATTTTGGTCACCTATCAGCTCATAAACAGCAGGGTAAGACAGCAAGTTTATCAGAGCTAGAAAATACTAAAACAGGAAACAGTGTGATTCACTAACAAGAATGCTTATTGGCATTTAAAACTTATTACAGAATTACTTTGCTCTTCACGAACATGGTATACAAAATACATGAAGTCTCACAATTTTATGGAACAATCCCTGTCAGTGGGAGGTCTTCAAGCTCTTGAGTTACGCACAATGAACAGGTAAGTATACATGTGAGGCAGGGTAAGTTTAATTACCAAGGACTAAACACATTTTCAGGGTGCAGCATACTGTGGAACAAACTAGAAAGAAATCTAAATAGAAAAAGCTGGAAAGATTTAATGAAATTAACGCAACGCCAGCTAGAACCTTTGTGATGAGAGGGCTGGGATGCAAGGAACAGGTCAAGAAAGGTGGAATTCAGCCCAATAGTTCAGCACAAATCTGGAAGAAAAAAATATAGGGGCCTGCCAGAGATCAAATGCTAGTGCCTTTAGCCACCCTTTGTGTCACCTCAGCTCAGGTTTTAAGTCTGGAGACTGGATAAATTTGGCAAGCCTGGGTATCACAAACATGATTTAGCACCACCTTAAACAAGGCCATCTTGCACTGTAGTATGAATGTCTGCAACTTTTATTTTAATTTATTTTCTCAAGAGGAACAGAGAGGGGACAAGACACCTGTAGCAGATTATACTACTCGCTTCAAACCACAAGTCCCCTTTTCTCCCATATCAGGATAAGCATAAAACAGGTTGCTCACAGAAAAAAAAACAAGCTCTTCTTGTTCTTGGCTTAAATAATGCATTTTTTAAAAATCACATATTCCTATATACAACATAGAAGACGGCCAGATAGAAATCAGTGAAGAAAATTTGTGCTATATTTCATAAAGACAAAAAATATGTATAATAAAATAACCTGACACTTCACAAAGCAACAACTACCTCATTATACAGCAAGAACAGCCATTTAATGTTATTTTGCAAAAAATACACTCATTTACATTCTGCCAAAGAACGTGTTATTTTGCTGAGACGCAGATTAGTTGTAAGAAATGTGGATCATGACTTTTCTATGGGCATTGCTTTATTCTGGATAATTGTCTTTATTTGTAGATGCTAGTAATTGCATTCTGTATTATAGCCTCTAGCTGAGATAATAAAACTGACACTGATTGAAATGTATTCACTGAAGTTGAAGACATCCTGATGTGATTACATGTAACTCTTCTAGAACCAATTTTGTTTGCATTCTTTAAGTTACGAAGCTTCAAAAATATGAAGACTAAACTAATTCAATACTTCTTTTCTATTTGATTTAGGAAGCTAGATCCCAGCTTTGTAGGGAAAAAGCTTTAACAATAAAAGGGAGTCAAAGCATGTATACCAATCATATGCTATTCTTTTACTGTTTTTCTAATACTCTGCTATATTGTAATAGTTTAGAAATGGCCAAGCTACACACAACTTGAAGAAACACTATCACAAGGAAAATGTTATAATTCATTTCATCATCATATTCATCCAGAAATATGAAACATAAAGGTCAAATCACCTTTTGACAACTTCGGTCAATGGGATCTACGGGTGTTGATCTGGGGTAGGTTACACGGACATCATCTCTTCCACACTCTAGAACACCCCACAATTCAGTAATAATTGCTTTTATAAATCCTAGGGGGGGAGAAACAGTTTATTCATAAGATTTCCAGCATGTACACTGGCAAAGCCCAACTATAGAACAATGCACAGGAAAAACTTTCTCTCATTCTCCATCACACAAGGTAAGTTCAATGAAAAGGGCTAATTTGCTATTTGTACTGTAATCCATGAAAAGAACAATTATTCCTCTCCAATCATATTTCTTAAAATGGTCTCTTAAAAGTTTATCTGTATAAGCTGTTCTTTCCCAACACTGCTGAAGTCACCTCCACAGTCTCTCTCTCTCTCTCTCTGTCTCTCTGTCTTTTGCTTATAGTTTGACATGAATTTAGGACCTAGTCAAAAAGATTTTGATTCTCCTACAGCCACAGTATTCCTCATGGTATCTTAATAGATATGGTGGCATATATTTATTTAAATTTCTGTCCTCCGAAGATGGTACCAGAAGTTAAAGAAATAAGAACAATACATTCTTACAGCACTTATGTTTGGAAAGGGATTCATACAGCAGTATACCAGTAGAAGTATATTATAACCCTCACAGGAGTATGTTATATCACTCCCTGGCCACAATAACACAGGGCACTGCATACAGACATTCATGGCAAACAGGGATCTGTCTGCAGTTTGGATCATCATGTGACCGGAATCTCTCCAGGCCTTAGCTGCTGTAAGAAATCTAGAAATGGGAAGCTAGAAAGGTTAGACTTACTAGATGCTGCATGGTAAGAGCACCTCGGTTCTCTGAACATAGCTACATAGCTAGCACATTAGCTGCACAAACATGAAACAGCTTGGCAAAGAAAGAGAAGATTATCTTACACCCATACAGGAAGTAAGCACATCAGCCTTCTCCACCCATAGAAAGTTGTCAAATCAAGCATAACCAACTATATTACATACACATCCCTCTGAATTCTCTATCAGGCCCCTTTGGTCCACACTGTACCATGGTGTACTCTGAACACAAAAAGGCAGCACAGACTTAATAGAAAAATATATCATATTAATGAGCCTAACTGTGTACTTGGGCTAGTATCCTCACCCTTTCTACTTCTTTGTGGTAATGCTCTCCTTTATCCAAACAAGAAAATTAAGGTTTATGATTGTCCTGCAAGCCAGGAAAGTAGGAAAAGATTTGCCACTCACAAAGGGAGATTGAATGGATGGAAAGAAAAAGAAAAAGCCCGGAGATGACATGCATAACATCAAAGTATGCCTTGGCATTATGTCTGAACTGCTCCAGTGAGTAGCACATAATCAATGGGCAATGTACAAATACAGATAAAATACATAATCTGTAGCACGGGAGCTGTGCTGAAAAGAAAGCTGTATTATTAAGCTTTATTTATAATAATTTACAATAATATGAACTGACTAATAAAGCTTACCTGAATTTTGCAGAGCTACAGCCCCTGCAGCAGTTGCAGCCACTTGTGAAACAATTACCCCATAGCCAAACTTTTCACATCCATTGACCTAGCACAAAAAAATATGATCAATTTCAAAGCCCCAAACAGATAAGTGCTACAGAAAGAGAAAGAACTATGCAAGATTTTAATATAATGTACAGTATGTTTGTTTTGGAGAGCACATAAATCTATGATCAAATGTGCCATTGGGCCCTAACCTCCAGATGCAGCTTTAACACAGAACAATTATGGTGGGGACAATAAAGCTTTTTCGAGCAAAGCAAGCAGTGAAAACAGTATTTTCCAAGTTTACATACTAATTACTAAATTATTACAGCTACCTGAAAATTTTTTGTGAATCTGTTGAACATGAAGGTCACACATTCATTAATTGTTCCTGTATTCTGTAGCAGTAAAAGCCCTTTTGGTGTGGCAGCAAAATTTAACAAGTCATCCAACAATGTCTCTTCCAACACAATACTGGAGAAAGCAAGATAAACCCAATGGAGAGAACAAAACAAAATAAATTGAACAATCCACCACAAGTTAAAGTTGTAAAATAAATATTAAGATTGCTTTTTGAGGATTCCCCCCCCCCACACACAAAATTCTTAATTATACTAAAGACACATGCCATTTCCACTCAGTGCCTAAAATCCTGTTGCTTTCTTTCTTTCTTTCTTTCTTTCTTTGACTTATATTCTGCCCCTTTAGTGCAATGCACTATTCTGGGGAGTTTACAACAGTAGTAATAAATGATGTATATTATAAAATACAACGCACACTAAAAAGTTACAACATTAAGCAAGTAAAACCAAATGGCACCACCAATAAATTTGCATTTGAATAGGTGCATTGAACCAGTGGGGATTTGGTGAATCAAATCCTCCATAAGTTATGTTGATTCAAATGAGCCTACTCTAGTTGTGACTTTCTATCTAGAGCTTTGCTGGGGTCAGTGAGAGAACTGATGGCTCCTGTGCTTATGTCTTGCCTAACAAGTTAAATGGTGTATTCTATGACTTGTGTGTCTGAGATAAGTGCATCTAGCACCGTCCTGTGAGCACTGGTCATTATCTCAATAGCTGCCTAGGGCAGCACATTAAGTCTCTAAGTCAGCTTCCAACCAGGCTTATTCTTTCAGTTAAAGCTTTTTATAGTGTTTTATACTAAATGAGTGTAACTAGGAGCGGTCATTTGGTTGTATGTAGAGCAATGGTTCATAACCTTGGAATTCAATAGTCTTAGGTTCCAATTTCCAGAAGTGTTGAGAAATAGCACAGATTCTTAGTCATTCTAACTAAGGCTTTTGGTCAGTCAAATCCATTCATAGGGCCAAAGTTGGACCAGCTAGAATAAATCTAGTTTTCAAAAGGAGGCATTTCCCCTTTTCCCTTAAGGAGGGGGGGGGGGGTGAGGTGTGATATGTACCTTTCTCAGTTAATATTTTAATGAGTAAAACTCCTGTTAACCTTATTTTTCAAACATTGTATTTTAAACTTTAAGTTTTTAAGAGCCTCTTTCAGGAATTTGTCCAAAAACTAATGAATTTAATGTTAATATATTAATTCTAATATGTTGTTTTCAAGCTATGACCATGGCTAATGATAATAAAAGTTTTCATCGCTTGTGATTGGGTGAAACTTTGGATAGAGCCTGCTCCCTTCCTGGGTCCATAAGCTGCCTCTCAACCTCTTTACCAGAATTTCAAGTAGGTCTTGAAAAAGCAGGTTAGGAGGGAATCATCTTAATATTCAAGTCTGAACCACGCATAATATTATTAAAAAATCACTGTTTCTTCTGTTCAAAAGGCCTTTTTGAGGACAAATTTCAGCCGCTTCAACCTGGATTCTTTCTAAATAAAAAAAAAGTGGATGAGGCTTATTCTCTTTCAAGAAATGCAAGATTGGTCTTTTCAATTTATATTAGCTATTTTAAATCTTCAATAGTTTGGGGGTGCCTATTTCTGAACGGGGGTAAAAATGTTTTACTTTTAAGAAATCATAACTCAGAAACAGTCCCAAATTTGGCACTGAGCAGGAGCAAATGGTCCCTTATAACTGTACCAAATTTGGTATTGATCTGAAATACAGTTCTAAAATTATAAATTTTTATTTAGGCTGTCCCCATTTCTAGAATTGCCTTGTAAAATGTTGATTTGTTCTGCCACACAATATCATTGCTGCACTCTCATGCAGCTATAATGCAGTAAGATGTATAACATTAGAGCTTGGAAAATTCCCTTTTTGGATTAGAGCTCCCATCATCTCCCAAATTCACAGTTTATGGGTTAACTCCTTTTTATGCAGTGTTTGTAAGCAGCTCTGGAAGGACCAAGAATTACCACAACTGCACAATTTACTAAGAACCTTACTTTTTACACTTCTGTGAGTTCTGTTAAACTATGGACGGCTTCAGTTATTAACTAACACATGGAATAGCTCTTTTTTTCACTGATTACATATTTTGCCTTGTATCTCCACCTCTACAACAGAAAGAGATTTAAAAAATGGAAGCCTGAAATCTTAAGTGATTAATATTCAGACCAAACATTCCAAGCTCTGGCCATGGTTAGCATTTATGTAGTTTTTAAAAATGATGACAAGGAAATATAGGGACATCTGTGTAGGAGGTGGAAGATTAGAAGCCTTCTTCTAAAGCTGGCTTCCTATTTGCAAGTCATGGGTTACAGCAGTGGTTCCCAGCCTTGAGTCCGCAGATATTGTTAGACTAAAATGCCCCAAAGCCTTAACGACTAGCTGTGCTGGTCAAGATTTCTGGAAGTTGCAGAACATCTAGCGATCCAAAGTTGGGAACCACTGGGTTAGAGAGGAAAAAGTTATACTTGCAATCAGCTTTATGTCTCTTCTAACATATTATTAAATTGCTAAAGAATGGAAAGAATAATTTAAAATATGAAGGAAAAACAGCAGATGCTATGTTTCCAAGATAAACAACAGGACTGTATTCTGGATTTACTACCTGAGCAAAGAAGAATGAGTCCAGAATTAGAGTTCACCAACAAGGGGGAAGGGCAATAAAGTAATCAGGATAAGACATATGCAAACCTGCTTAAGACACCTATTGCTACAATTAAATTGTTACACTGTACAGTACAGCTACTGAAAATCAACTGCACAGTCTATTGATCCAATTAAGACACTTTTAATTGGGCCAGTTAACAAGTGCTATCTGATTACACCTGTCTTTCATTACAAAATGTGTTATTATAACGTTCAAAACTATAGAAAATGTCATTAAAATAAGCAGAAGCATTTATCCATAAGCTACCTGTATTCAGTGAGATATCTTGACATATTAATGATTGTCATTACACACTATCAAGAAATGATGTGGCTAGATATCACCACCATCTATCTTTAATTTCCAACACATGCTGCAGCTAAAATCCAGTAGTAATTCACAACTACAGTAGGCCCACTGAATCAATGGAACTTACAGAATGGACTCACCAAATCCCTACTGATTCAACAGGCCCACTCTAGTTGCAAATTACTATCAGATTTAAGTCAATGTTCTGCACATTCTGTACATAAAACCATACTGAAAACAGTCAACTATCTACCATGGCAAATAACAATTGCCTCCTGGTGCACAGGCATATAGATTTTTATAAATCAAAAAGGTTGAGATTTGTTTTTCAGTTTATGATTGTTGATGTGCCACGATTTCAATAAATTTCATTTTTTTAGTATGTTTCAAGACACACAAATAATCTAAATGTCACATGGGTATATGCCACAAATGCTCCTTATTACATTTAGGGGCACTACTGACTTTGAATAATCTACAATCCTTTCACAACCTCTCAGATAATACCACTCTAGCCATTATGCAGATGGAACATCTCACACTAGAAGGGACTACAAGTCACCAAGATTATACCTTTCTAAATGAAGCCAAAGCATATCTCGCCACTAAACTCTGTAACTCTGAATGATACAGAGTGACTGGGGCAGAAAAAGAGAGTTACAAAGGAAGATTTGAGGGGAGGCAGGTGTGAGTTCTGGACTGTCTGCAGACTTAAATAAAGGCTTTTTAGCTCAACAGCTGAAATCCTCTTGCATAATTACAATAGCATTAACGCAGTGTAACTTTTGGAAGTGAGCTACCTTAGGCTGAGCAATCACATTACCTGTTGTGTACTAATTAATGTGATTCAGGGCTCAGCTAAACATCATAATACTCCTGCTTTTGCATCAGGCTTCGCATGCTTGAAATCGATTAAGAATATCTGCTTACACAACTTAAGAATGCCTTTTTTTTGGTTGGAAAGTAAGTTTTCTTTAAACACCCACAATGAGGTTGTTTATTTTGAAATGGTTTTGGTTGCACTTTCTTAAATTTGTTTTGGCATGTGTGCTTGTCTGTGTAGAAGTGCACCACCTGCATCACACCAGCAGAACTCCGCAAGAGGATTTTGCTCACGCTGAATATTAAAAAGCAGTTTTCATTATAATCCTGCTTAAAGTAACAACCTATATAGTACGGAATCAGAAAAAGATTCTGAAAAAAAGCTTTCTGCAGTAATATCTTTCTACTTCAAACATCAGTCTGTTTACTTGACAGATGGTCAATTGCTCTGGCAATGACCTGGATGTTTATGCCATCAACACTCTCAAAGTTCATGACTGTATTATTGCTATTTTCACTCTGTAATATTATCTGCAGCTGTACCCATCTGCACTGAGTTCCCACCCCTAGAATGTATACTTGCATATAAATCTTGTTTAAATATTTTACTGTATGTATCTGAGAATTGTAAATGGATTGTAATGAATGAAAGCTCCCAATGACATAAATTTATTGGTCTTTAAGGTTCCACAACATTTGTTTTTATTTTTGCTTAATTTTTGTTATATATTGGCTAAAATAGTGGATGCTTCAGCTAAATTTTAATCAGGTTGTTCAAAATGTCTTTTGCATATACTGAAGGCTCTTAAGCATGGACTTCATAATGCATACTGCATGATTTTAAAAAAATGTATGTCTCTATACTGATCTATTTTTCTTCTGAGGAAACCTCATTTTAACCAATATATTTACAGAAACTAATTGGTGTCCTGTAGCTTGACAGCATAACAACTCACTCCATTTTGTAAACAATCAGCAGATGCTGACAGTACAAAAAAAAGATAAAGAAAAATGGCAGCTAAAAATGATTTAAGTATAATGGAGGGGGGCAGCTATAATTAATATATACATACATTGTGATGTCTTCATTGCCTTGGTTAATACATCTTACATAGAATAAACAAAGCATATGAAAATTAACTGCAATGCATTTTCTGTTTTAATGCAACGGATGTGGCCCAGTGATGGAGCACATGCTTTGCATGTTGAAGATTCCAGGATGAATTCTTGGCTAGGGGTGTAATGGGTACTTGGCCATTTTTCCAATCCCATGGTTTTTTGCTTTGTTTTGTTTTTGACATTTTGCCTGGCAGCAAATCCCTCCAGGACCCTCATGGAGACTACAACATTTCATGGCGCAGAAGCAAGGACAAATGCCAATCACTGCACCTCCCACCTCCACTGCCCCTTCTTGCCAATTTTCTGCCCAAGATTAAATTTGACAGACCTATCCTGCTTGTGCAGATCTTTTTGATGCTTTTGTCAATTTCAAGTGCTTGCACTAGTCAGTTTCAAACTGCACTACTAGTTAGAGCAGTGTAAGAGCCTGAAATGATAAGAACTACAAAGAGATACAAAAGTCCTGCAAAGAATAATATTCAAGCACAAACAGTGCAATCTTAATCTTCTGCAGGAAGCAGTAGGAAAGATTTATTTAGAGGAGCTGATAAGGAATCCTTCAGAGAATGGTATCAGTTGGTAGACGTGTAAGCCTGCTGCAGCACAAAAGAAGTCTTGCAGTATCTTTAAGACTAACTAGTTTCATTTTTCATAAGCTTTCATGTGTCCAAGCACACTTTTTCACATTAATAGAGTGGCTGTTCTCTGGGGAGTTTAAAACTGTTGGCTGGGAAAGTCTTATCTCTTGATAGTCAAGAGGTGCCATCAAGTCCACCTAACAATTTTCATTTAGAAGCAAAACAAATATTGTATCTTCATGCAGTAGTCCTTTGTTTTCACCAGTGAATACAAACAGTAGTAAAAACCCACACTACTATACTTTTCAATGTGTGACGTCTGATACATTTATTACCTCATTCCAAAAACTGGCTACCTTGGGACTTTACAACCACATACGTAATATTGCTTCTTTGTCCCCACAGCCCTCTAATACTTTGGTGAAAGTCCCCATACACACATGGATAACTTCACAGTACATAATCATAAACATCATGATCACCACCATGTGCCATCAAGTCAATTCTGACTTATGGCAACCCTTTTCAGGATTTCCCAAGTAGAGAAGACTCAGAAGCAGTTTACCATTCCCTTTTTCTGGGGGCATCCTGGAGCAGTGCTGCTTGCCCAAGACCACACAGGCTGGCTCTTCTCCCTGGAGACACAGTGGGGAATTGAATTCCCAATCTCTGGCTCCATAGGCAGGTATATAAACCACTAAGGTCACAGTACATGTGATTTTCATATACTATTTTTATTAAGTTTTTCTTTGATCTAGTTCTGAAAGTTGACAAGGACCAAGAATCCTGAGTTTTAAAATGTTATTTAAATTCCATGATTGCAGATTTAAGCACTTTTATCATACATATAGACAGGATAATTTTGAAAAAAAAAATACTAACAAGCTCTGTGATTCTTGGCTTCTTGTTGAAGCACAGTCTGTGCCAGCTACAGGCGTAGGAATTCTCTCTGAAAGCAAACTAGTCTGTCAAAATGAAACAAAAACAAATTGCAAAAATTTAGACTAATCACAGTATAAGCAAGACATCAATAATTCTGATCTCAAGCCAACTGTTAGAGCCAACCACAGCAGACCTACTGACCTGATGGAACTTACATAAGTGTTTACTTACCAAGTTCTAATTAATTCAAGAAGTCTACTCTAGGTGGGGCTAGCAACTGGATTTAGACTTAATGAAGACTCTCTCCCTCTGTTATTTTGCTTCTGCAACCAACCACTGAGCATTTCCCTCTACAAGCAAAAACTCGTTGTTTCCTAAATGCTCCATAATCTCTGCATGACCTACACAGATGACGCAGAGTCTGGACAGAGATACCACAGGTACCTTCCCTCAATGTTAAAAAGATTCTGCCCTTGGTCATTAAGCACAAAATACACAGAGATATCTGAGTAAGTCTTCAAAAAGAGTTTCTTACGAGGATCACAAAGTTATTTACTAAATATTTCTAGGATAACTCTGAAGACCAACAGTACTCTGGATCAATTTGTAGGCAATGATGCACTGGACATTCATGACCAACAATAGCTCACAAACATCTATATAATGACTATAAACTCTTGCAAGCTCATTCAGGGCAGATTACATACATCACACCTGCATACTGTTGTTTCAATATTACCCAAAGTCTGTAAGGATCATATGTGTCTATCTTTAACTATGTGTACTGCACATATTCAAGGCAAATCATAGACCTCTCAGCTATAAGCAGGTCTCATCTACCTTTGGCACATTATAATGTTAAGTGTACATAGAAGATGCCATTTTTACCATATTGTTTATATCACAATGCAACTTAAGTATAAACATTTTTGTTCATATACATATATGCCATCAATTATTTTTATGGGATTTCACTCTGCAGAACAAGTGTAGGAGTACCTTTTTCCAAGCCTCCACAATAGACTGGTGTAAATGATAAGGCAGCAGCACCTCTAAGCCTTCACATGTACTATACATCTGGCGGCACACAAAAATGAAAGCGCCTTTGAGGACGGGCAACATCTCAGAATTGGACAAAACGGAAAATTCATCATCAAGAAGCTTCTTTGTAAATTGTCCGATTGTATAAGCACCCCTAAGGCTACAAACAATGAAATATTTCAAAAACACTGTATTTAACTGACTTGCTTCAATGCTACAAAGAGGATCATTTTCAATGAGTAACTGAAATGCTAATGCATCTTCTGCTCGTGTGCACTAAACTAAAACAAGTTAAAGACAATATCTATAGGATCTTCCCATGACAGCAAAAACATCACAAGAAAAATCCTCCCATCCTTCTCCCCCAGTAGGCCATCCATAAATTTGCTTTAACTAAAAACACAGGGCCAAAGTATATGTTAATTCATCGTCATATGGCATAGACAGGACCTAGCAAGACTCTTCCTCAACAAGGACAACAACAACAACAACAACAACAACAAAGTAGCAGCAAGGAAAGTCCAAACTGGATGGCTCACATACAAATTTAAATTAAATTTCCACAGGTTTAAATTGCAACCCCCCTGTGAAATCTTTCCAAAATGGGCTTAGGAAGGTGCTATTTTGGCTTAATCATCATTGCATCTAGACCAACACCATCCCTGAAAACCAGCAGTGGCTGCTCTTTGTTAAGAACCAATTAATGGTATTTTCTTAGCAAGTTATTTCAACGTTTGTTTTCAAACCCTGTACAATGTCTATCCCAATTGGTATAGGGGAATATATTCCTTAACTCACACCCCACAAGACATTTCTGTTTTTCTTGGTAAAGAATTTGGCTTCTCCTTTCCTCTAGAATTCTACATTTGGCCTACATTTGGCACTTAAAACACTGCAGAGAATCAGGAGTCTCTGTTAGTGCATGAACATATATAATGGGGATGACAGAATCTGAATATTGGTAATCCATCCATGTCATTTTTCAGATATTAAACCACAGGTCTGTCCCATAGTTCACAATTTTTAAGTGCAAAAAACAAACAGAGATAACACATTGTTATATACAGATTTAGCTAATATGTGCATTTTTGTTTGCAGGGTTGTTGAGTTTTTTTTTGCATTTTTGAGCCCAGAATTGTCACAGAGATCAGCCAACAGAGCAGCCAGAAAAAAATAACTGTGCTCTGATTCACGTATTAGCCTGGAGAAAGAAAATTTTATCAGTTCACCGGAAAATGCAGACTAAACAAAATTATTCACCATCCCTACTTGCAAGCTACTCTTACTTCACAAGTTAGTCATTACAGCACCTCTTAGGCGTATACAGAAGCAATTACTGAAAAGAGTGGTAACTATCATTGTTGCTTAAAATGTGTTTACATACCTAGTACCCCCCTTGAGAGGGGACTTTTCTCCTCCATGAAGCAGAAGTGAAAGACCATCATCTACAGCAGCAATCCTGGCCAAAATATCAGCTATATGTATTAAAGTAGTCTCTGGACAATTCAGATGCACCTGCATGCATGTAATTTAAATATTTATTTATAAGATTTTTTAGCCGCGCCATTACCAGTGGTCTCTGAGCGGCGTACAATATTAAAACTTTAAAAACATTAAAAATAGGCAATATTATAATAATATCCTATATTTAAAACCATCATTAAAACATTAATATTAATAAATCCTGCTGCTCATATGGCCAGCTAAAGAATACTATTTAATTAAAATGCTGGCTAAACAGAAAGGTCTTTGCCTGGCGCCGAAAAGCCAAGAGTGTTGGAGCCAGGCGGATCTCTATAGGGAGGGCGTTCCAAAGTTGGGGGGCAACAACCGAGAAGGCCCTATTTCGGCATGCCATCCCCCTCACCTCTTTCAGGGATGGCACCTTCAGAAGGGCCTCCTGGCCTGATCTTAGAGGACGGGCAGGCTCGTATGGAAGGAGGCGGTCCTTTAGGTAACCAGGTCCTAAGCCATTTAGGGCTTTATATGTCAAAGTAAGCACTCTGAATTGTCCACCTGGAGCTTCCAAGGTCAGACCCGGGTCAAGGAGCACACCCAAGCTGCGGACCCTGTCCTTTAGGGGGAGTGTAACCCCGTCTAAGGCAGGGAAATGGCCCTTTAACCTATCTGGCGGAGCACCTACCAGCAGCACTTCTGACTTGTCTGGATTGAGCCTCAGTTTATATATATTTTAGAAGTAGATGGTGTACAGAGCCTCCATCTACAAGTTTTGTAGAATAAAAGGCAAATCAAGCCTAAATTTAGAATTCTTATATTATAATCTGTACTCTCAATAAAGCTGTGCGCCTTTTACTGAGACATTTCCCAAGTAGTTTTACTGTTCCCATTAGTTAAGTCAAGCTGACACGTAACTACACAGAAAGCATGGAAATGGTTTCTGTTTCGGACTGTAACTCTCAGAATCTCTTCACCAGATTATGGGAGATGTAGTCACAAAAATAACTTTTCAATGCTCTATCTAAATATTGTTTTAAGAATTACTCAATGTGTTCAATGAAAAACACACAGCAAAGTAGCTCCAACACTCTTAACAATACATAACCTTGTGCTTTTAGGTAAATTCTGACTTTTGGCAACACTTTTCAGGGTTTTCTGGGTAAAGGGTACTTAGAAGTGGTTTACCATTCCCTTCTTCTAGGGCTGCTCTAGGCTTCATAGGCTGACTGTTTCCCAAGAGGCATTGTGGAGAACTGAACACCCAAACTCTGGCTACCCAGTCAAGTACCCAACTCACTGAGGTATGCAGCTAGCTAACAAAACCTCTTAGGGATACAAACATATTTCCTCCACACAAATGAAAAACTGAAATAGATCTGGTCTGAAGAAGCGGACTTGTCCATGAAAGCTCACAGTAAAATATAGCAATTTGTCTTTAAGGTGCCACAACATTTTTGTCTTCTTTTTAAAATTTTTGTTTTGTTTTTGCCTGAAGCAGAGGAGACTGTTTTCTAAGACACACATAAGGACCATACTTTCTTTATTTTTTTTTATTGCCTTTAAAAGCTTCCTCTTTAGAGCTTTCTTCAGAATCTTTTTTTGTTTCTTTAAACCTTTCTTCTATGCAAGTCCCCTTAAGATTTCAAGTTCTATATTTAATACCACCTCTTGCAAATTCACTGAAATTCAGCCTACTGTGCAATGTACTGCATCTGGTACAGCTAGAGATGGAAAGGCCTGGGGGGGGGAACCCCAAAAATGGGGGAAACACAGCTTTTTTTCTGTTTTATTTTTCCAAAGCCATTTTGGACATATAGACAGTTGTAGGGAGTTGTAGTTAGCCCAAATTAATTCAAGACATGCCCTTCTTGTAGAACTGCACCTTTGGGGAAGGGGAACTTCCCAGCCACATTTCCTTAACCTGCATATGTAGTCTGTTGCTCACTTGCTATGAAGCTTACTGGATTTATTTCCTGTATCTGGTGATGGCACTTTCATCCCTAAACGATAAATCCTATACCTCTGAGCTAGCCCCACTGCACTCTGTTTCAGTTCAGCAATCCAAGCACAGAAGCAGGCTTCCTTAGCCCTTGATAGATTGGAAGCCTCAGATATAAGCAAAAAAGGATATGGAGCCAGAACAAAGTGCACCCAACTGAATTCCTGCATGTATCTGAAGAGGAATTCATGCTCCTATCAGTCTTGTAGATTAGAATGCACATCCTTATTCACTCAGTGTTAACAGACTATTAGCCATACAAAAGGATTTTCAGTGTCTCCAACTGCAACTGGTTTATTGCTACCATATTTTTCTGCACTAAAAGTTATTTATGCTTATTTAGAGGAAATACAACAAACCTCTGCTCCATTTAGTAAACAATGGACTGGTTGAAGAAGAGCTTCTATCACGGTATTAGTATACAGACATTCAGCAGCACATTCTTTTCGATCACAAAGAATTCTAAGCACATCAGTAACAAGGCCAGCTGGAGAAGAATTGGCTGACAAGTTTAAAAAAAATTGTTTTAAAAACAGTAGTGAGCAACTGTATAATAAATACAGCTAGGGAAATTATATAAAGGAACTAAAGTTATTTCTTTTCCCTTATCATCCTGAACTTCAAATCCCAGACAGATGTCAAGAACCATTCTATCTTCGCATTGCATACATAATTATACAACTGTGTCTACAGACACAGAGGAAATGAATAAACATGAAAGGAGAGAATTGTTTCTTCACAAAGTGAGGTGATTAAGAAATAACAGAGGAAATATAAAGGGCAATGTTACCTGAATGCACAGTCAGTGTCTTTGGGCAATTTGGAGAACAATAGATAAGACGGGTAAACATTATGACGAGGTCTGTCAGGGACATCAAATCTATGAAAATCAGAATGGGGAACAATACTTGAAAATGTGTGCTACTTAT
This sequence comes from Intellagama lesueurii, assembly GCA_037013535.1. Lineage (NCBI taxonomy): Eukaryota > Metazoa > Chordata > Lepidosauria > Squamata > Agamidae > Intellagama > Intellagama lesueurii. The sequence goes on from JBAJHW010000001.1 coordinate 264,629,847, forward strand.
AATTTAATTAACAACAATGCATGAACAATATTTTACATACCAATTAAAGTTAAATGGATACAGCTTGTCTTGTTTTTCCAACAGCTTCACAAAATGAAGGTATTATTTTAACCATAATTAGGTGATTACCTGTGCAGAGCAATTCCAGAAGCACCAAAAAAGTTTGTCAGCTGGATATTTTTAGTCCTGGAAATATTTTAATCAAAAGGTTGTTTTGTTTTGTTCTTGCAATAGCCGCTGGCCATGAAGAACAAATGAAGAAGTCTGAGATAAACTTAAAATCTTGCTATGGCTCCATGGATCTTCACAGCCATAAACTGGCCCATTTCAAACAGAATACTAAACCACAGTTTAGCAGCTTGTGCTTGAGCCTCAGGCTTACATTCACTGCTTCTGTTTCAACACATCCATGAAGCGACTGGATGGTTTAAACTAAGCAGTGTTTTATTACACCTGAAATGGGATCTGCTTAACCCCATCTTCCCCACCACTCTTTCCACAAGCATATCAGAACAAACAATATAAACAGAAAACTGATAGCGCAAGCAGCATGCATTAACTCTCCCTTCGACAGTGACTCACCCACTTCTCCCACATGCAAGAACTGCCTAGAGAGCACAGCACAGGGCATTTGAGGCCTGTTGGTCAACCTGAATTTCCATTTATTCTCTGGGACCTGACTTCACTTGTGAAACCTTTCTGTGTTCTCAAGGAGCAAGCCAAGCCAAGGTTAACAGCACCATAGAGATGCATGTACCTTGCCACACATACCAAAAAGCCGCTTGGACTGTTTGTTCAGTAAGCATTCCTACAAATCTTCACCCTTTTTCCATTTCCTGTGGAGTAGCTAGTCCTCCACTAAAGAGTGTTCTCCTGTCTTCCAAGACCACTGATATTTCCAAGAGAGGCATGCAAAACAACCTCTCCTGGAACGGAAAAGAAAGCAGGTCTAATATAAAATAAATTCTGATTTGTTTCAGTATAGCCTTACCTTTTTTGTTTTTCAGCAGAATAGGAAAGAGTTTTCTGCCTTGTTTATATATCAACAATCTGCCTAAGAGGCTCAGGGAATGAACAAAACATATATACTGCAGGTCTTTTCCGGTGTACAAATTCTTCTGCTCATTACCTTGAAAGACAAGATAACCTATGAAAAAAACGTGTTCCTTCTTCCTTTGCTTCGTACATAAAAGTCGAAACAATTACTACTACGAAATGGAGAATAATGTATTATTAACCAAACTGCAGAGGCAGATAAATGGAACTCTCAATAAAGACTAGGTTTGTCATTTCAAAGCAGAAAGCCCACAAAGAGAAACAGTTTGAAAACTGATTTAGGAATTTTGAGTAAGACCACATTCATACCATTTGTCAGACATAAATATTCTGGTCACTGATACAAATTTTTATTACAGCGCCAGGAATTATGAATTGTTTTCACAGAAACATACATTATGCAGGACACATAAATATTATTTACCATTATGCAATGTGGAGAAAGAATGAAAGTGGCCTCTTCCATCAACTGCTGATTCACAAGCTTCCAAATAGGAGGCACACTGCTCAACAGATGCAATTATCTAAGAATGAAACATCAAAACCATATCAAAGTACAAAGCAAATGCCTGAAACTCCCCAATATGCTTTAGAATAAAAAAACACGGTCCACTTTACTGGGCTTTGAAGCCGAGGTGGATTTGTCTCATTGAAGTAAATTCTATATTGAAAGAAAGGTATACACATAATAATGTGAAACACTGGGCAAAATCCTGTTGGTGCAGTTATGCTGTTTTATCTTCCGTATTGAAAAAATAAATGACCCTTAAACCTAAGAATTTCTTAACCGCTGTATTCAATTGCCTCAAAGCATACACCTCCAAACAGCCATGTGAACTGAAGGAAATATAATGATAAAGACCACATTTTGGTATTCTAAAAATTCACCGCCAACCTGAATCTGAAACCCACAGACTTACCAACGATCTGTATTTCTTTTCAAGCAACCTTAGCACCACTGTTCTGCTGTAATAAGCATGCTAAAACGACAGAAACAAAACACAGCTCAATTTAACACTTGGCTTTATTTAATATAATATCAAACTTCTTGAATTCTTTAATTATTACAATGAGTGCTAAAATAATACAATATACTCGTATATTAGCACATACTGGCCGAAAAACTATTGTGTAACATAAGCAAAATTGTAAGTTTTGCTTTGGTCCTCACAGGTAAATAACAAGCTCCTACCTCAATTCTTCGGGGTGGGGGCACACACATGTTGCCTTGGTGCATGTGTGCGCATGCACACCCAAGAATTGTGGTGGAGGCAATTCTCCCAAGGAACTGACTGAAACATATGATTTTGCTTATATTATGCAAAAGGATTTTAGCTATTATTACTGACATGTGTCTTATTTTCAATGAAGGACCAACAATGGAAAACGTGCTGCTTTCAAAACAAATGAACGGTTCATAGTTACTTGAAAATACTGTTCAAAATCCCAGAAAAATCTGGACAGCACTATTTTTCTTTTGTATGTTCCTGCCTACTGTATTTTCCTGTCTATTTCTTCTTGGAACTAAAACCAATTCTACCTACACTATACTAAAACCACTATACTGCATCCCTTCATCAATAGCAGGCTTCTCACCTTGCTGAAAGTTTCCATTGCCAGACAAGTCCTCTGCTTTTTGTTCAATGATGTGCAAAGTCCCAAAATAACTGCACCTCTTAATGTATTACCACAGCATGATGGCCCACTAGCAATGGGTTGTTTTGCCTCTCGAACAATCTCCGATATGACAATGTATTGAAGGATAAAGCAAAACTCAACAATATTTCATACAATTGCTTAGAAACTGTAACTCTTGTCCTGATTCTACACTGCAAACAGACCCTGACAGGATTATTAGCAAATTAATTTTAAAGACTAAAAGACTGAGATACAATAAGCAAGACATTCAAAGTCTCTTACCATCCATTTTTTAAACCATACAGCTTTGAGATCAACAAGAGCCAAGTAATATACTGGATCCAAAAATTCTGAAGAAACAGTGTGGCTTAATTCATGTTTGACTGACAGAAGTGATAGAGTACTCTCCATTATTTCTTCCATGTATCTAAATAGGTTATAAAGGAAAAGGTATTAAATAAGAATACAAGGTTATTGAAGTCATTCACATTTAAAAATTTTCTCAGATAAGAAATTATAATGCGGGGGGCAGAACAAATGCATTTTAGATACTTCCTAACTTATTATCAATAATGCATCTTTAAAGGCTCAGAAAGCACACATACATTTTTTCTGTATACAATTAATGGAAAGTCACCTTTGAAAGTGAATTAAATGTATGATATGTAAAACTGCAATATTGTGAATATATTTATTGAGGAGTCAGTAGCCTGTGAAATTAAATATTAAGAACAGTGAGGAACTGCAGTTTATGCTTAAATATAGGCAAATGAGATCAAAGTTAAAGGTGACTATGAGTCTCAGTACAATCTTTATAAAAACACACACACACACAAATAGCCCAAATGGACTTAGTCTTACACACAGGATTACTGTCTAAACCAAAACAAAACCCAGGAAACATCAATGCCCCCTGTACAAACCTCATAAGCAGGGAACTGCTGGAACAAATTAAATTTTCCATAAGAAAACTGGGGAGTTCTGAGGTAAGTAATCATATTCCCCTTGCATATACCCACACCTCATTCTATCTTGTGAAAGCCTCCACAAAGTCAGGAGCAAATAAGCTTACTACACCAAAAAATAAATTGCACACTGTAGTGTAGTATTTAGTTTAAGATAGTAGTAGTTAGTATTAAGAATTCCACACATGGAAGTTGTAGAAAAAAGAAAGGATGATTGCAAAACCGTGACATACTTTTCTGGTTGACGAATCCAAAAAGATGGGACTTCCCTCTGGTACTCATTTAGCAGACGTATCTGTAAATAAACAAGTAACAGTTGCTTCACTCCTAAAAAATCTAGTGGAAAACAGCTTACATTAGAAAAGAAGTACAGGAAAACTGATCTGTACCTTTTTAAGCAAATGTATCACATTTGGGCTACTTATGTCAACACCCATTGACATGGTAGGAATATGATGATCCTCAGAAAGAAAGAACAGCTCTAAGTATTTTGCTGTAAAGTGGAAAATACTGCCAGTTAATTCAACAGCAAAATAAAATGGTGGTCTACTTTGGAAAGAAAGGAAACTTTAATGAACATACCTAAACTCACATAGAGTTCTTTTGTCATATTCAGTGAAGAGGAAGAAAATGTCTTGGCATAGAATTTCAGAACTTTGTCCTGCAAAAGTAATAATTAAAGCTGAATTGTTAAGTCAGCATGCGCTTATCTGCAAGATGCCAAGTCTGCCCAGGTTGGGAGCCATGTTATGCACAACACCAAAGACAATCACACATATATCACACATTTCCACCAAGAAGCTCATGGTGGGATACAAGGTTCTGCCTTTTGTCTCTATAACAACACTGTGCAAGAAGTTAGGCTATCCTCACAACCGCTTGGAAAGTGAGATAGGTCGCCATATGAACTTCATGGCCAACAGGTGATTTTTAAGCTTGTTCTCTCCAGTTAAAATCTGAAACTAGCTACTATACAACATGGGCCTTTGCAGCTCCATTAACAGACACCAGAGTATTACAGCATCTACATTTTCACTAAAAGTTTTCACTATTAGCAGTTACCTCTTTCCTTATGTCACTGGTGCAGTGCTTGTTAAAAAACTGATTAAATCAATAGGGTTTGGCTTCAGGCATTCAGGAATATTTAAGGATCTTTTTTGTTTTTTTAATTTTCTGGACCATAGATAGCACAATTCTCCATTGTGGGAGTTCCACCTACCTTGCAGGCATCTGAGAAACATCTCAATGTGATGAACCTAGAAGCCTAAGTGCTGTGGCTTGGCTAAGCCGAGTTCCACTCAACTGTCCTGCCCAAAAAGAAAGCTCCCAGCTAGCACCAGGGCAGGAACAAAATACTTCATCTAGCTAAGTCTCAAGGCCTTTCTCTGAGGTGCATCACACTGAGGTGTTTCTCAGGAGCTCACAAAATACAAAGAACTCCCAGAATGGATAATTATAGTATTTGTGGTCCAAAAAATTCAAAAATCTGATCCCTAGTAATATTCTGCAGCTTGAATACTACACCTACCTGCTTCGCATGGAATGAACCATTCCACACCAGACTGGCATATTCACCTATGGAGTAGTATAGGGCCAAAGTTGTAGTTCTAGTATTTGCAGTTGTGTGCCACAACTAGCTCCTAAAGACTTTCAAAGAACATTGTTCCTTGTGGAGACCCTTTTCTTGGTATTTTGGCAGTATTTCTTATAGGTCAGCATAATATCCAAAGTAACATATGGATATTTAGGAGCAAAACAATGTTATAATACAGCCATTCTCAACCTTTTCTTGGCCACAGCTATAAACACAGTATGAAAGAAATACAGGCACAACAAACCTTATAAGGTGGTGTGTGAAGAACTGTATCCAGTCTGTGGCCCCCTTCAAATGTGCCAGGGGCCCCCAGGGGGCCATATGGCTCTCGTTCAGAATGGGTGAGCAGATGCTCTCCCAGATAACATGAAGTTTCCAAGATCACTGCTTCTTTCTCAGGTGAAAGACATATTTGAATCTTAGGTTTAGTTTTAGTTGGCTTCTGTCATAATATACACCAATTTCTTCTAATGTGCCTGTTATGGGATGTTCTATCATATGAAAACTGTCCAACTCAGCAGCAAGTAAAAATCAGCATAAATAAAATTTCTGGTGCCTTGGGAAAGTGGTTACTCATTGGTATAGAAGTTAAACAAAATAAAAGCACTACACTGCCCTGGGGTAGGCCAGCACCAACATACGGTCAGAATGATTACTGACCCTCCAGGCAAGTAGTGGTGAAGGTTGTAGTCCAAAACTTCTGATATGCACCAAGTCGGGAGGGCTCATTTTCACTCTTTCAATGAACATCGCTTTATTTATCCACTTTATGTTCCTCAAGGAAAATGGAAGTCAACATATAGTTTGTTTTTTAAAATAGTGCTACAGGGGATCGGGACTCACAAAACTGCATGGCTCTGCTTCTTTTCAAATCCTTTGGAGTCACTCTGAACTAATTACTTCAGATAACCATGTGAAACTTTTGCATGTGTTGAATGCATATATTGCATAACATGATACTCAAGTAATATAACAGCAATAGTAAAAGCCAATAATTTCCTTACACTAAAACTGGAATCTGGATCCGACAGTGCTGTTGCAAGATGCTTACGTAAATTAGTCCAGTTCTCACAGCTTAATATATCAGATGGAGGTGCAGAACACAACATTTGTATGGCTTCTTGGCGCACCTACAACATCAAAGTTGAGATGTGATGAGTCAAAACTATTATTACAAAAAGGCCTGCTTGTTTATAGAAAAGGAAGGTCATCAACCTCTACTCAAACAAACAACTTGCTGTTGTTTATTTGTCTCTCCCACCCACTTGATACACAATTCTTACTTCCATATTTCTTTCCACTTCTTTCCTACTCAAGAATCTACCTAGCACTGTTCTCCATTTGCCTGTGCTCCACTTCTATCTTTCTGCAGCAGTAGTACAGAAAAGAGTTTACCTATATGTGCTGGCAATGTTTATTTCTCTCTTTTTTCCCCTGCAAATGGCAAGGCTTCATGACGACCAGCTCAATACAATATACAAATGGTCTCCAGCAAAAGGGAATAATGTACACACTGGGGCTTGTTAGGGACTCAATTTGCACCACATTTGTTTGCATCCACTGAAAATCTGCTAATGAAGATCAATGAACCCAGCAAGAATAAAGGGCCACAGCAGTAGTAAAGTACATTTTCCATACAAGACATCTCAAACTGAATCACCAGAAGTGGTGTAACCCTGAATCCAAGCAGGAATTGTTTAATTAGCAGAAGCTGTACTGTGAAGCCACTCAATTCTAATGCAATGGCTCTAATGTATTAATATAATAATTACACCCTGTCAAGTTAACTCCAACTTTCCAGGGTTTTACAAAGTACTGAGAAGTAGGTTTACTTTCTGGAGGACACTCTGGCACCTTGTAGCTTGACCAAGACCAAACAGGCTGGCTCCTCTCCTACAAGCACAGTGGAGAATCAACTCCAGATTAGAGATGCACACAAACTGCAGATTTAGCGGTTCATGCCAGTTCGTCCTTGGGAGAAACTGTTGTTCAGAGGTTCCCAGCCCCACCTCCTTCAGCAAGCATCCACTCAGTGGGTGGGCACCAGCCAGAGGAGGCAGAGTTGGGAAGCGCCGAACACCTGTTCATCCCAAGATCGAACTGGCACAACCACCAAACTGGCAGTTAACGCCCATCTCTACTCCATATCCCTGGCTCCACAGGTGCTCCTAATCAATGAGTTAGCCAGCCACTTGGATTCTGGGCTACGCTGCTACAGGTGACATTATTTCTCCTCAACTGGCATAAATTACAGAAGAGAACATTGGCCATTATCTCTCACAATCATCAATATAAAGTGACCAAAGGAAACACAAGCCTTATATAAAGGCAGAGATCTCAAGCTAGTAAATTACACTTCAGTATTTCTACCCTAATCTGTTTCTAAACTAGGAAATTATAGTTCTCACTGCCCAGAAATCAGGATCATTTTATTTTTAAAATATTCAAATAATTTTAAAACATAAAAAGTGCATTCTATACAAGACAAAAACACTTTGGTGTTTAAACTCTTGGTTCTCAAACTGAAGCACCAGCTGTAGGTTATGAAGAAATTCCACAGGGAACATGAGAACTGAGATATTAATTATCTTTCACATTACATTTATTTCATTTCTGATGTTTCTTAAAGTAATTTACATTTTTATTAATTCTTTTGAAAATAAAAACTGTGCTTATTTTTAATCTGAACTGTGCCAATTTTAATTTGAAATAATGTTTTGCTATATTTCTGTTTATTTTTAGTTTAGTTTAATTTTAAATCAAAAACTAAAACTTTTGTTAAAAGGGGTTGGTTGGTGGCAAGTAAGAGGTACCAAGGCATGAGGGTTTCTCCAAACCAAATAGGTGACATCCAACTTTAAAAAATCTAGGAACCACTGGTTTAAAGCACCAACATCTGGTCTATTTTTTTTTCTCTTTAGCTCCTTCTAGCCTGCTGATGTGTGCTGTTTTAAAATTAATATTTATATCTAAAATGTTTTTGAAATATTTTTGCGATTTTTGCCACAATGATCTAAAATGCAGTTTTTCTACTTGTATCATGGACATTTTAGTTAACACTGCCCTTCAAAATGAGAATAGTCCTATAAGGGTGGAGTTTCCCCAATTAATATGGGCTTAAATTGTGCCAAAACAAAAATAAGAAGGGAGAAGTTTTATCTGAAACATCTTGCCTTTTAGACTCACCTCCTTGGATTGTGCAGGATCAAGCCTTTCTACAAGCAACTGCAACTGTTCTTGGTTCATGAATGTATAACTCTGCAATACATTGCAAAAGCTCATTAAATAAATCATATAAAAATAAAGGTTTAATGGCTATGGTAATTAGCCAATAGTGATACATAAATTATTTTAAGTGTTTCACATTATGTTGCTGAAATACCAAAAACTATATTTTAAATTATTAAATCTACATACTGTATGTGTGTTATGTGCTGTCAAGTTAGAACCAACTTATTGCAATTTTAATAAGATTTTCTACAAAAGTAAAAGTGGTCTTACAAATTTCACCCCCCTCCCCCCATTACGTTCCATGACCAAGAGGGGATATAACCCCAGGTTTCCTGAGTCCTAGTCCAGCACTCTATCCAATACATCATGTTGTGTATCATGCCTCTTAGTACTAATCCCCAAAAAATATATGAAAGAAGTTTAAATGCATATTAAAATGTTCAGATAGTATTCTTAATCAACTGTATACTAAAGTATTGAAATGAAGCATAATATTTAAACATAATGACTATCAAAACTCTAGGCAGATCTTCCCTTCATTTCAGTAGAGAGGGATTAGTCCTGTATATCCAGGAAAAGTTTGTAAAGAGACTTTCTGTTTAGACTAAGCTGAAGGAAAAACCTTACTTTTGTGTAAAGAAACAAAAAACAAAATAATGTTATATCTTTAAGACTAACGAATCTATATCAAGTGTGGACTTTTGTGGATTTCTCCTGCAAAAACAGGAAAATTCTAGATGCCTCAGAGTTATACCCTAGGAGTAAGAGTACAACTCTGAGGACAGGACATTTTGGAGATCGTTATTCATAGAATCGCCATAAGCTGGAGGCAACTTAACAGCATGTAACAACAAGAGTTACACACAAAATAGGCTACCAGCTAAATGCAGTTTGGGTCTCTAGCCCTTGATCTAAATGGAACAGATTTTATTTACTGATTTTGCCATTACAATTTAAAGAAAATACAGCTCAAGTCTAGCACAATGAACAGCAACAGACATATCAAACTGATTTCACAGAAACCGTCTAGGGCACTCAATTACCTTCAATGTGAATGCATTTAGGTATGATAGCTATTTTTCTGGCCTATCAGTGGAAATAGGAGGTAGGGTGGGAAAGGTTATGATGCCAGCTAAGATGGTCACATAATAATTCTAATCTTCTCACCCCCATCTGCCCATTTCCTCAATTTCACTATCTTAGCAGATTCTGTAACAACTGTTGCCTTGTTCCTGAAACCATTTTCACTGCAATCCCTTCCTCACAAAGCTTCAAGACATACTTGCACATGTGTTTTGGACACAGTGCAATACAACTGGCTTCAAGCCCTTGAACAAATGAGCTTTGCAAAACTGTCTAATACATGCAACACCTGATAAAATTGAGTTCAGGAGGTTTTATTGTGTGTTTTCTTCTTCTCTCTTTTGACCTTTGAGACAACAGTTGTGTCCAGAAGATGGGCAACACAACTGTCAAAGGCACTGTACCATTGCAATAAAGCAAAAAGACAATGGAACACTAGGGAACACAAGAAGAAAAGAAGAGGAGTGAATATACGAGCAGAAGGCCAGCTATGTATCCAAAGTAAAGCAGATGATGGCCAGCCAGTCAGTGAAATATTATCTTCAAGACTCACAGAGATGTAAACAGTCTTCCGCATCCATACATATGCTTTATAGTACAATTTCATACCTGATTAAAAGAAGAATCACTATCAGAACAATTATCTGTATAGTAACTGCTGTGCTGTTCTGCTTTCACTTTTCTCTGCATCTCTTTGTAGCGCATCTGATCTTCTTCAAATTTATTAATCAAGGATTCAACCACAACCATCATGACACTCTTCAGAGAATTCATCATTTCTCTATACCTTCAGAATCAAAGAAATGGTTAAAAATACAAACTAAAATTCATGAGTTGTATTATGCACAAGCTGATATTTAAGCATATTGACCTCAAACACAGATGTTATTTGTTTCTTTGTTTTTCCTTCTTTGGAAATCCAGTTAAGTTGATTTATGCATATGATTATGGACAGGAAAGAACTGTACTTATGCATTTCTCTACAGCAATACCCATTTTGTATCTTTCAAGACTGCAAATGGAATAGAATGCATCTTGTTGGGTAGATCTGTGTATCTGCAAGGCTCGCCACATATTTTTTGGGTGAAAGGCGCTAAGAGAGGAGTGTGCATCTCAAAAGTTTTCAAAACTAAAATGACTTGAACATCAAAGGTTTCGTCCATGTAAAAATGTGTACAAATATGTGCAGTAAAGTATATGTACATACAAAATACACCTGAATTTTTGTGCAAATGTTTGTATATCTTGAAACCAGATATGGAAATAGGAATGGAACAAAAATACTGGCAAGAAACACAAAAGGAACAAGATGGATATATTTTCACATCCCTACCTGCAAGAAACCAAGTTCCATATATTTTAAAACATCCTTCCATGAGCGCATGGCTTGCAACGTTTTTTCTCACCTGTTTCCAGAATGTACTATGAAGTATATGTGTGTACATGATCATACAAACACTCTTATATTACCTTCTCAAAGTACATGATGCTTTTGAGAAGAAAAAAGGCTTCTAAAAGCTGCCCACCATCATATGTTACAGAATCTCTGACAATGTTTTGATGAATTTTAATAAGCAATTGCTGGCCCACAGGTGTGAATTCTGGCTTAACGAGAAGTCTCTGTATTTTCTAATAAATCCTTTCATGTGCAAAGAACCTCATATAGTTGACTCAAAACAGACATGTAGCTCCTAAGTGTAAATAAATGGCTTATTAGGAATACAGCAGCCCACAGATTAATTTATAAAAGCAATTAAGTACTGATTAAGTAGCAAAGTTGTTCACAATGACATTTTTAATTTCCTCCTGCAGAACAAGGCCATCCACATATAACTGAGATTACGTTTAAGATGCTTCTAAAATTGATCTCACCATTTAAAGGTTCACTGAAATTTCCTATAAGGGAAATTTCCTTTAGTCCTTGGAACCTCTGTATTCATCTCATATGTTTCCATAGGAGATTATATGTTTAATCATATGAAAAACAATCCATTTTCCCAATTATGTTTTATTTATTACAAACTTACAGTTACTCTGACAGAAATAATTCAGTTTTCAGTTTTTTGAACATTTTCCTTAGGCTTTGTAACATTTATCAAACAATACAATTTTATAATTCTGCTATTCTTGCTAAATACTGCTCACAAAGTATAAACTCTAATCCAAAATCAATTCAGCATAAGGTGCACTAATCACTACCATACTCACAACAGCCTCACCAATTACTGTAGTGTCAAGGTCAGATTTATTCTCACATCCCCATGGCACTGCCTCTGGCATTACTCCAAATTGGGCACATGTCACATAGCAGAAGTTTTATTTTTGACTAACACACCTAAAGAGCTCTAGGCAGCCATTCTCAACCATTTTTTGGCCATGGCCATAAACACAATATTAAAGAAGTATATGCCGAATCAGGATTGTATAAGTCACATAATGAACCTTATAAGGTGGTGGGAGAATTATTATTTCCAGTCCGTGGCTTCCTTCAAATGTCTCAGGTCCCACCAGGGGAACATATGGCCCCTGCTGAGAATGGCTGCTTTAGAGCAATCCCTTCTCAAATCACTTTTCAAATTAAGCGAATATGCAAAACTAAACAAATAAAATCTATCTATTACCTCCTTAATTCAGCATAATAAAGCCTTTTTGCGGAATGCTGCTTAAAATAATATATTAGTTAAAATCCTGTTGTTTAGCATAGCAAATTGGACCAGTGGGGCAATGGGGAATTAGAGAAAACTCCTTCATAAACTCTATTGATTCAAAAGGGCCAACTCTAACTGCTATTTACTATGCTAAGCAACAGAATTTTGGCCGCTATTTTTTAAAAGCCTATTATGAAACAAGTAAATAAAAAATAAAGCAACAAAGGGGAAAAGCTGCCATTTTGGGGGATTTAGTAGTCTAATTTTTCTAAGATATTTTGTAAAATATTCTGATGTGTACTGAACTTTTGAATGTTTTTGTCTTATATAGTAGTAAAGAATACCTACTGAAATCCAGCAAAATTAGTTTTGAGAAGGACATAATTCTTTTGCAATACCTCTGACTTATCTAAATTTTATACAATTGCAGCTGCAATCTTACACATCTACTTTACATTAAGCTTCCCTGAATACAGTGGGACTTCCCTCACAGTAAAAAGCAGAGATAGGATTGCACTGTGTAACAAATGTAATGAACAAAGAGTATGCACTTTTAATAACAGTAGTTAGCACTCTTGTTTGGTAATTATTAAGGAAGAATCAACATCTTCAAGTTGGACTTAGAAAAATTATATAAGTTTCCAATTTTGCACCTGAAACTGTTTTCTTCAAATGTTTAAAGTCAAATGTAAACTGATAAGCAGCAAGGCATCACTGTTAAGACTGACAAGATTTCAGAAGGAATGTATCAGGTACTAACATTCATAAGAAGGAACGCACAGTTAAGCAAGACATTCTCTTCAGAAAATGTCATTTTATATGCATTTGTACATTTACTTACTCTTTTGATTCTCGTGTCTTTTTGGTAACATGCTGCACAAGTGTGTCATAGCCAGATACTTCACCCTGATTTTGTGCAGAAGTACATTTCTCTGTTTCTTCTTCTATCACGGAGCCCAGGGTGTTACTTATATATTGCCTAAGATACTTCACAAATTCATAACTGTAACAAACAATTAATTGAATTTGTTATGCCATGGTATTTCAAATTGTTTTTAATGTTACATAAACTGTATTTCATCAGAAGGTATGATACAAGGTTATCAGTAAAGTTTGACAGCAGATTTTCACAGGCAAAGAGAACTTAATAAAATAAAATAATTTTATTTATAAGCTATCTTTCTTCTGATGGAGGGACCCAGAGGAGCTTCCAATTAATTTAATCAAGTTAACTAGAGGTGCAATCAGACAGGCATTTAACCCACTATATGGTTCACTGTGGGGATGGGTTGGTTCGCTCCTTTTTGCAGAGATCACACAACAAAATCACTGGGGTAAACCAGCCTGTCCCCAGAGTGTTTCTACCCTTTGGAATAAGCTTCCTACAGAGGTTTACCAAGCACCATACCTATGTTTTTAGAAAGCTAATTGAGACAGAATAATAGTGTGAATAGTGACATGAGATGCTCGAATGAATTTTAAATTGTGTATTTCTATTTAAAGACAGGTTCAGTATTTTAGCTAGTGACAAGGTTTATTGTATTCTATTGTATTTACTACTTCATTTTATTGTATGTTGTGAACCACCTAGAGAGTTATAACACTAATGGCGTTGGGTGCAGAAGTAGAAATAATAAACAAATACACTTTCTGGGTTCCTGTCAGGGACTTCTACATCTTTGGTGCAGGAAAAATCGCTCTGTTTTGGTGTTTTAGCTTGTTTCCAGCGCATACAAATCAAAGCAAGCTTGGGGCTGTCAAGGCTCCTTCCACTGTCAATTCTCCATATTGTGAAGTGGCCTAAGAAGACAGTCACTTCAGGATATTGGCAAAGTATATGCTTATTTTGCTCATGGAGGAGCAGAAGAAGTGATTTTGTTTTACACTCTATAAAAAATTGTAAAAAATGGAAACTTCTTTTCAGAAGCAGAAGGAGACAGGATGGAGCAACAAGGGGCTTTTTCCTTTCTTTATTTTTCAAGCTGTCTTAAAGGTTGGATTGAGAACCAACCTGCAGCCAAATCCACCCTTTTCAAATCCAGCCCACTCCTATGAGCCTATGTAGACAAAACCTAGGTATTTAATTCCTATGGAAAATTAATAAAATGTATGCCTTTCTATCAACTAAACTTTTTGAATGTCTTTCATAAACTAAAAGAACATTGCATTCTGTATAATGCAATTAGTCATGTTGTAGTATCACACAGAACTGTGATGTGGAAGGAGAAAGGAAAATTTAAACACACACCTTTTGCTATATTTCACAAACAAGTTTGCAAGATTACTATAATGCCTCAGTGCTTGCCTGTATCATGCTATCCTGCATGACGCAATCAATAATTGCTTCTATCTGAGTGGCTTGTCAGAATCATTCCTCACATTACGCTATGATGTACAAGCGAGGATAAGTGAACAGAAAAGGATTGTTATAGATTATTTATTTTATCTTTCATATCTATGAAACTGTAACAGTTCATTTTTTAAATAAACTGACTCTTGCATTATGAGTACTAGCAATGTGTTGAAGGGGAAGGAATCAAACACATTTTTTTTACTAATTCTAGATTGTATACGGTTATTTATATGTATGGTTTAATTACTGTATGTGGTATCACTATATTGCTTTGGAATGTATATTATGCTATTCTGGAGTTTGAGGATTGTAAGTTTTACAACACAGAACACAGACAGAGTTCTAACTCCTGTCATCTGAAGATGCCAGCCACAGAGACTGGCGAAACGTTAGGAAGAGAAACCTTCGGAACACGGCCAAACAACCCAAAAAACCTACAACAACCATCAGATCCTGACCGTGAAAGCCTTCGAGAATACATTGTACGTTTTAATCTTATAAACTGTTCAATGTAGTGCTTTCGCTAATGGTACAGTATATAAACTGAATAAATGAACAAACAAATAAATATACAGCTCAGTTTCCATTACAGACTTGTAATCACTATTAAATTCTTTCAATGTCCACAAAGTAAAGATTTCAAATTACTTGTGAAAATTTTCATCTGTTTCCTCCAAATGCAACAGAATCTCTTCCGCACACTCAACAGATGGTGCCCCTGTGATTTTCTCTTTTACGCTTTGCAGTAACTGTCTGAGCATAGACTGCAAAAGAGCTTCATCTTCACTCGTAAAATGAGACATCTGCAGAAAGAAGCATAAGAAAAACACATAAAAATACAATACTGTGCACTTCCACAATCCAGTTTACTATCTACTAAATATTTCATGGATTTGCACAGATAAGAGAACAGTACAAATAAAATCCTGTGTATTATGAGAAACAAGCTGGATTGTTTGATTGTAATTCTAAACCAGAATGTCCTATCATTAACAGCTCTGCTCAGATCTTGCAAACCAACGTCTCATGTCAGATTGTTCTCTCTTCCTACACCCTCCCCTTCTTAGAAATATTGCCTTTTTCATTAAGTTCTGCTCAGATATTGCAAACTAACAGCTGTATATTCATTTATTGAGTCAACCAATCTCATATTAGGTCTTCCTCTTTTCATGCTGCCCCCAATCACACTACTTTCCCCGACAATATTGTCTTTTCTGGTCAGTTCTGTATTCTCATATGTGCAAGGTAGGATAGCCTCAATCTACACATTTTTGCTCCAGTGAGAGTGTAGGATTGACTTTGACTTACTTGTCTTTCTGGTGGTCCATGGTGTCTGTAAGGCTCTTCACCACATTTCAAATCAATTGATTTTACACACACACAGAGAGAGAGAGAGAGTCTTTCTTCACTGTCCATCTTTTACATAGTGAAAACCTTGGTTTCACCTTGATTTCAAATGACAATCTTAGCTAACTTCCAGCTCTCTCTTTTTATTGATATTTCAAAAGACAAGGAGACATCTCTTGGAGAACATGCAAACAATATGTTTGTAGAGCAAGGGTTCAAAAGTTAGAAGACAGTTTTCGAGTCTACATTCTGAGAAGTGGACACAGCAACATTAATTTACTTGAGAGGCTAAAATATGTGTATGTTTCTCTGTTGTATGTGTAGCACTCATTCACATTTTTCCTTTACCATTTTATTAAATCCAAAAAAGCCCTTCAAAATATTTTGGCACAGAGGAACTACAGCCACATGCTGGCTGTGCTTAGTTCTGCCCTTCCCTAGTAACCATATTACAATTATGTGATCATCTTCTGGGACTCTCTGTCACTGGGTAATTCTACAAGGGAAGTTGGTCTTGGAATCTGTATGTAATGTATGTACACTTAAAACTTCAATTTTAAAAAGCCAAAAAATTCAATTCTTCAAAAAAAAACTCCAGTTTATGAATGTGGGATATTGCGATTCTGTATCCAAGATTCAAAACAACATGAAATGGCTCAATATTGCTGCACAATGTCATACTCACATTGCCAGCCGGAAAAAGCATGCCAAACTTCACATAGCAAAAGGCAACCTGAATGTTGACAACACCAATATCAGCCGTAAAGATGGTCTATGATACCTTCTTGTGCTCGTTACCATTCATAAATAGACACTAAGCGGGGGAAATCCCAGTACCCTACTCCTTCTTCCGTCAGTTAACTTCTCATCCAGACACAAAGCAATTGTCAGGGCTGTTTTTCAAGTAAGTGGGTTAATAAAAATTAGTAGCACAACTTCCAGACATGCCAGAGTGGGGCATTTAAGTTTCATAAAGGCTAAGTGACTTCTCAAAACTATAAGGGTTTAGGGCTTGGTATCATGTTCAAATACAGCATATACACAAATATACCCACCTATTTCCTCAATTCTCAGCACACACCACTCTCTAAAAGCTTTTACAGAGTTTGGAGCAAAGAGAATGGGACTTAGCTTAGTAACCCTCTCAGTAGGAACAGGATTGATACAAGATTCTAATTTTGATTTTATGCTACGATTATTAGCCAGAGAGCTAATAACATTCTTGCCAGTTTATAACTTTCAAAGCCTCAGTTCTTTTCATTGTCCTCTTTTAACAGCAACAGTGAATCTTACACCTAACATAGTTTAAAAGGGCTGTCATGAGTTTGGCTATCTTTATTAATAGAGCATATAAGCTATTGTTTTGAGCTGACAACTTTGATTTCCAAGTAAAGGAAAACTAGGGTTTTAGGAGTCCTCAGTGCCATGGGCCATCTTCAGTCTTAAGAATATAAAACCAGTAAGGGTTTAGGAAGGAATAGGATCAGTAACAGCAACAGACTCATTGCATACACAGATAAAAAGAACTGGCAGGAGTTGCAAAGTCAATTGTGCTTTTGGACATGACAGAAGCAACATGGAGGTGCATATTTTTGCAAAATCAGAAGACCTGTTGCCTGCTAGGTCATGTTATTTATATCCAAAGGTTTGTAACTGCATATTTGTAAGTAAAACAAATATTACAAGGAAGACGTAAGTGTCCAGTGCTCTCTCAATCCAAAGAAAATAAACTTTTCACAAACTTTAGAAAGTGCTTCAAAGGCGTGCAAAGTTTATCTATTTTCTGTGTTTATTTTTTTTAAAAAAGCCCATTTGCCTGTACCAACTTTATCTGCAATCCTCGTAATAAACCTGAGCAAGAACAAGACAAATACTGGTTTGATTGTAAAAGGCAAATCCATGCTACAACACTCACAGGGAAACCATGAGCTTCTCTGAGTAGGGTAAAATTAAATCATACAGTCAACAGATAATTAAGTTAATATCGCTGACATAGCTCACACATTATTTGTTGGAGCATCTTTCCCCAAAGTAATCTGCCCGACCCACAAGGTCATATCAGGTGAGGCTCCTCTGGATTGTCACCCCAAGGGAAAGCCCATAAATCATCTACAAGAGGCAGGGCCTACTTTGCGGTAGCTCCAACCTTGTGGAACCAGTTTCCAGAGGAGCTTCACCTAGCCCCCTCCCTGTTGATATTTAGGAGGCAAATAAAAACACGGCTCTTCAGGGATACTTTCCACACTGACCCTAGCTGACCACCCATTTCTCTTTTTTGTCTACTTTGGTTTCTGTACGATGAGTCTGGGCTAACTCCCTTTAATGGTGACTTCCAAATTGCTTTTAGTGTTTTTATCGTAATTTCTGGCTTTATATCATACTTATTGTAAACTGCCCAGAGTAGTGCCTTGGCACCAATGGGAGCGATATATAAACTGAAAAAATAAATAAGGAAATCATGCGAACTCTGGCTTAATAAGCCTGGATATGCACAAGTAGCATGCACCCAGTGAGTTAGCAAACCAGGATTCATCACTTAAATATAGCCTGCTACAACACAGCAAACTGACGATGAGTGGCTGCAAAGATGCCAGAAGATGTGGGTAGTGGAGGAATGGTTGTTGTGGGTTTTTCGGGCTTCGAGAATACAGTGGAGGAATGCTTTATCTGAAGCTATCCTTTCCCGAGGAGGGCACTAAGATCCTTTATCTGTTTTCGGCTAGTACTGGTTGGTAGCTAGACAAAATAATACCTCAGCATCTGTATCAGTTGCATAGCTTGCAGGGACTTGATGCAACTGTTCCAGGGGGCACATAACGGATTTCTGAAAGGCATCCAGCCGCAAGATAATGCTATAGCCAGAAACAACCACAGCACAGGACACCATCCCAAGGCGTGGCAGGCCAAAGCTGCTGCCTGCCCTGTCCTTTGGAGACGGGAGTTCGAGGGAGGGGGAGAGGAGATCAATACAATATGTTAAAAACGAAATGTGTTTTGTTAATTAAATTGAATATATCCCACGCGGGGACGAGAACCCAAGGAAAAGATTAAGGCTGTGATAGCGGTGTACTGTATCGGAGAATGAGCCCCGGTGCTCCAGGAGAGTAAAAACGCCCCCCTCTCTCCCCCCCCCCAACGGCTTACCGGAGCAGGGGAGGCCGCGGAGCAGGGAGAGGCGTGCGCCGCCATCTTCTCTAGGCCGGCGCTCCGGGGTTGCCAAGGCGCCGCAGACTGGCGCCCCTCCAGATCTCGTCAGGGGAGCGACCTCTCGCGTCGGGAAGCTCCCTCGCTCGCCCGCCCGCCCTTCTTGCTTCGACCCGGCGCCGTTTGCGTTGCTGTCTTGTTCATCCGAGTCCCGTTGGAGTCCACCGTTTTCTTTTTCGCCGGCCATTCCTATCTTTTGCTTTGAATCAGCTTTTGGGCGGGCGGGCGGGTTTCGGCCGGAAAGCTTCCCCCACCCGTCTACATCGCCCCGTCCGCCCAAGCGCGGCTGCCCTCTTGACGCCGCCGATGCCGGCTTCAAGGACCCAGATGTTGGGGGGAGAGGGAAGAAGCTGAGTGCCTCTATTGCCTTGTTCCCTTTGGCTTGGGCTTCGATGGGGAGCTTTGGGCTTGCTGGCAAAGGACGCTACTGAGTGAATTTAGAAGATGTAGCCGGGTCAGTCTGCGCTAACATATCAGGCAGAAACCACCTGCTATGTCTGAGGAAAGCTCTCACTTAAAATGTACTTTTTGCCTAATGAGTGAAGACTGTGGTCACAAGCGGGAACCTACTTTCCTTGAACTAAATGGGGCAAGACTGCTGGCATCCTCACGCAGGTTATTCACCTCTTAGTATTGCATCTTAATATGTACAAATGCAAGAGGGGATTATACCTTTAGAGACCACTGAAAAGAATTGTACAGTCTGCTAGCTTTCGTGGATCAGGACCATCCACTTTGTCAGGCTTATTCCAGTGTGAAGAACATCACTTGCCAAAACTTCATGGCGAGATGGGTCTTGCCAGGAACGTTTTTCTTAGACGTAAAGTCCAAACATTCTTGGCAAGATGGATTTGGCCAGGCGCGTTTTTCTTAGATGTAAATCAGGAAAGATGCAGGCTGCATCAGGGGTGCTGTTTTAAAGTAAAGCTGAGGCAACTTTGGTTTGGATATCGCACCCCAGTTCTTCAAACAAAGAGGGGCAGACCTATACATGTATGTTATAGATATTAAGCAGTATTGTAGCAGCTTGCGTTTCCATGGTTTCCTTCTTGGGACTCTTTCTGTTACTCCATTTTCCTACATGGTTCCCCTTCAACCTTCTAATAAGCTTAAACCCATGTTTCTAACTTCTCTGAGTAGAAATCCTGTGGGCTGTTACACTGGTAACAAGTTGCTGCTTGTATCCATCATGCGCCAATCATCTGACCTGGTGTGCAGTGAGGGATACACATTGTAACTCATTGATTAGTATCAATTCATTGTTGCAGTTTGTTTAATTGCACTTAGTGATGTAACTAATCACTAAGATTCTGGCCTCTGTTACTTTTCTGTTATATATTATAATGTATTTAATTGCACTGTTAATTTTGTTTTTACTTTAATTTTTGGTTTGTAAACTGGTCAGATGGGTGGTATAGAAGTCAAATAAATAAATTCCTGTCCTTGCCAGTGTCTTAAGTAATGCAGCTCTTGATTACTAATTAATTATATGTTATCTTTCTTTACAATTGATTCCTTACAGTCACTAACATATATTTTCCCTAAATACTACTATCTCCCTCCAATTCTTTTCCCCTAGAATTAATCTACTGTACTATTTAATTCACCTTAAATTACTTACTTTCAACATTTTTCAATTTATTTCCGCCAAGTCACAATGTTAATTCCCACCCTCTCATATCTCTATGAATCCACATATTTTATTCCTCCATTAACTCATTGGTGTTTTAACTCTGTGGTCATTTCTTGTAGGTGGAAATTTCCCTTTCTGCCACTCCGAGACACTAACAAGAATGGGCGTGGGTTATAACATATCCAAGTAATCTTGAGTGCGACAAGTGGATTGAAGAAGGATGCACACCTGATAGATTTATAGAAAAATGGAGTTTGGTCTTAAATATTGTAATACATATTTTTGCGATAATATGTACATCCTTCTGTGTTTTCTTTACTATAACATTGTGGTGGAGTGTATATAGATATCAAATAATGACATGAATAATAAAAAATCAAATCATAAAGTAGTTCATTTTGTTATTTTTGTTTTGTTCTGTTAAATGTTGTTTGTCCTGTTAAAGATTTCTCAAATTGGAAAAAAAAATGTTAACCATTTTGCATGGGAGAAAAGATATGGAGAAATAATGGGGGGCTGGAATGTCAGTTCTTAGAGTCACTTGAAAATGCATCCCTGATGGATCCTGAAGCTGGAATGGTGACTCCAAGAATAAAATGGCTACTTGAACTGGAATGAGAAACCTGAAAAGGAAATTATAGTCTCTGGAGCCAAATGACAAGCCCTGAAACTAAAATGATAGAGCAAGTACTGGAAGAATAACTCTTGATAGTAGAATGAGAGGCCTAAGGCATTCTCTTGCAGTAGAATGACAAAGAACTGCAATGGTAGACCTTGAACTTGAAATAACAGCTTCTGAGATTTAAATAAATGTCTTCAGAGGTAAGTAAAGCTATAATATTTCCAGGGTCAGTGAGAGAATGGTCCTAAATTCCAATATTGTTTCCTACTTTCCTTCTTATACCACTTCTATCAAAATTTCATATTGATTGATTGATTTAAAATATTTTTACCCCACCCTTCTCCTTAAGAAGGACCCAAGACAGCTAACATCATTAAAAGGCAATATTTAAACCTAAAAACAGCAAGTATACAGTTACTAAAAAGGATCAAACAAATACCACAGTAAAAAAAAAAAGCACCAAAAACACATTCAATGCAGTAAGGCACAACCATCCATTTAAAAACCCACTTAGACAGTCATTAATGGAAAGCTTGTCTGAAGAGAAGACGTGGGACCTACTGTCTTTAAGGGCAGATTGAGGAGCTGAACAACTTTTTGGGAGGTCGCTGAGATACAGGTTGAATAGTGTGGGCGCCAATATGCAACCTTGACTTCCGGTTCCGACTGGGTGCGGTGAACAAGTGTTTGTGTTCGAAGTTCGAAGCATTTCTTTTATCCTTATCTATTGTTTTTAGCAACATATTCTCTTTGACCTGGTTGACCAGGCTGAGACCCTGCAGAAAAAGCTATCTTTTACCCGAGGCTGAAGTGTAGGAATGTTTGGAGGAGTTTACTCCTCAGAACATAAACAGCTTATTACTGGGACTCATTATTGGGGACTCAGCTTTCCTCACGGCTTCTGTTACTGTTGTCGCTCCAGCCTTTTGCTGTGGAGGTTTAGCAAACAGAAGAGCTTGGGAAGCTTACTTTCTCTTTCTGCTCCTATTAAGGTGGTAACTCAGAATCTCTAGATCAGCTATGGCAAACCTATGGCACGCGTGCCACAGCTGGCACGCAGAGCCCTCTCTGCGGGCACACGAGCCATAAGTTGCCGTATCAGTACTCCCACCCCTGCAGCCAAACCTGAGGAGGCGGCTGCAGCCATGGTGCTGGCGCCCCGACAGGCAGTGGGCCAGGATCCGGAGCAGCTGGCACTGGTGGCAGATCTGGAGTGGGGTCTCAAGGGACCTCCGTGCCCAGGATTCCCCCTCCGCCACCACTTCCGGTTCCGCCGCCCACCATCCGCTGGGGTTTTTTTTTCCCCCCAGTTTGGGCACTTGGGCCCAAAAAGGTTCACTGTCACTGCTCTAGATCCTGTATCCTGTATCCAGTATTGATCCTGTATCTCCAATCTGAATTTACAGAGAATTTACTGAGAATGGAGCAGTCTATTTTAAGTATTGATGAAACACCTGATCAAATACTTGATCTTACTCTATCTCCCCCAGTGCTACAACAGGTGTTAAGATGTCCTCCTATGACCATTACCCCAGTGACTGAGTTTAGAATGAAGAGAAAGAAAAGTGAAACCTTGAATCACTCACTAAAGGACAAGCTCCTGAGTAGTAAGGGTGACATTAAAACTCTAAGAACAAGGAGACAAACCAAGACGACAGACTACATCTGGAGGCAAAGGCTAAGTAATTCATTAATTGATCTACCAAATTCAGTCACTGAGCAGGGGCACCTCCTGGATCTCAGTCACTTGAACAGCCTCCTAAGTGATTACAGTGGTGCCTTGACTTACAACCGTCTTGACTTGCAACCAATTTGAGTTACAACCAGCTCCGGTTGCAACATTTTGCTTTGACTTGCAACCGGTGCTTTGAGATACAACCAGAAAAAAGGCCTCTTTTCCCCATTGTTCCCTCCCTCCCTCCCTCCCTCCTTTCCTGCCCATTTTTTAACCTTAGAGGTCATCTTAGGTTTTTAAAAAAAGTCTCCCCCTAGTGGACGGATTAACCGTTTTTGCATTAGTCCCTATTTTTAGTCCCTGCTGGAATGGTTTTTTTTTTTTTAGACTCCAAACTCTCCCGCATTGTCTTCTCTCTCTCTATCCTCTCTCTTTTTGTGCCTAAAAGCACAAACCTTTGTCTGAAGGGTCTATGTACCCCAGTGATGACCTTCTTTCTTCCCTCTTTTCCCCATTGTTCCCTCCCTCCCTCCTTTCCTGCCCTTTTTTTAACCTTTAAAAACAGCCGGAACGGATTAATTGTGTTTCAATGTATTCCTATGGGAAATGGTGCTTTGAGTTACAACCAACTTGAGTTACAACCATCATCCCGGAACGAATTATGTTTGCAACTCAAGGCACCACTGTACTTCAGCAAGCTGCGAACGGAATATTTTACATCTTCGGTATGCAATAGGAGCACTCCTGCAGTTACTCCTGTAGACTTGTCTGCTGATCACAATAATACTCATCCTGAATATCCAACAAAGCTCACCACATTCGGGGAGAACATAGTTAAGGAGTTGAAGGACCTGAAGACAACCACATCTAACAGTGCCCAATGTAATCAAGCCCCAATTCCACCTTAAGGAGGCACTCTTTCATCTCCAAACACCCTACTGGAAATTAGGGACTCACTAAAGGGAATAAAAGGCCTGTTAGGGCGGTTGATTGATCTAATGGAGGACAGGGCCATTCCTTCTTTAGCCACTGCCCCTGAACATACTCGAACATCTAATCTACCATTGTGGGCAGAAGCAGATGCAAACTTTATCATCTAATACCATCCAGAAAATTGCCAGCCTCACTTATGAAGAGCTCCTTTCCTGTGTCTCCCCAACAATCCAAGGGCAGGCCTTGCCCATCAGTCAGGTCTCAAACAAAATGAATGTGGCCTTACTGTCTCAAACCTCCACACAAGAATTCACCTCAAATTCTCTCAAAAGAAACACAAGCAAGGAATTGGCAAAGCCCAAAACAAAAAAGATCACCAAAGTTTCAAATAAACAAAAGTCAACTAACTCTGCAAAACTCACGACACAATTGAACACCAAGCCCAACAAGATCAATAAAGATAAGAAGGGTCCTACCAAAAAAGGGCAGAACATGCAGTTTAAACCCTTATTCCAAATGTTAGATGCCTTGCAACATGACCTACAAAATAGAAACAATCAAGTCACTCGGAGGCAAGGAAAAGGAAAGACAGATGAAGTGTCTGCAAAAGAAGGAAACCAACCACATACTCTGGAAAAAGGGAGGAAAGACAAAATGCCAGTAACAGAGAAGGGGGAAGCTTCTGCCAGAAAAAAGAATCAAGTTATTAAACAGTCCTCAAAGATGCCATTGTCAGATATACACTCTTCATTTAATAGCCACATGGAGCTGTCGTCAGGAAAGATGGTCAATAATGTAGTAGTAGATGACATTGAAAGGCAAATCCCAGTGCTGATACGATATAGATATACAATAGCCAAGAAGGGAAGGAGAACACATAGGAGATCTTCACACATGTATGGCAATGCAAACCATTATGTCAATAACCGAGCAAATGTGAAGTCAGACTGGCATCCTGTGGAGTTTAACCTGGCTAAGTACAAATACCCATACCAATCCCGCTGGGACTATAGAAGCACTGAGGACAGATGTACCTGGAATTTCACCTACTGACCAAATAAACGCCCTAGAGAGCCAGCAAGCAGTTTAAATCCCCACCTTATAATACCTAGCCGGATGCCCCAGCCAACCCACTTGCTCGGTTCTGCAATATTACATCTACAGTCTACGTTAGGGACCCAAAAGATAGCCCCAACTTCAAGGGCTGGTTATCTGAAAATCCTTTCTTGGAACATAGCTAGCTGGGACTCCAGACTGAATAACCCGGGTATATTCGATTATCTCAGATCTCATGACATAATCGCTGTCCAAGAAACCTGGAGTATAGATGACATCAGTTTGAAGGTTACTTAATGCTTAACAGTCCTGCAGCTCCTAGTAATGGAAAGGGTCGGCCAAAGGCGGGGTTGGCCTTAATGTTTTCTACCACCCCAAGGGCTCGGGTGAAATGGCTCCCACCTTGTGATAAAGCTATCATTGCATGGCTACTTGTCACCCAGATGAATTATTTGTTTATTAACATTTATATCCCCCCGTCTTCTTCCAAAGGTCAAACAACCAAAATATGTAATCAATTGGAGGTCTATATTACTTATTGAGAATCCCTAGCACCTAAGGTACATGTAATACTTATGGGAGATCTGAATGCAAGGATTGGGCCAAATAATGATATCTTTTACTCCTCCAATCTTCAGGATGTGCTTCCAGTAGAGTCTTATACCTTGAGGAATTATAGACTATCAAAAGATTTGAAGACCAATTACAGTGGATTATGCTTGGCTCGGATGGCTGTATGCCTTTCTCTTCATATTATTAATGGCAATGATTTGTTTGATAACTGTGCAGAATTTACTTTCGTTTCAGGAAGAGGAAGTAGTGTGGCAGATTATGTGTTAATTTCCCCATCTTTAGCCAGTTCGGTTAAGGGATTCACAGTTGAACAAAGATTAGAAAGTGATCATCTACCCTTATTGTTAATTCTGTCACTCTCAAATACGATACATCTCCCCCCTGAGCCACACATAGATGACAATGTCCTATCCGTACGTTATAAGCGTTTAATCTGGACAGACAAAGTAAATGCTAATGTTTCCAATTTCTTAAATTCCTCGTTTGCTGAGAACTTAAGAAATTTAATAACGGCACCCATGGAATCTACTACGGCCTTGGTTGTCTTAAACTATAACTCGCTGGTCTTAAAAATGCATTCTGTTCTAACCCCAAAACAACTTTACTTTTGTAGATAATCGGACAAGTTCACCCCTAAGTGGTTTGACAAGGAATGCTTATTAAAGAAAAATTAACTCAGAGAAATTTACAAGCAGTACAGGAAGAAGAAACTAGCAGTTCTTCCTCAGGAGTATTATGTAGTTAAAAATCAATACAAAACTCTGATTGTCCAGAAAAAGAAACAATCAACTCAGAAACAGTGCAATGTTCTATTAGACTCTGTACAGAACAAAGATTCCAAACTATTCTGGGCCTTGGTGTCTGGGGCACTATCTGCCTGCTCAGGAACAGCTCGCTGTAGCATTCCACCGAATATATGGGGAAGGCATTTTAATCAGCTATTTGAGGAGGCCAAACCTATCCAAACAGTCAACATTTCATGGCCAGATTTAAACAAACTCCCGTATTGGGATCCAGTCACTGAAAATGAAATAAGGTCATTAATAGCCTGTTTAAAATCTGGGAAGGCACCGGGCCTGGATCTAATTCCAGCAGAGTCCCTAAAGTCTAATGCAGACTGGTGCCCCCCCCCCTTTAGCTCAGTAAACAACATTTAAAAATAAAAAATGGTAGATTGCTCCTAGGCAGAGATCCCAGAATATAACAGTCAAAAGGCATTGTGCACTAATTCCATCTTTATCACCTTAGCATATTTTCTGGTTTGTTTTAAGAGCTGGTGGGAAAACATAACAAGGTAACATATGGAATACAGCAACATCTGGAGCTCCCTATAAAATTTCATGGATATGATAGAACAAATACTAAGTAAAAAATAAAATGTGCCATCTCACCATTCTAAAAAGTAAGATAGTTGTGGTTCAACTGAGTGCTTTGGTAATGTCTTGGTCCCATTTTATGCAAAGCAGCTGAGGCTCCCAGCCAGAGAAGCTCAAATGAGGATTGGCAAGGCAGCAGGAGCAGGTACTAAAGGGCTCATCAAAGCTGATAACTGGGCAGAGATCCAAAGTCACAGTCTAATACCACTCCAAAGTCAAAGCCAGGTCAATCTTTTTCCCAGTCCACAAGCGGAATCCAAAGGTGTAGTTCAAACACAGCAGGAGTCAGGCATAGTCCAGAAATCTGAAACAATGGGTCCAGAAACACAGAAAACAGATATAGAAACTAGTAGACACATCTCCAGTGGCTTACAACCTCAACTGAGGGTTTTTTATAGCTGGACTGATGGAGCCCATTGAACACTCAGCTGCAGATGTTCAGACAGCAAGGTGAAGCACTCAACTGCAGGACTTGGTACTTGGGTCTCTGTGATACCTGTTCCTGAGGAGGCTCTTTCTGTTGAGGAGTCCTTCTCCAGAGCAAAACATTTTGCCTTGGGGCTTCAAGCCAGGCTCATGCCTTCAGCTTTCTCCATTCATTTGGACTGGATGGGGTCCCACCTCATCCTCGTCCTTTGACTTTGCCCCTGCATGCTAGTCATCCACAGGTGTAGGCTCCTGGCTTCCTGAGCGTCCAGGGCCAGCAGGGCTGGGCAGTTCTTTTTTCCTACTGGGTTCTGTAGTGTTAGGTTTGTAATTGCAGGAGGACTCTGCCAGGTATAGGAAAAATAGCAACTAAAGAAACTTCCTGGAAGATAGCTTATGGAGATGAAAGCAGCATTGTTGAATGTCCTTGTCCTATTGACTGGATCGACATGCATCCTAACTTCTACTACTTGTTTGTTTGTTTTTTTGTTTTACATCACTGTATTGTATTGTGGTGGTTTTGAAGGAGGTCTACCAGGGTTTCACATTTCCCTGAACTGTTGAAAAAAGTTTTTACTACTTACAAATAAGACCTGGGATATGGAAATGTAAAACATGCATGCACACCATCATTAGAAGTATGTTAAATGAATCCTCAAGGAGATTGTTTCCTTCTTATAAGTGATGATAACTAGTAGTGTGACAAAATACTGTTGTATCATTAATATTAATAGAGGGGGCACACTTTAGCAGATGGCTGCTCTAAATAATATAGAGATGCATCACAAGTAATAAGCAATGTAGTTAATTATGATGATGAGCATGTATTATGCA
This sequence comes from Intellagama lesueurii, assembly GCA_037013535.1. NCBI lineage: Eukaryota > Metazoa > Chordata > Lepidosauria > Squamata > Agamidae > Intellagama > Intellagama lesueurii. Next base: position 264,658,094 of record JBAJHW010000001.1, read on the forward strand.
TGGTTCCTGCTATGCAAAGATAATATATTCTAAGTATGTGTTCATTTATAGAGATTTTTCTTATTCTCATGTTCCTCAAAGGCTAATAGTATTTTTGAGTACACATAAGATGAGTATGTTCTCATTATATCCAAATAGGCTGGATGTGTTTCCATTGCATATCTCTGTGGCTGTAATATAATGGTAGCATTGCTGGACAGTAAGGTAGGACCCAAACTCCAATCTGGTATTTCAGAAAAATGCTTCATTCGATTGAGAATTATTTGGAAGCTCCCAATCTGACTTGGTTCAAGCCTAAAGATTTGTTCTTCAGATCTTTGTTGGCTGCCATGAGAAATCCACAAAGAGCTTCTTCTTCTCTCCCCGCCCCCACCAGAAATGGATGATATTTTTGAAGGTATAGGAGATTTTTCTGAGGAAATGAGGCATGGCAAATATCAGAGAAATGGTGGCAGAGCTTTTGATGCTAGATCTGCCACAAACAGTTCAGCAATTTGTGCCAGTTGATTTTTCCAGCTGAACAGGTGTTTGGTGCTTCCCAGCCCCGCCTTCTCGGGGAGGCAGGGCAAGGAAGCTTGGCTGCTGCCTCTGAGTGGGCACCCACTGGAGGAGGCAGAGCTGGGATGTGCCGAACACTTCTTCGGCTGAAAAACAAACCAGCATAAACCACCGGACCAGCAGTTCATGCTAATCTCTATGCTAGATACTTTTGCTTTTCCTTCCAGAAGAAAGTAACTATAACTCCCCTGTTTTTAAACAGAATTAGATGACATTTGCCAGCAAAGTTGCACTTTCTTGGGTGGCAATAGCTGCAAAATATCAGACAAATAAGTTTTTGTGGGGGCGTTCAAAATAAATCTTTATAATAAGTCCCTTACTGTTTGATGGGTACTGTGAAAAACCACTCATTGGGAAAAATCCTTTTGACATAAATTTATTCAGTGGAAGCTCATGGTAAAATTTAATTTAAATTAATTGAAAGCTTTCTACCCTCCCATTTTAGGTTCTGAGACTCACTAGGCTCCCTTTTGTCCTGGTGAAGCCTTTGAAAGTCTTAGGATGAGGTAAAGGTAAAGGTTCCCCTTGACATTTAGTCCAGTTGTGTCTGACTCTAGGGGGCGGTGCTCATCCCCGTCTCCAAGCCGTAGAGCCAGCGTTTGTCCGTAGACAGTTTCTGTGGTCATGTGGCCAGCGTGACTAGACACGGAATGCTGTTACCTTCCCACCGTGGTGGTACCTACTTATCTACTCACATTTACATGCTTTCGAACTGCTAGGTTGGCAGGAGCTGGGACAAGCGACAGGAGCTCACTCCGTCGCGTGGATTCGATCTTACGACTGCTGGTCTTCTGACCTTGCAGCACAGAGGCTTCTGCGGTTTAACCCGCAGCGCCACCACGTCTCTGCATCAGGATGAGAGGGAGCCTTTAATCACCAAAAATCACGGCTGGATCACCCTTGGTATGATCAGGACCACCAGTGGTGATCCAGTGGTGATTTTTGGTAACTAACAGTTCTCCCCTCCACCCTGCAAAGCTCTCAAAGGATACCTCATGGCAAAAGTGAGCCATAGAGAATAAATACTTACATTTTTCTACATCCTGAGACTCAGTCTCCCATTCTGGTTTCTGTTACCATGGATGTACCAGTTCCTTGTGTTTCCACCTTAGGAGGAATCCCATGTCTCCTTGGAGAACCTCAGAACCTTTCCAAAGCAGCCTGATTTGATGGGACTCAACCAAATCCAATGAACATCCCATATTCTAAAATTCAGTTAATCTCAATGATTCCTAAATCTGTTGAATTAAATTGGTCACTAACTTCAGAACTTGTATCCTAAGGTATTAATTAACTCTTCTGAAATGTCTGTTAACATCTTATGATTTTTCTTTTCTATTGCTCAGTGGTGGGAGGGCTTTCATCTTCAGCTAAATGAATCACACGTTGAAAAACAGAGAAATGTAGAAAGATGGTCTTTTTGCAGGTTAGAGACAGTCAGACCTAACGTTTTATACCATCTTGTTTAGTCATGGCTCTGAAAAGTGCCTGCAGATGACGTGAGCAATGTGGGAAATATATTCTTTACTGCTTGATCAATTTGTCATCTGGCCACAAAGTATAGTTTAAAATTTAATAAATTTGGGAAGGTCTAGTAGCTTTTTCTTTTAAGTGAGCTGAAAGGATCCTGGCTCCTTCACCTCCTATCTCCAGAATTTAATGAAATTCTCTGTGTGTTTCTTTCATTTTACTACTTTGTTTCCTACTATATCATTGAATAATTATATTGCTAGTGTATTTCACTCATTATTCTTCTGTTGATGCACCTTACGGTGTAGTTGGATATTAGATTGCATATAACTCAGATATTAGATTGGGTATAACTCAGTATAATACCAAGCCACTGATTTTCATCACTTTAACAGATGCCTGCATTGTGTGTCAAAAGAGTTATAAACAAAATGTAGCAAATTGCTGTTTTTCTTCTTTAACATTAACTGAAGGAAGAACACAACACAACAAATATTCTCATTAATAAGAAATATACTACCCATAGATCACAGTAGGAACTAGAGGCAATAAAATTCTTGATTTCCCTATCCTGTATGGGTGTTTTTAGGAGAAGTTTAAACTGATTGGATCATATCATGAGGGTACTATTCATCGTAAAATAAATTATATAACCTTGTTTTCAAAAAGTTACTAAGATACAATCAGGAAACTATTGAATAGTTTCTATTTAGACAGATTTCTAAAGAATTTTGTCTTATCAAAAACAAGTCATAGCTTATGGCTCCCACTAGCTGGGGGACAGGCAAGCCAGAGTAGGTTTGGATGTCACAATAAACAAATGGAAGATTTGTTTGTTTGTTTGATCAATCGATCGATCGTTCCTTCATTCCTTCGATTAATCGGCCGATTGATTTTTTTTAAAATCTAATGGCCAGGCCATTAATCAGGGAGGCTTACAACATCACAAATATCTGTGGTTTGTATGGTCCAGTTGCAGCAGAGTGATTGAGCTGCAAGCGTGGGTATGCTGTGCCTAATAAGGCAAAATTCCTGAACACTGTTTTAAGATGATGTGCAAATCAGGCCATTATGTTATGTATCATATTACTTCTGATGAGTCACACACTACTGAGCAGCAATTGATTTAAACACTTACCTGAAGCATCTCAGCACCTATCTAGAACTGTATGTGTGTACCAGCATATGTTGTGTTTCCAAGGTGTCACTTGCACTACTTGAAACAAAAACTGCAATTTAAAGGACTGAATGAAAAGCACAGCTGGTCATACTGAGTTGGCCATTATGGCTCTTTGACCGAGGAAGATGGCCTGTTCTTTTCTTCGAGCTGCTTTCGTGTAGCCTCTCTCACACAAAATGGGTATTAAAGAAGTAAGAGTCTGATTCACAAGCAGGGAACAATAATAGTAGCTGGTAGGTTTCTTTTATTCTTGAGCTCTTTGAAGGGCTATGCAAATCTGTTCTCTGAATTTATTCAGTCTTCCATCAGGTGAAAATACACAGCAGAACAACATACACACATGGACACGCACGCACACATACACTCCAAATTAACACCCAGCCAGTGTAATGAGACCTGTTAATAACTATTTCCAGATTCAGGGTGGAATCCACTAGAGTGGGCTTCTGAACAACAGGACTTTTAAGGCTATTCTTAGAATCATAGAATCATAGAAAAGTGAAGTTGGAAGGGGCCTACAAGGCCATCAAGTCCTATCCCCTGCTCAATGCAGGAATACAATCAAAGCATATCTGCCAGGTGATTATCTAAGTTTTTCTTGAATGCCTCCAGTGTTGGAGCACTCACCAACTCCCGAGGTAACTGGTTCCACTGTTGTACTGCTCTAACAGTTAGGAAGGTTTTCCTGATATTCAACCAAAATCTGGCTTCCTGTAACTTGAGCCCATTGCGTGTCCTGCACTCTGGGATGATTGAGAACAGATCCTGCCCTTGCTCTGTATGACAGCCTTTCAAATATTTGAAAAGTGCTATCATATCATCCCTCAGACGTCTTTTCTCAAGGCTCAACATGCCCAATTCTTTCAGTGTTTCCTGATAAGGCTTGGTTTCCAGCCCCCTGATCATCCTTGTCGCCCTCCTCTGAACTTGCTCCAATTTGTTAGCATCCTTCTTGAAGTGTGGTGTCCAGAACTGGACACAATACTCAAGGTGAGGCCTAACCATTGCTGAATAGAGGGGGACTAGCACCTCGCAGGGTTGGAAACTATACTTCTATTAATGCAGCCTAAAATAGCATTTGCCTTTTTTGTAGCCACATCACACTGTTGGCTCATATTGACCTACGACAACTCCAAGATTCTTCTCACTTGTAGTTTTGCTGAGCCAGGTATCCCCCATCTTGTAACTGTGCAATTGGTTTCTTTTTCCAAAGTGCAGTACTTTGCACTTATCCCTGTTCAATTTCATTCTGTTGCTTTTGGCCCAGTGCTCCATCCTATCAAGGTCATTTTGAATTTTGTTCCTGTCTTCTAGGGTATTAGCTATTCCGCCCAATTTGGTATCATCTGCAAATTCGAGAAGCATTCCCTGCACTCCCTCATCCAAGTCATTAATAAAAATATTCTTTCTTCCTTCTTGTTCCTAACATTCTCTAGAGGAGCCCCCAACCATGTGATGAAGTTTAGGGGAGTACAAATGGGCACAACAGCAGAGAAGGAATCACTCTCCTCCCCCTCTTCACTGGCAGAAGTTATTGAAACAAAAGAGCTGCCAATTTTGCATAGCCTTCGGTTTTAGTGCAAGATTGCTGTTAAAGGAAGCCACATCCTGAGTTTACAAGAGCTGAGCAGGGTTCTTCAGGACAGGAAATGTTGAGGATCACTCATTCACAGGGTCGCCATACATCAGAAGTTACTTGATGGTACGTAACAACAACAAGCTGCTATTTTTAGTGGCTACACTAATAGGAGGGCTACAACATTGCATGATGACACTTCACCTTCCGAAATGTTTCCTTCGGTGTAATAATTGCTACATCCTATGGACTGCTGCTGGACATGCTTTTGAATGAAGCAGACAGAGCCATGAGTATACTATATTGAAAGAACCAATTGTCTCCTACACTAAATCTGGCTCCCTTAATTCCCTACATGTTTTAAGTGAGCCATTCCAATGATTATTCATTAAAAGCAGGGAAATTAAATTCCCATCTATTTTCCAGTTAAAATTACTATTTGCTAATTCAGGGCATAGTTTGTGGGTAATTAAAGAAGATAGTCTTTTCTCTCAAATATGTTTAAGCACATTTGCTAATTTGATATTTGCAATACAACTGTTGCCAAATTCATTCCTGAAAGCTGCCTTTTAACATGCTATTTTACTAAAGAAGCACAATATTTATCAGAGGAACTATGGAAATAATATCCTAGTGAATACTTGCTTTGTATGGATTAGCTGTCATCACATTCTTTTCTTCTTCTTTTAAACTTTCCATATGTAGGGTTGCCAGCCATACAGAATACAATAAGGATCCCAGTTCCCAGCTGTCTATCAATATTCATCTTACTTGTCCCTTTAATAGCCTTAAATTGCAGAAAATAATATAGTAACCATCACTGGACACAAGAAAGGGAAAGTTTAACAAAGCTTTAGATTTATTCTCTTTTTTTTCCAGTCAGATATTAGATTTTTCTGTAACTGCTACATGTCTTTTCCCCCCAATCCTTATTAATATTTTTAATAACTTTTAGTCTAGAGAAACTCCTAATTAAGGAATACAGGAAACCACCTTATTCCAGTTCACATTAGACCACCTGTTCTAGTGTTGTCCATTCTGAATGGTGTTATCTGAAGTCTCAGGTTGAATTTTAGTCCTGAGCTTGGAGAAATTACACTTTTGGGTGGGGTGGCAGTGTTACAACATACACCATTTTCAAGCCAGCATGGCTAGTCATCCTAGTTGGGGAATTCTGAGACTTTTGGTCTGAAAAAGTAATTTTTGCAAGCTATTTCTGATCTCTTTAACTGGAAATGTCAAGGATTAAACCCAAGATCGTCTGCCTCCAAAATATGTGTTTTACTAGGGAACTGTAATGTGGCACTCCAAAATCCATCTACACTACATTCCAACACTTTTGAAGAAATCATTCATTGCTCGGATACATTGTCAAGTATTTATTGGGGTGCACTGAGCAAAGCAGGGGTGCAACCAGCCTCCACGGTCCTCGCAGAGAAGAAAACACGAGACAACAGCTTCTTCCTTAAAGCTTATATTACATATGTACAGTCTTCACAGAATACTCCAACAGCATGTCCTGTAGCAAATCTCCAAACTCTCCACACTACATATGTGTACCTCTGTACAATATATAGTACATATAACCAATCAGGTAACATTACCTCATCTCAGGTGATCTCATATGAATGACATCAGCCTTCTACCTAGTCAGCATGACTCAGCTTTATGCACAGCTGTGCAATATGGCTGATTAACAACTTCCGTTATACATTCAATCTAAGATGTCAATTTCTTCTATTACAGTCCTTGTAATTTGCTGACATATATGCCCCTAGGAACTGATGTGTACAACAAGCATTCTCTGATTCTCACGGTTTTCTGATATTTAGCCTGTTTTGCTCTTGCCTTTATTATTTGAAACAAACCAGAGCCACCCCAGGATATTCACCTGCTTGTGACAAAACAATGGTATGTCATCTGCCCGTCCTTAAGGGTTTGGTACCCAAAGTTAACCAAGTCTCGTTGAAATCTAAATCTGCCCTGGAACTTCCAGCTTGACGCTGCGACGAGACAGCAGCAGGAGGACGGAGCTCCATCTTCTGGGCTGAATTCTGACAAATTTGGAACCCTCCCCAGGGGGTTAAAACCACCCTGAAGAGGTGGTGAATTGGGGGAGAGGCCTGTTGATCATGGGGGGATGGCGGCTACCCCGTTTTGGTCCAGAAAACTCCCCAATCAACCAGCGAGTGGAAACAAGCAGCTGAATTGCTCGCTTGCAAGTCGTCGGCAGCCAGCAATAGAGAAGCAATAAAATAAGCTAATTAACATCGTCGTTACCTCTGGGTTAGATAATATTTCATAACTATACTGCTTTATGACTATCCCTGGATGAGATAATCCCTATAACAGAAATAAGTGTCTCTTATCCCGACCACTTACAGAGCAGAGGTGAATCTGGAGAGAGGGAAGGAGACGCAAAGAGACGCAAAGAAAATAAATTGGACACTAATTAGACATTTAATTATACTTCAAGGAAGGAAGTTTGGTATTACTTTGGCGTCAGAAATTTAAGAAATCTTTCTCTTAAAAATCAGTATTAGCTAAACAACTCTGAGAATTAAACTTGTTAAGTTATGGCTATGTTATGGCTATCTACAGCATTGGCAAAAAGCCTAGAACAATGACCTTGAAAACTCTATGGCTGTCTTAAGCCTAGAAATTGTTTTGACTTCCCTTTTTTTCCCCTGAGAACTGACTGAAGCATAGACAAATTAACCCTGGAAAGTCTAATCCTGCCAAAGTGGAATTTTTAAACTGCACCTTGCTGAGATCTGAACAAAGACAATTCATATTGGAATATATATCCAGCTAATGTGGACCCATGTGGACCAATAAAAATATTTGGATGTATCCTGGATTCTGAACCTAACTGGAACACAGGCCGGGATACAATTAATATTGGAATGGACCGCTTCCGGGGCTGGATTACAAAAGACATTAGGCCATGAATACAAACATCGAGTGAACTGGACTGTCACTTTACGTCTGAGACTGGATTCAAATCTAACCCTAAAGATGATCAATCTATTAAAGTGGACTTATTGAAGCAATTATTGATGGTACTGGATTGATTACTTTAAGCAATTGGACATCTTTCACTTGGAATACAATTATTAGACATCTTGGGACATAATGCTACAACAAGGAAATTTTGGGGATGAAACAAAATCTACTCTTCAAGCAATTTTAGAAATAGTGAGATCCCACAACGAAGAGGCAAAATCATTCAATGAGCAGTTAAGGAAGGACTATATTCAACAGGAGACGGAATAATGAACAAGGAAATGTGAGGTTGGTCGATGATAGATGCCAACCAAAGGAGGGGCTGGAGGAACTCAGAGGAGAAAATTTAGGAGATCTAATTCTAACCCTGGAGACGAGGAGAGTTTTAGGTGTGCTAAGGGAAGATAAGGGGAGAGAACCAGCAGATTTAATTAAAAATAGCCTGGAAGATTTATTGGAGATAGATCAAGTGCATAAAATGATCTCAGACGATACAAGGGATGGCAGAATTATTAAAGAGATAGGAATAAGAATTGGGAAAAGACAAACAAGAGAAGGAGTTACTTAGAAAGATGTAATGGAAAAAATATTAAAGTGACCCTCAATGTTGAAAGCATGTATAAACCTAACTTCTGGAATTGTAAGGGGACATATCTTATAAATTAGAAAAGGGAATTAAACTGAAATAAGGGATCACTAATCAGGGTAAAGGCATAACATGGTGGTTCTTAAGGTGAGGTAAAACAAATAGTATTTAATTAACATATATTAGATATGATATTGATATAGACATGACAGAAAATGTGGATATAGAAATGGCTTAATAATTATATAAAGAAAATCTATATAAAATGCTTTAGATAACATTTACTATGCGTTAGGAATTTAATTATTATTTGTATAAAATACAAAGTCAGTCAGTTAAATTGCCTCAAAACGATATAGATTTGAAAATAGAATTGCTTTTATTAGATATTTTACTAGAGGATTTTGAGAACATTGTATACTGATTAAATCACCAAAACGCGAAAATAGATAATTATAAGCAAACCCATGTAACACGATGTTTAACAAGCATGAACTGAATGTAGATATAGTGAAAAACTAACAAAAAGTTATTAAATTAAAAAAAAAAGAAATCTAAATCTGCCCCCATCCCATCCTAGCACTAAAAATACAATGGGCTGGATCCATAACCATAACTATGTACCACTGAGTTAGCTGCTTTATTCTAACTATGAGTAACTTCAGAATCAATCCAATAACAAACAAACAAAACAGTTTGCTACCTTTTAATTACACCACAAGTCTGCTTCCTACAGCAGCTACCTCACTCAGCCAAGGGCCAAACTTGAAACAATTCAGGTTGAAGTTTAGCTGCATTGAGACCTCCATATGTTCATGTGTCACAGGAAGAATACTAGCCCAGGAAACACATGCATGTTTACAATGGACATTTCCAACAGTTCAGTGTATCCAGCTCCTCAGAGAGTTTAGTGCTGGACAAGCTTTACTTGGCTTGATTCAGAATTAGTTTTATATTTATGAGCTTTCTTGAGTCAACATTCAGAAAAGACTTGTTTCTTAACCAAGAATTGTTTCCTGCCTTTCAGTGTTAGTTTGCACATTCACACTGACAGTACTTTCTGTCTTCCCTTTAGTACTTGCACCTCAGTTTCACGCACCATAACTCACCCCACAGCACTACCCATGGAAGACCAACTGATGAACTACCCTAACAATGGAACTAAGGATCCTTACTTTGCAGTTTTGTTTGTATTTCTAAACCGCCCCATATCAAGGGTGAAGAACAGCACTTAAAACCAAAGTAAAATAAAACCTCATGACTAAAAATAAATATTGAAGTATGAGCCACTGTTTAATATATAAGTTTCAACTTTATCCCATGGTGACTTAACCTTGGCTAATAAAATCCACCAGAGGCAGGTTTTATAGTACTTTTGTTAATATAGACTCCTTGAGTTTGGGCAAAACTCCAAACAAAGCTCATACCTTGCCATGCTACTCACAATATCTGCTGTCCATCATTAGTTCAGCCTTCTCAGGATTCAGCTATACTTGGCTTATCCACATTCTTTGTCTCCCACTGTGAAGGAACCTAATTAAAAAGCTGGTACTCCAGTGAGAATGTAATGTTGCTTGGGGCTCTGATCCATCTCACATCTTCTACTGTTACTTTTGATTGCCACAGATCTTCTTACCTAGATGAATTCTATCCTCAGAAACCTTGCATATTTCAGGAATGTGAATTTACCTTCTATCAACCAACATCTAACATTTTTTGATATTTGGATATGTATTTGAAGAAGACTAAAGTTGACTTGGACGGGGTCTTTGTGTGGCATTTTTGTGATTGTCTCCCCCTATTCCTGCCCCACCTCAGATCCTTAGCTAAACATTCAATTTGGCAAGGTCTGTTTTTCATGGTTTTAATAGAAGGGGGAAAGGGGCAAGCTACAACACACTTCTGGTGGCAAAGCATGAAGAAAGTTGGCAATTCTGGTAAATGTATTTACAAATACAGCCCCAATTGAAGTGCACCCTATGTTTGCCTTGATGAGTGATGGGGAAAGCAAAGAAGATTAATGGAAGAAGGAAAAGAGGGGACAAGAGTGCTACTGCTGCTAGTCAGCCAATAAAATCCAACTTCACTTCCAAACAGCCATCTATGCCCTCCTGAAATATCCCATTCCATTTCCCCCAATCTCCAATTATTTTTGACAACTGACTTCCAAAATCCTATGACTACTAAACATAATCAGTCCTCACTGCGCTGCTTGGGTGTTTTATTTAGCATGTGCACATGCACACACACGCACGCACGCGCACGCACACACACAAATATATATATAGTTCTGCAGATGTGGGAGGCCCTCCACTGATTATAATCTTAATGTGACAGCAAGGCCAGCTTTGCGTTTGAGGCAGCCCTGGGTAGTCGGTTCTCTCAAAAGGCATCTTCTGCATCACTGGTCTCTGACAGGCTTAACTGGCTGTGAGAGACATACTCCAGGCAGAAGTCTCCACCCATGCTTTTCATTTCCCCAAGTGCCCCATGGTGATGTTAGGCTGGGAGAACTGTGGGAAACCAAAAATAGGTTAGGGCTTGTACCTGACACTGCTTGGAAAGCTGAGCCAGGGGAAACAAATTATGTGTAGAGGGGACTCCATTCAGGGATCAGCACTAATGCTAACACTAGTTTTCCATTACAGCTACAATTGCTTGGTCAAAGAGCCTCAGTTAAAAAAAAATCTGTGTGCTATGCTATGCAATATGCTTTGCCTCCTTTCACCTGGGTATTGTCCCCTCCTTCTCCTCTCTTTCCAAGGTTGTCAGTCTGCTCATTAGTGGTTTTATTATTCTGATCCTCAAATAGGTAGTCATATGCAACATGTTTACAAAGCAGATCATTTAATAACTTCATTTTTTCCCCATCTCCTAAGAGCACAGAGATTGCCATCAAAGATGCCTCTTGAGGTTTGTGCATCATTCTTCCTAACTTTGCCTATCGCAGATATTTTGATATGCATGTAAATATAGTGCAACTGAATTTTAAAAGCTGGTCATCCAAATGCTGATACCCTTGATGCCTTTTCAGAATCCATGGCAAACGAAAGGGAGGTAGAATTACAAAATGGATATACCTGAAAATATTCTGAAGGACATACATTTGATTAAATATTATTACATGTATTCACAGCTACAACAAATATGGAGGACACTAAAAGCAAAAGCAAAGTGTGCTGCTTATATCCCATCCCATAGCGCTGTAAGTGGGTTCAAGCTTCGGCTCTCTCCATCCTCCCTTTCCTTCCCCAAAAAGTGGTGACGACTCCTCAAGATGCATAAACTTTTTATTAACTGACAATGGAGTACCATGAACAACAACTTCTGTAGGACCAACAGGTCCACCTAACATGTCCTTTTTATGCCAACCGTCCTCAAACTCCGGCATAAAGGAAGACTTCACCAACGGGCTTTCACCCCAAATCACTCGCGATCGGTCGGTTTCGAGGTTGGGTTCCGCAGGCTGGGACAGATGGTCCCACGACAAGGGTGTTGAGCCCACTCCCCTTCTGTAAGCATTGTTGATTGATGGCTCAGTACCAATTTGCCTCCCTTCTTCCAAAGATCCTCCCCTTCTGGGTACACATCAATGGTACATTCTACAGGTTCTATTTCTCCTAATTGCATGGCTATCCCTTCTTTCCCTTTCTTCTGCTTATCTCCTCTCTTTCTCTCTTTCTTAACCTCAGCTGGGGCAGTCATATAGTACTGCTGTCTCATCTCTATTTCCTCAAGCGGTAACTTCATCCTGACTCTCTCTCTGGTCCATGGATCCTACATTTCCAGCCATCCCCATCCTAAGGGCATCTCTTCCTCCTTTTCCTCACTCTTCTTTCTCCTCTCCTCTTCCTGTTCTACCTCTGTTTCCTAGTCTACTTCCCCTTCTATCTCTCCTTCCACCTCCATCACCAGATATCCCTCCTCTATTGCTGTTTCTGACCTGACCGTTACTTTCCCGCTCTTTTTCCTCCTGTATTCCCAACTGAGTCATCGCTGGTAACATAGTATAGACAGTCTCATAACCCTCTGTAGTAGGTGTTTGAGGGGATGGCTCACTCTCCTTCTTTCTGATGGAGGCTTGCTCTTTCTCAAAAGTGCTTAAAGCACTCTCTGGGTAGTTTACAAGTTAATTCTGCAGGCTACATATTACCCCCCCTCCCGAGAGCTGGATACTCATTTTACTGACCTCCGAAGAATAAAAGACTGAGTCAACCTTGAGCCATCTACCTGGGATTGAACCCTGGGTCATGAGCACAGTTTTGGCTGCAGTACAGCAGTTTAACCACTGCACCATCAGGCTCTTGGGCAATTCTGAACAGGTGTACATTGTAGCACACTATATACTCAGATAAGTGTACTCAGGACTACTCTATAGATAAACTACTGAGTTCAGAAAGGAATTAGAGTTTATTTGGACCTTCCCCCCCGTACGCACGCACGCACAAGCACGCGCGCACACACACACACACAAACTTATAAAAACATTGTAGGTGTTTCTTCATCAGGAGACAGTACAAAGTCTGCAATATCTTTTCTGTCACATATCCAACAGAAAGGCAGATGATATAGCAGATATTAATCTATTGCATAAAAGTTTAACTATTGGGATTAAAGGTTCCAAAGAAGGCTAAAAGATTGCCAAGATAATTCTTCAAAAACATAAGACACATTGACCAAAATCCTCTTGCTTACCACAGTAAATTGCATTAGAGGAGGCCCATTGAATCAATGGGGATTTGGTGAGTCAACTCTTCAGTAAGTTCCATTGATTCAAATGAGCCCATTCTAACTGTGATTTATTATGAAAATCAAATGGTCCAGATGGCAAGTCTTGAAGGAAAGCATTTCTAGTAACAGCAAAAAATAGTAGTATTGACAGAGTGAAAGAAAACTCTTTGAGTAATTATATGTAAATTCTGAGAGAATGGAAGTAGATTCCAAAGGCATTTTTGTTCCTCTGTTCTTTTTGGACATAAGCTCCAATCTTAAAAGGCAAGCAAGAAATCAACAGGTATCACATTAATTTTTCAAAGTAGATGTGCTGTAAATAAATGTATGCCTAGCTCAATTAATGTTTTTTTTCTAATGGTTAGACATACATTTTAAAATAAATGACCACAAAAATGTTGTTATATCTTTAATTTTTCTGGAAATAAATAAAAAAGAACCACATTTTGAGAAGACAAAGAAACCATACTAAACCCTGTAGTGTTGTTCAGTATGTTTCAGAAAACAGAATAAATAAATAACTATCTCAGCAATTAAGCATGTGTCATGCAACCTGTACTTCTTTTAAACAGTGACTATTCAATATTTCAAAAGGAGGAATAACATGATAACAACATAGAAAATTTTTAAAAATGTGTAAGTTAAAATATGACCCAACAAACTAATACAATGAATGGCATAAATCCACCAAAATGAGAAAAAATAATCAAAATATTTGGACTGTATTATAAAGAAAGGAAAGATTACATCATCCATTCTATCATGCTGTAAACAATGGAGTGAGAGAATGGAGAGGATAAATTCTTGATTATTGCTGTTTGCCTGGCAACCTCCTCCCACCCTATCCTGGTATGAATGGAGCTTGGAGAATGTACTCTTTCTAGAACATGTCGAGATTAAAAAACTGGTTCTAATGTTGGCTAGAACTCCACAAATTCCCCAGACATGGCTGTGGGGGATTGAGAGAATTTTAGTCCAGAAATGTACCCTGTTTCCCCGAAAATAAGACCTAACCTGAAAATAAGCCATAGTATGATTTTTCAGGATGCTCGTAATATAAACCCTACCCCAAAAATAAGCCCCAGTTAAGTGAAACCCCGCCCTCCACCATTGTGCAGCAACCAGAAGATGCTAGGGCTGTATTTGAATAAACGTAGATTGTTGTACATGAAAAAATAAAAATAAAACATCCCCTGAAAATAAGCCCTAATGCGTTTTTTGGAGCAAAAATTAATACAAGACCCTGTCTTATTTTCGGGGAAACACGGTAACTTTTCTGAGTTCCATATATGACAAGGTGGATAAAGGATGGGAAGATAGAGCTAAACAATCTTGAAAATTTCTAGCAAATTATAAATTAATGCCAAGAGGGGGAAAGCGCCCCCCTTTCATATGCCTTCATTTTTCCTCATTTGTCCTGAATGAGCATGAGGCTTACTGGGTTTCTTGCTTACACTGTTTGGCTCTTTGGGGAGTAAGGGGAAAATACAGTGGTTTTCTGCTTACCTCAACTCATCTGAAAGGGCAGGTGGCAATGGAAAGAAGTAGGCTGGGGGGACATGGTAATAGTGGTAATGGGGGCCCAGCTCATGGCTGACTCCTGTTCCGCTTCCTCCATTCCCATTGCCCAGCTCCTGCAGTGTTACCTTTGCAGCTGCTGTACACAGTGATGTGGAAATCTTTGCCTCAAGGTGCCATCCCCCCAGTGGTGCTCCCCCCACCTTCCTTCTCCTTCCCATTTCTCTGCCTCGCATGCTTCTTTCTCTCCTTTACCTCCCAACCATCTGGTCACAGTACAACTGAGTGGGGCAGGGAGGGAGCTGTATTCAAAGGCAAGTGGGCTATAGACACTGCCTCTCTTCATGCTCAAAAAAAGAGAAGACAAAAAAGAAAGGGAGGATCAGGAGCATGCTTGCTAAGATGAATTCCTTACTGGATACGGGCACTTACTGCGGTTTGGCAGGTCAGCATTGTTCACCAGATTGGGCCCACAGGTATTGCATGGACATCCCAGATTCTGCGCGCCATCTCCTGTGTGCACCCCATCAGAAACAGCACTGCAGGCTTCCCTGCTCCGCCTCTTCCTCTGAGCAGTTGCCCACAGGAGGTGGTGGGGTGAGGAATCCAGGGTACCCAAGCAATACCTTTGGGTCTGATCAGGTGAACTACAGCAAACTGCCGAACTGCAGCAAGTGCCCATCTCTATTCCATATACAACACTCCATCCCCACAAAAATATACCTTCTATAGAGGACAAAAACTTTGCCAAATTACAGATATTGTTGCTGACTGAACAAAGAAAAGATTTTTGTCATATAGATGGTGGGGGGCAAAACCTAATAACATTAGCAATGACTCAAGTATAACATGCAGAATAAAGGTTCAGTTGGATAAGCCCAGTGATGCGTTAAACAGGCAGGCTTTTTGAGCTTATCTCCTTAGTCAACTCTATATTTATATTAATTCCCAGATCCAACTAGGATAATTACTGCCATCCATCCAGCCAGAGTCTGGAAACCTATTTGTTGTATTAGCTTTAAATGGCAATTGTGTGCAATTTTCTGAGGTTGGAATAGATCCATTTGTGCTAGAGAGATTCACAGCCTGAGCTTAGAGTCTGACAACAGGTCTACTTTCTCTTCCTCTGTGCCTTTAAATTATTGAGCTACGTCCATTTCAGAGAACTAAAGAAAATTGAATCTGGTGGATGTTTGTTTCCCATTAAACAAGAAGAAAAGCATCACAGTGGCTGCTGCGAAATAAATCTCACTTTAAAGAGGAAAGCAATCTGCTTACTAATCAAATACTGCAAGTGCTGTCTATTATGTGTGTGTTTGGGGGGGGGGGGGAATCCAGCAGGCAGTAAGTATGCATAGTCACTGAATCTGTTGTGAAATCACTGATCATCCCATTCCACATTCTTCATTAGGTACGCCGTTACCATTGACTAACAGTTCGACTGAGCTTAGCCTCAGAAGATAAATTTGTTAATCCAGTGAAGAAACACTTAGAACCCGGTCTCACTGTCAATAAGAACTGTTGTCGAATTGAGTTTTGCTTTTAAAAAATCAGTTTAAAATAAGGTATTTCCATGACGTACATAGAGGCATGGATTTTTGTTGGAAAGCGAGGCAAAATACTCTTCTGCCAGAGAGTATTTATTTTAAATGGCTTGTGGAACTCACTTATTTCAATTGTTTGGGCATATGTAAGCCCCTCTGTTGCTAAAATTGTGTCTTTGGGTTACCAGCAAGAGGCAAGTACAGGCAGGGCTGGAGAGGAGGAGGAGGACCAGTGGCAGCAGAAGCAGGAGGAAGAGAAAGCAGAGGCAGGAGGGGGGCGGAGGCGGTGGGAGAGGCAGAAGCATCAACAAGAGTTCTGCAGTTGCAGCACAGCCCCGGGAGCCATCCCAGAGGAGCGGTGCTGTGATCTCGGAAGCAGCACCAGACTTTGCTGCCCAGCTGACAGGCGGTGAAACTGGATTACTGCATCCTGCCTGGAGTGTGGCACAGCTGGGTCACTGCAGCAGCCCAATTTCACTGCCCATCAGCTGGGCAGTGTGGCACCCGCTCCGTGGCAGAGACCTGGTTTCACTACAGTCTAGGACACAGCAGCAGGCTTCACTGCCTGGAAGCTGTGGCGCAGCTCCAGAAGCCAGCTGAGAGAAGCGGCAGCATTGAAGCTGGGTCATTGCAACTGAGCAGGTGCCACGTGGCCCAGCTGATGGGCTGTGAAGCCTGGCTGCTGCCTTCTGGAGTGCAGTGCCACTCTTCTCCACTGGCTCCGGGGGCCATGCCAGAGTTTCCAGGCAGTGAAACTGTCTGCCTGGAAGCTGATGGGCAGTGAAGGTGGGCTGCTGCAATGACCTACATTCTAGATTGCAGCGAAGCCAGGTTGCTGAAGCAGCGCAGCTTCACTATCCATCTGCTGGTCAGCTGAAACAAAAGGAGGTCCTAACAGTGATTTATAATTGCATGTCTGTCACATGATTATAAGTCAAATTAAATAACACTGAGGCATATTGCATGGTATATCATTAATGTAATGCGGCCTTACCTGAGTTTTGGAAACCACACCAGTGGGACCATGGTTTAACCCAAGAAGCTGAAGAACTGAGAGAGAACAAATGGAAGTATAACAATGGGTAACTTTTAGGTCCAAGAGGAACAGAGGACTAAGAGACAGAGGGCAGAGATATATAAGCAATGGCGAAGCCATGTTTTATTCATTGTTTCAAATATCTAGCTTAGGAAGTCTGGTTAAACTTTCAAAGAAAATAACGTTTGCCTTGATTTTCACTCAGATGTGCTCAAGGTGACATTTAGGCATTTTGACTGAACCTGTTCTCCTCAATGTCAACTGCCCGACCCACCAGATCATCACAAGTGAGGCTCCTCTGGGTGGACACCCCATGGGAGGCTCATAAAACATCTACAAGAGGCAGGGCCTTCTTCACAGTGGCTCCAACTTTGTGGAACCAGCTCCCAGAAGTGCTTCCCCTAGCCCCCTCCCTGTTGATATTTAAGTGGCAACTGAAGACATGGCTTTTCAAGGAGGCTTTCCACTCTGACCCTAGCTGAGTTGAGCTGATTGCACACCTCTATCTGGTTACTACTACTATTATTTTCATTTTCATTTTTTAGTTCCATCATTGCTCTGGCACACTCTGTTCCATTGTTTATGTGGTTAGATTGTTATATTGTTTTTATTATATTTCTCCATTCTGATTATGTGTGTCTTATTGTAAACTGCCCAGAGTAGTGCACTAATGGGTGTGGTATACAAATGGTATACTGTACTAAACAAACAAACAAACAAACAAACAAACAAAGACTGATTATGCTTATCGTGTTCATAGCACTGTGTGTGGTCTTCCAATGATTTTCAAGAACTACACACTCAGACTGTAAACATAATGACCTAGAATCAATGTTGTGCAAGCAGCTGTGCATTGTACACACTTGCATAAAAAGGCAACCCAAACCTTCTATAGTAAGCAATTCTTGCCAATGTTCAGCACCCAGACACAAAGGACAGGAGGGATAACAGACAGGCTGATACACTAGTCATGGATATTAGTGCAAAGTCTAACGTATCTTCTTCTAGATTAAGAGTGTGACTACACATTAAGAAAAATACGAATTCACCTTCTGTAAAGTCACACCTGGGAATTCGAGTTTCAGGTAAATTTGAGTTAACTGGCCACACAGAGAGGGAGGAGGAAATTGACTAATTTGACACCTGCTTTTTTGCAACTGATTGTGCTGTACAATATTTTCTGATCAATGACACTGAAGGGAGGGGTGATTAGGTCTACAACAAAATTAAATACGATGTAATATGTCAAGAATGTGGTCTGCATTCTTGCGAGGGAGATCGTGTGCCGGAACATGTTACATGATGATTTATTGCCACCTCCATCATAATTGCATTGTGAATAGCACTCATCAGTCAACCAATCATTTGTGTATCTAAACTTTCAAATTAGCTGGATTGATGGCTTGGAATCATACAAGACCTTCCTCCTAAATTCAATCAGAGGAAATTGTCTATAAAATAAGCCCATTGTTGCCCTTCAGGATTTGTCTGCATGCGTGAGAGCTAAGTCATGGTATTTAGCTATAGGTAACTGAAGTCGTAATTTTTGTAGTACTCTGTTATAATCTTATATTCATGATTTTTTGTGGCTTGTCAGCTATTAAGTTGTTAAAAGAGGAAAGCAAAACTAAAAGCAAAATGGGGAACTATACTGAGGCTGGTTGCGTATTTGCAATACAGTAGGACCATGATATCTACAGGGGATTGTTTCCAAGCCTCCCTGCAGATACCAGAAATAGCAGATAAGCAAAGCAGTTTCTTCCACTTTCTTCGGTGTCTGTGCATGTTGAGAGAGGGAACCCTAGCCCAATCTTGCCAAGGTACTGGGTTTCCTGCCCTCCTGTTCACAAGGGAGGCTTCCCTAAAACCAGCAACTGTTGCCTCCCCCTGCCTTTTCCCCAAAGGTGGCTTTTCCATTTCACTAGAAGCTGCCTCCCTCAAAGATGTCGGGTTACCAGTGCATTTCCCTTAAGCCACCGTAGCATAGTCTCTGGTTCCATCTAATGGTCAGTCCTGGTAACACGCCTTGGGAATGTGTATTTCTGGGTTTTATTTTATTTTATTTTTCAGGCAGCAGATAAGTGAAACCATGGGTAGAGATCCCACAGATATGGCAGGCCTACTGTACATGTATTTACATATATTATATTGTGAACTTTCTTACATTTGTGTATTAGTGGCCAGAAACTATCTGGAAAATTATCCTGGTGTAAGTTGATTAGTGTGAAGTTCAGCTGTGAATTGTCACCAGTTAAGAAGTCAGCATTACGGGTGTGCCTTATATATTTTAATGTAAGAAAGTGGGGGGAAAGAGGCTCTTTTTCTCATTTTTGTGTTCTTTTCTTTTCTTGACTCCTGAAATACAGCTTCTTAAATGCAAATGAGGACCTGTTTACATTTACATTTGACTCACAATAAGTTCTTTTCTAAATGGAATCAATTTAGAAATCATGTGGCATTCACATGGTATTTGGATTGGTGTGTGAATCCTCTTGGGAAAACTTTTAATTCGTTTTTAAACTGGTTGTATCTTGGGTGACTGCTTCATTGACTACGCAAAAGCCTTTGACTGTGTGGACCACAGCAAACTATGGCAAGTCCTTAAAGAAATGGGAGTGCCTGACCACCTTATCCATCTCCTGAGAAATCTATATGTGGGACAGGAAGCAACAGTTAGAACTGGATATGGAACAACTGATTGGTTCAAAATTGGGAAAGGAGTACGACAAGGCTGTATATTGTCTCCCTGCTTATTTAACTTATATGCAGAATACATCATGCGAAAGGCAGGACTGGATGAATCCCAAGCTGGAATTAAGATTGCCGGAAGAAATATCAACAACCTCAGATATGCAGATGATACCACTCTGATGGCAGAAAGTGAGGAGGAATTAAAGAACCTCTTAATGAGGGTGAAAGAGGAGAGCGCCAAAAATGGTCTGAAGCTCAACATCAAAAAAACTAAGATCATGGCCACTGGCCCCATCACCTCCTGGCAAATAGAAGGGGAAGATATGGAGGCAGTGACAAAGTTTACCTTCTTGGGCTCCATGATCACTGCAGATGGTGACAGCAGCCACGAAATTAAAAGACACCTGCTTCTTGGGAGGAAAGTGATGATAAACCTAGACTGCATCTTAAAATGCAGAGACATCACCTTGCCGACAAAGGTCCGCATAGTCAAAGCTGTGGTTTTTCCAGTAGTGATGTATGGAAGTGAGAGCTGGACCATAAAGAAGGCTGACCGCCGAAGAATTGATGCTTTTGAATTGTGGTGCTGGAGGAGACTCTTGAGAGTCCCCTGGACTGCAAGGAGAACAAACCTATCCATTCTGAAGGAAATCAACCCTGAGTGCTCACTGGAAGGACAGATCCTGAAGCTGAGGCTCCAATACTTTGGCCATCTCATGAGAAGAGAAGTCTCCCTGGAAAAGACCCTGATGTTGGGAAAGTGTGAAGGCAAGAGAAGAAGGGGACGACAGAGGACGAGATGGTTGGACAGTGTCATCGTAGCTGCCAACATGAATTTGACCAAACTCTGGGAGGCAGTGGAAGACAGGAGGGCCTGGCGTGCTCTGGTCCATGGGGTCACGAAGAGTCGGACACGACTAAACGACTAAACAACAACAACATCTTCGGTGAGGGGGCTACACTGGCTTTTAGAATCGTTGCATTTGAGGCTTTGTCCTGCACCCGTCCACCCTGCTCTCACACCGCCCACTCACCCCTGCTGCTG
Organism: Intellagama lesueurii; assembly: GCA_037013535.1. Classification (NCBI taxonomy): domain Eukaryota; kingdom Metazoa; phylum Chordata; class Lepidosauria; order Squamata; family Agamidae; genus Intellagama; species Intellagama lesueurii. The sequence continues at coordinate 264,679,035 of JBAJHW010000001.1, forward strand.
AGGTGAGGGAGAGGGAGGGTCTGCCAGCAAACCTGCTTGTCCCTTTAGAAAGCTTGGCGCTTCTGTCCCTTTAAGAATGCTCCTGCTGTTCCCTGGGAGGCAGAGAGAAGCAGCATTTAGGAAAAGAGGCATATGTGAACCTTGGCAGAAGCAAATGGGAGAGCCTGAATTGCAGGGTTGGAGGAACAAAGCACTCCTTCTAGTCCCTAGCAGCTCTATCTCTCTATGCCTCTATGCCTAAATGCTGCTTTTCTTTGCCTTCCAGGGAACAGCAGGAGCATTCTTTAAAGGGACAGCCTACAGCAGGAGTGGGGATTCGCTGTGAGAGAAAGACTGGCCATGTCCTCCACTTCCTTTCAAGCTCCATGCACCCATCCGCCCTTCCTTACTTGCACTGGCTGTTGCTTTTCCTGCTGTTGCCACCTCTCCAACCACATTTACTGGTTACCCAGAGGCACACTTTGCAGAAACAGAGGGTTTTACATATGTGGAAACAACTGAAACAAATTGGGTTTCACATGTGTGCTGAAATAAATCACCCTCTGGCAGAAGATTATTTTACATTGCTTTCCAACCAGAAAGCACGCTTCCCTGGCAAAATAATCCGTTCTTCTGTTTACATCATGGAGACACCTTATTTTAAATTGTTTTTTTAAAAAGCAGAACATGATAGAATAGCAGTTCTCATTGTCAGTGGAACCAAACCCTCCCCTTCTCATTTACTTGGGGAGGGTGTTCACACCCATGCCTCATGGTAGAGGGATAGGAGATGGAGTTATTTGCCTCTAGTGCCAAAATGGCTGCTAACAACTGCACTGATGGCAACTGTAACTAATAGGATTCTAACCAGTATTATAAATATCCTCTACAATTCTGTTCTTGAAAGCTTAAATGTCATATTACAAAACATAATCCAATGCATTCTTTGCATTTCTTGATTTAATGAAACAAAGTATTATAATAAGTTTAAATGTAATAGTTTAACCACTCGTGGTGCAATGCTTAAACTGCTGTACTGCAACCAAAACTGGTCACGACCGGGCTCACTCAGCCTTCCATCCTTCCAAGATTGGTAAATTGAGGACCAAGCACGCTGGGGAGGAAATGTGTAGCCTGCATAATTAAATTGTAAACTGCCCAGAGAGTACCTTAAGCACTATGGGGTGGTATATAAGCAGCATGCTTTGCTTTTTTTTTTTTTTTGCTTTTTACAGTTCTGGACACTACACTTTAAGAAGGATGCCAACTGGATCCAGAGGAGTGCAACATGGATGATCACGAGACTGTAAACCAAGCCCTATGAGGAAGGACTGAAAGAACTGGGCTTGTTTAGCCTTGAGAAAAGAAGACTGAGGAGAGATGTGATAGCACTTTTCAAATACATGAAAGATTGATCTACCGGGGCAGCATCTGTTCTCAGTTATCTCAGACTGCAGGACATGTAATAATGGGTTCAAGTTACAGGAAGCCAGATTTAGGCTGAATGTCAAGAAAACCTCCTCATTGTTAGAGCAACACAACAATGGAACCAATTACCTTGGGAGGTGGTGAGTGCTCCAGCGTTGGAGGCATTCAATAAAAAATTGGACAGCTATCTGTCTGATTTACTTTGATTTGGATTCCTGTACTGAGCAAATGGTTGGACTCACTGGCCTTATAGGTATCTTCTGACTCAATTATCCTCTGATTCTGTGATTCCATGATTCTATAGTAGCAGTTTGTTTCAAAATGAATTCTGTGAGTACAATTATAAATATTGCAAATACACAGTAAATATTGAAGAGTGTACGTCTCCCAAAACAGCATACTCCTTCTTTCCGTTGGTAATTCTTTATTTGTTCCCTGCTGAATAGTTCTTCTTTGTTTTGATGTTTAAAATTGTTCATTTTATCAATAACACTTTCTACAATTTTTGATAACATATCTCCACAACCTTTGAGAAATTTCCCACTGCTGGAATTTCAATGCATTTTCAAATATGAATTAATGACATGCATTGCTTGAAATTAATTAGATGCTTTAATTTACAGCATACACAATGCAAATATGGTAAGAAGAACTTTACTGATCATTGTATCTATTTCTTCTTCAGCACTAGTTTGTTTTTAGGGTGTGCTTTCAAATTTATAGTAAGTGAAAAAATAATTCATGAGATCAATGTTCTCTCTAATTTTCCACCGGCACTGAGCAGAAACCCCACACCGCATGTCCAAAGTTCCTGCCGTGGCTGGAACCAAATCAGCTGCAGCACTAACTGCAGGTGCATGGTACCAATACAGTGCTGCGCACCTGCGCAGCTTAGATAGAACATTGCACGAGATTTTTCTTTATAGATCCAGGTTCTCTACGGTCATGTTCAACTACTTTCTAGGTAAATAATCTGGATGCTTGATTAAATATTCTGTTTATTACATCCCACAACATAAATGTATGTAATTCTTTGTACTTTCCTTCAGCTCTTCCATTTTCTGTGGGTTTTTGCTTGCTTGCTTGCTTGTTTGTTTAGTTTTGGGATGTTTTGCTAAATCCATTGCTGTGCTGGCACCAAGCCCTCAGTTCAGGGGAACTTTCTTCATCTCTCCACTGAACCCCTTTGTGTTGCTTGAAAACCAGGACAAACACCTAATTATCTATTTGCCTACTATCCCTGCCCACATGTGCAGATCATTTACTCTGTACATTGGCACTCTAGGAGGATGAGTGCATCTGAAGAAGAAGGCACTCATGTGTGTTATGTACTGTGAAGGTACTTGCAGCATATGACAGCCCTAATACCAAGTTTTGAGAAATGTGAAAAGTTTGAGGAGTGGTTTACTATTGCCGCCACTGCACACACACACCAGGAATTTCCATGGCCAAGCAGGCATTTGGCCCCAGGTCTCCTGAGCCCTAGTCTGACACTCTATTCGCTACACCACACTGGCTCTCAGTGTCTCATTTTCTGCTAGTATAGAAATACCTCCAGCTTTTATCCATATGAAGTTGTTGGGCCCTAACAACCTAAAAGCTTCAGTTCAAAATGCAAAACAGCCAACACTTCAGACACTTCAAAAGGTAACAATGAACCAGAACTCCATGAAGCATCTTTGCTGGCCCTGCATACTCAGTCCTCCCCCTCTAAATTTGAGCTTCAAAGACTGAGGAACAATGTGAATCCATAATAGGTAAATAGAAGAGTAGGCAATATCTTTATATACCACTAAAATAATCATACATTCTGCTAGCTTTTGTGGATTAGGGCCCCCTTTATCAGGTCTTCACTGATGTCCTGTCATCAGTGCAGAGAATTTAGAGTCCCAAAAGTTTCTGGCAGATGGATTTGCCGGGTGTGTTTCTTAGATGTAAATCAGGAAAGATGCAGGATGCATTGGACGTGTGGTTTTAAAGTTAAAGCTGAGGAAGTGGCTGATGAAATATCACACCCCAGCTCTTCAAATGCAGAAACCCAGGCATTATGCATATATTTTCCCACATGGCCTTGCTTTGAAACGACACGTTTCTTGCACAAGATAGTTACTGATCAAGGCATCCATTGGTTAAGTCTTCAGCCATCTGCTTCCAAATTTCTGGCTTTCTGATTTTTGTGCTAATGTGATTGCCTTAACTGGGATCTCAAATAGACAGTTTAAAGGGGGGAAAAAGTAAAGAGACCAATAATTCAGAACTCTTAGTTGTGGAGTGCACACAAGTTCTTTTCAACTGGTGTTTTCTTTTTAATACAAATTCTCACTGCAAGCCACAAGCCAATATTTTATGGTTTCAACAATGAGAAGCTATCACTGAAGATTTCCAGATACCTCTGCTTAGGAAGGAAAGTACAAAGCAAACAGAAAACACAGCCAAGAAAACTTGCAAAAAAGGAATAGTCTATAGTTGGTTAAGCCATATACTGTAATGTGTCATATACTGTAATGTGTCTCTGTTGCTGAACTCCCTATCCTGATTCAGCAACTCGCTTAACACAAACTAAGCAAGAGGAATGCTGCAGATCCAGGACAGTTACATGCATGCTGCATATGGGGAGGAGAGCAGAAACCTTGTGTCAATTTGCAAAGCAGATTCTCCAATTGTCAACGTTTTGCATACACAAAAACAGACACAACAGTGATGCAGGATATATGCTGCCTGCTCTTTGAAGCAAAAAAAAAAGGAGGGGAGGACATCAAAATATCACATCCTCTTTCCACTTGATCATTTTTTGACTGATTCTTTATGGTCAGGACTCTCATATATTAATAAAAGCAAAGCAGCTTTGATAGGATTTATGGACAGCATTCCCAAATAATTCCATAGATGCTCAGAATTATTTACTCATTCATTTGTCTGACTGTTTCTCCAGTGAGGTGCATCGTTCTTCTCCTCATTTTATCCTCACAACAGATTAGGCTGAAAGAGTGTGGTAAGTCCAAAGTCACCCAGTGGGTTTCATAGCTGAAGTCTCCTGAGATCTACTCCAACATATTAATCCCTCTAACGTTAACTTTAAACCTCCTTTATTATCCTCAGCATGCAAGCCAGGCAATAAGCGAAGTCAAATAAAGCAGACTAAAATAAATGCACTTTGAGGTAGTAGAGACCAAGGAATGTGAACATAAGACAGGAATATGAGCAGAATCTTTTTATGTTATATCTCCCCCTAGTGGATGATAATTTATCATGTTACTATCTATCTGTCACTAAAACATTGTGAATGTTAGAGATTTCCACTATTCTGAGACAAATATAGACAAACTGATTGATCAGGGCATTGTGCATTTCTTGAGTTACCACAAGGTGGAGCAAAGAGCCCAGGGACACTCACAAGACAAAATGGCATCCTCTATGTCTCCCTTCTGTTAAATGCAGCATTCATGAAGAGTTATGTATAGCCCTTACTGTAGCTCATTGATAACATGTTTTGTTCACAGCAAATATTTGCTGTGTCTACCAGCTCACTGACAGACTTGCAGATTACAAAGGTTAGTCGCTTGATCAAATAAATTATTTAATTAAGTGTGGTTCAATCAAAATCATACAGGAGCACTGATTAACTCAGAAGTAGGTTTTTTTATTTTTAAAAAATTAATATAGAAGAACTTAAGAAAAGCAGGAAGTGTCATGGCCACGGATTTTATGAACAGTGAGCTCCTTCTCTTTTAGCAAGAGGCATGCGTTTTCCAAGGTTTGGCCTTCTACACCACATGCATACATGTTTAAAAGCAAGCAGTTTTCAACTGTTCTTAATCATATGCACATTTAGGCATATTTGGGCTAGAACACAAACTCAGTAAGGCTCAAGTCAGGAAAGTGTAGATAGGATTGCATTGTAATGAGATGCACTGATTCCCCACCTGTGCTTGGAGAAGAATTTTGGAAGAATGCTCATCTAGCACATTTGTACCATGGCAGTGGGCTTTTTGGGGGTGGGGGTGGGCAAACACCTTCTGCAACTTAAGGAAGGATTCTAGAGATGCACGGGGGGTACATTTAACTAGGCTACAGAGAATGAAATTGTGTACCTGCCCTAGCACAGGTACAATGATATCAGACTAAATGATATACTTGCAAAGGTGCTTCCCTCAACTGGTAAAAGACATCTGTTCATCATGGTATTTGATTTTTCTCTCAGAGATTTATTACATTCATTGTGCTTTGTTTTTTGACTAGTCATTGGAAGGTAGAAGCAGACTTAATTTGCTAGTTCACTTGCTAAGGTACTTATAGTTGAAGAAACCCCATTGGACTGTTGGAAACACATACATTTTCCTTGACTTCTCGTTTGACCCAGTAGATTTTATTTTGGGGGTGGAGGTTAGGCCCGGGTATGTAAGGGCACCTGCAGATTCGGAGCTACTCCTGGTGATCTGGAGATCAGTGCAACTAGATGCCAAAAGACAGGAACTCCTCCTGGGCTAAGGATTCAAACCTGAGTTGACCAACTGAAATTTGGATTGCTAGGCTAGATCTTTGGGCTGGTCGGAAAAGGGTCTTTTATTTGGGCTGGTAGGAAAAGAGTCTTTCTCCATCCAATCCCATAATCATATTAATTGAAAATGTTTGGGTTTGCTTTGATTTCGTTTTAAGATTGCAACCTGGTCATACTCAAAGCACAATGTCTGACTAGGCATGAACACTAGATGGCAGAGTAAAGACAGGAATATTGATGGTAAAGGGTATCTAATGTTTCATGTGCACCTCTGCTGCAGTTCCCATCTGGTTCAGGCCCACTACACTTGCAATCTCCAGAGATGTATAGGAAAGAAGCTCTCTTTCACCAATGGGTAAGAGCTGCAGGTGTGGGTGTTGTGATCCAGATCATGGTTACTTTAGAGCAGTGGTCCCCAACCTTGGACCTCCAGAGGTTCTTGGACTACAACTCCCAGAAGCATTCACCACCACCTCTGCTGGTCAGGATTTCTGGGAGTTGAAGTCCAAGAACCTCTGGAGGCCCAATGTTGGGGACCACTGCTTTAGAGGACAAAAAAAGACCCCTACCACACCCCACATCCAATCTGAATGGGGAGCCTTCCCCTGCAATTCACTTTTTAAGAGTTGATCATGCATTTATTAATTTTATAAGTAACCCACATCTGATTATTTAAATAATTCATATTTAGATTAATTACCAAGAAGTACATATGTGTTGGAGGGAGGCTAAAGTGTTGCTCTTAACGTATGATTTCGTTATATAAAATTTCTCATTTATATCTTTGTACAGATATCCATATTAATCTAGTGATGTAAATCTTCATTTATTTTATGCTCATAGGCAAGAATGAAAAAAATCAAAAGTTTTTTCCTTACCGAACATAATTATGAGACTTTTTGTGTATTTTCCACATTTCTACACTTTTTGGTGAAAAATTTGCTAAAATATTTTTTGTACAAGAAACTGTAGTTTGCTCAGCACACCTACTTTGTGCAAAAAAAGCAAGATTCTCAGGAAAATGTGTTTTCCATAATATGGAAGGTTTTCTGAGCAAAGTACTACAAGGATGTTTGCAGAAAATCTTATTTGTGGAAATTGTTGCTGATGAAAAAAGGGCTGGGCTTTTTGTACTTATGTAGAAGCAAAACATTTTACAGTGGCTCTCCATTTTTAAAATCCTTTTTCGTTCTGGATTTTAAAAAATTGCATGTGTTTGTTACATCCTTACTAGAGTCCTATATTTATAGACTTCTGTTAAAAACAACAACAGAACAACAACTGCTAGAAATTTGGCTCCTTATGTTTACAATATTCATTGTCCTGTTCCTACGTATTCTCAATCTTTTGTTCTAGATGTTTTAAAAAGTCACTTTCCTCAAACTCTCACTGGATTTTGCTGTTTTATGGCTTCATATTAACTTATTCTGGTGCATTTGGACTTCCCTGACTCCCTCCCCGCAAATATAAAGAAGCAGACCCACAAAATTCTAAATGTCATAAGGAGCTTGCTATTTTAAAAAAAATGTTGACAGACAGCAAAGTGCAGATATTGTTAGAGCAAGCAGTATTAATTCTTTCCATGTTACTCATAGATGAAATCATTAGAACCATGATAGACTTTGGCTAGTCCAATAACATATTTGGTATTCATGACTGAGCACTGTTATTCATCCCAAATTCCTCCCTTCTTCCTTCCAAGTAAGTGCAGGTGGGGCGGGACAAAATTAGGAACACATCAGTGATGTGGAATCCTAACCACAGTAGAATGATCTATGTTAGTACAACTTTATGAATTTACAATTTAGCGGAGAAATGCAAAGCTCTATGGAGCCAACTACTTTGAAAAACTCATTGATATGATGTCGTTTCTTTCCCCATCCAACATGTGGGTGGGCTGACTATGATAACAGCCATTTTAAAAATGAGTTCACAGCTGATGGGAACAAAGCCAGACTGTCCACTCCAGGCAAAAAGAAATAACTGAATTGCTGCTAGTCAGTTTGTGTTCTGCTAAAATACACTTATCTATGAGGTTGACATGTAAACCACTGTGTGTGAAGTAACTAAACTTTTAAATCTGCTCTTTGTACTTTCTAAAAAAAATTATAATTATGTTTTAGAAAGCAAAAATAAATCCTTTCAATTGCTTGAAGCAACTATTTTGAAACAGATGTTTATTAAACCACATTGGCTGGATAGCTCAGTGAGTTAGGTTTCTGGCTGCAGAGCTAGAGGCTGAGAGTTCAACTCCTTACTGTGCCTCCAGGAAAAGAGCCAGCCTGTGTGGCCTTGGGCAAGCTGCACAACCCCAAGGTGCTCCCAGGAGAAGGGAATCTTATAATTTTAGAACTACAGAACTGGAAGGGACCCTGTGGATTGTGGAGTACAGTCCCTGTCTGGGAAGCATGGTGGGGAATCAAACTCTCAACCTCTGACTCTGCAGCCAGATGCCTAAACCACTGAGCTTTCCAGCAGTTACTGAGCTATCGAGCAGTTAATGGTAAATCACGTCTGAGTTCTCTCTATCTAAAAAATCTTGCAAAGGGTCTCTATAAGTCAGAACTGACTTGATGGCATTATTATTATTATTATTATTATTATTATTATTATTATTATTATTATTATTATTATTATTATTATTATTATTATTATTATTATTATTATTATTTTAACCAGGAACAGCCAATCAAAATTATAAAAACATTGTTGTTGTTGTTGTTGTTAAACCACAAGTAAATATGGTGCTAAACTACAATGAAGTTGAGATTATAGACCTTGATACAGTTCTCATGACAACTGTACAGCTTGAATCTTAAAAGAGTCTGTCTTATAATATTGATGAAAAAGAGAGGGGAAAAGAAAGAAGAAAGAAACCAAAAAGTTAAATTCTAAGAACACACAGTAGCAGCTGACCTGTATGCATGGACATGTGCAGATTTTTTTTCTAGAGAGGACAAACATACATTCTGGTGTATCAGCATAAACTGCAAGCCACTACCATACAATGTGTCTGTCTGCATACATTAAAACAAGAAATAAATTTATGATTCTGGGGCCTGCTCTCTCTTGCTTCCCCATGTACATACATGAACATATGTGCCTGCCGCGCCCCCCTGGTGTCCCTTGTTTGTTCTCCCCAAACACAGGTCCACCCTCAGGATGCGTTGCCTCTTTTTACGCTGCCACCAGTGGATCTAGTCCACACTATATCAAATATATGTATCTCAGACACGAGCTACCAATACAACAGGTTTTATTGATCATTTGGTTGGTATGTAAATCACAGATGTAAATCACAGTTGTTGAGGATCATCATTCATTAAATTGGATTTGATTACAAGTTTACTTGTATGTGCTTTCATTCACAGTAACCACTTTAACAATATTCTCTAATCATCTATCTATTCTCTATTCCTTTTAAATCTATCCTATTCTCTATAACACTCCAACTTTCCAATCTCTGCCTTTACTCTCTCAATTCAATGTCCTAACTCCCTCACTCCCATTCCCTATCTCTCTCTAACTGTCCCTAATTGTCACCCTAACTCTGCCCCTCCTGTCCTATCATAGGCTCCTGCCCTTGAGCTCCATATGATGGACAGGAGTGACGTGGGCATTCCGCCACAGTGTCTAATAGAAATGGTTAGGTAACATTAGACTTGGGACTTAATCATCCTGAGCAGGAAAACTCCTTAGTTATTAATATGTATTATTTCACATAGTTCAAAATGGGATTGGCCAAGACTGCTTTGTTTGAGGGCCCTGAATTTCTGCCCGTACTTCCTACCCTGATGGCACCGTGGCACATGCTTTATTTCAAAACAAGTGTATTTATAGTAAGACAACAGCCAGGTTTTTAAAAGATAGTACAAGTTATGCTCCAGGTACGAACTTCTGTTTTCCATGTGGCCTCAGGCATTAAAAAACCCATACCCTGCTCCAGTTTGAAATATATTGGTGTATTGCACCAACGTCTGTATGGAAACATATATTAGGAAGCATTTTGCATGTGAAACATTTCAATAAAGAGAGATAGGTAGCATCCACACTCAAATATGCATTATGATGCGCACATGGAGGCACAACAGATTTATAGTTGCTGTTCCTGAATCAGAAGGTGATGTCTGTGCTCAGGGTACCAGTCCTAAAGGATTGATCTGTGCTCTCAAGGTGCCGCCCCTTCATGGATTGCTGCCTTGTCATGGCGAAGGGGCTTGAGTAATTCAGAGAAGCTATGGGCTATGCCGTGCAGGGACACCCAAGACAGACAGGTCATAGTGGAGAGTTCTGACTAAACGCGATCCACCTGGAGCAGGAACTGGCAAGCCACTCCAGTATCTTTGCCAAGAAAATTCCATGGACAGAAACAAAAGGTTAAAAGATATAACGCTGGAAGATGAGCCCCTCAGGTCAGAAGGCGTCCAACATGCTACTGAGGAAGAGCGGAGGACAAGTACAAGTAGCTCCAGAGCTAATGAAGTGGTTGGGCCAAAGCCGAAAGGACGCTCAGCTGCGGACGCACCTGGAAGTGAAAGGAAAGTCCGAGGCTGCAAAGAAAAATACTGCATAGGAACCTGGAATGTAAGATCTATGAACCTTGGTAAGCTGGATGTGGTCAAACAGGAGATGGCAAGAATAAACATTGACATCCTGGGCGTCAGTGAACTAAAATGGACGGGAATGGGCGAATTCAATTCAGATGATTATCATATCTACTATTGTGGGCAAGAATCCCATGGAAGAAATGGAGTAGCCCTCATAGTCAACAAAAGAGTGGGAAAAGCTGTACTGGGATACAATCTCAAAAATGATAGAATGATTTCAATACGAATCTAAGGCACACCTTTCAACATCACAGTAATCCAAGTTTATGCACCAACCACCAATGTTGAAGAGGCTGAAATTGACCAATTCTATGAAGACTTACAACACCTTATAGAACTGACACCAAAGAAAGATGTTCTTCTCATTATCGGGGATTGGAATGCTAAAGTAAGGAGTCAAGAGGTAAAAGGAACAACAGGCAAGTTTGGCCTTGGTGTTCAAAACGAAGCAGGGCAAAGGCTAATAGAGTTTTGTCAAGAGAACAAGCTGGTCATCACAAACACTCTTTTCCAACAACACAAGAGGTGACTCTACACATGGACATCACCAGATGGGCAATACCGAAATCAGATTGATTATGTTCTCTGCAGCCAAAGATGGAGAAGCTCTATACAGTCAGCAAAAACAAGACCTGGAGCTGATTGTGGCTCTGATCATCAGCTTCTTATAGCAAAACTCAAGTTTAACTGAAGAAAGTAGGAAAAACCACTGGGCTAGTCAGGTATAATCTAAACCAAATCCCTTATGAATACACAGTGGAAATGAAGAACACATTTAAGGAACTAGATTTGGTGGACTGAGTGCCTGAAGAACTATGGGTGGAGGCTCGTAACATTGTACAGGAGGCAGCAACAAAAACCATCCCAAAGAAAAGGAAATGCAAGAAAGCAAAGTGGCTGTCCAACGAGGCCTTACAAATAGCAGAGAAGAGAAGAAAAACAAAATGCAAGTGAGATAGGAAAAGTTACAGAAAATTGAATGCAGACTTCCAAAGAATAGCAAGGAGAGACAAGAGGGCCTTCTTAAATGAACAGTGCAAAGAAATAGAGGAAAATAATAGAAAGGGAAAAACCAGAGATCTGTTCAAGAAAATTGGAGATATTAAAGGAACCTTTTGTGCAAAGATGGACATGATAAAGGACAAAAATGGGAGGGACCTAACAGAAGCAGAAGACATCAAGAAGAGGTGGCAAGAATGCACAGAGGAATTATACCAGAAAGATCTGGATGTCCTGGACAACCCAGATAGTGTGGTTGCTGACCTTGAGCCAGACATCCTGGAGAGTGAAGTCAAGTGGGTCTTAGAAAGCATGGCTAACAACAAGGCCAGTGGAGGTGATGGCATTCCAGTGGAACTATTTAAAATCTTAAAAGATGACGCTGTTAATGTGCTACACTCAATATGCCAGCAAGTTTGGAAAACTCAGCACTGGCCAGAGGATTGGAAAAGATCAGTCTACATCCCAATCCCAAAGAAGGGCAGTGCCAAAGAATGCTCCAACTACCGTACAATTGCACTCATTTCACACGCTAGCAAGGTTATGCTCAAAATCCTACAAGGTAGGCTTCAGCAGTATGTGGACCGAGAACTCCCAGAAGTACAAGCTGGATTTCGAAGGGGCAGAGGAACTAGAGACCAAATTGCTAACATGCGCTGGATTATGGAGAAAGCCAGAGAGTTCCAGAAAAACATCTACTTCTGCTTCATTGACTACAGAAAAGCCTTTGACTATGTGGACCACAGCAAACTATGGCAAGTTCTTAAAGAAATGGAAGTGCCTGACCACCTTACCTATCTCCTGAGAAATCTATATGTGGGACAGGAAGCAACAGTTAGAACTGGATATGGAACAACTGATTGGTTCAAAATTGGGAAAGGAGTACGACAAGGCAGTATATTGTCTCCCTGCTTATTTAACTTATATGCAGAATACATCACGCGAAAGGCTGGACTGGATGAATCCCAAGCCGGAATTAAGATTCCCGGAAGAAATATCAACAACCTCAGATATGCAGATGATACCACTCTGATGGCAGAAAGTGAGGAGGAATTAAAGAACCTCTTAATGAGGGTGAAAGAGGAGAGCGCAAAAAATGAAGCTCAACATCAAAAAAACTAAGATCATGGCCACTGGTCCCATCACCTCCTGGCAAATAGAAGTGGAAGATATGGAGGCAGTGACAGATTTTACTTTCCTGGGCTCCATGATCACTGCAGATGGTGACAGCAGCCACGAAATTAAAAGACACCTGCTTCTTGGGAGGAAAGTGATGACAAACCTAGACAGCATCTTAAAAAGCAGAGACATCATCTTGCCAACAAAGGTCCGCATAGTCAAAGCTATGGTTTTTCCAGTAGCGATGTATGGAAGTGAGAGCTGGACCATAAAGAAGGCTGACCGCCGAAGAATTGATGCTTTTGAATTGTGGTGCTGGAGGAGACTCTTGAGAGTCCCCTGGACTGCAAGGATAGCAAACCTATCCATTCTGAAGGAAATCAACCCTGAGTGCTCACTGGAAGGACAGATCCTGAAGCTGAGGCTCCAATACTTTGGCCATCTCATGAGAAGAGAAGTCTCCCTGGAAAAGACCCTGATGTTGGGAAAGTGTGAAGGCAAGAGGAGAAGGGGACGACAGAGGATGAGATGGTTGGACAGTGTCATCGAAGCTACCAACATGAATTTGACCAAACTCCGGGAGGCAGTGGAAGACAGGAGGGCCTGGCGTGCTCTGGTCCATGGGGTCACGAAGAGTCAGACACGACTTAACGACTAAACAACAACTACAATCAAGGTGCCCTTCAGAGGTCTTTATCTTCCACTGCAAGTGTTCTCACTGTCAAATTGACCGTAACTGATGGCTGTGTTTTGTGCACATATGTGTGTTACGAGAGGAGATCTCTTCCATTTGTGTGAGACATGTGCATCAAAATAATCGCTGCATATTAAATGAGAGTGGGGCCTGACTTCCATGGAGTTAAGCAGATCAATTTCTCCAAAGTCTCCTGAATCTCCTGACAGACCTCCAGGTCAAGTTGGGATAGCCATTTACACATCCCCTTTTCAAAATGAATGGCAAAAGAGGACTTTGGTTTGCATAAAACTCCATCTGCTAAATACAGGTGCAAAATGTGAAAGGATTTTGGTACTTTGAACAGAATTACAAGGCATCCCAACAGAATGGGGAAAGATGTGACCAGGCAATTCTTTTGCCTGCTGCTGAGTCTGCTGCTCAAGCAATTGACAACATCAAGGGCTGTGATCAATCTCAATCTGATTCTCGGATTTGGCATGGAGTAGACAGAGTTCCAAATACTGGGCACCTGCAACCATTTTGTAATTAACACATCTGGAAAGAATTTTTTTCCCCTCTCAGTCCTAATAAATTGCCGCTCATCTTTCCCAGAAATGTTCCTCAGAACGTATCCTTTATATGTCTGGTTATGGATTTCAAAAGAAATAACCAAGTTTTCTGCCAAGAACACGGCACTGGGGACCTCATGCCTGGAGACAGGATTAAATATGTAGTAAATTATGAAGCAGACAACACAGCCGTGGGGCAGGATGCCACAGGAGCTGCGGCCTTTTCGGCTGAACATGGTCTGAAGATGTTCTTGGGTAGGGAGAAGTGAAATGGTGAGCGAACATCCAATGTTGCAACTGCAGTGGAATTCCCTTTGCCAGCAGATGGTGGGAATCTGGATTGTGGATAGGTCTCTGTAGCCAACAAAAGGAAACGTGCTTGGGAAGACTATTTTCTAGAAGCAACAGGGTTGCTGCCTTTGAGGAAGGCATGTTTCAAAGGTGCCAGATTCCCCTTCAAAGAAAAGCAAAGACACCTGCTCAACATCTCCCAGTTTCAGATCATGTGAAAGGCAAGAAGGCCCCTCCATTTGCAGTACAACCACCCAGCATTTGCTGTTTTACAAAAGGTAACCACAACAAATGATCTGAGAAAGGATCTTCTTCTCCCCGACAGATGGTATTCATTGGGGATGAGCACCATTCCTTCAGACCTGAACCTTACTTGAATGTGGGGACACAGATTTAGCTCTGTCTGTTGGAGTTTTATTTTCAACCTTGTAGGCTGTCTGTAGTTTGAGTGACTGGGAGGGACCTTTCTGGGCCGGGGTGATTGTCTGTATATCCAAGACTAAACAATCATTGCTTTCAGCTTTTGAGATTCAAAGGAAGCCCCATCTATCAGTTGAGTTCTATCCCTCTCTCTCATTGGTTATTGGCAATTGTGTGTTGCTGTTGATCTATTCGGTTCATTATTAGTATGTGTGCAGTAAAGAAAGCAGTATACACAAGTCTGTAAATTCAAGCAATTGTAAGTAAAGAAACATTTTTATTCTTTCTTCTACAAAAGTTTCAGATCAGTTACTGAGACTTTAAGTGCCAGTTAATGGAAAAGGGGTGGACTCTGGGGAACTTGTAGCTATTCTCCTCCGTGGATCTCTGTACTACTGTGTAGTAAAAAGAATTTAACCAGTAATACAAAGCTCTGCAACATAACCCACCCTGTGCCCTTTTGGTGGCACTCCATCCCTATCCTTGTCCAGGTCCATGATGGCACTTGTGCTGTTTAAGATTTCTGAGGGAAAATATCCCATTTCCATGAATGGAGAAATGCAAATAGCAATGTCAGGTTGTAGCAAAATGTGCCACTTTACCAGGCCCCAGAATTTTGAGGCACAGAAGTAAAGGAAGGAGAGAAAGGCTTTGTGACCATGGCATTGGCAGACTGCAGAGCTGGGTGCTATCTGTTTTATTTGCCCTCCCCTTTTCTTTGTGCCACCAGGAGAAAACCTCAATCTGCCTTACCTTATGCACAAGCAGGGATGAAAGATCAGTTTTAAGGAGATTGTGCTAGGCATGGTGACCTGCAGCCTAGTTTCAACGGCATCACCCTAGCTCTAGTTTCCTAATCCTACTGAGAGCAATCAGTTCATACATTTCATAAGAAACCTCAGTCTTTCTCCCAGAGGCAGAATGACAGAACGTTTTATATGCAGCAACGTGGGATGAAAGCCTGCAGCATTTTTCAAGGGCATTTTCATCTATATCATAGGCCTGTATTTTGACCTTGCTAGAATACCTTCAATAAACTTCAAACACTAGTGCCTACAATTTGTTAGTCATTAGAGGCTCTTTAATTAATGTTCAAATTCTATGGATTAAAAAGATTTGTGCGTCTTTTGGAGGATATCTTTACAGAAATTGATTTAAATATAACAAAAATGCTAAGGAAATAATTAGATAAGATACTCAAAGGAGATTCAAAATAGATAATCATTAAAGAAGATTAAATTTAATACAGATGGCATTTAAAATAAAGGTCTCCATTTAGTTATATTCAGTGGAAGAATTAAGCATGCCAATTGGATTTTGAAACATTTAACATACATTTTTTTAAATAAAATCATAAACTAATGGAGTTGGAATTTCTCTTGAATGCCTCTAGCATTGGAGTTCTCACTGCTTCCCAAGGTAATTGGTTCCATTGTCGTACTGCTCTAACAGTTAGGGTGTTTTTCCTGATATTCAACTGAAATCTGGCTTTCTGTAGCTTGAGCCCATTATTACATGTCCTGCATTCTGGGATGATCAAAAACAGATCCTGTCCCACCTCTGCATGAGAATCTTTCAAATATTTGTAAAGTGCTATCATATATCCCCCTCAGCCTCCTTTTCTCAAGGCTAAACGTGCCCAGTTCCTTCAGTCTTTCCTAATAGGCATTGGTTTTCAGACCCCTGATCATCCTTGTTGCTCACCCTCCTCTTAACTCGTTCCAGTTTATTGGCATCCTTCTTAAAGTGTGGTATCTTGAACTTGACACAATACTCTAGATGAGGAATAACCAGTGCCGAATAGAGGGGAACTAGTACTTCATGGGATTTAGAGACTATACGGCTGTTAATGCAACCTAAAATAGCATTTGCCTTTTTTACAGCCATATCACACTGTTGGCTCATATTCAGCTTGTGATGTAAAACAATTCCAAGATGCTTCTCACTCATAGTATTACTGAGCCAAGTATCCCCCATCTTGTAACTATACATTTAGTTTCTTTGCCTTAGGTGTAAAACTTTGCCTTAGGTGTAAAATCCTTGGTAAATTCCATTCTGTGGTTGTTGTTTTTTTCAGCTCAGTGTTCGAGACTAGAGATGGGCACAAACCAAGAAAATGATGATTCATGATGGTTCATTGTTATTCACGAACTACAAACCACAAACTTTCTGATGAAATGAAGCATTTTGTGGTTCTTGCAATTTGGGATTTCTGGGAGCAGTAGAACACACACTCTCACTTGAGTTAGTGATGTCAAACTCACAGCGACTCTTCAAATGACTCTCCTTCCCACCCCCTCCATGTTTGGTGAAGATTGGATTTCAGATATCCAAGTTATAGCCCCACAAAGTGGGTCCCCCCAGGAAAGTGCTCTTTAGCTCTTTAACTGATGAATTAAGACACTGCTTTTCTTGTTCAAGACAACCTGTCCCAAAGAGATGGCTTTTGGTATACCGCAACATGGATTTTGTTGTGGTGGGGTGAGTGGGTGTGTTTGTGCATGTGAATGACCAAAACAGAAACACCCTAAAGTCTTGTAAATTATTTGTACACACGTTTCACAAATACATTTTCCTCACACCACATATATCAAGTAACATTTGATGGAGGCATTGATTCTCTAGCCAATTTCCAATGTGCACAGAAGGGGGAGCCAAATACAAAAAAATTAATAAACTCTGTTCTTCCCAACTCATTTTCTTATTTTAAGAGGCTTTTATTAAAAAGAAAGAAAGAAAGAAATCAGGGAAGCAGAGTGCCAAGTTGTTGAAGGATTTTTTCATAAAGCATGTTATAAGGATAACTGAAAAGACTATGTATATCCCTAATGTCTAATTGCCAGTGTTGATAATCAAAGCACTTGAGATAGGCAAAGCAGACTAACATCCCATCAACCCACTGTGATGGAAGAGTTGTGAAATGTAGCTCTTGGCATCCATAACCTTTGGCATCCAACAAACCAGAGAAAGAAGCAGGTGTCTGAAAGGCTCCTGCAAATAGGAGCAACCCAGTGGCATGTCCCAGCATGCTTGTGCAAAACAAGCCAGGGCTCCTTGCTTGTCAAGTTTTACAATTCATGCAGGGCAAGAACCAGTCATAAATAATATGTTACACATTGGGAAGCACCTCTGCTGGCTACCTTTTAACTTCCAAGTCATTAAAAGCCTTATTTCCTACATTTAAGATGCATCACAAAGATGCCTCACAGCTCAGTCCTACCTACCTTAAAGAACATTTTCTCCCAAACATAACTCGCCTTCTCATCTGATCAGTGCAAGGCCTTGCCCTGTATATCCTCCCTTATTGAAAGTACAAAGCAGGAATTTCTACTGAAGTGACACCCGCCCCATGGAACTCACTGTGTCTTTTCACTTAATGAAACCACTTAAAATCATCATTGTCATGTGCCATCAATTCAATTCTGACTGTCAGGGTTTTCTAGGTAGAGAGTATTCAGAAGTGGTTTACCATTCCCTTCTTCTGGGGGTATCCTGTGACTGTGCAGCTTTGCCCAAGGCTAGACAGGCTGGCTCTTCTCCCTGGAGTCACAGTGGATAATTGAACTCCCAATTTCTTGCTCTGCAGTCAGATACCTAACTCACTGAGCTATCCAGCCATGAAACCACTTAGATTTAAGAAAAACAGGTTCTGCTATGTGGTGACTTTACAGTTGACCTAAAACAATTAAACTAGTCAATCATACTTTGAACTTATGAGAAGACAAGACTCACTGGGAAATACAATAATGGTAGGAAAAGTGGAAGGTTGTGTGTGTTGTGTGCCATCAATTCAGAAGTAACTTATAGTAACTTTAAATAGGGCTTTCAAGGTAAGTGAGATATTTAAGGAATGGTTTTTACCAGTTCCATATACACCCAGTGAGTTTCCATAGCCAAGCAAGAATTCAAACCCAGGTCTCCTGACCCCTAGTCCATCCCTCTATCCACTACACTACACTGGGTGCTCAGAAGATATTTAAAAATAAGAAAGACTGAATGTGAGATGGACTGACAATAAAGGAACCCAAGGTTTTTAGGTTTCAAGACCTGAGGAAGACCATTAATGACTGGACGTTTTGGGACTCATTAACTCAAAGGGATGCCATAAGTTGGAAGCAACTTGACTGCACATAACAAAAATATAGAATACTAACTTCTCCTTAAGAAGTCAATATCTGTTTTCAAAGGCTGCTTAGCTGAGTAAATAACATGATCAAAAGGAGTCATGAATTACATCTTGTTACTTAGGTTGTCTTCGGGGAAATCTGGAGAGAGGAACCACAGTCCCATTCTGGTGGCTGTTTCCTGGCAAAATGTGTCCCTTCCCACAAGGCCTGGACTTGGAGATCAGCATGAAGAGGAATCCCCACGATCTAATCACAGATTCCCTTCCTGGCTCCACTCCTTTCTCTCTTCCCCATGCAGGGAAGAGGTGTCATGCTAGCCCTACTCTCAGCAAATGCTGGCTGAAAGAGCAAGCACCTCACTCTTCCACTGATCCCCATGCCAAAAAATGAATGCCTCCTACTAAGAACATAAGAAGAGCCCTGCTGGATCAGGCCAAGGGCCCATCTAGTCCAGCTTCCTGTATCTCACAGTGGCCCCACCAGATGCCTCTGGGGGGGAAATGAGACAACTAGATACCTGTCTCCTGATACCCCTCCCCTGCATCTGGCATTTTGAGGTACCTTCCTTTTAAGCCTGGAGATTATACATCCCCATCATGGTTTGTAACCTGCAATGGACTTTTCCTCCAGGAATCTGTCCAATCCCCTTTTAAGGGCATCTAGGCCAGATGCCATCACCACATCCTGTGGCAAGGAGTTCCACAGACTAACAACAACTCCTCCTATTGCTTTACTTGCTATTACAATGCAGTTTCACCAACTGGAACGTGGACTATGGACTAAACAAACAGTTTGCTGGATCCAGTAAATGTGACTTTGTGTAGCAACAGTGTGACATAATAAAAGTGTGTGAGATGTCGTGTAGAAAAAATCTGGCAATAAACTCTACACTAAGATGGTCTTGGTAAAATGAGCTTCATTCAATTTTCAGTCCCCATTGGTAAAATGGCTGTAATAGCAATCTATATCTCATGAAGGAATATAAAGAAAAAATATGCCTGAAGCCAAATGGAAAGGAAGGACTAATTTGCAGGTGAACAATTTATAAAGAAATGTGATTTTTCTCCATTGTGTGTGTTTGTGTGCGTGTAGGGGGGATGCTTAGCAGAATGTTCATTTCAAAGAGACGAGAAGGTAGCGCCCTCCAACAGCATCTGGAAGGCTGTGGTTTGCCCCCTCTTGATCTATCACACTAAGGAGTCAAACAGGGCATCTCTAAACTATCAAAATATTATACAAACTTCCACAGTCAGGCCAAGATCCAACACTGCAATACCCAACCCAAGCAAAACAGAGCTTTTCAGCCTCTACCACTCTTGCTACAAACCTCCAAAAAGGCAAAAGGAAAAACCAACCCCCAACAAATAATCTACTCCAGATCACTTCCCAGTATTTCTGAACAAACTTTTAGAGCAAATGGGAGCTGTAGGAGGAGGATGGCATTGCCCATTCTGGCAGAAGTGTGGATTCCAGCCATATAGTTTCCTTCTTACCAGGTCACAGAGCATACGGAGGCCATTCAACACCATATGTAGGTTGTTTGATATTGGATTCATGCCTTGAAGACACAGCTGTAGCATAGCCATGCAACAGTGATTAAGACTGAATCTTAGCTGGCATATAATAGGCCATCTGAGGTCAGAGAAAAGCTACAGTCCTGATTAGCTGCCTAATCCTCCTGAACTGTGTTTCGAAAGCTCTGTGTTCCGTGCTCTAAGCAGCTGGTTGTATTGTTAACTGCCTTGATCTTGCAAGGGGCTTATACCAGACCCTGTTGTTGGTTTTCGAAGCAGCTGGCACACAGGAAGGGTGCCTGAGGACCTTTCGCGTTTTCAATTAAGTGACACTTAGGGGCATGATGGTAATCCAGACATGAATGCAACAGAACTGAGAGTCTGCTTCAGTCACATATAAAATGGCGGAGAACCAAAGGACCACAAATGTAAGCTCTGAATCTTCCACTGTCCCCGCAACACGAATGAGTTCACACAGTCCTCTCCTGTCATCACAAAATAGGTGGTGTTTTGCTCCTCTGGGTGAGAAAGGCTGAAGAAAATGGCCTGTTGCTGTGAATTTGAAAGGGATGGTACTCCAGGAAAAACAGCTTAAGAACAGAGCTTGGTAAGGTGAGTTTTTGGACTATAATTGCCAGAATCTCCCAGCCAATGCTGACTATGAAAACCCTGGAAAGAAACATTGCAACCTCTGCTTGATCTTTGATGGATCCAAGCCATCTTGTTTCTTCATCCTGAGACCACAAAATCAGGGCAATTTACAAATGGGGCAGGAAAGCAACAATCTTCCACTTTTCTGCACCTCTAGAAATCTGTGTTTGGAGCTATTAGACAATCCTTTTTACAACTATGACTAATTGGCATTGATGTACATTTGGGTATGTCTTATGAGATACCTCACATCCATCCTGATAGTTCAGGGATGAGCCCACCATAAATGTAAGGCAACCCTCTCAGGCAGCAGATGCTGGGATGATGGAAGCAACCTCTGCCCCTGCTGCCATTTTCATGCAGGAAGGCCTCCAGTTGCCTGCAGCTGCTCTGAGCCCTGTTCCTGACAGTTCTTGCACTGGACATGCCTCATGGTCTGTGTTGAAGTAAAATTCAGCTTCTGACCTGGTTGGCTTCAATACACTGAAGACAATACAAGGGGTGAGGGGTGAGACTTTGCCCTTCAGTCTTACCAAAAGAGCAAAATGTTTTGGACCAGTTTATTTTTTAAAAGTGTTTCCAGTCATATATTGGAGTTAGCATGAGGCATACACTTATTTTTTACATGTTGCTGTCTCTTTGGCCTCTTCATGCTGCCATCTGCCTCTAAGTGATTGTAAATATTCTAGAGAAACTCCGTCAGAGGAAGATGTGGGTGCAACAACCTTCAAAAGAGTTTTAGACATTCTTCTATGGCTAAAAGGGATTTTTGTTTGTGGAGACAGTTCTGCAACTACGTGTATACAATCAGCTGGGGGTGGGTGGGAGTTCATGCTGGAATTGTGTTGGGAATCTGTGGGTTTTGATCTGTGAGGAACTTCAGGTGGGGGGGGGGGAGAAGTGATTTGCATGCTCCTCATTTTCCCCCTTTCTCGCTTAATAGAAAATTGAGTTTCACAACTTATTTGCTTCTTCCTTTGTCAGCATTTTTCTTAAGCAAGACATGTACACACTGTGGAGCAAACTATCTTTAAACTGAGCCATAATCTTAACATTAAAACAAAAACCTCTCACCTTGTAGCTCTGCTTAATCTTATCACAACAACCAGAGTAATCTCTTTTCAGCAGACAGTAAGATCTTGTTTATGTGGTGCAATCACCAACTTTCATTCAACAACAGTGAATGAATTGAATCCCTATCTCCCCTTCCTGTGGCAACACCCTCTGAACAGTTGGTCTTAAGGGCCTGGAATATCCTTCGGAATGGATGGGGCACAGAGAGTCAACAAAAATTAGATACCACCTCTTGTGAGTACAGACATATTTTCTGCTCATACAACAGTCGTTCAGGTTGAACAAAGTGGTGCAGTAAAGTCAGTTCAAATCTGGATTTAATGGTCTTACAAGGACCCCACTTTTTACCTGGTAATGGATATTTGCTTCATTTACTACATAATGTAGAAAGCTTGGCATGCTACATTTGGGTGCCCTTCTGCTCGTTCTCCTGAGTACAGGTCTGGACCTCTTGAAACTTTCTCCTAGATTTCTGCCCATGTGGAGTCACTGGTTTGACAAAAAATAAAAATAATGATTAAAAAAATCAGAATCCTGGGAGCTTTCAATGACTTTTATGAATAACACATGGCTTGGGTCCAGGCTCTCTGGGAGACCATAATCTGTCATAGAAGCCTGTTGAAGTTTTGAGAACATGGGGGAGCCCCTTCTCACAATCCTGCTACTCTTGGAGGCACTTGTGGTGAGAACTCAGGGGAAGGCTTCACTGTGACCTCCCCCAGGCTGTGTAGGCCTCCTTTCCAAGAGAAGCTAAGCTGGCTCCCCTCCTGTTCTCCTGCTGGCAGATGGCAATCCTTTTATTGACATGAGCTTTTGGCAAACGGTTATTGAGGATGGACCTTTCAATGGATGCATGCTGCACTTTATATGGCTATGCTTTCAATAGTTCATAATCCATGGATGTCTTAACATTTTCTTTTGTTTATGTGTGTGAGTTTTTAAACATTTTATTCTTCTCTAGGTTTCTATCTGCATCTTTCAATCTTGTTGTGGGCTGGCTTAGATCCCAGTCTTAAGAGAAGAGCAAGATATAAAATAAACAAACACATGTCTTCTAGCTTCTGTTTGTGTTTGGGCCTCCCATATCCTCATAATCCCTGACTTTGTCTAATCTTTTTTTGTTTTTAAAGTCAATTAAGCTAGCGTGTTCCATAAACGTCCTGCTATATACTGTTTTTGGTCCTTCTTGGATGTGTCGCCAATCATTTCCTTGTGTGACCTCAGAATCCTTTTTGATTATTATTGCTTTATAGGGCAGGGAAAAAAAGTAGTGGTTGGCAGTACTGAGAAGCTTTCGAGAAAAGGAAGTTTGGGGTTAGACGGAACATGACAAAGCCTTATAATTATTACAGGGGAGTCCTGAACTTTACACATCTTTAATATAATTCACTCTCTGATTCCATTCTTAATATACAAAGAATAATCAAGGACCTGCTGGAATGTATCATCTATAGCTTCAAAATGATGTTTTTAAATGGAATTTTGGAATTATAAAATCCCTGCATTCTCTGCAAATGAAATAAAAAATGTCAGGAAACAAAAATGCTCCACCTAAATCATCAATAACATTTATGAATAGTAAAGCCTTTCGGGTGAATGATAAAGCATATCAGATGAAATAACTAAGTCTTTTAAGTTACACTAATACTGCTGATTTGAAAACTGAAATGGCTTATTTTGTAAATAGATGCATAAAAAACAAGTAAAGGGAAAATGTATAGGAGATTATGAGATCAATAAAACATTGGTGCAAAATGTTCTCAGTTTCTGTTCTCAGGGGAATGGGTGGCAATAAAAACAGAGCTGGCTCATGCCAAATTTTTGGAGTGAGGTGCCTCCTGCTTGCTTGGTTGACAGGCTCGGAAAAGAAATGAGTGAAAAGAATATGGAGCGTTTGCCTTTGTTTTAATTGCTCTGTGGCTGTAGTGAGCCTGTGGTAATGAGACATATGTTCCTATCCTCCCTTTTCTTCAAGTGAACATAAAAACCTTTCCTCACTCTCTCCCCTCCAGATTCCTCAACTGGCAGCTGTATCCAGAATCAACAACCCTCCTAGGCCTCACATCCAGCTGCCACAACACGTTTGTGTTTTATTTGTAGACCAAGATGCCTATATGAGATCCTAAGGACAGACAAATTTCATCACAATATTCTCTCTCTGTGTGTGTGTGGGTGTGGGTGTGGGTGTGGGTGCATGTGGGTGTGGGTGTGGGTGTGTAAAGCCCATTAGGTACTGATATCTTCTTTGAGCTTCTGCACCTCACCTGATCTGTATTAGAGAAAGGAGGAGAAAGGGAAGGAGAGAGAGTGAAGTTTGAAGCAGTAGAATGGGGGAGGGAGAAGGAAAAACAAAGATTAAAAAAACTCACAGCCTGTAGGGCAATTGGACCCCTGACCTTGGTGTTATTAAGACCGACTCTAAGCCAAAGATTCTCAAACTTTCAGCCCTGAGGATCCCTTGAGACAGATGAGGAAACTAGACACAAGATGATTGGATTGGAGCCAGCCACAAAGTATGTCCATGGAAGTGGAGTTTGGCATTATCAGCCTTCAGTCACTCATATGTGATTTGATACTGATATCTAATCCATCTTTTGAAAATGTCAAATTGTTTGTCACAATGATTTCCTTACAGCAGGCAGCTTCATAATGCAACTTTCCTTAAGTTTAGTACTAGTGTTGAATATCATGACAATGTTTTTTCTCGAGAGCAGTAATAGTTTTTTTTACTAATAACTGAATAAAAATATTTAGAGTGATTAATAAATACATCAATTAAATTCTTTAATTGTCAACAAATACTGGCATAAATGAGGTCTGAGAGTGTTTTTCAATATTCAGATCTAATATTTGCCCCCCCCCTTTCCCCCCTCCTCCCAAAATTGACTCTTCCCTTCAGGAGCAGAGCAGTTTCAAATTTCTTCTGGAATCTTCCATTTCTGAGGTAGACCAGGCCTCCTCCCTCTGCATTCTCTTCCATCTCCCTGGTAACTAGCCACATTCATTCCTATTTTATGGGCGGATGTGCACCTCCTCAAAATCCATTCCAGATGCTGACTCTCCCTGCATTGCATCAGCACCTGTAAGTGCACATAGCACTGTTACTGCACAGTTTCCATCTCCCTCATTGTGGATTTTAGACACACACACAGGGCCCTGCAAGCATAGGAAGTATATTTTCATGGGTGTAGCTTGTGTGCCAGTCATTGAGCATCAAGTAGTAATGTGACAAGGAATATCACCAGGAACTCTAAGATTTTGGTGTGCATGAACTATGTGCCTGATTCCAACCTGTGGTGGTTTTTTTAAAAATACCTTTGAATGGATGTGTAGATGTGCCACCTCTTCTTCTTTTTAAAAAGAATAAATTAAAAATACTGTAGGATAGCTCAGTGGTTTAGGCATCTGGCTGCAGCGACAGAGACTGGGAGTTCAAATCCTCACTGTGCCTCCTTGACAGGGGTGGGACTCAAAGATTCATAGGGTCCCTTCCAGCTCTGCAGTTCTAAGATTATTATTATTACGCAAGTGGGGGTGGTAGGCAAGGGAGTGAAGAAAAACTAATCAAGCAGCGGAATAAAAGAGGAGATGACCAGGAAGGGGAAGGGTATGCTGGAGAGAGATGTTCCCAAGCATAAGAAGAGAACCCACCCAAGGAAGGAAAGTCATAAAAATGGAAATTCCCCCAGGAGGGAGCAAGCACACATTATTGGTGTGTGCAAGACCTGTGAAGCAATCTCTTGGGATTAAAAAAAAAAAAAAGCCCAAAGCTAAGTCATGGTTTACCTGTTGCAAAACAAGTTTTGCTACAGGTGTTCCCCATGCATCTTGTGAATTACAGAGGTTAGATGCAAGGCTGCATTTTGGTATATTGTTGGTGTACATCTGACCTATACTCCTTCCTTTTCTGGGCTCTCCCACGTATGGTTCACTAGACAGGCAACACATTCTAAGCTTTTGCAGCCTGATTTTAGGAGCCCCATAATCTAAAATGGGCTGGGAAATCCCACATTTAATAAAAACTGCAGACAATGTATGCTTCTAACAGGCCATATGGTATGTCCTCTCTTCGATCTAACATGAGAAACTATTTCTCAAAATATAAATTTTTTAAATGGCTGGCAAATCAAACCCAGAGGTTGGTGCTCATGTATTGTAATCAAGTAAACCAGAAATGTTCTAACAGGTAACAGGATCACCAATGAACTTCTTAATAAGAACCCTCTTTCCCTTCATTCTCCAAGATCTACATTACCTAGCCTGATGAAGAGTCCTAAAATAAGCTAAAGAAAGGGTAAGGTTAAGGATATGAAATTATATCAGAGGGAGAAAGAGAACACAAGAGAAGAATTTCCAGTTGAGTGAAGATTTTCAAACATTATTGCAGCTATTTCCTTCTCACCAAGGCTCGAAACAAGAGCAAAAGGGAAGGGAGATCTAAAATAAGGAATGAGATTTTTTCATCTTCATTCTGGTAAGACTTTTTCTGTTGTAGTGCAATAAGAGCACCCTCTTTTCAACAGAAATATAATTAGATCTCTTAGTTTTTTAATGATCAACTTGCAACCATTTCCCACTAACTGTCTCAGCTCTGAAATAGCACTAATGAAGTCTATTACAGTACCTGTCAAAATGTTAGAGTTCACTTATCAAATTCTTCACCTGTATGAATCGCCCACCCTTTCTATCTTGAAACTAACCTCTCCTTATGGCTAAATTTGAGATCAATCTGTTCAGTCATTTTCCAAATATAAGCTATTGAAACTAATCTTCTCTCTACCATTATATATACCATTATATGAATGGAACATAATTCATCCAACCTTAACACAAGGTCCCTTCAGCAGACTTCCAATACTTGCCTTTGACATTTCACACAATTTAAGACTCGTGATGTACTTTTCAGAAGATTCCTAAGAAGACTATTTTAATTTCCTTTAGTATTTATTTACTTATTATCAAGATTTTTAACATTGTGGATATGAACTGTGTCATGCAGTGTGGACAGAAAACTTGGTGTAGGAGGAAATGGGCCTACCTGTCACTGTGGATGAAGATCTGTCTGCTATAAAGGTTTGTACTTTGACTTCAGAAGGTTGTTAGCCCAGAATGAGCACTGTTGGGGTGATGGCCTTTAATGAACCTCCTGAAACCCAGCAGTGGAGCAAGAATTCACAGCTGTCAAAACAGAGAAACATCACAGAACAATAGTCTTGGTGTGCTATCCAAACACTAATGCTGCTGGATATCTGTTATGCCTTTTCAAGGAGCTACCCAGGACTGAAGGGTATAAATTGGTTCAACCGAGTGAAAATTAGAATAGCAGGCCAAATGGCAGATGATGATTCTGGTGTTTGAAATCCAAAGATGGGGGTGACTCCAAATTGGATTGGAATAATGGTGCCAGGGAAAGAGTTGTTGCCATCCTCAACCCTTTTTTTTTTTTTTGGTCCACGGCCATAAACACAATAGGAAAGAATTATAGTCCAAATCAGGATTGTATAAATTGAATAATTGTTTCCAATGTGTGCCCTCCTTCAATGTGCCAAGGGCCTCCCAGGGGCCCCATATGGCCCCTGATGAGAATGGCTGGTTTAACCCATTCTCCTTGTGCTGTGTTCCTGGTCTAAATCAACTTCTGGCATAACTAGTAGCCATGTCATATAAAAATGGTACACCAAATGGACTATTTAAATTAGGAAAATGGTACATTGGAAAACACCTCCTCTCCTAGTGTTTCTTACGTTTCTGAGCTACTGTGGAGCAGGACATAGCTGCTTTTATCATAACATCAAAAGATCCCATTTCAAATTTGTTGCATCATGTGTTGGTTGGCCTTCATGTAATTGCTGAACAGACCTGGCTGGAGGCCAAACTACATTTTACATGTCATGCGCGTGTAAAAAAAATTGTCAGCTGTCCCTTTACAAAGTACTGAAATGAAGCGGCACTATGCAGTGGGCAAGAAATGGGTGAAAGAATAAGTACAACGTCAACATCAGAAAGTTGGCATCTTCAAGTCTTTGCTGAGACTTATATGCAGAAAAGAGTCAACTGCCAATGCTTGGAGACCCTGTCCTGGCTTCTGCTCCTTCTTGCTGCCATTCCCAAGTCAGCTAACAGTGTCAGGAGGGAAAAGATGGAACAGCAGCTTTCTTTCATTCTTTCCATTTGGCATGTGTATGGATTGAGAGAACATGAGGGCACATGAAGGGCTCTGTTCACTGAAGGGAGGACTCTAAGGTCATCTTGCCTGAGAACCTCTGAAAACTGGAGCATGCACTCAGCAAGTGGTTGCTCTTTCCCGTCTGTCCCCCCAGAACACAATTCATATTCTTTTAGTTTTGACGTTGTTGGATGCTGAAAAGTTGCTTTTTCTGGACACCTTTCCCAGGATTCCCCAGCCAGCATGGTTATAGTTTAGAACGTCTTATTGGAGGAGCAGCATGATAGAGATTCAGGATGAAAAAAGGACGTCAGGGAAGGATTAAATGATTCCAACCCACACTACCACTAAATAGGTCCATGTCCCCCAAAGTGTGTCACAACAGAGAGGAGGGCTTTGGGAAACTATTCCAGACATTGGTGTCATGATCTACAGCTTGGTCTAAAGAAACCCCGTCACAGCAAGATTGTGCCGAAGCATTTTTTTTCTGAGCAGGAAATTGTTCCAAATGTGCTTGCAAGGGATTGGCTCAGGTCTAAGAGGGGATCAGAATAAAAGGAATGTGTGCTTTTTTCCAAGCAATGAATAAGAATGTCTGTCTTCATGTTTTGTCCTGCCCTCCACCAAAAACAAAAACCTAAGAGCTACAATTAGTACTGGAGTACATTTTTTCCTATAAAATCTACTAAGAATTCTTTTCTGCACATTCTTAGGATGAATGCCTTTACACATTAATTGGTCAAGGGCTAAACCCAGATAGACCCACTCAATCAAGGGGAGTTAATACATTTCAAGGACTCTATTGTAGCTGGGAATAAGATTAGATTTAGCCCCAAGAATTCATGCAGTATTTCTATGTCAGGTCTGATAATATTTTCTATAATGCCATCGTTTATTTTAGGTTTTGATATTTGACATGTAACATATTTCAGTTTTCAG
This sequence comes from Intellagama lesueurii, assembly GCA_037013535.1. NCBI lineage: Eukaryota > Metazoa > Chordata > Lepidosauria > Squamata > Agamidae > Intellagama > Intellagama lesueurii. The sequence goes on from JBAJHW010000001.1 coordinate 264,708,092, forward strand.
ATTTTAAATATCTAACTTAAAATATCCAGGAGATGTCAAGAAAGCTCTCAGATTTAAAATCTTGAGATGAGGGTTCACATTCAGTGCTCAAATTCAAATTTGGAATCACGAAACTAGAAATGTTGCCAGCTTCTGAATATTTGCAAACATGTGTTTCAGGTTTGGCTGCCGTCTCTTGCCTGCTATAACAAGAGCACAGACTGATTTTTCCTGCCACAGCTGGCAACAGAATATTTTGTGTGTGTGTGTGTGTGTGTGTACGCACGCACACACACACACACACGCGCACACACACACACACACACACGCACACAAAGGGCTAGGGGATTGAAGGAACCAGCATGTGCGTCTCCTCACTCTTATGGACCACGGCAAGAAGCACAAAACCACTTTCTGTTCAGTCTCTTGAGGAAATGTAGATGAGTTCAAAAGGCTCTGAAAGCCTACTGGCAAAATAATTCAAAAGGATGGTGGGAGCTGTTTGTATGCATGTCCACCACCTTGTGTCTCCTTGAATGATTTTTATCAGGACAAGGAGTCATGATTAAAGGGGATTGAACTGTATGCAAATGGGTCTGTATCCCTAACCCCTAGGATCCTAAATTTGTTTCTCATTTTTATGTACACAGATGGGCATACCATGTTTCACTGGTGCATGCTATTTCCACAGATTATGCTCGCATACCAAAATACAATGTTCCTCCCCTTCCCTAGAAAATTTCTGGAGACACTTTTAGAGGTTTAGAGCCCTCTCAGAATGTTAAAAGAGTATGACTTGCAGACTAAATATACAATCTCTTAAATTTACACTTTCGTTATAAGCTGAATGTAGAAACTGACCTTTTTAATGGAACTGAGGCCTGAACTTTAGTTTATAAAATTTCAATAGCCTAGTTAAGTCTGTTCAGAAGTAAGCTCTGCTGAGTTCAATGATAATTACTTCCAAGAAGGCATGTATTGGCTTGCTGCTTCACAGGTGGCAGCTCAATTTCACATGTGTATTCTGTCCTTCCTCCAGTAATCTGAAGGTGGCATATGTATTTGTCTTCCCCACTTGAATTTCACAAAAATCTCCTGAGTTCAGGCTGAGAGAGAACATAAGAACATAAGAGCCCTGCTGCTGGATCAGGCCAAGGGCCCATCTAGTCCAGCTTCCTGTATCTCACAGTGGCCCCACCAGATGCCTCTGGGAGCACACGAGACAACTAGATAGCTGTCTCCTGATCCCCCTCCCCTGCATCTGGCATTTTAAAGTACCTTCCTTTGAAGCCTGGAGATGATACATCCCCATCATGGCTTGTAACCTGCGATGGACTTTTCCTCCAGAAATCTGTCCAAGCCCCTTTTAAAGGCATCTAGGCCAGATGCCTTTAACCCCACATCCCATGGCAAGGGGTTCCACAGACTAACAACATGCTGGGTTGTTAGTCTGTGGAGAGAGACAGAGACAGACACAGAGAGAGAGATCATACTTAGGCCACAGCATGGTTCATTCAAGACGAGAACCCAGATCTCCCAAATCTCAGTCTGTTACTCTAACCATGACACCACTCTGGCATCCAAAATGCCACCGAGTACAAGCATGCATTTGAACAAGTGGATTGTGTGCTAACAAAAGCTCAAGCTGTAGTAAATATGTCCTAAAGGTGCCACATGACTCTTTTGTTATTCAGATGCCAGAGACAATCAAGAGGAAAGCATAACTGCTCTCATGTTTTGTTTGCAGACATCCAAGATGTACCTGGCTGGCCACTGTAAAAGACAGAATGGTGTCCCAGATAGATCTTGGGTCTGGTCCAGCAGGGCTCTGCAGAGGTTCTTAAGGGTTCAGAGTAGTAGTTGCTTCATCGCTTTTTTTTTTCTTAGTCAACAGCAGTTTTAGGAATTGAAAACACGCAGAGATACGTAAACTGGGCCTGTGCTGCTACTCTGCACTCTAAAGCCTGGCAAGTGGGTTGCATTTATGCAGGGCTGAATTCCATTTATGAACATACCCATTGTCTGTCAGCCTTTTTAATACAGCAAAAACTGCTTGGTGATAGTTCACAGCACTTCAGCATTGCTTTGGCATTCTTCAGGCATCCCTTGCTAGGTTTTACACAATATATGGCTATCTGGTGTCATTTTGTCCCGAAACCAGCAAATTCAGGGAGCTGGACAGGGGACAGATTGTATTTGTCCTCAGTGTGGAAGGGATTGTCACTCTCGAATTGTCCTTCTCAGCCACACTAGATGCTGTTCCAAGACCTCTATTCAGAGCACGTTACCGAGACTGAAGGATGCCTACTAACGGTGTCATTTTGACATTAGACTTCAGAGCTTTCTTGGTGGTTTATTTGACCCACTACACACACAACACATACACACACACTCCTGTGCCCTTTGTTATTTGCTCCTTTGTTTAAGAACTGCATAGAGAATTGTGCAACCAGATCAAGTTCTCTGGGAAATCCAACCGAAACAAACACTTGCCCCAAAGAGCTGGGAAGGCACAAAATCTAAGCGGGTTGACCACACAGGGCAGCTGGGAAGGGGAAAGGAAAGAACTGTCTCCTCCTATTATTATGGTCAAGCTCCACCAGGTCAAGCCCCATCTGAAGATGTGCAAATTGGGTTAAGGGTCACATGATTTCTGGTTGTAGTTTTTGTATTGTCTGATAAAGTGGACATGCCCACAAAAGCTTACATTAAAATATAATGGTTAGCCTTTAAGGTGCCACCTGTTTTTGTCTTTTTCTTTTCTTTTCTTTCCTTTTGTTCCTTTGGTTTTTGCCTGATAGGATTTCTGGTGTGAATCTTTCTGGTTAGTTTTTCAAGGGAGCAGCTGTGGACCAGTGAGACTGCTGATGAAATAATCTCTGTCTCATCCTTGGCCCACAGTAAACTCATGATGCAAACAAAGCCACGCACCTTCTCAGAGTTGCACTGAACGCAGTAAATTAAGCAGTGTCACTTCCCTAAGGCAAGAAAACTTTGGATACCGTCCCATTTTGGTCTCTTTCATGTATCCCCCATTCTGCCTCCCCCCACTTTCTAAGTATGTGCTTACTCAGCCACTTCGGTGCTCAGCTTACTTCTCTCCCCCCCCCCTCAACACACACACACTTCTCCTATTTTTTTTCCCAATCCTGTCTACTGCTTCTGTGTCTTCTCTGCGTTTTCTCCTCCCCATTCCTTGGCAGCCCCACCTCTGACGCTCCCTCACCCCTCCTTTCTCCCCTCCTCCCTCACAGTTAGTGGCTTGAAAACTTTTTAAAAGCTCAGTGCTTCAAAAGTTAGAGTGAAAAAAAGGGGTGGGCTTTTTAAAGGAGGGGATTGTGTGTGAGAGAGAGAGTGTGTATATATACACTTTTTTAAAAAAACACAAGGTCTCAGCACTTTTCTTTCAAGAAAAGGGAAGGACACCACGAGACAAAAGAGCAGGAGACTTTTAAAGTTTAAATAGGCAGGTCTGGTTGCCCCAAGAGTTGTTGCGTTTGAGTTTTAACCCTCTGAGGATCTGAAGCGTTTGCTTGACCATCTTCACGACCGCCTGGCCAAGGTAAGGATGGGGAAAAGCGAAGTTTGTACGGGTGTGTGTTTTTAAGTTGTCCAGTCGGAACTACAATTTTCTGCTGCTGAAGTCTCGCCTCTTTCTGCCACACTTTGAATGTGCCAATTGTTTTAACCAAATAGATGAACCAAGGTCGGGAGATATCATCTTTTCAGCTGTTCTGGGTGCTTAAGTAGCTTCCGCCGTGCGTAAAAGTTCGTCGGCGGAGCTCCATCTCCTGTATCAAAAGAGAACGTCCTTCTCTATAACAAAATGTGATACTTTTTGTACAGGGAACTGATGTCTAACCTTGAGAAAAAGCCAACCGAGGCACACGGCAACAGTGTTTTAATGTCTCGGTGACTTGGAAAGGGTTTGGAGAAGTCACGCACGGGTGATCCGTCTTATCCCAAGTCCTGCTTTACACGCGCGCGCGCGCACACACATGTTGCTTTCATATGGAAATCGCGACTGCTGTTAACAGTTCCTACCAAGCAAGGTCCTTAATTAGGAGCTTTGTTCAAATTTCTGCTCCTGTTCAGTCCTAATCGGATGACTTTCACGTGGTCTCTTTGATCTCTCGCCCTCAAACCCTTCTCTTGATAATAAATCCAGTCTTTTGTTTAGGGTTTTAAGCTGATGTCTGCAGAGACCGCGGGATTGTCCTGCGCCCTCGGCACCCCAGATGCGCCTGGCGTGCCGCGGTGTCGAAGCCAACCCGTTTCTCACCGTTGGGGTCGCCCTGCCTGTGGAAACGTTTGGTGCTTGGTGGTGGTGGTGCTGTCGGTTTGAACGCGTCCAAGAAATCCTTTCCGAGCGTGGTGTCTGCCTCGGGCTGCATTCCTGGACTCTTGATTTGAAAACCATCGCTTAAATTTGGAAAGGAAAAGGAATCAGCATCTCATGGTTGAAGTTTTGGGAGATTCTCTTGAAATTCCACACGCACACACACCCGCCTCATTTCTACTTAGGGCGTCTCGTCAGCGAGGCTAGAGCAAAATCAAAACAATAACGAAAGCTTCAGTCGATTATTTACATTTAGAATCGGGGAGGGGGGGGGAGAGAGAAGGTTTGGGGTGGGGAGTTTAAATTTTATTTTAACATTTTATGCTCAAAGCCACCGCGCGCCCTGGCGAAGCAGAAGAAAGTTCATAAAAGTTTTGTGGGAGCCAGGAAGGTCAACCAACGGAAGAACGCGTCTCTCTGATTTCAGAAATCGGCTTGCGTTCCGGGGAAGTGCGGAGTGGTGGGGCGGGGTGGGGGGGGGGGGAGAGAAGAGAAGGGGCTGCTTGTTTTCCCCTGGGCTTCTCTTCAGCCATCTTCACATCTGGATTTGTGAAGCCTCCAGACTTTGAAACTGTTTACTGCGGTGTTTGCCCGGGGGAAGGCGCGCGCGCACGAGAGAGAGAGAGAGTGAGGAGTGGGGTGGGTGGGGGTGGGGAGAGAGATCTTTGAAGTTAAACCTCCGGGGCTGAGCCCTGATACCTAACTCAAATACAGATGGAGAGACAGGAGTTCAAAAGAGCGGGGGGGGGGGAGGGGGAGCAGTGGCTGTAACGTCACTTTTTTCTTTAAAAAAAAAAAAAAGCGCTCTCTACCAAGCGGGGGAAAGTAGTTGGTAATAACTGGTTAGCTCTTTTGATGTGCAAGAATTTGTATCTCATATAGCCTGGCAGAAAAACGCCAGAAAGCAGGTCAATGCTCCCATTTCACAGAGGGAGAACCGAGATGTCGGGATTTTAAGAGAATTTCGGGCTGCGGAACGAAGGATTAGAAGATAACACAGGGCGCTCATCTTTAGGCATTTTGCTCCGCAGTATTTCTCGCTGCATTCAGTGAGGCTGGCAGGGCAGTGCTAAGCACGAGTTTACTCAGCAGTCGGTCCCACTCTGTTCCATGGAGCTGCTTCCTGAGTGCTTTAACTTAACTTAACTTATTTGATTTTTATACCGCCCATCTGGCTACCCAAGTCACTCTGGGCGGTTTACAGGGTTAACAGAGTGCTAATTCTGTGTAGAATTAGCCTTAACTCATCAGATCCGCAGCTGGACACCTCAATTCTAGGCATCTTGAAGAAATTGCCTCTCCCTGTGGGCGGTGGGATTTTGCAGTAAACCAGCCAGGAAACGGCCATCTAAACTCCCCGACGTTATGCGTGCTCTGCAGTAATGACATCGCGTGAGCTGGTGACATTTCGTTGCCTGAGGTGAAAGGCAATATTCTCCCTCTCTTCTGAAGCAACCCGACTGGCAGCTGAAATCTTGTTTCAATGGGCAGTAAGATGGCAGCCGCCTCCACAGAGGGCACTCCAAGGCAGTGGACTGGTTTAGGGAGCACAGAACAGGCTCTGTGGCATCCATCCTCTGCTCTGTTCTCCAAAAACCAGGGGTTGGACAAGAGGAACAGTCAGAAATGGGAAAAGTTACTTTTCTTGCATGACTTCTCCCTGTTGGCATGGCCAGTGGCCGTGTCGGCTGGCGTGTTTGCAAAGTAGTCCACAAACTGTAACTTCCCCCTCTGTAGGAACAGTAGGGCAACTGGTGGGGGTGCTGTCTCAGGATCTGCCACCCGAAGTACTGCCCCCCTCTTCTGAATGAGAATGACTACAGACACATAGCATGAAATGGCATGTTGAGCAAGTAAAATGAACACTCCATTGTTTGCCTTCCATCCACCAGCCACCACACTGAGTTTGGGCTGAAAACCAAAGCCTCCTTGGGGCTCCATAGAAAGAGGCTTGCAACTCTTTCCGGCTGAACGTCATTTCTGAATAAACAAATCCTATCCAAAGCAGGTGTAGATCAAGCTATCTGGTATATGTTCCATAGGTATTGCTGTGAATTTTTATGTAGCCTCCATCAGGTGCACATCTAGAGTTGGAACTTGTCTTGCTGCTTTTTGCTTTGCATTTGACTCTCCCCAAGTGGGTCCTATGTTGAATGTTCTGTGTATTAATCTGTAATCTATTAACAAGACCCTGTTGACCTTACTCTTAAGTAGAACTCTCTCCATTTAAACCCGGCCCTCAGCCAATGGAGCAATTCAGAGATTGTTGCTCCAGTTCTCTGGATATAAATGCTGCTCTCAAATTTAATCTCTCTCTCTCTCTCTGTTTATCCTACTTGTCCTCCCAAGGGTCAGGCTGGTGTACAAGGTTATCCACTTTCCCTTTTATCTTCACAACAACCTTCTTGTTAGGCTAGGAGATAGGGACTAGTCTAAGGACGCTCAGTGTTCCTCATAAATTAACTGGGGATTTGAATCCTGGTCTCCTAAAGAGGTCTACTGCTCTAACCATTTACAGCAAATTGGTTTTACCACAGTTCTATAGGTTTGGCCACTGGCCAGGCTGACTGGAGTAATCTGAGAGAAGCCATGCAAAAAAAAGAAGTAACTCTTCTCCATTTCTGCCTGTTCCTCTTGTCCCCCCCTTTTTTTGAGAACAGAGCAATGGATGCCACAAAGCTTGTTCTGCACCTCCTAAACCAGCTCGCTGCCTTCAGGTTCCGGCTCTCTGTGTCAGCTATCCCTGAACTGATATCCTCCAGATGTATGGAACTACAGTTCCCACCATCCTCAGCCAGCATGTTGGCTTGGGTGGTCAGTATTGTAACCCAATATATCTAGAAGGCAGCATCTTGGGGAAGGCTGCACGTTCATTATTCTTACATCCACCGTGATACATGTTCAGACGCTGGTAGGCAGCTGCTTAAAAGCCTCATTTTTCATAGGCTTGGGTGGGAGGGATACGTGAGCCAAATAACTGTTTGTCTAGTTGCAACATACTTGTGTACATGCTCCGCACCATGTCCCCACAAGGCCATGACAAATCCTTCCCTGCAACCATGTGATATTACACTCAGGCATTGGTATAGACACTGAGAACACTGAGACTGCATCAGGCATCTTGGAAAACATGAGCAGTACGCCACCCGGCTTACTTTCAGGAAGCACTTCACTTTCCCCACTGTGGCTTCTAGATCAATTTTTTCCTACATACAGTCATTCTAAATGCTAACCAAGTAATACCGTCATTATTTTCTTTGTCTGATGAACAATATTTTTCAGAAAGCACATTAAGGAGCCACTGTTTTAGTATATCTGATCCTTAGACATTATTTATCCTTTAGAGGATTATGGGTATAAGGATACCACAGAGGCAGCTGAATAAATAATTTCTGTCCTAATCAGATAAAGGTGCACCATTGCTGTTAAAGAAAGAACACACGTAGACAAATTGGACAGGGTGTATGCACAGCCATAACCTGCACAACGTTTGGAAAAGTCTTTTTGGGGCCAGAGAATCCCCTAATTGGCACAGGATTCTGGGGGCTGTAGTCCCAGAAAGTAATACTTGCAAGCTCTGAGATTGCATAATGTCCTTTTGCAAGTTTCCCAGTGGATGTGCTAACCTTCCATCCCCAGCCAAGTGAAGAAGTGGCTGCACATTCAGCTCTTTGCTTGGCATCCTTCTACTCTACACTGGTCCCTTGTGAGTCTATGTATGTCTGAGAGGGAACAGCAGGAAACTAGGGCTGCTAGCTATCTGCGTGGTAGTCCCATCTGGCTTGGCAAATGGAGAGCAGGATTGCTACACAGGGAGAAGGAAGGCACCTTGCCTTTTCCACAGATGCTTCCCACATTTTTGGGTGTCAACCAAGCACCAAATGTGGAGCACAGCAAGTTTCTGCTCAGAAAACCAGAAGGCAGTAGAAATCTGTGTGCAATCTTCTGTGCTCTGAGGGGAACAGTACTGCAAGCTTCTACAGGCAAAATAGGACACTGCTCATTCACACCAACACCATCTAATATTGTTGGATGGCTTGAGCCAACTGGCCTCTGAATTTTAAAGACTGGCAAGCTGTGGTTCCTAGATGGGGTGGCTCACCACTGTGGAGTGAATCCCCCTCAACAACTTTAACCATAAACCACTGTTTATGAGGAACACATTTGCTTGAAAGCAACTTCGAGACAGGCTACATGAAAACCATTTGTATTCCATGTTTGCTTAGAAATTCAGTAGGTCTTGCTCGCTAGTAAATCTGTATACGACTATAAGACAACTCAGATTTTCTCACAAGTAAGTCCCGCCATGCTCAATCCTATATCCTCTAGCAGGTGGAGATAGGATTGCACTGTATGGAGCAAGGGTGGTGTAAGAGTTAGAATGGTGGACCAGAACTCTGGAGATGCTGGTTCGTATCCCTGCTCAGCCATGAAACTTACTTGATGACTTTGGGGCAGTCAAATCTCTGAGCTAGACCAACCTCACAGTGTTCTTCTGAGGATAAAGTTGGGAGGAGGAGAGCCAGGTATGCTGCCCTGAGCTTCTTGGATGAATGAGGGGATAAAAATGTGACAAACACACACTGATAGAGTGCATTTTCTTGGCTGCATTTTCATGAATGAAGCTTTATTTCCTTCCTCCATTTTCCATAACTGGGATGCAAATGTGACTTTGGTAAGACTCCTGGCTCTCTCCCACTCTCTGTCTTGCACTGTGAACATACACAGTGAGTCAGCGCAAAGGGCACCCGAGACATTAAGGTGACCAGTCAAACTGGTCGGAAGCTTGTCATCTGAGCACAGGTGGGGATATACCACATGCGAAGATGGTGCAAGATTGCAAGCCATAATTTTATCCACGTACTGCAGCAGTAGGTGCCATTGTAATAGATAACATCAGATATAGGATCAAAATGTTATGTCTGTGATTTTTTTAGTCATCTAATAAAGGTATCACCCACCCTCACCTTTGGATTCTTTACCAGGACCAGGCAGGTTTCGTCTTCTTTTTGTGTTAGGTGGGATCAGCGTTTGATATTCATTTACCTTCATTCCTATTGAGAACCTAGACAAGTGGAAAGGGTTGGCACTGTGGATTTGGAAAAACAAATTCACTTGCTTAAAGTGTGTCTGAGAGGAGAACCTGTAAGTCCAAAACCATTGATCTCTTGATAGCCTGTGTAGCATAGTGGTTAAGGTACTGGACTAGGACTTGTGAGATCTGAGTTCAAATCCCTATGCTGAAATGGAACTCACTGGATGACCTTGGGCTAGCCAGTGTGTCAGCTTGCCCTGTGTCATAGTGTTGTCATAAGCATGAATTTGAGAGGAGGAGATCCATACAAACTGCTTTCAGGTTTTTGGAGAGAAAGTGGGATGTAAGTGTAAATAATATGAATACTAATACAATATCAGTACTATGCATTCTATTATCATCTTTCAAGTTATACAGCACAACTGTATAGATGTATACCTATTGAAAAATATCTCCATGACATTCAGTGAAGCTCAAGGACTTCCACAACCTGGTGCCCTCCAATTCTCATCATCCCCACCCAGCACAATTAAGGGGCAAGAATAGCTGGGGCTTTGGGGAGCTGTAGTCCATCACACCTGGAGGGGATATGGAAGCTGTCTTAATAAGTGTGTGTCAGACTGTAGATTTCATTTATTAGTTGATTGGAAGTAAGTGAAAATGCTATCATTCAAAACACCAACACATATTGCTCATAGAAGGCAACAGTATTACTCCATCTCATTAAAACGTTGTCTCATTTAGAACCTTCTGCTTAGGAGCCTTTAAGAAAGCTAGAAGTGAATGCTTTGGTTTCTTAGAACTTCTTGAGTAATTCATGCAAGGAACACTTGCTCCTACAGTAAGTATAGCCTAGGGAAATAATAACTTGATTTTGCCTACTAAAACAGATTTTGAAATTGCCGATAAATGGGAAAGATAAATTACTGACATGGAATTAAACAGATAAGATGGGGGGGTATATCTTCCCCATATTAATGGACCAGAGCGGAATGTAATTAAAAACAAATAATCTAAAAACTTACTTTGAATAACATTGCTTTTGTTTTCAATCAAACTTTCAATCTGAAATAACATTATACTGTAAATAAATCCATTGAGCCTGGAAGGAAGTCTGATAATGGCATGTTTTAAAATCAGCAGCAAGTTCTTTTATGAAATCAAGAAGTTATTGCTTCAGAGATAAATGGATGGCTCTTTCTCAGATAAGATGCAGAGAAAAGAAGCTTTTCAAAAGCCAGTTTCACAACTTTATAGTTCAGCTCTTAGGGCTTGAAAATCTACTATGCATTCACACTCCTATCCAGCAGTGATGATCCACATGTAGAACCTTCTATTCATGGACTTTCTTTCTCTTCTTAAAAATATCATATGTAAATATACAGAAAATGGTTCTATGAAGTGAAAATAAATAATGTCCAGCACACAGAACCACAATCTAACATCATGGTTCACTTTTTGGAGGAAAAGTAACTCTGCTATTAGGTGCCTAGGATTGGATTTGTGGAGAAAATTTGGGTCCATTTGAGGTTTCCAGCTGGAGGAAATGGGCGGAGCAGTGATTTTGCATCTTCCTCTGCAGAATCTAGTGCAATCTGCCACCCCATTCTGAAAGGCCTTCCACCTTCCAGAGGAGACTTTCAGGGGGTTGCGAGAGAGAGGAGATTGTCCCCTTCCTCTAAAGCTGTTATTTTCCCTCCTCTTTCCGACAATGATGAAGACTAATGTATGACAGCACTGGGCAGCTAGCCAGCAGAGTCATCTGCAGTATACAGTAATGTCCATATATATTCTGTTATTATGTTAGGAACCCACAATGAGGTCTGCAGTCATCTCTATACTTTACAATCCACAAACATTTTCAGAGTTTTCACAGGCTGTCCTCGGGATCATAAGGTGGTGATGAAGCACCAGCTTGGCACACCAAAGGCCCCAGCTCAGTCTTGGTTTTGAACCACCACGTGAGGGGAGATAGTTGGACAGTGCTACCAAGTAGCAAAAATCTCCATCCCTAATTCTTATATGGAACACGGGACCAACTGCGAGCACCTAAAATGAGAGTTGAAGTTACGAAACTGATACCATTTATTTTATCTGGCATGTATTATTTCTGCTAGGTGTCACCATCTCCTGGAAGTCAGGGGTTTTAAGCAATGCTTCAACTTTTTTCTCTCTGGTTGCTCTTATCTTGCAGGTAACAGGCCTTGACAATGGGGGACTGGAGTGCTCTGGGAAGGCTCCTCGACAAAGTCCAAGCCTATTCGACAGCAGGAGGGAAGGTGTGGCTATCTGTCCTTTTCATTTTCCGCATCTTGCTCTTGGGGACTGCAGTGGAGTCTGCTTGGGGAGATGAGCAGTCGGCATTCCGGTGCAACACCCAACAGCCTGGTTGCGAAAACGTCTGCTACGACAAGTCTTTCCCAATCTCTCATGTGCGCTTCTGGGTTCTGCAATTCATTTTTGTGTCTGTGCCAACCCTCATGTACTTGGCACACGTGTTCTATGTGATGCGGAAAGAAGAGAAGCTCAACAGAAAAGAAGAAGAACTCAAGCTTGTCCAGAGTGAGGGTGTCAATGTAGAAGTCCACCTCAAGCAAATAGAGATCAAGAAATTCAAGTATGGGATTGAAGAGCATGGCAAGGTCAAAATGCGTGGGGGACTGCTCCGCACTTACATTCTCAGCATCATCTTCAAATCTTTCTTTGAGGTGGCCTTTGTGCTCATCCAGTGGTACATCTATGGGTTCACCCTGCAGGCCATTTACACTTGTGAACGGGTGCCATGCCCACACAAGGTGGATTGCTTCCTCTCTCGCCCCACAGAGAAAACCATCTTCATTATCTTCATGCTGGTGGTATCAGTCGTTTCCCTCACCCTGAATGTCATTGAAATTTTTTACGTCACTCTCAAGAGCATAAAGGATCGCATGAAGACCAAAAGCAACCCTTTCTCTCCCAACAGTGGCTTGAGCCCTTCCAAGGAATGCGGATCTCCGAAATATGCCTACTTCAATGGGTGCTCCTCTCCAACTGCCCCTTTGTCGCCCATGTCTCCTCCCGGCTACAAGCTCGTGACTGGAGACAGGAACAATACCTCCTCCTGTCGTAACTACAATAAGCAAGCCAGCGAACAAAACTGGGCAAATTACAGCGCCGAGCAGAACAGGATTGGACAAGCTGGGAGCACCATCTCCAACTCACATGCTCAGAACTTCGAATTTGCGGAGGAGCCTGATAACACGAAAAAAATGGGCTCTGGGCATGAGTTGCAACCACTGACAGTGGTAGACCAAAGGCCTCCGAGCCGAGCCAGCAGTCGAGCGAGCAGCAGACCTCGACCTGACGACCTGGAGATCTAACCCTCCATAGCTTAGAGTACTTAACACAACTCTGATATGAAATGCATTCAAATATGCAAATGGGGTGTTCATGCGGTTCCATTGGAGGTGGTACTATAACAATCTCAACCAAGAGGGGTTTTTTGGGTTTTCTAACAAAAAATGTTTTTTAAAAAAAACTTTGGATTTTTTTTCTTCTTTTATCTTTTTGAGTGGAAGTTGGGTGGTGTAGGGAAGCACGGCACATGTTGATATTTAAAGTAGTTGATTTTTAAAGAATTAAAGCTTTTTAAAACTTAGTCAACACTATAGTAATGGGTTTGGTTTCTGGTTTTGTTTTTGTTTTGTTTTTTAAGAAAGGCTATAAAATGTCTGGATATGTGTCTATAATATGCTGATTCCCCCCCCTTAAAGAGTTATTTTTTTTGTTGGTCTAAAATCAAAACTTAAATGGAGAAAACTTTGGGAGTCAGGGTGAAATGGAGATGGATATTCATTTATTGAGCAACTGGCAAGCCTTATATCAGATTTTGACCCTTTTCTTAGTAATAACATTCCATTGTTAAAATGTGCACTTTGAAGAAATCTTTCCTCATATGAACTTGTCAGTATCTATATACTCATGGAGCTACAGTCTGTTTGCCTGGAATCAAGCAACTCCATTTCAAACAAGGTCCACCTAGTATGCTTTGATCCCTTGTCTCCTAAGCTTCAGGCACACTGATCTAATTCAGAAAAGAAGTTGGAGAAGCTGCCCTTCCACTAGGCAGAGTGAAACAACGGTCTCAAGCCCTTAGCCTGTGCTGGGGAGTTGTAGGCTCTACATGGCCACTATTGTTGAAGGACGTGGCCCTGTCACTAGTGCTGAAGTAAAATTCAACTGCTAGGAAAATACACTCCTGTATGTGGACCTGGGAGAGGCAGTGCTATTGTAGCCTTTGTCTCAGGCACCATGAAGTCTTTTGCTGGCCCTAAGCACTGTCATGACATCCTGCTGATCAGATATAGCCTTCACCAATCAACAGTTATAAAATGTGAAGCTTGGGCAATGATGCCATGCTTGTTTATACCTGTAATTTATTGGCAACAAAGCCATTTCTAGCAAAGTCCCACTGCAATCAATGGGATTGGGACCATGAAGTGGAAATTGTGGCCAGTAATTACTGACACATTCTGAAAGCATTGGGAATGTTTCCACTAATATCAACAGTATATGGATTACATCTACTCACACACTGGACTCTCCTGCATGCTGAGATCCAGACACAAATATCCTGTAGATAAGGAAGGCAACTTTACATCCACAAAAGCACTGGGTTAATAATTAATAGTTAGCCCCAACCAAATCAATGGGTCTCACACAATTGTTGACTTTACAAGTCTTATTCATTCAGTGGCTCTACTCTAGTTGAGACTAATAAGAAGATTTACCCATTGATGTGTATGAACCACTAATAGGTAGTGGGGAGCTCTGAGCATACACTACAACACCCACATTGCTAGGATGAGGCATCCCTGTTTATATGTCATACTTAAAGATAGGTTTGCATGGAGCTGAGGAGGCATGCATGGAAGAAAAATGCTTAACCATGCATACAGAATGCTTAAGCATTTGGGGATGTTATGGGTCACTATGATGTTTACATTAGATGATTCCAGCAGTACAGACAAATCACATAATAACAGTCTTAATCTCCTTTTAATGTATCCTGTAGCAGGTGCTTTACAAACTTTTACAAAATATGAATACTATCTTAAGAATGAAATCGTGGCAACCTCTGAAACGATCCTATATGGATTCCAATAAAAGTTTGCCTGAATCAGAATTGTAAGACACCCACAACTACATCCTTCAACAGTTATGTTTTTCCCCCTAGAAAAATTAAAGAAGGAAAGAACCTGTTAGGTTGCCTGCTCCATTTCTCTGACTTGTAATAACTTATGCTTGAATAACAGAAATGGTAGTATAGGAGTTGGGGGGTGGGAGGGGGAGGGGAATGTTAGCCTGCCAATAATGTGAGAAACCTGGGGACAATTTACACATCCATGTATCTCCTGTAGTACTGCAGTTGTCACAGAATAGCTTAAGGTTATGAAATGGACATCACCAATCACATCATGGATAAAAGAAAGACTTAAAGGTGGCACGTGATAACTGCAACCCCAGTGGACTGTGTGAATGGACCCTTATACAATCTCCTTTGAGCTGTACTAATAATACATGCCTTCGTTGGTTTTACAGTAACAAGAATTTTTTTCTTTGTTGTTCACTTACAAATCAGCTCCGTAACATTGAAACTTTACAATTCACTTCAATTTTGATAGTTCATTCTTTCTCAGTGACAGTTTTTATATTTGCACATAAGTTTTTGTTGAGGTGCAAGTGAGGCTGAAAGAGTACAATTCTAATTTATTTGAAATATATGCTAAGGAAATATATCCATTTTTATTTTCTTTTTCAACCACAGTGCCTTTTAGTTCAACACGGTTCAAGCTGGAACATAGCGTTGGTTTTACTTTTGCAGTGACACAGATTTTGCAGTTTATATAACATATTTTACTAAGTTGTTTGACATTCTCCGTTTTAAATTTTTTTTTGTCAAACTCATTGATTGCATGAATGCCACCATAATTCATCAAATCACATTTTCTGGAGAACAAACCTTACTTAATAAAGTTTTAATTTAGTATAAATCGAGTTTGCCAATCCTCATTTCATGTGTGTCTGTGTACAATCTGGTGTTACCTATAGCAAGGGCAACTTAGGCTGCAAGTTGTATCAATACTAATTCCCATTCTATACAGGTATTTTAAAAATGAATTACATCGTAAACCATAACATCCATGGAAAATGGCACCATTCCCAAGCCTTGCTTTGCTTTTCTGGAAGGTTTTAGTTGGGCTGGTCTACCTTCCAGTAGCATCTTCAATCAGTAGATGCTAGAGGAGAAGGGAGTGACAGGGAGCAGTGACAAGATCCTCCCTACTATGGCAGAGCTTGAAATATGTCTTTTTTGGACTAGACACTCAGAATCCTACTATCTGGGAGCTGCTCAGAGTTACAGTCTAAAAGAGTAACTTTTCCAAGCTTTGACTATCAGTATTAATCAGGGTTCAGTCCTAATTTATTCATGGCCCATGTACCACAGTGGGCCATATTAGTTTCATTCAGTCTTTCCTCTTCAACGAAGCACAACCACCCTGGCCCTACAAAACTGTGACTCATAGGATTTCCAAAGAAATCCTAGGTTTTGTTGATAAAAAAAAAAAAGGGACCAAAGACTGTTCTTAGAACCTGTGGCTTTCCCTTACGCCCCACATTGCATACTCCAAAAGCATAGCAATGCTTTCTGGAATCAGGGTGCATATCAAGGTTCTCTTTTAAAAATGTGAGTCGACACAGTAACAGGCCAAAGGCATATTTGGATACAGACAAAGGCCATTCAATAGTGCATTCTCCAAGTAAGAAGAGTTATTTATGGCCTTAAAAGAGACTGCTGGCCTTCCATCTAGTTGCAGCTTGGGTTGGTTGGTTTGTCATTTTTGGATGGCATCTTATTCATTCCTCCAGTTTGTTTGCAACATCTGATGATGAAAAAAAGAGTAAGCATTAGAGATGCAGAATACCATCATCATCTTAGAACTGCATTGCTGAAAGGGACCCTATGGACCATCAAGTCCAGCCCTTGTCAAGGAGGCACAGCGAGGAACCGAACTCCCAACCTCTGGTATGCATGTGTCAGAGATGGGCAAAACTTTCTGTTTTCTACTTCAGAAAAAAAGACCTACTTTCTTCATTTAGATGCCCACCACCAAATTTTCTGCCTCTCTCTTGAAATCTGTTTTGCATTCTAGGTGACCCATCTTCTTTTAATCCCAGCAATTCATTCCAGAGGTTTCTCTCATTCAGAAGCCTTCTGTTGATATATGCTATGATCAATCATCATCACACTAGGGTAGAAGAAGAGACAATGTACATGCTGGGTGATGTCTGGAAGAAGGCTCCAGAGCAGAGACACAATTGTGCCAGATTCCATAAAATCCTATTCTGTGCTGACATGGTTTCACCCGACTGCAGGGGCAATGCTGGTGTTCTGAAAGATGTAATCCACAGGAGAGATTTTTCTCAGCTCTTGTTCCCACCTTACCAGAATGACAGATTCACCTCATCTGTGGCAAAATTTGGAGACATTTCTAATATGAGCTGTCCTTATCCCGCTTTGGAGCGCTCACAGGAGTTGGATTATGAGAACACTGCAAATGCAGTTGAATATTTCTACAGTCCGCATCACAGCTGTTCCTCCAGCTGAAGAAAAGCAATTATCCCTTTCTGCAATGCACAGTCTCAAGGTTTCTCTCCCTGCATGATACCTTAGTGACACATCAATGATCTTATATCACACCATATTCTCCTTACTCCAAGTTCCAAAATGCAAAATGAAAACAATCCACCCAAGGCATCATAAAGGTGTCTATTTCACTATAAAAGTGTTTGCTTTCAAGACACACCATTCTAATAAGCTTCAAAGCTAATCTTTCTTTCCTTGTTTTGTGTCCTTCATGTTCCTTCTACCACTCCTGCCTACAGAACAACAAAGCATATCTGGATTTTTCTTCTATTGCCAAATATTTCTGTTGAAGGAGCAGCCATTGATTTTTGGCTCTTTGGTACGCCTTGAAGAACTAATAATTCTGTAACACAGAAATAATTGCATCCTCCGGTGTATTTTTACAATCTCGTTTTTAGCTAGATCTATATGTGAGATCTGAAATTCTCCGTGCAGGACAACTTGGTATTTCAAGGCAGAAGGACAACTCTGCAAGACACTCCTCGTGGGTTTTAAAAATAATATGCAAACATTATGTGGGAAGATCCAATCCTCATGCAAGAGAGCCAGAAAATGCAGGTTGTGCTTGCTTTTGGAATGCAAATGTCAACCAGGGCCCATATATGTGGGTTAGGAACTGCACCTTTAAACTGACAGAAACTATTCAAAAAGAAAAAAAGAAAGAAAAAAAAAAACACCAGAAAGGAATGTAGCCCCAGACTCACAGAATAATGGCAAAAAATAAATAATGCTTCTCTTGTCATTTAGTATTAATGAGAGAATGGCATAAAATGTCCTAAAAGCCCTATCAAATTGGCTGAAAGCCAGAAGGAAAGTGGCAACTAGAGTACACCCATTGAATCAGAGGGGATTTGGTGAGTCAGCTTCTCTGTAAATTCCAATGATTCAAGAGGCCTACTCTAGTTGTGACTTACTACTGGATTTCAGCCATAGCCTCTAAAAAGCCATAAAATGTCTTTGAAACTAATCAGAAAACATTACTTGGCAAACCAAAAAGTAACTTTGCAGCTATTCTTTAGGTAAGTTACAACTTGATTACCCCAAAAGTAACAAGTTGCAGGTAAATACGTTAATTATAACCTGCTGCTGGCAAACTCTGCTCAGCAGGGACTTGAACATGGCTCTCAGTCCAACACTCATAACTACTATACCATATTGTATACCAGCCAAAAGGAGCCAATGGAACAGACTTTTTTACTTTTCAGCTTATGCCGTGATTGACTACTGTTGGACTCAAAGGGAGAAAGCAGCCGTTGGATCAGACAAGTAGTTTTCAAAAGGCTTCACTTTTTCTTCCACTCCTTTTGTTAACCTACCAAGCCAAAGACTACTGACAGAGTCCTTAAAGAGAGTGACCAGCCTAAAGGAGGCAAAGACCCATGCTTTTGTTGCACAACATAGTAGCTGTGTGTGTGTGTGTGTGTGTGTGTGTGTGTGTGTGTGTGTGTGTGTATCAAAGCACCCAAGTTCAAGATGCATTTGTTTCTGATTTAAAAATAAATGCAGGTCTCCCTTTTTGCCTTCAGCTGCAGAAAGCAGAACTCTTCCTTGGAAGGATGTGTGATGCCAGAAACCTCTGCCCTGACTTCACCATTTGTACTCTGAGTCCCTGCACCCAGTTATACACTATCTGCACTTGGAAAAGTCCACTGTAACTCTCCAGCTCATGCTGTCTGATGGACTTTGAGAATTGTTGTAATTTTCCCAGGCTCTGCAGAACACCTGAACCTCATTAAATGGATGCTCAAATTTAGTACCCTGAGACTTTGTCTATTGCTGCATCTTCAGCCTGTTTCAAAGGAGTGCAACACATCATGTTTCTTTTTCTTTCACACTCGGTGGGGTGCCTTTGTATTTTGCAGCTTGCTACCTGTCCCCCGTGCAAAAGGTAAACAGGGACCAAATTATTAGTTAGGAAGGAGAAACTTCTTTTTTACAAAGTGCAAACGCGCCTGTGTAATTAATTCCCCTTGTTCTGCTAGCCCTGCCAGAAGAAAGGAACTCCTGTACAGAAAATCCTTACTCTTGGAATGGGGCCACAGCCTCTGTAAGCTGCCCTAACTTGCCCACTGATTAGCCTTCTGTGCTGTGGTCTCCTGAGCAGAGGACTGCAAGATTGCATTTTGAACCATTGTTGTTTTGCTGTGGTGATTCTGGCTTTTCTCCTCCCTGCTTAACAGGCAAAGCAATCCATGGAGTCCATTCTGGGAGAAAAACAAGATAGAAGTAAAGTAAATCAATCCTTCCCATGCTCTGCTTCAAGCCTACCTTCTCCCCAACCCCCATTGACGGCTGGGTGCAAACACCTCTCTCTGGTGAATCTCTGAAAGGAAGTGTCAAAGCCTATTGCCCCCACGAAATGTGTGTGCTCTGCAATGAAGTGACAGGAACATCCAACTGTAATTAATTGGGGCTTAATGTTGTTATTTGCCTTGCGGTGAAACTGAACACTATATATATTCACTGATACTGAAAGTGACAACACACCTGTAATCTTTTATAATGGTAGGGGCACTGTGAGTACAAAGGCAGGAGTGGACACGTATGGACTTTCAGAAAAATACTTCACCTAAATTCCTCAGCTGTCACATTTCAGAAAAATGTGGAACACACATTAATTATTGTGACTGAGCAGAAGTGATAGCAGTAGCATCACAGAACCGTCTATCAATGCTTATTGTTATTGTTAAAACACTGCTGCCTTCTGGTAACCCTAAAAGGGTTTTTGAGGTATTTGAGATGTTTATCGTTGCCACCTCCCCAGAGAATTCTTGTTCCACAGCTCAACAAGAGTCAGACACGACTGGACAAATTGTCAAGGGGAACCTTTACCTTTACCTTCCTGAATCCTAGTCTAAAGCTCCACCCAATATATCACATTAACACTGCTTCCTATATTGTTGTTATTATGTAACACTGAGTTGCTTCCAATTTGTGGCAAATCTAGTAGGTTTACAAGGTATACGAGATGTCCAATGAGTGTTTCAACAATGCCATCTCACAGTGAGTTTCCATAGGTATTCAGAGACTTGAACTCAAGTCTCCTGAGTTCTAGTCAATCACTATTACACCACGTTGGCTTTCATATAAATACTATTGTCCTATATAATCTTACTTGTATACAATTAGTCCTAATGAACTAAGTGACCTGAATTCCATTGGGAGCCACAATGAAAGTAGACCCATTGACTCAATGGGATTTACATAAGTACAACCTAATCATTCAGTGGTTGATTGAGTAGATCAACTGTGATTGTGATTAGCAGTTGGGTTAAGCCAATAGGTTTTATGGCTGATTAGACAGGCATGTAATAACACTACCATACCATGTTCTGAGGAATCCTCATCACCACCTTTCCATTAAAATATTCAAGGCATTGCATAACAATCAAAATAACAGAATATAAAACTATAAAGTGAAGGATTAAAAAGATCAGTAGACAGTAAATAAAAACTTTATAGAACCACAGAAATTTAAAAAGACAAAAATTTGACAAGCCTTTGTAAGGTGTGGAAGATTGTCAAGGGAAACCTTGCTGGATCAGGTTGGAGGGGTGCTCTCCAAAATTTTGAGGTGAGGCACTTCCTGTCCTAATCCACAAATGGCCCCCTGACCTAGTTTAGCATTTCCCCCCAAAATGGCCTACCTGATGCCTCTTAGAAAGCCCACAAGCAATCATATTTTTCTGTTGTTCTACAGCAACTGATTTAGAAGCATATGGCATTTAACACTAAAGGTATTACAGCCATCATGACTACATACAGCTACATTATGCTGTCAACAATTAGCAGACTTATTCATGCTTTTACTAAAAAATGTTGGTATCCACAAAACATAATTTTCTGCTGAATAAGCTGTGACTTTAGATCAATAGATTCAACAGCTATCTAAGATAAGATTTATGAACTAGGAGCCAATGGCCAAAATCCTGTTGTGTAGTTATGCAGAAAGCACAACTTTACAGACAAGTTGCCATTAAGTTAAGAAATCTCCATAAGCATCATGTGTTTCACTCCAAGTCGCATGACTCAGCATGCAACAGATAACAGATATGGAGAATTCTTAACTTTTAGCAGTTCATCTCCAAAAATCATTATTTCTGCATAACAGTACAACAGGATTTCAGCCACTGCCTCTTGATTAGACAGAGCAGGGCAATCCAATTCTTCATAACCAAAAATTTTAAGCTTCTTTTTCTATACTGTTTCAATAAACACATTCATGACAGATACACTGATGTATTCAATGCTGCAGAACCATGCTTAGATATCAATAAATGCTGCAACTGTAAACCTTGCCATTTATCAGAGGTTGGTAAATGAATGATCTTGAAGATCAAAATGTCCGCTTTCATGAGCTACACTCTGGCTTTGTCCACCATTTCTACTGTGTCTCAGCTAAACATTCAAAATAAAGTTCTTGACCTTGTTTTCAAAAATCTCTCTGTCATTCTCAATAAAATCTCTGATATAAGGCAAAGAACAACCTCTATGGTCAGACCAATTTTCTCTCTGGCCCATAATCCAGCCTTCAGCAGCTTTCAGTCTTAGATATGATTAAGAACAACCGGAATGACACACATTTCTTTTCTGCTCTTCAGATCTGTGGCAGCCTAAGTCAATGGCATATACATGCTCTTCCACAGCAAGAAAATCTATGTCCTTACCAGATTAACCTATGTTATATGGATCATTATATCCTTTGCTGTTCTTTCACTCTGGAATACTGCAGGAGATGAAGGAAAATATTTTGTGTGGTTAATAGAATCATTTCAAGCTCCTACAAATGCCAGCCTCTGCAGAAATGAGCAGGGTGTATTTTTTTTAAAGAGTCTCTGTTTCAGCTTGATCACAGTTTGCTTTCTTTTAAAGACTTTAGTTTCATTGAGGACTAAAGCTGCTCTGGAGTCACCCAATCCAGCTGTTCAAACAATAACACCTTTTACTATGCCTGTTCACCAATAATGACTGCAATAAATAAGCAGAACACTCAGATCTGTCAACGATACAATGTCAGGTTTCAGTGCATGGTTTCCTGGGTTTAGCTTGTGCGTCATAAACTCAGTCCTGTTTTCAACATTTATGGTTGCCTAAAGCACTTTCCAAGCCCTCCAGTTGTGTACAAATGCCATATGTTTTGAAGAATCCCATCACAGCTGGCTGAAACCCAACTATATGTCAAATAGCAATTTGCTCAATACATCTGAGTAAGAACATATTTCTTCAACTTCTGAAAATCATAGGGTATCTATTTCCAACATAATCATTCACTGCTTGGCCTTAGTTTCCCTTTCTCAAGTGCTTAGTTCTGGAAATAAAAACCCCATAATCCTTTGCAGCAGACATCATAACTATGAGATTCTATTATGTTTACTCTAAAGTAAGTTCCATCAATTCAGTTGGACTTGCTACTGCTTGGAAAGTGTGTAACCTACAAAGTGTGTTTTTTACAGACGGTACAGACAACTCCCCTTCATGGATTGCTGCCTTGTCATGGCAAAGGGGCCTGAGTAATTCAGAGAAGCTATGGGCTATGCCGTGCAGGGACACCCAAGACGGACAGGTCATAGTGGAGAGTTCTGACTAAAGGCGATCCACCTGGAGCAGGAACTGGCAAGCCACTCCAGTATCTTTGCCAAGAAAACCCCATGAACAGAAACAAAAGGCTAAAAGATATGACACTGGAAGATGAGCCCCTCAGGTCGGAAGGCATCCAACATGCTACTGAGGAAGAGCGGAGGACAAGTACAAGTAGCTCCAGAGCTAATGAAGTGGTTGGGCCAAAGCCGAAAGGACGCTCAGATGTGGACGCGCCTGGAAGTGAAAGAAAAGTCCGATGCTGCAAAGAAAAATACTGCATAGGAACCTGGAATGTAAGATCTATGAACCTTGGTAAGCTGGATGTGGTCAAACAGGAGATGGCAAGAATAAACATTGACATCCTGGGCATCAGTGAACTAAAATGGACGGGAATAGGCGAATTTAATTCAGACGATTATCATATCTACTATTGTGGGCAAGAATCCCATAGAAGAAATGGAGTAGCCCTCATAGTCAACAAAAGAGTGGGAAAAGCTGTACTGGGATATAATCTCAAAAATGATAGAATGATTTCAATACGAATCCAAGGCAGACCTTTCAACATCACAGTAATCCAACTTTATGCACCAACCACCGATGCTGAAGAGGCTGAAATTGACCAATTCTATGAAGACTTACAACACCTTATAGAACTGACACCAAAGAAAGATGTTCTTCTCATTATAGGGGATTGGAATGCTAAAGTAGGGAGTGAAGAGATAAAAGGAACAACAGGGAAGTTTGGCCTTGGAGTTCAAAACGAAGCAGGGCAAAGGCTAATAGAGTTTTGTCAAGAGAACAAGATGGTCATCACAAACACTCTTTTCCAACAACACAAGAGGCGACTCTACACATGGACATCACCAGATCGGCAATACCGAAATCAGATTGATTATATTCTCTGCAGCCAAAGATGGAGAAGCTCTATACAGTCAGCAAAAACAAGACCTGGAGCTGATTGTGGCTCTGATCATCAGCTTCTTATAGCAAAACTCAAGCTTAAACTGAAGAAAGTAGGAAAAACCACTGGGCTAGTCAGGTATAATCTAAACCAAATCCCTTATGAATACACAGTGGAAGTGAAGAACAGATTTAAGGAACTAGATTTGGTGGACAGAGTGCCTGAAGAACTATGGATGGAGGCTCGTAACATTGTACAGGAGGCAGCAACAAAAACCATCCCAAGGAAAAGGAAATGCAAGAAAGCAAAGTGGCTGTCCAACGAGGCCTTACAAATAGCAGAGAAGAGAAGGGAAACAAAATGCAAGGGAGATAGGGAAAGTTACAGAAAATTGAATGCAAGGAGAGACAAGAGGGCCTTCTTAAACGAACAGTGCAAAGAAATAGAGGAAAATAATAGAAAGGGAAAAACCAAAGATCTGTTGAAGAAAACTGGAGATATTAAAGGAACCTTTTGTGCAAAGATGGACATGATAAAGGACAAAAATGGGAGGGACCTCACAGAAGCAGAAGACATCAAGAAGAGGTGGCAAGAATACACAGAATTATACCAGAAAGCTCTGGATGTCCCGGACAACCCAGATAGTGTGGTTGCTGACCTTGAGCCAGACATCCTGGAGAGTGAAGTCAAGTGGGCCATGGTTTCAGCCATGGTGGGAATGCGAAAAAGTACAAAAATTTTGGAAACTAATCTTTAAAGAACGAAATGACATATGTGAAAAAGATATAGAATTTAATCCTGAGATAGCTCTGTTATAAATATATGAGAATGTGGAATATGATAAAATGACTAGAAAGTTGATTACCAATTTATGAACAGCAGCTAGATTAATAATAGCTAGGAATTGGAAATCAAAGTAGGAATTTCAAATGGAAGAATGGTATAATGAAATATGGAACATTGCTATAAATGATAAGTTAACTTGTAACTTAAAGGTTAAGAAAGGAGAGATGAAAAAGAATAATTTCTATGATATATGGGACAGATTTTTGGAATATGTGTTAGCAAGAGGAAAAGGAAAAGCTCCAAATCAAGAATCAATGCAGTTCTGGAGAAGAGGACAATAATAGAAGAAGAAGAATATAGATGGAGGAAGAAGAAGATTATTGCAAGAGGTCCCAACTATGGTGGTGGGGAACACAGTTAATTTGTATTTTGGTTTATGTATTTTATGTTTATGTTTATGTTATAGTTAAATTAAAAAAAAATTTTTTTTTAAAAGGCATGGCTAACAACAAGGCCAGTGGAGGTGATGGCATTCCATTTGAACTATTTAAAATCTTAAAAGATGACGCTGTTAAGGTGCTACACTCAATATGCCAGCAAGTTTGGAAAACTCAGCACTGGCCAGAGGATTGGAAAAGATCAGTCTTCATCCCAATCCCAAAGAAGGGCAGTGCCAAAGAATGCTCCAACTACCGTACAATTGCACTCATTTCACACACTAGCAAGGTTATGCTCAAAATCCTACAAGGTAGGCTTCAGCAGTATGTGGACCGAGAACTCCCAGAAGTACAAGTTGGATTTCGAAGGGGCAGAGGAACTAGAGACCAAATTGCTAACATGCGCTGGATTATGGAGAAAGCCAGAGAGTTCCAGAAAAACATCTACTTCAGCTAACATTGCCGGAAGAAATATCAACAACCTCCGATATGCAGATGATACCACTCTGATGGCAGAAAGTGAGGAGGAATTAAAGAACCTCTTAATGAGGGTGGAAGAGGAGAGCACAAAAAAATGGTCTGAAGCTCAACATCAAAAAAACTAAGATCATGGCCACTGGTCCCATCACCTCCTGGCAAATAGAAGGGGAAGATATGGAGGCAGTGACAGATTTTACTTTCTTGGGCTCCATGATCACTGCAGATGGTGACAGCAGCCACGAAATTAAAAGACGCCTGCTTCTTGAGAGGAAAGTGATGACAAACCTAGACAGCATCTTAAAAAGCAGAGACATCACCTTGCCTACAAAGGTCCACATAGTTAAAGCTATGGTTTTTCCAGTAGCGATGTATGGAAGTGAGAGCTGGACCATAAAGAAGGCTGACCGCCGAAGAATTGATGCTTTTGAATTGTGGTGCTGGAGGAGACTCTTGAGAGTCCCCTGGACTGCAAAGAGAACAAACCTATCCATTTTGAAGGAAATCAACCTTGAGTGTTCACTGGAAGGACAGATCCTGAAGCTGAGGCTCCAATACTTTGGCCATCTCATGAGAAGAGAAGACTCCCTGGAAAAGACCCTGATGTTGGGAAAGTGTGAAGGCAAGAGGAGAAGGGGACGACAGAGGACGAGATGGTTGGACAGTGTCATCGAAGCTACCAACATGAATTTGACCAAACTCCGGGAGGCAGTGGAAGACAGGAGGGCCTGGCATGCTCTGGTCCATGAGGTCACAAAGAGTCGGACATGACTTAACGACTAAACAACAACAAAAACAACAACACAGACAACTATTATTATTTCATAAAGAAGTAATTATTTCTGTAATATTTACTGAGTTGTACTCAGAAGTACTCAGCAGTAATGTCTCTTATTATGCTTAGTATACTGCTATACTAGTAGTACGCTAGGTCCTGTACTCAAAAGTAATTATTTTTGCATTCTTTACTTAGACATATGTACCACAACTTCAGTGTGTATATGGTTGAACTGAAGTACCACTGGGTAAATAAGGCAGAGCGTTGTCAAAGAACAGTTCAATTCAAGTGCTGATTATTACCCATAAAGCCCTATATGGCTTGGGTCCAGACAATTTGAAGGATTTTATCACCCCAGTTTGAGCCTACTAGTGTTTTAAAATCTTCTGGGGAGGTCTTTCTCTTAGGGTCCCTTCCAGCTCTGCAGTTCTAAGATGATGGTGGTGGTGAAAAAGTGACCATTTTGGACTTTGCAAGGAGAAAAAGAAACAAGCCTAGAAGAAGGTCAAATGGTTGCAGATGTTTGGAATTGTGTTGCAGCACGATCATTGTGGTGTTCTGAGAGCTATAATCCCA